>VCII01000337.1:1567500-2255000 GCA_006030095.1 Triplophysa siluroides | reverse complement strand
GACGTCAGTCTGTGAATTTCTCTGCGCGAGCTGTAGTAATGACCACAACACGCACACATACACGCAAGTATGTACACACACACATACGTTTTGCTGAACGCCATCAGTTCAATACAGAAGGAGAAAGAGAGAGCGGATTGATGTCTGGTCCAGATCCCAGCCGCACACATGCATTCAGCACTTGTGAAACATCTTGAATTGTTCTGTGTTTGAGAGGTCGTTGAAGAAGAAACTTTATTTCCTGCTTCATTTTCTTTCGCTATAGCCATTCTTTCCTTTCCCCAGAAAAGAAAACATCAACGCCACATCAGTCAGGGAAAGATTTGCCTGTCGGTTTGAATTTAATGCGTGCTCTCCGCGGACAGTCTGCTTTTTATATCACGCTGACAACATTAGCAGGATTGTAACTGCGTCTAAAGTGGAATGATGGGAAACTGGAGTTATATATAGAAGGGAACTGGTTGAGGACAGAAGTTGCGGATAAATGAATCATCAAGTGTAGTACATTTTAAGAGCTCCAACTGTTTCTCGGCTCACCTCGTCTGACAGCTACGTAGCACCACCTAGATGATGGGAAAGTTAATGTTAATTCTGATTTCAGGGATGATTAGATATACGTATAAACCACATGACCTTTGGATTTACCTGTGCTGTTGTCTCCAGATACGTCCAGGTGTGTGGCAGAGAAGAAGTACACAGAACAGCAAGCCAAGAAAGTCTTCCCGCAGGTGTTTGTACCTGTCTGCAACCCCGACGGAACCTACAGTGAGGTAAGAGTTACAACAGACAGATAGATAGACGGACAAATCAGACAGATGTCAGATAGATAGATCAGACGGACAAACCAGACAGATAGGTAGATCAGCTAGATAGATCAGACCGAATAAAGAGACGGACAGATCATACAGACAAATCAGACAGATGTCAGATAGATAGATCAGACAGACAAATAGATCAGACGGACAAACCAGACAGATAGGTAGATCAGCTAGATAGATCAGACCGAATAAAGAGACGGACAGATCATACAGACAAATCAGACAGATACGTGGATCAGCTAGATAGATCAGACAGACAGACATACAGATAGATGAGACAGACAGATAGACAGAGTAAGATAGCTAGATAGATAAATCAGACAGGCAGATAGATAGACAGATAGATCAGACAGACAAATATGACAGACAGACAAACCAGACAGATAGGAAGATCAGCTAGATAGATCAGACAGAGAGAGAGACATACAGATAGATGAGAAAGACAGACAGTAAGTAAGATAGACAGATAGATCAGACGGACAAATCAGACAGATGCGTCAATTAGCTAGATAGATCAGACAGACATATAGATGAGACAAACAGACAGACAGTAAGATAGATAGATAGATAGATAGATAGATAGATAGATAGATAGATAGATAGATAGATAGATAGATAGATAGATAGATAGATAGATAGACAGACAGACAGACAGACAGACAGACAGATAGAACAGAAACAACAGACAGACAGACAACAGACAGACAGATGGACTGACAGGCAGACATACAGATAGATCAGGCAGACAAACTGACAGATAGATATATGAATCAGACAGAGAGACAGATAGATAGATCAGACAGATTGATTAGACAGAGACAGTAAAATAGATAGATGAATCAGACAGACATACAAATCAGACAGATAGATAGACAAAAGGGACAAATCGGAAAGACAGCGAGATAGATCAGATGGACAAATAAGACAGACAGACAAATCAGACAGATAGATATATAGATAGACAGAAAGACAAACAGATGAGACACACGTTACATGTTTTGTTTTAGGTAAATGAAATGATTAAGGATTTTTCTCCTATCATTGTTTGTGTTTTTGAACAGATCCAGTGTCACAGCTACACTGGTTACTGCTGGTGTGTAACGCCCGGTGGCCGACCAATCAGTGGCTCTGCAGAAGCCAATAAGAAACCTCAATGTCAAGGTACCGCCCGCTTCTGCCTCTGCTGTGCTTGTTTATGGCTTTATTTCATTGTGTGCCTGTTTAAAGTGTTCTGTTTTATTTGCAAAGGCGGATTTAAACATCATCAGTAATGTGATCAAGCAGTGATCTTAATGTTGTTGACAGAACACTTTGGCGAGCCGGAATCTCACCAGTCACATGAAAGTTGCCTGGAGTATAAATCTCCCCCTTGAAAAACAAACTGAGACCAAGATTAAACCTCTTATCTTCAGTTATTTTCCAGATTTAAATATATATACAAATAAAATGTCTTGATTTATCAAAATTGAAATAATGCTCTGTTGTCAGAACTCATTGGTTCTCATGTGTGTCATCACTCGACCAAACCGAATGAAACTCAAGAACTAGCCTCACGCTTTGAGAAGCACTGCCAGAACGGCCTTAATCCTAATCTACAAAAACCTTACAGCATAACAATACTACATAACCAAAGCCACATGTCGAGTACTCACAAACACAAACATTCTGACTCTTATCACTGCAGGCCATGGCTTTCTGAATCATGACGTTGTTGGCTGGCTGTGCAGAACCACAAGTTCACTAGAAAAAGACCAATTAGATGTAATTGCACATGCAACAGCTTAATCAGTTAGGTCTGGAGGAGCATCACAAACCCAACGTGCATTTGGCAGGCGAAACACTCGAGCCCAACCATCTCTTTTACTCCAAGATAGTGTCATATGGTTTTTACCCCCTGCAGACCCCATAACATTATTCTTTTCCCTCGTAGAGGCCTAAAACATAATTAAAAACGTATGTCACGTTTCCAGAATAAAATTTGCACATGATCAGCTCTTTCTGGAAGACAGGCGTGCTCTGATCTGCGGGAGACATTTAAGGTTTTATACGTTGGCAGAGATGTGCACAACTTTATGAATACAGATTCTTGGCGTATGTTTGCAATGTTAGCAGTAAGTGTGATTGTCCTGTTGATTTTAAGGTTCCAAGAACGGAAAGGTGAATCCAAAAGAGCCAGCAAAAGCAGGTAAATGCCCTTACCATCACTGTTCTCTAGTTTTAAGTAATGTTTAAACGTTTCAATTTTCTTCCGTATTAATCCCAAGTAATATTAACGTCTTTTTATAAATGTACATACGATCAAGCATTCAGAAAGGTAACAGGGTTGACAGTTTTACAATTTAATCTGATATTATAAGCTTTGTGTTTAAAGTAGTGAAATTGCAAAGTGTCTCCTAGAAAGAAAACGCAATGCTAATATTTAAACGCAAACTTTTACTTTTTGATGATTCATGTAAAGTGAAATGATGTCAGTCCGACATTTTTTGCAAAATCTTACCTGACAGTTTAAATTATGATTATTTTCCACTGAAAACAACTAATAAGATATTTTATTTTTTGTGTTAAGTTGCACAAGTTTTTGTAAAAATTATGTAAATTTTACTTTTAAAAAAATCGGTTTGCAGAATCGTGACAATTTTTTTTTATTTTTAGTATAAGAATACTTTATTTTTTGTTTTAAGTTTTGCACAAAGCTTTATAAGTAAAATTTGCCACCACAAAAAAAATACAAAAAATTAAGTACATCCTTTTAGTTGTTATTTCCAGTGTTGAATTAATTTTTAATTCAACAATTATCAACGGCAGCTATAAACATTTCTGCGGTTCAGTTATCTGTTGTTTTTTCATGTGTTTGTGTCCACACTACGGGTTGAGGCTTGCCGTTCTAATATTTCGTGAATTGAGAGTGCCGGAGTTGCTTCAGGGCTAAAAGTAAATGGTCGTATGTTCAAGTCGTTAAACAGAGAGACGCCATAATAACAGCTTTGGCCTTTCACAGTCGTTAAATGAAATCGAAGGGTTTCACAGTTTTGTCTCAGTGCCCCGGAGAGCACGAAGCACTTCACCTAGACGTCATGTCTCTTCTGTCCAGATGAAATCTTCCCTAACTCATTTCCATTTTAAGACGGAGCGGATCACCTGATCTCTCGATTCACTTTTTCTTGTTTTATTGAACAATCGAACAGCTGCTGTGTCCCGAGGATGCTCAGAGAGGTTTTAGTTTTTATAAAGGAAAGAAACAAACACCAAAAGAGGGAAAGGTGCAGTTTCTCCGTTGCTCTTTGATGAGTTTATGGTGATTCTGCTGAGGTTAACCACACTTGTGACTTTCAGCGTTAAAATTCCTGCGACTTCTCTTTGTGTGTGTGTGTCCTCCCATCTCTGTTTTCCTGATCTCTTCATGAATCTAAACAAATGTGTTTTATTTTGCAGCACTCCAGTATAGTTTGCACACATTTCTGAGCTCTTGCTTTTACAGAATCCTGTATTTGTAGCTCTCTGCTGTTTGTCTTTATAAACATGAGTGTTTCATGTCAAGCAATGAGTGTGAATGTTAAACAGTTTTTATTCATCCAGTGTGTAAAGTACAACCACTAAACCCCCTTTGAACCTTTTCTGTGCCTCTCATTTCCACTTTTCCTCCTCTATTCTCTTCTTCCATAATTCTAACCTTTTCCTTTTTTTTCTCTAGTTCTTAAATCTCTCTCGGACGGGCAATGTGCAAATGCATTACAGCTGATGTTATGTGACTGTCTAGCTAACTCTTGTAATTGTAGTTTCTTCGCAATTCTTCTCCATTCTGAATGCAGATGATTCGGTCACTGTCGTAATGGAACCCCAGCCGTCCACGGATGAGGAAGGTGAGTATCACATTTATTCGTTTATCAGACGTTTTTATCCAAAGTGACTTACAAATGAAAGAACATTTGCCACCTAATAATAAACAAATGAATAGTACACACAAATATTCAGTGGAATAAGCTGTTTTATTAATTACATTTAATACAATTTAAGTTTGTTTTTAATTGACAATGCCCTTAAAAGAAACAAGTATACTATAAAGGTTTATTCAATTAAGCATACTCTGTGTAGTAAGTGTATTAATATCAATACTAATAGTACACTAGTGTACCATTCAATGCTACTTTGGGCTAAACTGTCCCACGTTTTAGTTTACTTGTAAGCAGTGTTGGGTGTAACTAGTTACTAAGTAACTAGTTACTGTAATTAAATTACTTTTCCTTTGAAAAAGTAAAGTAAGGGATTACTCTATGTTTTCCTGTAATTTAATTACAGTTACTTCTGATGTAATTAAACTAAATACTTTGTGTAATATCTGTGTGTGCAAACATGGAATTGACATCAAAATTCAAAGTCTAACTTTAAAATCCATGCTTTAATGTATTATTCTCACATTTGTAATAATTTGGTCAGTTAATAATACTACTTTATATAGTTTATTTATATATTATGATTTGAATGAATTAAAAGAGGTTTCATGTCTATCCTTGAATCACTAACTATCAAGGATGATATAGGATATAGAAAGTAATTAGTAATAAGTAATTAAATACTTTTTGGAGAGAGTAATTTGTAAAGTATTCTAATTACACTATTGAATATGTAACTAGTAACTAGTAATTCATTACTTTTTCAGAGTAACTTACCCAACACTGCTTGTAAGTGTACTTTAGGGGTATTAAACTTAAAGTGTTACACTACATTACATGTTTTGAGGTACTGGTAGTTTATGTACTGAATGACTCATTTTTACATAAATAGACTTTTCTGTCAGTATACTTATATACTGGCAAATATATATATATATATACTGTATATATATTATAAATATATTTCTGCGATTACCTGTCAACTGAAACTTTGCATTCTTATTTTAAGTTAAGAAGTATACTAAGCACACTTGAACCTTTTTGTATGGGTAAACGAATACTTGAGGCAATTTTGACAAAAAATCTTTCACTGAGGTCGTTGCGAAGCATCATGGGATTGTTTCAACCGACAGAACCATGCAATTCTGCTTCAGATTTGAGACCAAACAACACATTTTATCAGACATCTGACTGTTGTGAGCAGCATTTAGTTCAGGGGTACATCTATGATGCCCTCAAATGCCCTCTAGGTAGACAGCACACTAGAGTTCATATTTTGTGTCTCGCGTGTTTGTTTTAGATATCATCTCTCAGTACCCCACACTGTGGACAGAACAGCGTCGGAGCCGACAGAACAGGACCAGAACACAATGTGAGTTACCAACAAACATCTGTTAGCAGTTTTCAACACAACAGCGTTAACAAGAATAATCTAAGCTCGGACGCTTTTTGTATTTTGGAGAAGACAGAAAATCCTAACATGTTAACTTTTCTCACGTATCGTATAAAAACAAACTTGGACTTTGTCGTCAGGTCTGATCTTGGTCCATTTCCAGCACATTTCCCTATTTGACTCACGGCTTAAGTGAATGGAGACTTTGACGGCATATCAGAAGAATGTGATAGTGGTTTTGAGCAAAATGTTATTGCTCAAAGGTTGTTTTTTTAGACATCTGGAGACTTCATATTTAATTTCACTACCGTGTCTATGCTTCTTTCGAAATTCGTCTGAAACGAATCAATAAGATATAAATAAGACATTCGATGAAAGATGATTGACAGACTGGCCGTCCGATTTGACTGCTCCAAAACGAAATGTCAGTTCTCAGCACTTGGTAGCATAACAAAGTTGTCAGTTGTGTTTACTTCAGATGATGAGGTAAGGTTGAGCAAGAGAAAGATGAAAGTGATGTTCAGAGATTCTGCTCAGCTATTGTCTGTCATGTTGATCCGGTGAAGAAATCAGCCGAAATGTCAATGAAACCCATCTGCGATAAACTGCACATCACAATCCAGAGATCCTGATGGCATTACTACACATTGACATGATTCTTTATTAGAGTAATTTTGTGTTTGTGGGATTAGCTCGATTACAAAGTTCTCTTGATTTAAACCCTATAAAAATGTCAGAGCGGTGCATTGAAATTTTGATTATGTGTAATTTATTCTTTGGGATCTTTAGGATGAAAATCACCCGCTCAGAGACAGACAGACAACAAACAAAATATAAGGTTCTTAAAAGAATACCATAGTATTCACCCCCATCACAGAGGAAGACAAGAATAGGTTTAACAGAGAGAAAGCCTTTTTTTGTACAGTATAATAATCTTGCTTGCATTAGATAAGGCGGCTCTGAGTTTTGCTGGAGTGGTTTAATGCGGCACAGCACACACATATGATGGGTTCCTGATGCACAGAAACCTCAGCTCGAGGTTTCTGCTCTATACGGTCCATTCATGGGTTCCAAGTTTTCACTCGCATATATTTAAAGGGATAATTCACCCAAAAATGAAAATTCTGTCATGATTTATTCAACCTCATGTCATATCAAACCTGTTTGACTTTCTTTCTTCCGCAAAACACTTAATAAGAAAAAAAAGTTGGTAACTGAACAGCGACGGTACCCATTCACTTCTATTGTATAGAGACAAAACCAGTTAAAGGTGCAGTTTGTGACAATTTTGCAGTAAAATATCCAAAAACCACTAAGCTAGTGTTATATTTTTTGTTCAGCTGAGTACTTACAATATCTCAAATGTTTCCAACTATTTGTAAATCGTGAGAAAATTGGCATTCTAAACAGTGACACGGGGCTGTGCAGTCGCCTGTCAATGGGGTCATATCCGCGTTCCCCTTTGTTACCGCCTTTACTGATGTAGAAACCGCATGACAACCGTGTCGTGGACAAATGCAGAAGTAGTTTCTAGTAGTGCTGTAGTACTCGAGTCCAGGTTTCTAAAATAATTTTTTATAATTTTTTTATGGTCTAGGACTTGTCTTGGACTCGTTGGTATTTGCACTCGCATTTGTATTATGCCGCTGCTCGCTGATCAAATCAAATTTTGAGACTGTAGTGAGGTTATTAGTTTCTTCTGGTAAATGATCTGAATCAGAGTAAACACAGATGCTCTTGTCTCCTCTTTCCACAGTGAACTGTTAAACATCACTCATCCACTGAACACTGACGCTCACATTGTGTCTTTTTCTGTGTTTCTCTCTGGCTTATTTTACCCCAGCGACCTCATGTGATCAGGAGCAGCGGACGGCACAGGAAGATGCAAGACAACATAAAAATAATGCTGTGTTTGTGCCGGATTGTGCTCACGGAGGCCTTTACAAACCAGTACAGTGTCATCCTTCCACTGGGTACTGCTGGTGTGTTCTGGTGGACACCGGCCGGCCCATACCTGGAACATCTACAAGGTGAGAGAGAATGCTTTTCGTGCATTTCAGCCAAATAAAAAGCAGAGCTATGGCATAATCCAACCATTTGAGTTGAATTTACTCGTATACTGCTGCCAGGATGAAGAGATCTCATTTCAGCGTTACTCTTAACCTTAGCTTTGTAAGTTATTTTAAACACTTCTGGCGCCCCGGAGAATCTAATCCCTCCATTTTTAGTTGCCAAAATTCAACTTAACGCTTCTTCCATGTTGAAAGGGGAAACCCACCACTTGCCTTTTAAAACGTTAGGTGCCAGTACATCTAATATACACCTGGGGCCCCATTATTCACCTTACCTTACCGTGGGGTACAAAATTGAGCTTTGGCGTCCCTCAGGGGCCCATACTTGGCCCTATCTGATACAGTCTCCTTTAACATGTAGGTCGTTCAGAGAGGTAGCAAGACCACATTTCTGCTCACAAGTCAAAGACAGCGGTCTGTCAAACTGAATGTAGTGCGAAGCAGAATGCTTCATTTGTTAAATCGGTGGTCTGCTCCTACAACAGTTGTGGGTGATCAAGGCTGACAGAACATTGTTGCGTGTTTGCTGATAGTCCGGTGTATGCAGGGGTTCAGTTAATGAGTCACAGGAGAGCTATGGAGCGTTGTTGTGGATTGCTGAGCATCACCGAATGTAGTATTGAGTTAACAAAGCACCAGGCAGTTTGCCAGACAGCACATTAGAGCTTGCATAGATGTACTACCTTCCCATCAGCCTCCTCTCTCTCTCTCTCTCTCTCTCTCTCTCTCTCTCTCTCTCTCACTCTGGTCTAGGATAGGTCATAATGAGTTTGTTTACTTTCCAAGCGGGGCCATGAATGTTGCTTTGGGTGCAAAGCTTTTATTTTCCAACTCTCTTTCACTCTTTCTTTCCACATTTTTTCTTGTGATTGCATCTTACCATCATTGGAGAACATCAGCATCTTCTCGTCTCAAAGTTTCCTCCAGTTGCTGTCGTGTTAGAATGACTAGTAAAAAGGGTTGAAATTTCAATGAATGGTTGTTATTTCAGAATTAGATTTTTAGACTTGAGCCTGGTTTTCATATACTGAGTCACATATTAACCATGCCAAACAATTGGCTTTTATTTGTCCATTTTGAGATTACTTGCATAAGCCAATGGCCCCATTTAAAAGATCAAAGATATTGTAAATACTGTAGATAGAAAACCTTTACTTAAAGCCCTTCTGTATCTCAATACAATCTTGATTGAATGCATTGTAATGTGCTGAGCTTGTGGATAAAAGCGACTGCCAAACCGTAAAGATTGTAATATATAATGGTTACTATAGACAGTAGATGCTTAAAATGAAGAAAGTATTGTGTTTTATGTGCTTTAGTTAAGTGTTATATCCCAAGTTGTCCACCCTAAATCCCATGCTTAGCTCCAATAAGTATCTTCATTCAAAAGTTTTCTTCTCACTATTGGTAGACAATTTTACCTTGTTGACTTGTGCGTGAAATAAAAATAAAATGCTTAGTCTTCTCTCTGCTTGTAGATACGAACAACCGAAATGTGATGGAAATGCCAGAGCTCATCCCAACAAAGCGAAGGACCATTACAGGAGCAGGCATCTGCAAGGTGAGCTTCTTATTCAACGGTGTCGAATCAGGAAAAAACAACTTGTACTGTGAAAATGCATTTGAACAAGACAAATACATTTAACAGATGCTTTTATCAAAAGCAATTTATAAATGTGAGGAGAGCAATGAAGCGATTCATCTTAAGGAGGCAATATAGGAGAAATGCTGAGATACAAACAATTTCAACTATGAGTTTAACAATTTTAAGAGACACCTGTAGGAAGAGAGAAAAGGAAACATAGAGGAGAGTTGTTTAGTTCTGTATAAATGGCTTATTTCTGATTTGCTTGGATTTCTGACCCTTGAAAGCTAAAACAGTCAGAGCGAAGAAAGGGAGGGATTATTGTCCGGTCAATACATTCTTCAAAGAAAGGATTCATTTTAAGATCCGTGATCATTTTAGTGTGATCCTGGCAGTTTTGTGAATCTGTCGGAATGCGACGGTGGCTTTGCAACAAGGCTGTTATTGAAAAAAACGAGAAAAAAACAATTTAATGAAGAACACATATAATGTCCTGTTTCTCATTTCACAAGTCTTAAAGGCCCAGCAGCAAATCAAAACAAATATTACAGCCACATTACCTGCATTCATACTGATCAAACAGGATAGTATTTATATTCAATGCATGTGTGTATTTGTGTGTGTTTTTCTTCATGTATGTGTTTGCATGTGAACTCGAGCATGCACAGGTGTGTGTGTGTGTACATCTACAGTCCAAAACCATCTCGAGGTTTCCCACGACCCCACGGTCTGCATAGACAACAGATGTTAACAGATGATCTCGCTGTGGAAAAGGGAGGTAGAAAAGATAGATCACGATAGATAGGACGAGCCGAGGCGGATGACAGGGAGAGATGAGTGTGGGGGAGTGGCCATGATGAGAAACAGAGAGAAAGCAGAAGGACGACAGCGGAAAGGATACAAGGGCGGGACGTCTATTTACAGCATGAGAGTGAAATGTCTGGGTTTCTGTTTTAATTGAAATATATATTACATGGGTTTTATTAAGTCTGTTTTTGATTTTACATTGTGGTAAAATCATAGATATGTAGTGTTAGGTTAGGTTAGGTTAGGTTAGGTTAGGTTAGGTTAGGTTTGGTTAGGTTAGGTTACTTTATTCATACCAGAAGGTAAATTTGTTTTGCAGTAAAACAGAGAGACATTAACATCCATCTTGACACACAATTTCAAAACACATTTCAATAACATATTATGACACAACAACAATTACAATCACATGCTACCTGAAACAAGTTCTACAGTTTATTATCACAGTTAAGGCAGCGTAAACAAAGCTATTTTTATATCGCTCTGTCTTACATCTTGTGACTAACAACCTCCGTCCAGAGGGAAGAAGCTGAAACTCACTATGCAAAGGGTGAGAGTCGTCATTTAAAATAGAAGTAGCTATTCGGTGTAACTGCTTGGAATACAGGGATGCTAAATCCACCTGTGACTCACCAACCAGTGGACTAGACCATTTGACTATCTGGTTTACAGAGTTCCTAGCTTTAAGGATATGTGACCAAACCATGCGACCAAAGAGAAACCCAAGACTGATTCAATAAAAGCATGGTAACATAATCATTAACGTTCGGTCAATATGAAAGCGTGATAGCTTCCTTGAGCAATACAAGCGATGGTGACCTATTTTACACACAGCTGCACAATTAGCATCAAAGTTCAATTTTTCATCAATAATAAGGTATTTATAGGATTACACGCTCAACGGTCTGACCTGTAATGAATGTAGCTTTGTGAGTATTCCTCCTAAAATCAATGAGCATATCTTGAATTTTCGATATATTAAGATGTAGGTGAGACTCCTCACACCACTGAACAAAGTCATCAATAACTGGACCGTGGCTGTTCTCCTGAAGCAGACTAAGGCCGTGTTCACACTTGACTTCTTTTTTGAAGCTGCTTGCGTCTGTTTTACATTATACTCCTATGGAGTAAACCTTGTTTTCAAAAAAAGTCCTGAGCGCTTTTTTAAACGCCAGCGTGTTTTTCCGCAGCTCAGAGCGTCTTTTGAGGTTGAAAGAAGTTGAACTTTTCTGAAAAAAAATCCCGCCCTACGTCAAGCACCTTTTTCACAGCTAACCAATGACAGAGACCTGTCGCTTCTGTAACAGCATGCAAGGCACGTGATTGGTCGAGACTGCTCAAGAAAAATGAAATTGCGGCATAAATGCTCGTTTGAGCATAGTTTGGTAATTTAATTTTAACTTTCAATATCTTCTGATTGCATTTCTAGCGAGAAATGAGTATTGTTGTGTGATTGGTAATTGCAAAGATGCTCCCTGTTTATAATTCAAATAGACTTCCTTTACGCTGCCTATGAAGCCTGTTTCGCTGCCTTCGTGCACAAATGCTATGTTTGAATATTGCCGGCTGCTATTTGTAACCACAAAAAATTCTTTCACTAAAAAGCGCCACTGTCAACTTTTTCTGGTCAAAAAAGAAGTAAGGTGTGAACACGGCCTAACAATAACTGAATCATCTGCATAAGTTATGATGGTTCTATTGTCATAACTAGTCTGACACATGTTTGTGTAAAGCATAAATAACAAAGGTGACAGCACGCACCCTTGTGGAGACCCCGTAGAAGAGCTCTTATAGTCAGACCGAATCCTATTTGTTAAAATGTCAAGAATCCAACCTGCTAAATTATTACTTAAATTAAACTGTTCTAAGAGCCTTCTGATTTAAAATGTGGGGTTGGATTGTATTAAAAGCTGGGAAAAAGTCGATAAATAAAGTCTTGCATGTGTCCCATTCATCCAAAGGTCTTAAAAGAAAATTAAGCAATGTAACTCAAGTCAGAGCGACTGGCCTGAAATCATTAATGATTTTAGGACCACTGCATTTTGGAACTGGGACAACCACAGCATCTTTCCAGAGAGTAGGTACATGTTGTGTATGCAATAACTTATTATAGATATCATGAAATACCAGACTTAATTCTTTAACACATGATTTAAGTTGCTGTCCACATATATCATCAGGGCTTTTGCACATCCTTACTGAAAGTTTACTATAAGTTTAGGAATCAAATCCTGAATTTCTTGAGTAAAATCAATGTTACCAAAACGACAATAAAAATGATTGAGAAGAGAAAATTCGCCAATTCGATATCCGAACTACATTTAATTTTTTACATTTGGCAGACGCTTTTATCCAAAGCGACTCACATTGCATTATCCTATACATTTATACAAAGGTATTTGCAATCCCCTGGGATTGAACCCACAAAATGCTCTTACCACTGAGCTACAGGAAAGCTAAACTAAACTGAAACCATTTAACATAACGTGTGCTGCTGGTTGAATTGTGAATGCCTGCTATAGTTTTCATACTCGCCCAAGCCGATCCAAAGTTATTTGCAGCCATCTTGTTCTCTAATTCCCCATCAAGCAGGACACAGATTCCTCTGACCATACTCTTATGTCCTTAATCTTTGCTTTCTCTCTCTTTAAAACAGTCTTGTATATGGGCAGTAAATGAATGCAACTGTGATCAGCAGAGCCCAACGGAGGAAGTGGGAGAGATTTATATGCATCCTTTACAGACCCATAACAGAGATCCAAAGTCTTATCCCGTCTGGTAGGACAGGAGACATATTGCTGAAATGTTTTAAGAGAAACACGATTAAAGTCACCAAGGATAAAATTAGGTGCGTGCGGTGAGATCGACTGCAGTCTCTGTACTTCATCAAAGATGGTATCATGGTACTAGAGGCAGAGGCAGGAGAGCCAGATAGAAAGGGCGCAGTGATACGGGTAAAACAAATGCACTCTCTGACAGTCACAGAGGTACAGTATTTTTTATTGACATATAAACATGCCCCGCCTCCTTGGGTTTTCCCCTTTACCTCGACCAACCGATGCAGGCGAAAGGGAGGATATTAGGATTATCTACATACTTTAATTGGGATTAAAGGCCACGTTCCCCGCGATCACATTTTTCAACCTTTAGTTAGTGTGTAATGAGCATAAATAATACCTGCAAAATGATAAAGCTCAAAGTTCAGTGCCAAGCGAGATATTGTCTTTAACAGAATTCGCTTTTCAAGGACTACAGAGAATGGCTGGAATCGGACTACAGCAGGGCGGCGCCAGGACATTTTTCTAGGGGGCCTAAGGAGGTGCTTAACATTTTAGAGGGTGGGCTAATAAAATTATTGAATGAATAAATTGTTTTTAACTGATAAAGTGAAGTTGACGCCATTGTTACTGTTTATTGCTCAAAGCAAAAGTTTATTATACACGTGCACTGAGAGGGGCACCGACCAATCACAACAGCCTGAGAAGCGGAAGCTCGCTGATATGGTATGGGTGGGACATCTTCATACACACTCTAAGCGGGGAACCAATCATGACAGACCGGGTCAGCTTTACCAATCAGAGCATTTCGGAAGGAGGGACTTTATATATAGCGGAAGAAATCCAGTCGTTTTGTTAAAAGAGGGACAGCTGTGAACGATAGATTTTCTTACCATATAAAAAAAACATGAAAATCTGTAAAAGAAAAACTGTACAATTACAGGGGGGGTTCCATTTTACGTGGACAATCTGTTAAAAAAAACATGTAAAATTATTCTTTTTTACAGCGTATGTAATGTCCTAATTTAAATAGGTAAGTAAACATAAACATCTTAAACAATAAAAAAAAAGTCATAATGTAAATCTGAAAAGATTTTGTGAAGGTAAGATGTAAAATATAATTAACTTAGCATATAAACAATGAATATTTGATTTGCGATGTTAACCGAGCAGGTCAAGTGATTGGTCGTTTGTTTTATCGAACAAAACGTTCTGCCAGAAATGTAATGTATTCGGCAACCCAAGAAAAGTTGATCTCTAAAAAGTAATAGATAGTTCTCTGGAGGGTCTGGACTACAATAAATATTGTTGTTTGTATGCAAGAAGCGAGAGGAATGCAGGCGCTCATATGAACAGATGGGTTGGATATTTTATTGTGTCTGGACTCTGGTAAAGATCTGAAGCTCACGCAGGTCTTCAAAACTTGTGCTGCAGTGGACACCAACTCACGTCCCTGTTTACCTGTTCACACACACACACACCTGTTCACAAGGACCCCAGTATGCTATTATCTCCCACCCCACAGAATCTGTGTCCTCTGGGCATGACCGTAAACTGCTCAGTATGCAAATCTTTTCAGCATGAAAAACCCACACACACTTTCTCTTTTTTCTTATGGTTAGATACATGAGGTGTACCGTGCAAAACCAAAAAACCTAGTTAAATGTTTCTCCACAGACTGAAGATTAAATACATTTGAGATTCACTGCTGTGTAAATAAAACATGTAAAAAATGTACAAGAATAACAAAAAATAAGAAAATAATAATTGCTAGACAATATGACAATAAGACTATATATATATTTATTGTTTTCTTGTACCATTTACTTGTGCTAGCCGTATTGTGATTGGCCAGAACATTACTTGACATTGAGAATGTCCAATTACTGAGGTTTGTGTATGTAATAACATTTTTCTGTCCAAGTCGTTTGATTTTTCGTCTTTGGCTGGACATGGCAGTTCCCACAGGATTGTATTTGCCATCATAAACCCATCAGACGTCTCATTCTGAGTTTGATTGGCAGCTGTCATTCCTCAGACAGGATAGGGGAGGTTCGATCTTTACAACAGGGTGGTGAAAAGGGCAACAAGTTGTTACATACTTTAACTTTCCATCTTTATGTGCAGTTTCTTTTAAACCGGGGAAACGTCTGTTAGTTTTACATCTTTGTGTTTATTGGGCCCCCTATAGCGCTTGCATTTACCATGCTGGTGGTCTTTAAAGTTCCATGTAAATACCATGATAAATAAAATTGATGGTCATTTGTATCGTGATATAAACGCTGTGAAATATGAAAGTGTGCACATTATCATAGTTGCAAGGTAAGTCCTTCTTTGTTGTACTTTCTTTGGTGGTTTTACAAATAGTCAACATGACTATGAAATAAACCTCTAAAATGTAAAGGTCACCTGGCAAAAAGTTTTCATTTTTAAAACATTATACACACTAGTGCTCTTTTGTAAGGTATGCCTTTATCCACAGTAATGCCGAAACACATGTCTTAAGCATGCAAACGAATCAAAATAAACCTCTTTAATGCTTTTATAATAGCAGCTCACTGAGATCTGAGTGAGAAAATGATGTAGTGGAATAATGAGAAGCAGAGTCGTGGTTACATGACTTAATTCACTCTCAACAGCTGTTTATAAAGTTTCTGTTTATACTGCTAACTGCCCGCAGGTAAAAATCTCACATGAAAGCTTTCTTTTCATCTTTCACTGTATTTTATGCATTTTATTTTATAACCGCAGCTTAATTGCACTAAAGACCAGAGAGGAAGAAAGGAAGATTTTTATTTTGCTGTCAAAAGTAAAACGTTTTTTTTCTTTATTGCTTTATTTATACTCATCCTCATAGTGTCCTTGACCGAAATAAAACATATGTGTTCTGCATCTGCAATCTGTGTCATCTCCAGACAAGTGTATTGTTTGTTTTATACAACAGAAGAGGTCCAAACTGATTCAAGATCAGCAGTTTTGTAGGCGTTTCAGGAACGTCATCAGTGTCATCTAAATCTTGTGTGTCTGTTTCAGGATGTCCCGGGGAGAAGAAAGCAGAGTTCCTCACTAGTGTCTTGGATGCGTTGTCCACAGACATGGTGCATGCGGTGACTGACCCCGCCTCTGCTGGCAGGTACAGTCAACGAATTGTAAAAATGTATTTAAAAAAAAACATTTTAAAAACGTTTAACAGCTGACTTAAACTTTTAAGTTGTATCAAAGTTTTTAGTTTATAAAGTTTATAGTTTAGATTTTATTAGTGCTAACAGTAAACTGACAAGTTTAAATGTACATGTCTGGTGCATGAAATAAACCCGACCTGGTGTGATAATAATTTATGATTCACGTCCTTCATTTCCAAAATGAACTAGACCATCTGCAGGTTTTTACAAATTCCTACCGTATATGCTTATTATTTGGAACAAACTTCATCCGTTTTTAAAAAATAATGATGCGTAATTATGAGTGCTAAGAGATATAAACGTATATTTCGCATTTTGTTATGTGATTTCATGAGTTACAGAATTGCAATAGTTGATCGAATTAATGCACGTGTAAACATGCTCAGCGATTGGTTAAAAATGTAGCACTTGTTCTCCGTATAGGATGCTGGAGCCAGACCCCAGTCATACTCTGGAGGAACGAGTGGTTCACTGGTATTTCAGTCAGCTCGACAAAAACTCCAGCGGCGACATCGGAAAGAAAGAAATCAAACCCTTCAAACGCCTACTGCGCAAGAAATCCAAACCCAAAAAGTGTGTGAAGAAGTTTGTGGAGTACTGTGACGTCAGCAACGATAAGGCTCTGTCTCTGCAGGAACTGATGGGATGTCTGGGAGTCACAAAGGAAGAGGGTGAGTCAAACAATACCACCATCCATCAGACACTCCTTCAGAGATTTTATGGGGTGTAGCTTTGAGTCTACTGTACTGTACGTGTGTAAGACTGTGCGGTCGTTTTTACGACAGCGAGCACTTGCATTTGTTGAATAACTTTCTCAGAAACATCCCGTATTGCTGTCATGTAAATAGGAATCTGCCCGTAAAACTTTCTCCTTGCTTTTTCACCCAGGGGCAAAAGCAGGTGAAGGCACAACCTCCAGCAAACTGGTGAGTTAATGTCTGAGCCTGTTAACATTCACAACGTGCCTTCCAGCCCACCTCTCTCTCTCTCTAAAAGATTACAGAATTCTTTAAGTATTGCTTATTAAGAAACATGATCATTTACAGATTTTACAGGCCAACAAGAAATGATGACAACATTAAAATTCCATTGTCATCATTCACTCACTGTTTATTTATGTTGCAGAACCTGTCAAAGAAACAAGGCTAAAGTCACCTCTGATATCGCCCGCGCTTCTGTCCCGCAGCCCCCGACCCCACCAAAACGACGACGGAAACCATAGTCTTTGCACTTTGTACTTTAAAACATTGTAAATTCACTTTGTAGAAAAAACGGTATTTAAACAGACTGCTGAGTATGTGAATGATGTAGTTAGAATTGGTATGTCCTTACAACAACAGCGAAACGAATAATAATAATTTAACACATACAATGTATGTGTCCTTTGTGAGTCTAAAACTTTTCTAAGTTGTATTACGTGTGTTGTCAAGGCCAGCCTTGTTGTTCTGTTACATATTTTGTTTGTCTTTATCTTGGGCTAATCTATGGATAGTTTGTAATGCATCTAAACTGAATTTTAGAAGTCTCATCTTAGTTTTTATACCAAACACCAATACACCCTGAGTTTGATTTAAGAGATTACAGTAACGTCCAGACATGGATATAAATGTTGAAACTGTTTTATGATGAGTAGAAATAAAGAAGTCTTTTGTATATATCGGTATGTGTTTGTTATTCAAACCCTTTTTTAATGTCATTCTTGTCAGACCCTTGAAGCGTTTTCATCTCATTAATCATTTTACGCTAAAAACGTTTTAACTTACTACACTCTGTGCCAGTGTATTTAAACACATACAGTATGTTGTTCAGTCTTCCCATGATCCCACAGTTCTTCATTCCTGCAGGCGGAAGCCCAGTAACCTCGCCTGCAGCTCGGCACCTCCGTGACCTCAGATTGACCCCATTCCTTTTGCTCCGTGTGTAATTTACGATAAGCAGATCTGCCGAGGGTCTGTGAGATTGGACGGCGCTCGCTTCACTTTTAACACTGCAGAGAAGGTGAAGGAGGGGATTCGTTATTGAAGCTTCAGTTTTCAAATTAAGACTTTAAACAGCGTCGCTACAAACTGAACCGTCTTTTAGAGACATTTCTATTGCTGCAGAACAGACCGCTGAGATGAGTGTGAAAGACAGGTTGGTGATTGAATAGAAAGGCTTTGAAGGGATAGTTCACCCAACATAAATATTCTATCATTTATTCAGCCTCATGTCTTCCAAAAACTTGTATGTGACTCTTTTATCTGTGGAACACAAAAGAAGGTATTTGGAAAAATGTCTCCAATTTTCAATGTCCATACAATGAAAGTCAATGTTGTTTGGTTACCAAAGTTCTTCAAAATATAATTTGTGTTCTGCAGAAGAAAGTCAAACAGGTTTGGAATGACATGAGGGTGAGTATTGAAATTGACTCCTTGTATGTTTGTCCACCTAGTTGGGCAATTTGTTCATTTGCATTAGCGTATTTATATTTTATTTAACCAGTAGTTAAATTTGAGCTTGTGTGTGCGTACCTTTTTGTTCAATCATGTGTTTCTCATTTCTCTGGCACATGGGTTACGCTCTAAATTCCCTTCCACTATGGTCAATGATGAACTGATCTTCCAACAGCAAACTAAGAAGTGTACACAGCTCAACACCTGACATAGAGAGTTTACTTTCCTGTTAGAACAAAGACCTCATAAGGACAAGTACAAGAGCCCAGCTGTTTCTGTCTTGGGTCTTTTAACCTAAAAACATCCTGTATGAATCTACAGTGAGTCATAAGCTTTCGGATATTATTCGGCAAAGACAGTAAGACAGACCCCTGCAGTCTGGTTAAGATTACATATAATATTAAATAGCTAATTTTCAAGACTAATATAAAAAAAATAAGAATTGTATTTTCAAAATGGTAGACGACCCTTATGAAAATTTACCATGGTTTTACTACAGTACACATAGTAGTAGTAACTAGCGTAACAACAGTTCAAAGGGATACTCCACCCAAAAATGAAAATTCTGTCATCATTTACTAAATTTCTTTGTTCTGATGAACACAAAATGAGATATTTTGAAGAATGTAGGAAAGCAAACAGTTCTGGGGCACCTTCGACTGTCATTGTCATTTTTCCTACTTTGGTAGCCGAAGAAGTCCCAGACATGTCAGTCACTTACATTTTCCCAAATATATTTATTTGTTTTCAACAGAAAAAATAAATTACATTAACATTTATGCCTTTGGCAGTCGCTTTTATCCAAAGTTTCTGACTATGTGCAATCCACTAGGATGGAACCCATGACCTTGGCATTGCTAGTGCCAAGCTCTTAACAATGAACCACAGAAAAGCTAAAGAAGTTATAGGTTTGGAACAAGTTGGGTTACTATAAAGAGTCACTATACTTTAACTATAATAAAAAAAAACATGGTACATTTTTCTAAGGGAACTTGCTAGTTTAAGCTGTATGACCATCACTTACAGCACTGGCGAATAAAATGTTGTCTACTCTGATTTAAGTTCACATTGTTCTGTGTCTAAGTGATCCTTACAATAGTTTCCACCTGTGTATAAAACATTCACTTTTTTAAGTTTTAAGATCCTGGCTAGTAAGGTAACCGATTAGCTAACAGACATCTAGCATCTAAGTGTTAGAACAGAGCTCTAGTGTCCTACACTTCATCGCAAACACACAAACTTACAATTCAATTTGTTCCATGTGCATGGGCTTAACGGACATAACCGGCCATTCAGTCCTGTTCCTGGCATGCTAAACTGGGAAATTACTGTCAAAAGCCATCACAAATCTTAAGCCCTCTGCTTTGGTTCAGCCAGGAGCAATGCATGCTGGGTAAATAGAGTGAAAGCAAAACTTGTCACTATGCACGAGTGAATCGATGATTGATGAAAGTGCTCTTCACAAACCGAGGAGGATACAGACGTCGCCAAAAATCATCTTTAACTTATTTCTACCAGCTTGAATTGATGCCGAAGATCGGTCAGATTGATATTTGTACGGCTTTCATACCAAATACTATATTAATGCAGCAAATAACATGTCGAAAGAAGACACTGCATTTGAGCACTTTAAAGGGAAAAATATATATCAATTTAGCTGCAAAAAAATTATATGTATTGATTACTTTTTGTTTGCATTCATGTTTTTCATGTATGATTGTATATTTGACTTTAGTTTATTCTGCAGCTCAGTGTTTTTGGCTGAGATGTAGGTGGGCTCTGTGCGTGTGTGTGAACAGGTTTGGGGTCAGGTGACCCCTCTGAGCACACCTGTGCATATTTTTAAGGCTGGTCGTTTGTTGTGACATAGTGGACAAATGCCGCAGTGTCTGTCAACATTACCAGCATCCCTCAGACTCAGACTCATCGCCACGCCAACCAGACGCGGATCAGGTTCCTATCAGGTGTGTCACCTGCTCCTCTCTCTCACTCCAATGTTTAATCTCAGACTCTCATTCTCTTTTTCTGTTTCAGTTCTTGTCAACAACCCCCTTTGCTCGTATAGTAAGTGTTGCTATGCTAACTATGTGTGAACAAGTCCACATTCCATACTGAAAAAATTTAATAATTATCTAAATATTGGGAATTTGTGGGGATTATGTCTTCTAAGCAACAGGATGCATTCATTAACGTCATCTAATCCAGAAGAGAGTTGCAGGTCTGTAATGAAGGATCTCGAACATAAGACTTAAAGGTTACACCCTAAATGTAAAATTCGGTCTTCATTTACTCACCCTCAAGTTGTTCCAAATCTGTATAAATGTCTTTGTTCTGAAAGATTTGAATGTAACCAAACAGTTATTGGACTCCATTGACTACCATAGTAGGAAAAATTGCTTTATAAATGTCTTTGTTCGGTTGAACACAAAATAAGATATTTTGAAGAATGTAGGAAAGCAAACCGTTCTGGGGCACTTTTGACTACCGTTGTCATTATTCCAACTATGGTAGTCAACTGTGACAACGAACTGATTGGTTACAAGCATTCTTCCAAATATCTTTCTCTGTGTTCATCAGAGCAAATACATTTATACAGATTTGGAACAACTCGAGGGTTAGTAAATATGACAGTTTTTTGGGGGGTGAAATGTCCCTTTAACACGGTTTGTAAAATTGAGTTTAGAATCGCCCCCACCGCTCTCTCTTTTTGGTTCTGTATCAGTGGCTCAGGACGGGTGCCCGGCCCTCGCCGCAGCGGTTCTTTTGTGTGTGTTGGATCGGGTCAGTTCTCCTGACACACGGCGGGTCTTTGTGTCCGCTCTGCTGTTCCTCATTCCCACACTTTGCACATTCTTCTTTTTCATTGAAATAATTTTTTCTCAGTCGCCAAGCTGCGCTAAGACTTTGATAGGAGTGGCTGATGTGGAGATGAAGGATGAATGTTTTGTTGTGTGTGTGTGTGTGTGTGTCTAAGCATTTACAAAGCTTGTCAAAAAACACTATTCAGAATCAGATCTTGGTGTGATTTTCTTTTGCTACATTTTACAGAAAATAATAGTTTGCTTGAAAACTCGCCCTTGTGTCATTTCAGTGTTTTGCATGTTTTTGGTGAGTAAACCAAAAAATAGTTTTATGTAAATCTTAATCTGTCAGGAAAAGAGCTGCAGGAAAATACTTTAAAAACTTTCACCGTTTGTTTGAAATCTTCTTTTAACACTTCTACAAGACACACATTCCTCACTCTCACAGCTTCCACACACACAAATACATAAAGTTGAAGGGATTTGTGAGGACATGGGACCCTTTGAGAGTAAGAAAGTGCAGATTAGTGAATGTAATGCAAATACGATTTGTAGCTTACAGATAAAACAATCTTTATTTACCACCAAAAAGAGAATCAGAAGAGCATGAGAACATGAATCGTATGATGCCAAACTCCATGATGCCGCTATATGTGACTCTGGAGAACAAAAACAGTGATATGGGTCAATTTTTCAAAATTTAGATTTTTATATCTTTTTAATTTTATTGTTATGATATTATAATATATGGCAGAGATACAAACGATTAAAGCTCAGGAATCTGAGGGTTCAAAAAGATCTCCATTTTGAGAGCAGGCCATCCGCTTACAAAAATTTAGTTTTTATATATTAAGGGTAGGAAATTTACAAAATATCCTCACGGAACACGATCTTTACTTGATATCCTAATGATTTTTGGCATAAAAGAAAAATTGATCATTTTGACACATGCAATGTATTTTTGGCTTTTACTAAAAATGTTCCTGTGCTGCGTCAAAACTGGTTTTGTGATCCAGGGTCACATTTGATGTTGCAGGGTGTTGCTAAGTGGTTGCTAAGGTATTCTGGGTGGTTTTCACTATGTTGCCATAGCATTGCTAAGGTGTTCTGGATGCTTAAGGTCCCAAGTTTTAAGTCTGGTCAAGTTAATGGCACATCCCTCCACAACGAATAGCAAAATTTTAGATTTCAATTTTAAATTCATGGCACCAATGGCATGAGTTACATGCTGAGGTTTGCATTCAGGGTGTGTTCAAATCCCACATCGTGATGGTTACATAGGAGCTTTCACATTATTTAAACAGGTTGGAAAGACTCAACTTGATGTGTAAATATACAACAGAAAAGAAACGAATAAAACCTTTGAAATGCGAATCCTGGACTCACAGATGATTGATTTGTTCACAGCGACTAAAGAACCGACGTCGCTGTTTGTAGACAACAGGAGCTCCAGTAGCGTCTCTGTTGATTAAGCGTGGTTGTACTGTAATTAAGAGAGAGAGTTTTCATCTGATGCTTTCCCAGACGAAGAACAAAGTCTTTCTTGGTGGTCCTGAGAGATTCCAGATCACATAGCAGTAACACACACCTTCACGCTGATCACAACAGCCGTCCAAAGAGGTGTTTGCCAAGAGCTTTGGGAAGATGTTTATTCTGGGATCCATTTTGATTCTAGATCACTCAGGTGGGCTTCTTCAAACCATATACCTTTTATAAACGTTGTGGGTTTTCTTGAACCAAACATTATGCATTCTTTTTGGGACATTTTTCGGATGCTGTAAAACCGATTTCCATATGAAAAACACGGGAGTGTCAACGCAGACTAACTGCACATATACCCGAGGCCTCCACCTCCTCCAGGAGTTGCATGTGGACATTAAAGTCAATAAGGTCAAGACGAGCCTTGGGGTTCGAGGGAAAACTATTTGGTCCGATCAAGATATGTCACGGCACAACTGATAAGTACCTCTGGACCAAAGAAAGTGTTGATGGATTCTTGAGATGGATCTTCACCCACTCAGCCTGAGGTCACTCCTGTTGGAGAACCCCAGGCCGTCTTCTAATCTGATATCAAATCTGCTCTTGGAGTTTACAGAAAGCCATTATGCTATCAGTGCCATAATGGAGCGATTGAGTTGAGTTTAAATTCAGTCGAACTCCTCCTTTATTCTCAAACAACTGCTCTATTCACACGAGGTGAATCCAAAAACAAAGAGTCTCATTTCACAGGCTCCTTATCAAGAACCCCCCACCCAAACAATCTGTTATCTTAAGATTCAAAAGAAAGCAACTCTTAAAGACCATACAGAAAATAACATGGCAAGGCAACAGAATCTAACTGTTTTATGGCCTTGCAATGGCATAATGGAAAACATTGAATAATTCTTTCTGCAATGGTTACCAAGACATCTGTGAAAATGTTGTCTGTCTACAAGGCCAAGACTGTGGCGTATCTTCTATTTCTTACAATAATGCTTGAAATCTAGCGCAAGCACAGGCAAGCTACACCGCATTCCCAAACTTAAATTATGAGCAGAGAAATGTCTTTTTCTTTCTACGCCTGTTCTGTTCAGACCGTATTAAGACAATCAAATCGTATATTCTCATGCTGTTTTAAAAACAGGACAGATGATAAAAATGGCAATTGAGTTTGATACTTTGACTTTGCTTTGCATATGTTACATACATGACAGCTGCTCACATCAACACCACACGCTGTCTTGAATAACACAGCCGGTCAAAAGAAACTCTATCGCCCTCTTGAGTAATGAGCTTTGTTACCAACACAATAAAAAATGCACATGATTTTTTAAGCAATATTAAGCTTTAAATATGTTACAGGCAACCTAAGAAAAAAAAAAATAATTTCGAGTCAATCTTGTTATAATAATTTAGTTATAGTTTTAGACACCAATAAAACCATCGATTTCCTTAAGATTAAAACTTTCCCTTTTTACCCATTACACTGTTTCTTTAAAGAAAAGTCTGTGAAAGTCTTTTAATGACTTGTCCAAATAATGACAACCAACATCATGCTTTATAATAACTATTATCTTGTAATCACCTTTAATTTTAGTATATTGTATATTTTTGGCAAGGACAGATGAAATCTAGTGTGAAAGTTTCCAGCTAGTTTTTATGTTTGCATTACAATATGTAACTTTTGCCTTTAAAGCGCCATCTCTGTTTGAAACATTAAGTTGCAGGTTACTTTAAATTATTTACTTTAAATAGTAAATTGACGTCAAGCTGTGATTTTCTGGGAAACTGTACCAAACAGCTCACCAAGTAAATTATTATTACAAGCTAAAATATGGATTGTAACTTCAAGAGCAGTGATTTTTCACTCAGTTCGCTTTGAATTGATTGACAGGTATTAAAGGTCCAGTGTATGGAATTTGCGAATTGCAACCAACGGCTCACTCCTCCCCTCTCCCTTTCAAAGCACTAAGGTGGCTGACACAGGACAAACATCGTCATGTTTTTGTTTCTTGTAGATAGAAATAGCTCATTTTAAGATAATAAACACAGAACGCTTCATTATTTAAGATCTTTACGCACCTAGTTTAGACATAGTTTTGTAAATTATATTGCATTTCTGTCTATGGATAATCCAAAAGATAAAGGTTTATTGACTGCCCTCTCTGTGCCCCTGTGTGAGTGACATTAGTTTTCCCTTTTGAATTTCGTTCTTCATCATTCCAACTTTTCTTTCGCCTTTCATGCACCTGTCCAACCGTGTGGGAGGGTCTTGGCTGCCGAATGAACATTCCAGAAGAGAAGTCACCCCGTTAATCCTCAAAGCTTCAACCTGGGACACCCCACATGCACCTCTTTACGCCTCCCCTCTGTCCACCGCTCCATCCATCCACCCCTCCATACAGATGTGACTCAGATGGGCCAGCACTACACCAAAGGTAGACACTGTGTGAAGCAGATTAAGGGAGACCCTTTCACCTCACCCGAAAAAAAATCCTAAAGATTTTAATCCTCACAAAAATTCCCTGATGAATGCAAATATTGTTCATTCCAGATCTAAGGAGGACCTACGAGAAACCACCGCAAAAGACAAAGAGAGAGAGAGGCAAAGACAAAATCGGTGTGTTACTGTTGTCTAATAAAGAAAGAAATGTAAAAAAAGATGATTTTTATTGTCATGAGAAGCACCTGACAATCATTTAACAGAAAATCTGCATCCACATTCAAGAAATATTTCATTTCATCACTTACTGAAGTTCAGTGAGTCTACAACTTTAGGACTGAAGTTCACAGTATTCTCATTAGCTCTCTCTCTCTCTCTCTCTCTGTCAAAGCGCAGTCTTTTCCCAGATCCTTAAAATATTACACAAAAAGCTCTTTATCTCTCTGGGAAATTCTGATGTACTCTGGGTAGTTTTGTTGTTGGCATCCTTCCCACTCTGCTGGATATGACACTGGAAAAAAAGAGTTTGAATATACATGACAAACTCATGTTTGCTTCAACAGTCTTTTTCACAGGTTTTCTTTTTTGTATTAACCAAGACTGAATTTCAATCTCACAGGTCCAGTTGAACGTGCAGTTTCTGCCAATCTTATATTAATCTTGAGTACCTATAGAGTAGTATTGCATACTTTCTTTTGCATACTTTGTATCTTTGAAGAGTATTTAGTTTGATCACATTTACAAAAGATAGATACAGCTGTACGATTATTTCCGGAAAAATTCAACCCCATGGGGGTGTGCGGGGGTGGGGGGAAGTTGTTGGGGGTAGGAACTACATCACAAGCACACAATACATCATTGCATTGATTCACTATACATTCATGTTGTTTTACTATAAGCACGTATGCACCTATTGCCAACAAAACCAAAAATATGCGTGCGGTTCATGTCCGGCATCTTTTCCATCGTTTATATAACATCCATCCGTGAAATGCCGTGAACAAACGAACACACCTCAACTTCTCTCACTATCGCAAGAGTAAAGAACTGCAGCTGCAAGCCCATAGCGCAGCCAATATTGATGGTGGGTCTTCCAATCGCTCGTTGGTTGATGCGTGGCGGGCTATTTCTTTTTTTTCCGGGAGAATTGCCCAATAAGGGACTAAGAAAAGTTAAGAAAATGTTTTTCATGTTCGATAAAAACTTTTACGAACCTTGGGGGAGTTTATCGAGGACAGAAATACTACGTAATACGTCCAACTCGTTTTTTGATAAGTTGATCATGTTAGGCATGAGAAGCCAGCACGTTTAACATTGTGAAGAAGTTAGAATGCATGAAACATCGTTAAATCCCTCCTTTAAGAAGGGTCTTGAGTCTAAACCAAATCAACCATTTATACTAGACCAAAACAACAAATGCTTCTGAGTGATTTATGTGGATTTTCGGCTTTATGTGTAAAATTTTAAGCTTTAGTTAAATTAATAATAATAGCTTTTGGAGGTCACTGTTTCATGTTAAATATACAAGCATCAGAAACTTGAGGAATTCACCCAAAGTCAAAAAGAAAGTGCAAGTGCACCTTTTTTTTTATTTTTATTATGTATATTTTTAGGGTTAAAAATGTTAATTCTGTCACTTTTGCTGTTCACATAGGCTACAGTATTTGTTGTAGAAAGATATAAAGTAACAAACTCAGCAAATGTCATTGCACTAGCAAGACACTAAAATGCATGTAATGTTTGCTCAAAAGATGTAAGTGTTTGCTGCGTTACAGAAACACATTTTACAAACAGGCAAACTCAGCAGAGCAGGCTGGGTAACCAGTGTGTTTGCCAACCCATTACATTTCTCTTTAGATGTGTGAGGAACCACAGCCGCACTCTCTCAGGAGAGCCTTTCACTGGGAGAGAGAGAGAGGGGGAGAGAGGGAGAGAGTGAGAGAGAGAGAGAGAGAGAGAGAGAGAGAGAGAGAGAGAGAGAGAGAGAGAGAGAGAGGAGAGAGAGAGAGAGAGAGGAGAGAGAGAGAGAGAGAGAGAGAGAGAGAGAGAGAGCGAGAGAGAGAGAGCGAGAGAGAGCGAGAGCCTTCTTTCCACTGAATGAAAATGCTCTGCACGGAACAAGGAATAATTCACTAACAATGAACATTTGGTCATATTTGCAAGCCTTTATTGGATATTATTTTTATTTATTTATTTATTTGCAAATTATAATATTAAACATTAGAATGCACTGTTGGGCTAACAATTACTTCAAGGATAGTTCCTAACAAAAAAGTACTGATCTAATACCTTAACACTTACACAGTAAAAAAATGACATTTACTTAAAAATATTTTGTGTAATGTTGTTGCCATAATTTTTTTAAGTACTTTAAAGCGTATTTTTAACTCGATATTCTATGAATAAATCAAGGAAAAATCACCTACATTTTAAAGCAAATGTCACATGATAATCTTAAATAAATCAAGAATAATTACTAATTTGAGGATTGAAGTTAACTTCTTGATCTTTTTAAGTTCAGTTGACCATTTATTGTTTACAACATATATGATGTACAAGCTGAGGGTATAGTCTCAGTATGGCATAAGCACCATTACTGTTCACTGAGTGGCAAAACACACAATATGAGCTCTCCCATTACCCGAGCACCTCAAATCTTTTCTAAATCTTAAAGACAACTGAACAATAATCTCTATCAAGTCTTTCATTTTTTTCTGTAAAGGACATAAAATAACACCCTTTCACAAAAATGACTCTCTTAATGCTGTCGCATGCAAAGCATGCTGGGAACACAAACTTCACTGCTCAGTTAGTGAAATTAACTAAAAGAATTAATGTAGTCAGACCACAAAAAAATTAAGTAAAGATCCTTTATGCAAGTTTAAGTCTGTTGAACATGATTAAATTTAATTAAGTTGAATACACTCAATAGTTTGTGGATTTTTTCTATCATTTTAATAAAAATTTTGGTTAAAAAAACAAAAACACAATTAATTTCATGGAATATTATACACTGTTCGAATCTCACAACCGCACACGTGAATTATTTCATACGCTAAACAAGTTTTTTTTGTACAATTTGTCAAAATACTGGAGACTGACAGCAAAAATGTCAAAAAGGTGCGTGTGGAAAAGTGTTGCTCTTAATTATTAAAGCTAACATTTGCAGAGCAAACATACAAGATGTACGTCCACAAACTCTTCCTTATGAGGAGCTTTTAGTTTTGTTTTGCCCTTCACTTTGGACCATCTTTGCTACAAATATTTTTGGAATAAGCTGTATGCAATTTAACGAGATTCCAAACTATGTTATAATTTATAGGCTAAATGTTTATGTAGCTCAAAGATTACAGTTGCATCCCGAGGGAACAAGCAATAAAAGTAAATGAATATAATGTACAGTCTGAGTTAAATTGCTTTAACAAATGCACGTAATTATTTGTCAAAGTTAAAACTTCCTCCCACGTACCCGTTCGGAGACAAAAGGTGCATTTAATTTACTTTGGGAAATCACAGTTCATAATCAGCGCATGCGCGTTGTACCACGCGCGATTAATTCCGCGCAGGTATCCAGGCGCTTCCCTATCATCAATCACGCGCAGCCTCTGCCGGTCTCGCGCGCCAGCGGAGCTGACGGCTTGACACGTGTTGGCAATCGATCCCGCTTCGCTTTCCAAGCGTCCGTCGTCTGAACGGATTATTTGCCCACGCTAATATTTCGTGGCACAAAAAAGCATTCATACTCGTTCAGCAGCGGTTTATTGGCTTCTCCGTATGATTTATTTGTGTGTGACAACCCCGCTCCGGCCCCGTGCTCCTCAAACATGCCTATATTTGTCTTTGGTTATTAGTTTTCACTTTTACATTTGCATGTTGACTATGTTTTTGCATTAGGCGTGCGACCACAGACTCGACGAGAAAGAAATGGATTCAGTAAGAACATGATGAATAAAGGATAAGCTAGTAAAAGAAAAACAAATACGTGTTTACACAAGTGAATTAAAGTGAGGAAACATGACTGACATGAGATATTACTGTACAGTGCAAAGCTGTAATTGGGTTTGACAGACAGTTAAATTAGAAAAGATCCAAATGGACCAGCTCTAAACCCTTAAGAAAATGATGTAAGGTAATGATAGTGAAGTAAAACCATGGTCACCAAAAATATTCTATGGGTTCATTAGCCTACAATGACCAAAACATGATATTTGTAGTAAAATATGTTCATAAAAACACTTTTTACTATAGTAAATTTGATAAAATGACTCTTTCACTCCATGCTGTGGATACACGTCAGGAAAATTCCCGAAAATATGACATGTGTAATGAAGCCCTCAACCACAGAAGCGTCTACAAAAAGCCTGTCATGACATCACTGACAGAGCGGGCAGGTCTGTCTGATCATGAACGCATATCACTAACACATTCCTGTATCCTCAGGCCTTTGAAAGAACAATGCCCATTCTTGCTCTCCATGAAACACATTTTGTTCATTTAGGCTTTTTTCCTTTTTTTGACTCCACAGTTTTGGCATCTATAGTGCCTATTCACGAAAGACACTTTAGAGCTTGGCACCTGTGCCCAAACACAAGAGCGGGCACCGTACCTGAAGTCTTGCGTAACGACCCACAGGGGTAAGTTTATACAGCTCAGATGACTGAAGATACCCAGCTCACAGAGTCCACCCTTATCACAAAAACATCTGATAGTACCAGAGCATCGGAGGTGGGTGAGGCTTTGAATGAGGGAGAGACCTCACAAGAATTCCCTGTGGAAACCTGCCTGAGCATGGAGGATGAGAGATTCCAAAGAAGAGAGAGAATCCACAGCCTCCCAAACGTCTATTCAGGGCCCTTGTTCGTGTCTTCCAAGACAAATTAAAAGATGACCTCCTAAAATATGACAGTAATTATCTTAGAAGACGCTCTCTTCATGATCAAGTGCGGAGCTTGACAGCTACGCAAGCCGTGCCAATGTTCTGGAATCTTCAAAATCAAATCTCACCAGAAACATAAACATGGGAAGAGTCGTAAAATCTTGCCCTTTATATAATTAGAAAACATCAGTAGACAGTAAATGCATCCTATTTAGTAAGGTGAACAGAATAAGCATTTCAATCATGGCAGATAACAACGTAAGCCACTTGTCTTGTATGGTCAACATAAGCTTACAGCAAAGAGAAGGTTTACAGCCCTGGCACAGAGGACAGACCATCATATAAACAATGTTAGCGCGCCCGTGTAGATTTATATGACAGATTCACTGATGCTGAGAGAAGTTTCCTCGCTGAATCTCTACAGAAGCATCTGTGGGTGGTCAGCTATGTACTGTACGCCATTACCTTGTTCAGAGATGGAAAATTGCGTATAATTTATTTATCGGTGCTTTGTTAAAGAGATTGTTGATCTAAACAGTTCTTCAAGTTTGTATATTTACATTCGCAAGTGTTAGCATTACTTTACTTTTGGCTTCATCTATTTTCAAACAGTTTTTTGCCAAATACAACTGGAAATGGTGATCACCAACGCCTGGCATGCTGTCATTCCTGAAATAGGACTTTGAAACAAACGCTTTTGGCAAACAGCTTGCTATTATTACTTTTATGTCCATATATATTCTACCTAATAATCATAAATCCACAAATGAATGACGTATTAGAATCTATGACCTTTAATAAGATGGACTCATGCGGTTTTCTTCATCATTGTGTTTATAGTTAAAAATAAAAATCTTATTGTTTACTCGTGCATGCCAAACACTTTGAAATACAAAAGATGTTTTAATAAAAGGGAGACTGAAGCCAAAAAACATCTTCAAAGGTATTATACGCAATTCCATGACTACAGAGAACTCGGTAAATACTTACATGAACTGTTCATATTATGCTTTTTTGGCATAATATCTTTCTTGATAGCTTTGATCTCTGGTTGTCATTAAATGGCAAAGGCCAGAATGTAAACATACATGAATGTCGTACAGGTTTAGAGGAACATGGTGGTGAGTAAATAACAACAGTATTTATGTAAGAGAATTTAAATTTTCCTTGTAATGTACAGTATATATGTTTATATGATATGCTAGTTACTCGCTTGGCAGCAGGTAAAGTCATACCACCGCATGCAGCGTAAAGGGAAGTCGATTTCATTTAAAATGATTTCAACACTCATTCAAAGCTGTGCAGTATGGTAACACTCAATGCATGTGCCTGTGAACATATTTATGTGCTAAGCGTTTTTTCAAGAGCTTAAAGTTGGACAGACACCTTTGGTCAGGTCAGCAGGGGTTGGCGTGCACGATGACAAATGTTCTGGTTTACTCACAACTGTGTGCATTCTAACACTTTATGACTCTTCCTATGTCTGTCAGCATGAAGTGTATGCCCGCATTCAAAATACATAAACATAAAATATTATAAGAACTTAATCATATTGGACTGATTCATGAGCATTAGGACAAATCACAAAACTAAAAAACAAACTGTTTTTTTAAATAATCTGTTCAACATATTCAGAAATATTCACCTACTTTTTCACAGAATATGACAAACTCAACTTCAAATACAAAAGTGTTTTGGATATTTACTATAAATAAGTTTATTATAATTACTATAAATAAGTTTACAATTTACTTCAAATTACTAACAAACTGGGACAATGGTTCCGTCTACTGAATTGGCACCACATACCAACGTACAAAAGTTTTGTTTTAAGATTTAAAAATGTGATATTTGTAACACAAATCACTTAATGAAAACACTATAAAACTCACCATAGCGATCAATGTGCGTTGTGATCTTGAACACCTGAGAGCAGACAGATCAAACAGTGTTGACAAAAAGTGAATCTTAATAAAAGAGGTCTATATTTTACATTAACAGAAGTAGAAATATTTTTTATAAGACATTTATATGTCTGTTTTTACTTAAGTACGGAGTTATACTTTAAGGACTGATTTAACGTAATACCATCACTTTGATTTTAAACATTAATGTCAGGTGAAGTTGTTGTGTCCAGTGTCTAAAGAAGCAGTGACTCCACAAATAGCAGCAGCTTTAAATTAATCGACTGAATTGCAGATTGATAGCATTACCCAGCAGAGGCCATTTGGGGGATAAATTCACATGCCACCGAGGTGACAGAGCTCTGTGCTTGGCTCTGGACACAGTGGACCGTTCTGTACTAGGCGATGAAGCCCTTACAGCTCTACGTCACAGATTAAAGCAGAAAAAAGAAGCATACGGTCGGGTTGGGATTTGCACTCCTTATACCTCTCAACCATTTATTTCCTCATTTGAAATGTTGTTAGACTTATATTCCGCTCAATGCTTGATTTGTTTGCTGTCTGTCTGTGGCTAATCAGCACCTCATCATGTCCAGTCACACGACATGTGATTAAACACGGTATCAAATTCTCTCCACCTGCCAGCTTACCAACATTTAAACCTCTCTTTCATTTAACACGCTTGTTTGAATGCACACAAATCTGCCAAATACATGTTACATAATGCTTGCACACAGTAATGCTTTAAAATCAACCATTTAACGGGTCGGGTATTCAAGCCATGTTTATCCAAAGCAAATAAAAAAGAGATTTGTGACAAAAAAGAAAAAACTGCAATGCTAAATAAAAGAAATTCCAATGCAGGGTCTCTTTGCCCCAAAATGAAAATGCTGTTATTATTTACTCACCCTGATATTGTTCTTAATCCACATGCTGTTGTTTTTCTGTTAAACAAAAGACAAATAATGAAATATGTTTGTGACAAAGGTTCACTGTGATCAAGGTCGTCAAGTTCTATAAAGGCCACAAAAACAACTATAAGCAAAAGTACAAAAATACATACAAAGTCGCTTTGGAAATGAGCATCTGCCAAATGCATAACTATAATGCATCATATTTGAAATAAACATTTATCTAAATCTATTCCAAAAACAGATTTTATCTTCTCTGCAGCTCTCAAATCTAATTCTCCGTCCCGACGTATTTAAAACGGCACGTCACATTTGGTAAAAAACACATCGTCAGTGACATCATTATTCAATACATTTATGGATTCTCTGAACTGTCGTTGAATGGCAAAACCAGTCAAATTATCCCTCAGAATGCTCAACAGGATAAATGACAGCATGTGGGATTGGAACGATATGACGGTGAGTAAATAATGACAGAATTCTCATTCCGGGTAAATGATTCCTTAAATGCAGCAATGGTGGCTTTGCCAAATGTCAACTTCTGGCATGTGTTTAGCATCACTAACCGTTCCATGGCCATGATCTCCATTAAGTCTAGACAATGACATTAACAAAATAACAATTTTAAATGGGATCACTATTGACAGAGGAATTTATTCTAGGAATCACAGTCCACACTAGTCTTATTCTTTGCCTGGAAACGAGGACTGAACCTCTTGTTCTGTGAGGCATGAGCTAATAAATGTGTGTTGAGAAGGCAGCTTTCCAGGTCGTGTTTGCCCGTGGGTTTCTCTGTACACACATGTCCAGCAGTTTTTATAGCAAGACAAAGACTAAACCGAGTAATGTTTTTTGTTAAACAGGGAAATCTGGGACTTAACTGGCCATTTAGTTGTATAGAAAAAGTTTAAGTATTTCTTTTAAAGTGTCAAGATCACCTGTCTTATTTGAACTCTGACGAAGTGGTAAGTGTTGTGGAGTTCTCTGGCTCTGGAATGACAGGTGTATGAGGATGTCCATCATTGCCTGTTGCACCTTTCTGACGGATGAAACTCCATCGGAAGTGACTGTCAATCAAACCCTTCTCCCGAGCTGTTTGCAGGTGCTCGAGCCCCCGGCTAGGAAAACTCATATGTTTCAGCAAGAACTGAGCAAAAACAGTCACACCTGTGTGAGGCCTAAAGCAAATATAGACACCATTTAAGATTAAGCCAACAATTATCAAGTACCTACTAGAACTTAAGTTCACTATTCAAAGCATTTGAGTTGTGTGGTTTTTATTAATACAACTCTCATTTAATGCATTACATTTAATGTCTTTTTTTTATCTCATACAAAACATTATCTGATAAACCACAAAGCACTTATTTACAAACCAGCCTCAATATCATTTAACCAGGTGCTATTGACCCCACACATTATTTGTAAAGGTGCCATTCCAACGTTCTTCCTCCTCAACTCCGGTTTTGAAAATGGCTTCAAGTCAAATTTCCTGAGCGGTGTGGTCGCTTGTGGGATCCTCCATCATTAAAAACAGATTAACATTAATTAGGTGACCGTTTTACGACGGCAACTTGTGGAATTCAGCTTGCCTTGGACCAACACTTAACACACTCTTAAAGCTCTCCAGCTCTCTCTCTCTCCTCCTGAAGAAAGAGTTCTTCTCTTTGAGCACAGAAACTGCATCTGAACACTGAACACTGGCCACTGGAGGCAAATCACTCTTGAACGGACCCTGACGTTTTTATACTCTCCCTAAAAACATAATCTCCAAGAGCTAAATGGAGTCTTTCAGGAAAACCTTTCATAGAATTCTCTTAACCTCTGACAGCTGCATGCAGGCATCTGTCCTCTCATGAGTTATGTGACGCTTCTTAAGAAACCAGCGAGTGTGAGAGGAGATTAGTAGACATTTAAATAAAGTTACAAATAACAAATATAGGCATGTGTGTTTATATTATTCACATTTGTGTGAGCTCCGGTGGAAAATGTCAAAAAGATGGATCTATGAAAATGTGTTGTTCAGGGGTTGGGTGTATTATATGAGGGTAACTTTAGGCCTACTAATATCATACAGGTATGTGACCCTGGACAACAAAACCAGTCTTATGGGTCAATTTATCGAAATTGAGATTTTTCCATCACCTGAGAGCTGAATAATTAAGATATGAAATTTGTTAAGATAGGATAATATCTGGCGGAGATAAAAAACGTTTACAAATCTGAGGTTGCAAAAAACTAAATATCGAAAAAATCACCTTTGAATTTGTAAATCAGAGGCACTGTATCAGGCCATCCACTCATAAAAAGAAACTTTTCTATATTTAGGGTAGGAAATTTACAAAATATCTTCATAGAACATGATCTTTACTTAATATCCTAATAATTTTTGCCATTAAAGGAAAATCAATAATGTTAACCCATACAATGTATTTCTGTCTTTCACTAAATGTGACTTAAGACTGGTTTTGTAATGGGGTCACATATCTCATTTTATAATTCCAATATTTTGTCACAGCCATCTGCCAATTCTCAGGAAACCAGTGATCATTTTGCACCAATAAAAAAAAATCTGATTCTCCAGAAATGTCACCAGTGCCAATGAAAACTGAATGTCAAATCAGCATTAACTCAAATGAAATAAAATAACAAAATGATGCTGAATTAAGTTGTAATTAAATATGAAATATAAATTAATTCAATATATATTTATTCTAATGCAAAGCTATCTCATGGCTTCAGAAGAGCTGGATTAAAAAATGCTTCAAAGTTTCCTTCTGACTTTTTTATACTTAAACATTTCAATAAACATTAATATTCTTCTTATGATGGCCTTTCATGTTTGTTTCACTAAGGAAAATTACAGGAACAAAATGAAGGGCAGTTAAATGATGAAAGATTTTTAATCTACATTTAAGCTCTAATAAAACACTAAATAAACAACGCTGATATTATAATAATAGACCACATTACCGCTTCAAACCATTCTTTACTTTCCAACCACAGACCGTCGGAACAAATAAACAGGGGAAATCACATATTAGTGTTGACTGCAGCTGAGAAACGTGTTTGGACAACCTCCTCATGGGTTTTCATGTTCATAAACTCACACACACACGTTTGCACATTAGCATTCTGAATTACATTGTGTTTATGCCCATGGCTTGTGTAGACATCTCGCTGACATATCAAAGATGGCTGGCTTTGTTCTTTCTCAGATGTGGTTAAGCACAAAGAGGATTGTGGGTAATGCCGGGCTTAACCACAGGAATGGGCTGACAGGTTTACAGATAGATGCTTTCACTGCGTGACACTTATAGCGCTAATAAAATAAGACAAATAGTCTCCACATCGCCACATGTAACATCAGAGTAAATCAATACTTCTTATCTTTTCCGCAACCTAGAACATTTGTGTGGGTGGCCTGCACGCACGTCTTACATTACGATTGAAGGCCAGTATGGGATTGTCTTTGTAATATTAAAGCTAAGTGTTCTCAAGCTGAAGTGCATCAAAAAAGAATAAAAGTCAATATAAAATCAGAAATGACCCTAATGACTTTTTAAAGTTAGATTAAGTAATGTTTAGGCATAAAACAAAACCTATGAAAACTAAATCATTGTCAATTGGCTAAATTTCTTTGGACTAACTTCACCGTTCTCCATTTTTAATCCACTTTTCTGAACTTCTTAAAAAAGAAATCACACTTTTTCTTCTAAAAACGTACTCCTGCATGCATTTCATAAATATTTACTATTAAGGTGTATACTACTTCATAAGGTTTATAAGTGAATGATCTGTTTCTGTGGGAATTTGTGTGTGTGCCTGTCAAAAGTGATGAAGGGATTGAGAGATGTTTGTATATAAAGAGAAAATGTTCTTTGATGTCTAAAATTCCATATCTGTGGTTTTGTTAGTTAATGAAGATCCAAGACTTAATCAGACGACCAGCATGGGAAACCCCTCTCGACAGAAGACACAAACACAAACACACACAAAACAAAAAACAAGCATTCCATAAGACAGGACAACCACAAATGACATCTTACATTGTTATTGTTTCTCCACCAAACATAAGATTAAATAAAGTGACATTTGCTTAAAGGTGAAGTGTGCAATGATGCGTTCACGTTATGTCAGAATGATCATGTTTACAAGATAAGTGCACATGAACCACTAAGTCCTAATTACCCGTGAGAAACACAGGATAGGTTCAATTCATAATATGACCAACAATAATTTATTATATATATATATATCAGATTTATTTGACAGATTTATGCTTCTACTGAATGTCAACAAATGTCTCATTTCATTTGTGTCTTCTATGGATTATGTCATCGGATGCGCTAGCTGGGATTGCAATTAACTTCCGGTCTGTGTTTGGCTGGTGTCTAATAATATTACTATGTATATTTAATTTAATTTATGTTAATACTATTTTTATTGCATAATTATTGTATTAAATAAACGATTTGTTGTATGTTCATTTTATCAAATAAACAATTTGTTGGATGGGTCCTGTATTTGTGACGCATTTAAAGAAACCGTATGGTACGTTGACATCTAGCGGTTGAGCTTGGTAACTCTCAAAATATTGGAGAGCCAAGTTTAGCCAAGTAACAGTTCTTCTAGGTTTCTTTTGCTTGTTATCAGAGATAATGTACAGGCATTGTATTGTTTGTGAATGTTTACCGGAAGTGAAGGGAAGTCCACGAACGCGCGCAGTGACGGTTGTTTATGTTGTCACTTTGAAACCGTCTGCAGTTTCACACTAGAACCGCCAGAGGTCGCTGTATACCCAAAACCGGCAGTAAATAAAATGTATCTATGCACATGAGAATTGTTTTGATATGGCTAATAAAATTAATATGTCACGGTTTTATGTGACTGTCATCACAAAGTAATGCTTAGAGACATTCAATTTCTATTTTTAGTCATCAATATGTTTTTGTGCAGTTGTTTTATGATCATAGCTCAAGAAAATAACTTTTCTTAGCGGTATAATAATTGGTGCAACGACAAATTCAATTTTTTTTTGTTATATCATTTAAAAGTCGGACAAGAGAACAAAACATGGGGTAAGCATACAAAATAAAGGTTAAATAAATTTGGCCCGACAGCGCTTTTTAATAGTTTTATCGAAAAACAATACAATTTGAAATAACAACATGGGCATTGTAAATAACACAATTTTAGTCAAAGTCAATGACTTGTAGACTCGAATACTTCATTGAAAATCTGTTATGTACTTTTGAAAAGCATCCACGGGAAAATTTGACCCCTAAAAAAATGCTGGGTTATTTTTAACCCAGTGTTGGGTCAAAAAGGGACAAACCTAACCATTGGGATATCTATGCTGGGTTGTTTCAACCCATTGCTGGGTCAAATATAAACACTTTACATGTATGCATTTGGCAGATGCTTTTATCCAAAGCGACTTACATTGCATTATCCTATACATTTAAACATAGGTATTTGCAATGCCCTGGGCTCGGACCCACAACCTTGCGTTGTTAACGTAATGCTCTTTCCACTGAGCTACAGGAAAGCCACTTTCTGAGTAAATTTAACCAAACAGCTGAGTTTGTTCCTTTTTGACCCAACGCTGTTAAAAACGACCAAGCATCTTTTTAAGTCAAACTTAGATTCCTGGGCATTGACAGAGCAAAACTTATTACCTCTGGGTTGCAACGAGTTTCAATCCCCACACACATAAAACTCGATTCACAAAGACAGACTCTCTCTCTCACACACACATAAACATGCACGCACGCACGCACACAGAGAAAATATCAGATGTGCATGTTATCAGATGCGCATGTTATCAGATGCTGGTGGCTTTAAAGTCCAGTGAACGCCTATGCATGCACACGTGTTTGTGTACATGTCATTGTCTCAACTCCACATTTAACAACAGATTCTTGTTTACCTGTCACACCCCTCATCCCCCCCGCACTTCCTGTTGTTTGTGACCTCTCCTTTATTGTCTCGTAGATTCACAAATGCAGGTACACCTTATCACCGAATGTGTTTTCTATTGCTCTCTGAAAGTTTCCGATCCTTTAAAAGCCCTGTGTGGCATCTCCGTCTGTCGCTATGGTTGTGTTTGGAGTCCTTTGTGTCCTTCTGGCTGTTGGCTTTGTGCAGGGAAAAGAGAGTAAGAGACAAAACAAAAATAACAAATGGAAAAAGTGAGAGAAATGTAACAAACATACAAGCTTGCATTAAAGAGGAGAGATGAAGCTGAAATAGAAACTGATATTGAGGTCTGTTCATTGCAAGAAGAGGGCAGGAATGAACAAGTGCGTTTTCTCTCTCTCTCTCCTTCTCTCTGTATGGCATGTACACTCATGAGATCCAAATATATGATATATGTCACTGTGAGGAAGGGAATACGAGTGACTCGAATCTGTTATGACATCACTATATGGAAGCACTTTGAAGGGTGTAGGGACATACACAGCGGACAATGTAGCATTATTATACCCACCGGACATTTATCTACCGCCGAGATTCAAGACAAGCCAAGATAATCATCATTTCCCCTTACGGGCACATGCAGCATCACGGTTTACAGTCTGAGAGTTTGCGCCTGACACTGATCAAAGCTGAAGCCTTGACCTTTAACCTCAGACACATACTATGCCATTGTACACAGTAACATTTTTAGAAAACAACCTTTTAAAAAAATACACAAAAATCGACAGTAGCTTAATGAATCAGATTGCTTTCACATAAAGACCTCTGTGGTTAGGAGTTAATCTTACGAAAATCTTTTTTGTACCGTCTAATAATTCATGGTGAATTTTAAATAATTATTTGTTTCTTAACTTGTAATATTTTTAGATTTTTTTTTAATACATGGTGCACATTTTGAATGGCAGGGGCTTAATGTTAAAAAAACGAGATCCTCTGGCCTAGAGGTTATCGGAAAAATTGCTTGGGTCGTTGCGCCACCTGCTGGTAAATACACAGTACCACGTGACATGTAGGCTTACAGAGCCATCGGTAGGAAAGTCTCAACAGCCAGTTCTTTAAAGTTAATGTAAAGACTTTCTTAATTCCATTTTTACCTATACACCAACTTTCTACTCCTCACTTACAACCACTTATAGTGCTTTCTAATTAAAAAAAGTTTCCCAATCGACCTGAATTCACCCTACATTAAATAAATGCCAGTTTAAATGTCAGTTTCAGCGACAGTTTCCTGATAAATAGAACACATTAGGGTTGCCAGATCTGCGTAACAAAACCGACACAGTCAGCAACCTGTCAAAACAATCCCATCCCAAATACGAAAACATAAAAAATGTCAACCCCAATTCTAAAATACACATTAAAGTCACTTTTATGCATTACACACAATTTCTTATAGAAAATCACTCATGTAAATGATTTACTTTCTAGTTTTCTATTTTTTCAGCCTTTGAATCAGAGTGAAATTACATGCTAGATTGTTTATTCAGTTGACTTAAAAATAAATAAAACCATCTGGCATTTCACAGCAGTGATAAAACATCATATTTAATCTTGATCAGATATTGCACCCATTCAAACCATCTGATGTCTGGCTTATGCACAGAAGGTCTGTTTGTTTGATTTATTTCTTGTTTTTGTCATCCTCTATATGTTTATGTATATCTTCCGCATCTCATTTCCTCCCCCACATCCTGTGACTGGCAAAGGTAAACTTACCCGACCCTGAAGGTGATGTAGAGTCTGACTTCACATTATAACAACCAGCGATGAGGGTTCGACATCCTGATGCTATCTGAGGCCATCCACAACAACCCTATGATGGCCTTGACACGAAACCACACATGCACTCTATTGCTCCTGAATTATTCTGCTGCAATAATGTGTTCTTTTAATTGCATTTGTCACTGCACCCATAAGAAATTTTTACATTTGAATTTTTTGTGTAATGCCACTCAATGTCCGACAGAGGGCGCGAGTAGCTCATTCTTGAAACAACGAGCATTTAAACGACTTCTCCCTCTTTCTATCATAAAATGTACATCTTTAAAGTTTAAGAGATATATTAGAATTAAGATACATGTTTTCTCCTCAAATGTACAAGAAAGAGCATTACGCCACTACTCAAGGAAAGCCTGTCCGACGATGATCCGTAGCTCATAAATATGAACTCATACAAACTTTTATGGCTTCGAGCATCCAGTCACGTAAATCTGATTAATATTCATGAGCAGACCTCCAGGATTGGTAATTCACCTACTTCCCTCATAACACTGCTCAGCCAATCGCTCAGCACAGGGCGGGCTGACTATATATCAAGGAGACGGAGTGGGAGGAGTTTGTTCTTTCTCCGCCCCCCACGCAGGTAATGTAAACTCGAGGCTCACGCGCTGCGACCACCAACATAAGCGCTCATTCTCAAGAAGCAGTGGCACAGTTCGCTTACAGTTAAGCGCGTTACTTTGATTGTTTTCACGTCTCTCTGGATATGGCCGAACAAGTCGTCTGAAAATGTTGGGGAGAAAAGTACCTGGACCGAGTGGAATGGACCGGGGCAGGATAGGAGAGAGACTACATGCGGCCCTGGCCGGACTGCAGGAGCTGCATCTCCTCCGGGACAAACAGAGCAGCAGGGTGCACTGGGCTCTGACCCTGGACCGAGAAGAGTCCGACACATCCAGACAAGATAGTGTGAGCACAGAGGAGCTGAGATTGGAGGCAACACTTCATCTACTCAAACAACAACTGGTAAGACTTTTAATAACGTACAAGAATATAGAATTCATATAAAAGTAGTTTTCAATTTCTTTTTAGTAGTTTTTTTTATTTAAACGTGCATTTGTATGAACATTTACAATTTCTATGTTTCTATGCTTTGTAAAGAATTTTTTTTTGACAAAAATTGTCAAGATTTGCTGGATTTCTTTAAAGGGATATTTCACCCAAAAATAAAAAATCTGTCATAATTTACAATACAATGGAAAAAAAATACAATGGTCGTCAAAAGTGCCCCAGAACTGTTTCTGTCCTACATTCTTCAAAGCGTCTTCTTTTGTGTTCAACAGAACAAAAAAAATGATTCAATATCTTTTCCTACTACGGTGGTCAATATAATCTGTCTGGTTATAAGCGTTCTTCCAAATATCTTTCTCTGTGTTCGTCAGAACAAAGAAATGTATACAGATTTGCAACAATTAGAGTGTGTTGTTTTCGGGTGAAGTATCCCTTTAAGTACAACATTTTAATTCAATCAGACGGTTCTGTGATGTAGTTCTTTTATTGGGTGGATTTACCATCATCAAACGGGAATCCAGATACAGCCGGTCACATGCAGAGCTCGTACTGTTTTCAGCATTCATTGGTGTATTTTTCGCATGGGTTGTCAGTGCCCTTGATGAGAGAATCCAGTGCTGAATCAGAGAGGCTCAGCTGGGGGTCATAGTGAGGGGTCATAAATCAAAAGCTCCTGGGGGGGGGGCACGGCCTGTTTCTGATGATTAACCCAATTTAATGAGAATAACAAGAGAGGAACTGTGGCCCGGTCGGCGACACAGATTTGACCCTGCAGCCGTTTGAACCTTCTGGACTTTTGTTGAACCCTTTTTGTCCTCGATGGTCAAAATAACCGAGATGTTCTTGCATTAAGATGAGAGACCTATCAAATGGGTGAAATTAAGAAATCACACATGACATCTTTGTTTTCAAAGGACAGGGTAGTGCAACGTACAATAATAACAGCTTTACGAATGGAGATGTAGGTTTGCACTAGAGTCCATAGAGTCCTAAAAACAGGACTGCAGAAGAAGTGGGTTTCATTTTTTTTTGTTATATTTCACAGATGTGCCCTTTTAATTTGGAAAGCTGGTTTACAGTCACACATTTCCTCTTGTCCCTATACATTTGGTTTACACAATAGTTTGAGTTCCTCTGCAGGAGAGAGATTAGTAACCTTACAGCACTTCCCCCAAGCCACCCTTTATCCTTTTCTAGTTAATAGTCAACCACTTCCCTCTTTATTCGCTTCCTCTCTTTGCCTTCTCTCCTCTTGTCTGTGTCGTATAACCGCAGGAGTCATATCAGCTGGTAAATGTCTAGACCAGGGCAGTCCAGTTTTTCACGTTTTATGGTTCAATTGGATTGAGTTGGAGCAAAGCCCAACCGAGCTCAGAGTGAGTTAGTTGTAATGTGCATTACTGACCGTACAATGTTATGCTTACAAATCTATTAGAAGGATTGAAAATTCTGACAGTTGAGCTACAGCAGCCCATGAGTTAACTCTGTTTATCCGGTCCTGTGTCTTTACTGCGTTCTCAATAGACCGTTTTGTTTGAAGAGCTGCTATCACGAGTGCATCTTTGTGGACTTGTGAAGGTTGCATTTTCTTGACGAAAATTAGCACTGCACTGTCAGTGTGCACACTTTAAGAGTCTGCACGTGTGTTTTGTAAACGCTTTCAAAACGTTGCATTAGATGCCTTGTTTGTAATATCATTTAACATGCGGGTGATGTATTTGGTGAAGTTAGTATGTGTGCATGTTGCATGCTAACAAGTTCTGCGTGTTGTACCTGCAGTCACGTCTGCGCAAACAAGATGTGGGATTGAAGACGCACTTGCAGCAGCTGGATCAACAAATCAGCGAGTTGAAACTGGACGTATGTAAAGCCTCCACGGAGCACCTGGAGAGCGACAGCAGACCCAGCTCGGGTGAGCAAACGCACAACTTCACATATCACATATTTCTTTAATGAGATGTTTGGTATTTCTTTAATGAAATCCTCAAAAATGAAATGTTTACAATATCTAACAGTGTCCGTTTTTAACTTTAGGGTTCTTTGAGCTCAGTGATGGGGGTTCAGGGTCGCTGTCCAACTCTTGCACCTCTGTCTACAGCGAGAGTCTCTCCTGTTCTTCTCAAAACAATCTGCTTCCCTTCCTCTCCGCTTCATATTCTTCACCTGGGCGTAATGCTTCTGGACAGACCATCGTGTCCCGTTGTTGTTCTGCTGATGAAAGCACGGCCCAGACCGACGTTCCTAGATCGCTGGGAGTGAAACTAGGTAGCGGGTGCATACGATTGCCTCCAGGGAATCCACAAAGAGCAAGGCAAAGACCCGTTTCCACAGGTGGGCATAAAAAAGAGAAAGGACTGGTTGTAGACACTACAGTCTGAGTGAACTTCTGAAATGTACTATACACCCTACTGAGTTTTTCTGTGTCTGCAGGTGATCTTGACCGCGTCATCATATCTGGAATCGGCACCTTCAGATCTACTTGCGTGAAGACCTCCACACTCTGCGGGAGCCTTCACAACCCCTCGGTAGACGTCAAATACCAAAGTAACCTAGTGTCGAGCAACGGGACAGAGGTGTACTGTTACCCCAGCCCTCTTCACGCTGTGGCCTTACAAAGTCCCATCTTCAGTATCACGGGGGATCAGGGATGTCAAGTCGTGTCTGAAGCACAGGATGAAAACCTTGGAGATGGACTTGAAGACGTAACCCAGAACCCTAACCAGGGGTCCACAAACTCCCGGTGTGCGGGATACATCAACAAGCTACTGCAGCGAAGCTCGAGTAAGATAAGCCTGTTAAACGAATTAAGACGTGACCCCCATACTGCTTTTAAAAGTAGTGAGGAGCAAAGACCCAGATCTCAAGAAATGAGCAATGGACATCCTCAACTCCGGGGGTCTCTTCAACAGCTTACGTTGCCGTTGGCAAATACACAAGACATTGAAAAGACATCTTCAGCACTAAACTGCAATCAGCAGAAGATAAATGTGGAGTCCAGTTTAGATTTAGTGAAGGTCCAGCCGTTGTACCGTGACACACACCAGGCACCTCTCAAAGACCTCCAACAAAATGACCTTCCTCTAAATAATGCCATAGTAAAACCTAGCGCCGAGTCTGACCCTTGCCTCTCAGATAAGGGTAGCGGACATTCGTTTGAGTCATCATCTGTCTTAAAGACACTTGAGAGACGATCAAGTTTTACTCCCAGAAAGGAGGAACAAAGAAGTTTTTATCTTACACCTCATTCAGAAGAGTTCGTCCACGCAGAGTTCGTACCCGCAGGGTCTCAAAGGATGAAGGTGTGTCAGGCAGACAAGAAAACAAAATCCGTCAAGCTGAGAAAAAAGAGCACAGAAAAACCTTCAACAAAGAAACACCAGCAAAAACACTTGTGCACCAAGACCCGAGCGGACGTGAAGCAGTCCGGTTTGTGCAAAGGTAAACTGACCAATCTGGAAGAGTCCCACATGTACTCCAGCTCAGACGGCAGTCGTAATGGACTGGTCAACATGCACTGCGTCCAAATCAAGTCGCACCAAACATCCAAACCCATCAAATCTCATAAACCCCACTACCCTGAACTTGTGCACATTCCTCAAGATCAATCCAGAAAGAAACAGAGTTCCCGAAAGTGGCCTTCGGCATCTGAGATTCAGCTCCCCACAATTCTCAACGCCCCAAGATCCAAAGAGATGCCAGCCTCGCGTAAGACAGGCATGATGAGGAGTCTCAGTGCAAGGCCTCGCTCAGGTCAGTGGGGCTGTGCTCCCCGACCCCTCCGCCAATCTCTCTCCACCTCTTCTTACCTCAGTTACTTGGAATCTAGATATCCAGCCGCTCCAAAATCCGGCCGCTACCCTCCTCGGTGTGAATCGGAGTTTTCTGAATACTCGGCGGAGTGCGCATCGCTCTTTCACTCAACTATTGCGGCAAGCAGCGATGGGGAGATGAGCGACTACACCACAAATCGTTTTGGAGACAGCGAGTCCAGCCAGGGCTCTCAGACGGCGTCGGACTCTGACAGCAGTCTCTCGCTGGATGAGGAGGACCTGTTGGAGGAAGAAGAGGAAGGTGAAGTCGGTCTAGTTTGGGCTCAGGCTACAATGGGACCAACGGCTGCGGGCATTGCGCTGCAGGAGCGACAACGTTCGGATTCAGCGGCGTGCCGTATCAAAGCGTCCAGAGCACTAAAGAAGAAGATCCGGCGCTTTCAGCCAGCATCACTTAAGGTGATGACTCTAGTGTAGTTTCACACGTAATGATGCCTTTACATTTGTAACATAGCTATCCTTAAAAACTTGGGACTCACGTGGAGCCTGTTTTACTTGTAAATTCACTTTGCAAACGTTTCTGTGATTAAAAATGTTGAGATTTTTTTTACATGTTTTATATAAAAAAGATACGTGAGCTCGGAAAGCTTTACTTTGTCATGTTCATGTTCACTGTCTAAATGTCACAAGACTTGAGAAATTTAGAAAACTTCTTAACAACCTGGATCCAATGTCTTGTATTGATGTACAATGTAAATAGGGTCTTTGTATATCTTTAAATATAACAAAAAACCTCTTTCAAAAATGCTGTGTAAATACAACAAATTAATCTGACAGTTTGTGAAATAAAATAATACTTAAAAAAACAAAATGTTGCTTTTCTCATTTGTTCCAGCGATGCATCTTATTTTTCTCTCAATATATATTTTTAATACAAAGTCAATGGTTTCCCTGTGTCTGTTTAGGCTTTTATTTGGAGTTATGTGAAGGTCTTTCCAGAGATAGTTCAACCAAAAAGGTTACCCTCTTGTCATTTCAAACCTGTATTGTTTTCCTTCTTCTGTAAGATGTGGGATCTTCTGTAAGAAGAAGATATATGAATGATGTTGGTAACCGAACAACAGCGGTACCTGTCTAATTGCATTGGATTTGTCTCCATAAAATAACAGTGAATGGAGAAACCGCTGTCGTTTGGTTACTAACATAACATTCTTCAAAATATCTTTTTTGTCTTCTGCAGAAGAAATAAAGTCATACAGGTTTGAAATGACACAGTGTGAGTAAATGATGACAGAATTTTCAATTCTGAGTGAACTACATCTATAGGATATGACAAAAACTGCTTTAACAACAGGCAATGAAAGATGAGCATTAGAGAAAAGAGATGATGGACAGCGAGTGAATTTAAAGAGCAGACAGATCTTTAAACTTCATTCATTTACTCGGCCTTTGAATCTTAAAATTCCTGTAGTGTCTCAGTGGTTGGAATGGGGTTTAGGCTTGAATACGCTCGCACAGGTGAACACCAGATGGTCCTTGACCCCCTGGATGTGTTTTATCTTCGCTAGAGTTGAAAGGAGATTAACTCAAGATTTTCATCACCTTTTACTTACAATTTACCACACTTCATGTCTTATCACTATAGAAACATCCACAGTGTCTTTTAACACATTGTATATTTGGTAAGGTATTGTTTTTTTGAATGTAGCCCTAGGGTAGCTTTAGGAATTTAATTTGTATAGAACCAAAGTGTAAACTTTGTGGTTACCGAAACCTTTATCGCAAGCATTGGTATTTTTTCTGGAATTGCAAATCTAGCTGTTATTGAGGGTTCTTTCTAGAGTAAGTGTGCACACTTGCTTGTATTTTTCACATATTTCTGAAAGCAATCCATGTGTTTTCATTATCTTATGACCCTTAGTTTTGTTTACCTATGACCACAAAAATGATTTTGGTGTTATAGTACAATTTGACCAGATTTCTTGGTCGCTTACGCTTGAAACAGGAAGTCCGGCTCATTGTTTTCTAGTATTTTGGATTGATTAACTTTATTAGCTCCTGTGGCTTCATTGGATAGAAAAGTTTCATTCTGACACATACTAAAAGATCTGGACGAATACTGTAGACCATCTTGGTTTTTCTCACGTATACAGTTTTTTTAAAAACCAAGGATTTGGACATACTACTCATCTTGCATACTTATTTTTGCATACTACATAGTATAGAAGTAAGGGATTTCTGACATAGGACTTAATCTGCTACATTCTGCAAGACCGCAAATTTGTGGCACCTGCAAGCAAAAATTTAATTTTGAGATCAATACTAATGTCCTCTCAATACATTAACGCCATGAACCTCCATATGTGACCAAGAGCATCAAGCAAATGACAAGATTAGAGAGAATGCGAGCGAGATCAGAGGTCAGGCGGGTTTCTTCGGCGTCGGGTCAAGGCCAGCAAGCTTGACCTTGTGTTTGGATTCAACTTCACAGTTCAGCCAGCTGTCCAGCTGGATCAAGTCACACACCCCGATCCTTTGCAATACAATGCAGCAAGTCAACAGGTTCAATACACGGGTCAGGATCACACACTCCCAGTTTCTTTTCTTGTTTGGCATATAGCCTTGACCTTTCAGCAGTAATTTTACTCTGAATGAACAGCATCGAATTGACTACCAGAGGTAAGATCAGGCCTGGTTTATTAACACAAGTGAAGATGTTACACCCTAATAAATTATTTATAAGTATTACGGTTAATGCAAAAATCCTTTAATCAATGCTTCCTTTTGTGTATGTTTCAAATGTTTATGTTGCACCGATTTACTTTGCCTATTTAGTAAAACCCTTGGCAAATAGCAAGTACTCACGAAAAATGCAAGCAAAATAATATCAACTTTTTCAGTATACACAATATATAAACTTTCAGAATAAAAACCCCCCCAAAATATAGCCTCTCAAAGCTGTTAAAACGAGTGATGTGCACACTCACTAAAATATATATATATATATATATATATATAACTAATATATTTAATTTGAGAATTTTCAGAGAGAAAGACACAATTAAGACATACATACAATAAAAACAAAGCTAACGAAAGTTTACGAGCAGATCAGAGGTTTATTCACATGAGGGATATTACTCTGCAGGACCGTTGCTGTTATTAGGGATCTCATTATGTCTCAAGACAACACCCAATGGGACCCACCGCCCTCCACTGACCTGGACAAGCTTTGAAAGATTTATCCACATGGATGATTCAATGGTTTGGTCATGCAAAATGATTCTTCAGAGGTGACTTCGTACTCATCTTTACATCCATTTACAAACAAAAATTATAGTTTCAGATATGCTTTATGTTGAATAATATGTCATGTTGCATAGGCAAGAAAAAACAAAGCATAATACGCAGCCCATTAATAAAATATTAGAGATGCATCGATATATCGGCCAAGAATCGGTATCCGATGATAAAAGCGATTTTTCACACTATTGGCTGTCGGCTGATTAAAAAAACAGCCAGTGTTTAGGGACGATTTATCCTGTCAATCAAAAGACGATAGGAAAATGCAATGAATTTGTGCTCTGTGTAGGGTATAAAAAAATGTTTAGAAACACTGATGTTCTATGAATTAATAACATTCAGAAAGTTAAGAAATTTTAATTTAACGTTTAGAATTTAGTTAATGCACGTAATATAACCACCAAACTACTGTTATCGGCAGATTTGACATTTATGCATTCGGCAAATGCTTTTATCCAAAGCGACTTACATTGCATGCTATTAAACATTTGTATCTGAGTATATGCAATCCCCGGGATCGAACCCACGACCTTGGCGTTGCTAGCACCATGCTCTTACTACTGAGCTACAGGAAAGCAATTTTTATGAGATAATCGGCTTTTGGTATCGGTGGAGAGATTTAGTATCGGTGCATCTCTATATATAAAAAAAACACATTTGATTCTTTAAAGTTAAATTGCAAGTGGATTCACCAGGGCAATGAGCTGATACTATTGTGCTGTTGAGTTTGGTTAAAAATTGCACTGGTAAGTTTTGTCAATGTCACATCTCTAACACTGTTACCGTGACAGACCAGAAAAACAGGGGGGATGAGGGATAGAAAGACAAGATCCACAGTGGAACAGTGAGCATCCAACAGACAGGTGATCATTAAAACCAGGATGAAGAAAGGGGGGAATCACAGGGGGTTCGCTGCTTTCTTTTAGTGATGAGGTAATCCCTATTCCAAACACATGGCTGCCCACTGTCATCTGTGTCACAATTCACCGAGTTTCTCCTGTTCAACAGATGTCCCCTCTAGCAATGCTACAAGTCTCTCTGGCTCTTTCATTCCCTGTAATTTTTGCATGAAACCCAGCTATTGTTGTATTACCGAGAAGCTTAACAAGAAGACATTTTCATACAGGAATTCATAGAAATCTGCGTTGATGTGTGTCGAGAGAGGGGGTTGTGATGCTTGGACGTGTTGACAAGCAGAGGCTGAAAGAAGTCATTACCACCACGATGAGAAAAGCTTGAGGTGATCTCTCTAAAAACCACCGAACACACACATGCAAGAACTGCTCGATCTATTGTGTTATGTTAAAAAACCTAGTAGTTTAGCCAAACATACAATGGATTCTTGTGACGATAAACACTTTGTGAATGAAAACATGACCCCATATAAACGTAAACTTTATTCGTTTTACCTAAAACATACATATAAATAGTAAATTTAGAAAAACTAAAATCATTTTCAAAGGGTTGCTGTATATATGATTACTTCATTTTCCACATTTAACAGTAATAGTAAAAGTCATCAAAACGAAGACCAATAGAAATAAAAAAATGATGATATATAGACAAATGACAAGCAAATCTTAAAAATATTTTTGCTTTCTCAAAAGGAGTGACTCATCACGACAAAATTTATGATGTTATAGACAAATGACAAGCAAATCTTAAAAATATTTTTGCTTTCTCAAAAGGAGTGACTCATCACGACAAAATTTATGAGATGCATTTCGGGATGCAATTTTGAGAGGGCTCCCATGTATTTTGGGAACTTGCTGACTGTTTGATGCACACTATTAAAATAATGAATAATAAAATAATGAATATAACTAAAATGATTGAACGTTTTCATTATTTAAAAGCGTCTAAAAAGATTTTAAAATCACATGAAACAAATGTAGTCAAATGTGTCCAAACTCTTGAGTGGCTTGTATGTTTGTATGGCTGTAAATCCAAGTGCTACACAGACGTACAAACACACAGCTTTTTCTCCCAATAAACAGCAAGACCTGCTGGTCAGGCCCGTGTCCTCGCTCCATTGATATGTATGAGTTCAGGGGTTCCTGTCTCTGCCAGCGTCTATTCATATGTACAGTTAGCAGAAGGACAAAGGCTATGTACACCCTTCCCCCCGAATGTGTGTAGGATTGTATGTATCCCAGAGGAATGAAGGGGCATGAGGTTCGGTCAACATTATTAAAAAATCAGCACGATGACATAAACATTTTAATCGAAGTAAATGAGCTTATCATGAGTTGTGTATGTAAGAACACACAGAAGTGTTTGTGGCACGTTGTCAAATGATTTTGTCTAAACAAAAATGCAACTGCAGTTACATTGACACACATACAATAGAAATAAACAGTATTTCAGAATAGTTTGAACATGTTGTAAATTATAATCTAAACTTGATATCTGTTTATCTCACGGCTAAAGTAATAAGAGCTAAATTATGTGAACAGCTGTTTGGTAAATATGAATACTACTGCTCTAATAATAATGTATGCTCTTTATCTGAGGAATGAGTCAAAATAAGTTTAGTAAGTTTTAACAATATGCCACAAACACTTTCACTAGATCTTATTGAACCTGAAACATTCCTTTACATCAGTGGCCAAGGAGAGAATAGTTCAAGAGTTCACATGGACCACAAACACACATTGTTAAAATAGAGATGTAAAGTTTTAACAATGCTTACTTGTGCCCTCGTGATTGTAAGACTTGCCTGTAAATGTTGTGTTTGGTATGAGAGGAAGCGGTGTATTATGTCGGAGCACGTCTACGGTTGCTCTGTTGTCAACAGCTCCAGACAGGTGGTGTGTCTCCCCCCGACCGCAGCCCATCAGAGGCTCCTAACCCTCTGGAAGAAGCTCTAACAACCTCCAGATGTTGTTCTGCCACTTCCTTTAAACCCTTTAAGAATAGCAGGAAATGGATTAACTAACCAGCAGTTCTATTCTCATGTCAATGCTCTGTTCAATGGACAGATTACTTCCCAGGATCAGCCCTAATCCCAGCTCACTCTCTGGGAATTGTCTGGTCGAGAATCCATAGCACATGTAGGATTGAAAAATAAAAACAGAAATAAACGTGAGGTAGTATTCTGTCCAATTTCATGCTTGTTTTTGTATGTGGTATAAGGACATGATTTCAACTCGAAGAGCAACCAATATTGACGTATTTTCAAACACATTGAGTGACAAATTTGACAAAAAAACGCTAATTTAAAAAGATGGTGAACATACTGTATTGTAGATTTTGTTAAAAGAGTGTTGCAGGACGTTACATCACTGTAATTAAATGACATCATTGGACCTTCATTGCACAACTTTCACTTCATTTGCCATTTTGTTGAATTGATTGCTTCCATTGTTCGCCTAATTTGTAAATTGCTTTGAATGTCGGCCTAATAATTCTATATGACATCTATATGAACAATAAACAATTTATGGCTGGAATCTAAAAATAATCTAAAGATTAAAACTTAAATCTGCAGCAACCAAAAAGCCCTACAAAATATTTTCATAGTATCTAATCTAATTCTTTGCATTTTAAGTAGTATGTTCATATTTAATTTCATATTTAAACTAACTATGTTCATTAATTGTTGAAATATACCTTGATTTACATTTATTCATTTGGCAGACGCTTTCATCCAAAGTAGAGAGCATATACAATTTTTTTCAACACGCTAAACCGTACGGTTAGTTTACAAGGCCATGCTACTAGGAGGATTAAAGGTGCAAGCAAAGGAGAGAAAGAACAACAACCATTTTTTTGACAGACAGAACAGTTGTGTTTTGAGCTGTTTTTTTAACGTTGTGAAGGATGCTGCAGTTCGTGTGGAAACTGGCAGTTCATTCCACCACAGGGGAACCGAATTAATAAGGTTTTTGCAAGCGATTTGGTGCATCGCTGTGATGGAACAAAATTTTCAGACCGAATTTGAAGCACATATCCATCAAAAGATTTTTGTTGTTGTTTAAATACTAATAGCACACTTGAAGGAACTTTTTTGTATTTTCTCGCAAGGGTAACTTTAAATACGGGAAACCGACAGACACTAACAAGTGTTAGCATCCTGTTTTGTTTTGCTGTTTTTTTAATGGGAAACAGATAAGGCTTCGCTCCTAAACTGCTCAGATGAGGTTTATGTGTCGGTGTCACCACATCAAAGACCTGACAGAGCAGCAGATGGTCTTCCTGTCTGTCTTCCACCACACAAGACCTCAGGATAATGTCAGCCTCAGAGGGAATGGAGGAAATGAAATGAAGACTATCCCTCAGAGAGCCGACATCATTCTCTCTCACACAAGCTGATGAATTCGTGCTGTGTCTCTGAACGTTTAAGATTTCCTCCCAAGTCTTTCCAACTACGTAGGTATAAAGATCTCAACGTGTCACAAAACACAGTAAAAAATGTGTTTTCTTATAATCACACAGACGAAACGGTTTGGTTGTTTGCTTGCCGAGGGTGAACATTTTATCTTGTGAGTCATTCCCTGACAAAAACAGACAGTGTTTTTTTTATTGAAGCTTCAACACTCCTGGTTACATCCATAACACTTCACCAGACAATGAGCTCAGAGTCAGCAGGAGGTGACTTTCATCTCCCCCGAGGAGATCTATTCCAGTCAGACACCTCTCTCTCTTCTCTTCCTGCATCTCCTTCTGCACGTGTGAGAGCTTTTGCCCGGCCAGAGGTCATAAAACCATTGGAGGTGCTGTTGTGATGACCGCTTGAAAGCCACAGACTCTTGAGCTCGAGTTCTAATGGCGCTCGTCACACATCTCACGGGACAATAAAGTGTCTAAATTAAGGTGTTGACAAGTTGCATTTAAGTACCTTCTCTTCCACTTATGAGACCGCGCTGCTTGCTTATTTTATTTGTGGGAGTGTTTATTAAGCAAAATGGCTTTTATTTTAACCAACAAAAGATGTCTAAAGTAAACTTCAAAATGTTATTGTGTTTCACAGGGTCACCTTATTTTCTCACTACCAGCAATTCTAATCTTGTTTGCCATTGTCATTACGTTTCCCGAGTCTCTATGTGTTTAAATCAAATCTATACTATGGTCACATTTGATAGCATGTACTTTTAATTTATGTCTGGTGTCTCAGTTCGAGTTCTTCACCTCCAGTCACCACAGAGGATCATTGTACTGTATACTCAAAGGGAAAAAAAGCTAATTTTATTTATCACCTATGAGAAATACGTGAGTCGAAACAGCTTGACCTACCAGCTCATTGCTCAAACTTTAGGGAATATCCAATTAAATTTGAGTCCTAGGGTTCTGTGTTTAATGCTTGTTATAGAAGAAAACATCACGTCCTTAGGGCCAGAAGCGTCTCTCTAGAATTGCTTGTACCTCCTTAGCCAAAATTAGGACGTGTTGGTACATGCCCTGCATTTTGGACTTTCATTTTAGGATTTTTCTTTTGTCATGAACTCACCTCCCAAAAACTGACTTAGACTTAGAATGAAGTGCCAAGAGCGAGAGAGGAAAGATTTCTGAGTTTAAAAAGAAAGTTTTATAAACAATACCAACAATTTACCATTCATGTGTTAAATAAAGCTGCAACATGTTTACATAGGGCCCCATTCATCAAAATGCAAGCAAAATGAATTTCACAGTTTGAATTGTCTTCCACAAATGATTGCGTTTAACCAATGATGTCCTTTGGTTTTGTGCAACTACTGTAAACCTTGAGCGCTAATACATTAGACTCAAACTTTGGGTTTTGGAACCATTCATTCTTTAATTATTTTCAAATTAATTGATTAAATTGATTTAAATTGTTCCAAATCATACAATTTCAAATTCAAGTGCAATGAACTTAAAATGATCACTACAAAATACAATGAAAAATACCCATCAGCCCTTGCACCTGAATGTTTTGATATGGTCGAAGAAAAAGAACTGATTCAGAATTTTATTATGTTAATAAAAGGTCATATTGCAAAAATCCTTTTCTGTAAAGTCATCCTTACGGTGATTTTTGTTTGCATTGGTATGGATGGATCCTGTTCAACCCATTACTTTCAACAATAATAAGATATGTTTCAAAAATGCATTTTTACATGTATTTCTGTAGACAATCAAGGCTATTCAATGGTTGACCGAGAGGTCATGAATTGCTTTAATACTGTGTGTCAATAGTTAATAATGTAAAGTCAACTTACCAATTCAATATACATAGGCACGCGGTAAGTGAATTTAAATATAAGTTTCTCAATTGAATTAAGGGTACAAGTGTTTTCAGTGTAGAAACACAACTGTAACTCTAATGTTAGCATAGATGGCTCAAACTAGCAACAATATACACTCATCACCAGCCGCCAGCTGCCTGCTGTGTCCTGAATTTGAGGTCACCTGCAGAGGTCAGAGTTCATCGTATGTGACCCTCTGTGTGGCCTGGAGGTCCGATCCGTTCTGTTCCTGCTCCAGTGTAACCCAATGCTGAGATGACAGATCTCCCATGAGTATCACGTGCCCATCTGAAAAAATATTAAATGGGCTCTAAAATTGTGCATTACAGTTAAACTTCCTTGTGTCAATGTTTGTGTTGAGAGGTTTAGAAACGGAAAAGAAAAACGTTTATTATAGGTAATTTAGGTATTACTATGTGAAAATAAATCTAAACATGTTTTTTTGGAGCTAGGGGGGAGATGATATATAGCCTCAAATTAGCAATGAGGCCTTCTGTATGCTAGTGTACTTTAAAAGTTCACAAAATCACAAAGGAGTTTACGTAGAAGACTTGTTAAAAAATGTACACTCACATAAGCAAACTTACTAAGTCAAGACAAAACAAATAAATTGGCTAATATTGTATATACATTATATTATATATATATATATATATATATATATATATTAGGGCTGTCAAAAGATTAATCATGTTTAATCGCATCCAGAATACAAGTTTGTGTTTACATAATATATATGTAATTTTGTATTTATTAACACATACACATCCATGCATATATTTAAGAAAAATCTAAAAATTATCAAACATTTATATATAATTTCAATTTTTGGTAAATATAAATAAATACATGTAAATATTTCCTAAATATGTATACATGTGTATGTGTTTGTATTTTTAAAAACATAATTAATATGCACAGTACATAGACATATATTATATAAACACAAACTTTTATTCTGGATGCGATTAATCACGATTAATCTTTTGACAGCCCTAATATATATATATTATATTAAGGTCTTTCATATTTAAAAAAAATCTAAATTCTTTCAATATTTCATTCTCTACTTCACAGCCTGTCTTAGACTCTTAGTTTTTTGGGGGTTAAACTAAATCAACATGTTCCTCAGGGGTCTTTAAACACACACATTCAAGAGGACTGGCGCTCCAGGTATGACAGGTAACCTCAATAAGCATGTCTGTGTTTTATCCTTCACTATCTCTTCATCTTTGCTTTTCATTTTGCACTAGTTGAGTGTTTGAAGACGGATCTTAATATTTGTTTTAGACTTTTTCATAATGTCTCATAAATACCTGAAGAGATAACATTTTCTGGATGCTTGCTCTGCTCATAAAATCCCGTAATACATTGGCATTAGCACAGTGTTGACCTGTGGCATGAGACAGTGATTGATAGAGCTTAAAAGCATGATGGACTGCAGCACAAAACAAGGACAGAACAAGAGAAAGAGTTAGCGGGTTACACAATCCACACACTTACAAGCAGATAAGTCATCATCTGTCATTGTTCTGTTGTTTACATATATAGACAGACTGTAGTCGGAACTGCCTGGGTGGGAAATTCTGAATAATAAAAAGCCTCATTACTGTTATGCAAAACATTCGCTGCTACACTTAAAACCAGCTCAGACAGGATTGATCGAATCATCTTCAAATACGTTGTTTTCAAGGCACTTTTGTAAGATTACGCAAGATTTTTAAAGTGGTACTTACCTGGGCAAAACTTACCAATGTGATGCTGGGACGGTTGCTATGGTGTTGCTAGGCAGATGCTCAGTTATTCTGAGTGTTTGCTTGCATTGGAGAAGAGATTTTCGGATACAGATACAACAATGCTCCTTATAAACAGAGGCTAAACGGTTTTGCACATTTAGGAAAAACAATGTATTCTTGTAGTTTGAAGTTAGTAAATCGATGTAGGCCTACCTCAAACATTGTGTAATGGGGAAAAGATCCTTTCATAACATCTTTATTCCATATAATGACAATACTGTAGTTATTATGAATTTGGGTTGAACATTTGACACGTTGCGATCATGAGTGTAAATGCAATTATACAGTTCTATTCTGCCTAAACAACACCAGGGGTTATAATGTTATTTTGAGTGGATTGTTGGTTCTGTAAATCATTATTAAACACATCCAGTGCGTCACACATCTGGAGTTAATTCTGCTTCATTTGATGCAGTCTATCCATCATCACACGCAGCGGCTAATGGCTCGAGGATTATAGCGTGTGCGTATGACTTACAGCTCTGGTATGACAGACGTTTCCCAGGGAGCTCAATGTAAACAGTAATACAGGATCACAGCGGGATGGCGTCAGAGCGTCTCTCCTGCACAGACCCCCGGCGCCCGCTGGCATCAGGCCAGTGGCCTCCACTAAACATTGGTGCCAGTCTGCTGGGAAACGTAATCTTAAATAAACACAAACGGGTGTGATCAATAGGATGAGCATGAACAATTTTGCTGAAATATGGTCAACTATCTGTTGATTTAAGTGATTATTACGAGCTGGTTATCAGTGGATGGAAATCTTCTCAGCATTGATCTTACCTCATGACGTTCTTCTCTTTAGAAGCTCTATCAGTTAAATCAATTCAATAATTAAATATTGTACTCTGTAAAAAACGACTAGTTAGATTTACTTATTTTTTGTGTGAATTTTACTTTAAAACTAGTCTAAAAAGAACTTAAAAAACAGGTTAAAGAAATTTTTATTTAAATGATCTGTGCAAAACTTGCAAATTTATATATAAAAATTAAGTAATTCATATAGTTGCTTTGGTCTATATCAGATGACAAGCAACACAATTTAGAAATTTTACATTGCATAAGGAAATAGCCTATAAAATAAACATGCAGTTTTTTCATGCCATTTTATTTTAAGCACATTTGTCACGAGATTAACCCAATATAGTTGTTTAATATCAATTATAATTTCAGATATTAGTAAAATGCATTAAAATAGTTCAATTTTCTTTTGTTGTAATGCTTTACATAACACTTAAGACTAGGTATTCAAACTTTTTAACATTTTAATGGGAGATCTTCCTTCAAACAATGTTAGAACACTATAGAAAAGTTAGCAAATCTGAAAACAAAGCTCGCAAAATCTGTTTAATTCTGTCATTTGGTATGGCATGGTAATGACTTCCTCTTCAGAATTGTTACATTTCCTGTTCTCACCTGTAACCCCCCGTCTGTTAGTGGTCATTCTCAGACTGAGGTCCAGACAGCAGGTGACTCATTTGTAAGGTCATTGACCTCAGAGTAATATAACCAGACAGAGATCAAAACTGAGGCACATCCTCAGGCCGAAGGACCCATCGGATCAGTCATAGTTCTGAGTTACAGCTTCTGGTCAGTCTGAATGAAACTCTCATTCATTTTCATTTGCCAATGGATGTTAGAGGTCATGAAGAAAGCCTGTCATATTGAATAAAAACACCTATTGGGAGATGAACACAGCCTGATCATGATGATTTAAGTTATGATACATTCAGTCCCCAATGCATATATCATTTTCTTATTTTATTGTTTTGTCTTGTTTTCTGGTAAAAATATCAAAACACACTAAAGCGAGATACATTTATTTCAAGTGACTTGAATCCAGATATATTAAATGAAACCCATCTTCATATTTTCTGCAATTACGCATCTTGTTTCAAGGAAGCACAATATTAGTTTATATTTTTTTACTGATAAAATGCCAAAGTTTCAGACTCGTACACCTGCCCTGCGGGAGTGAATTTTGTCACCGGTAAAGAACGCTGACCTCATAGGGCGGGGTTAGGCTGTAAACTGCTCTGATGACCTGAGCCTGTGTACCTGCAGGGTGGTGCAGGGTTCAGGTCACGGGGTCGAGAGGGGAGAGTTCTCATTAATCAACTTCCTGCAGTTTTACCCATCATGTGTTTTCATTGTAAGGTCACAGGCTGTCACACATACATGTGGACACAAGCACTCACGCGTTCTGCCAACATTTATGGTTCAATAACAAAGATGATCTGTGGATCTGCCAAAACACAGGGGACAATTTTCATTGCTCAGATGTTGATCTTTAGGAGCTTAAAAGACTTCACAAGTTTTAAAGTTTTAAAGCTGTAAAAAAAAAGATGATTATCTCAGATCTGCCCCATAATATTGCTTAAAAATAATAATAGAATATATAGAAGATTGTTTGATTTTGATGAGAATTGTTCGATTTTATATTTTCATATGTAAGGTTTAAACTGCAGGGGAGACATGTGAGATTACTCACAGATTCAGATTCAGACTGAAGTAGCTTTATTGGAATGATAAAAAGAGTCTTTATACGGTGCCAAAGCAAAAAAACTTTACATTTACATATCTACAAACAATTAACACGTTAAAAAACAAAACACAAGAATCATATAAAAACTAAAATGAGAAACTATAGAACTATAAAATAAAAGTATGGTGATAAAATGTGACACATTGATAAGCATGAGACTTGTTTGCTCTCCATTTGACATCATTGCTGTCTAGAAAATCAATATATTATAGTACAGATCTCAATTGTGAGAAAATTTTCTTAATTTTTTAGACAATTTTCTTCTCTCAACAAAGCTCGTTGATTTATTAATAGTAAAACACTTATAGTATCAGCAGTGAAATTTACTGGATTTACATTTATAGACGTTATAATCCGAAGCAATTTACAGGTAAATTAACAATGCATTAAATATTTTATCAGTATGAACATATTCTCTGATTATAATGTTTCACTGTCGTTCTGAAACCTTGTATGTCCAAATTCTCTGTTTTCAGGAAATGGAAAAAACACTGCACTTTTTAATACTTTTTATTGGTTAAATATTTGCAAACCCGGTGACAAACATAAAAGATTATTAATAATAATAACAAAAATCACAAGGAGATATAAGGTTTTAGAAGCACAGCAGCGATAACGTGCTTCAATCTACAGTGTGAGCTCCAAGAACACCTGCATATGTTTGTCTCATCCTAATCTCATACATTCTTATGCCACAAATAGAAACAAAGGTAGAGTAAATATATTGCGACAGTTGCACGAGGGAGAAAGCAGCAATGTAAACATGTTTCTTTCTGTGAAAGTCATTAGTGGATCATGTAAAGACGGAGCAGAGAAGGAACATGTCAGCTCACCTTCTGTTTTTACAATCCCATCTGCTTTATCTTGGTGCATAAAGGAAACACAGAAATCTCACTCCCTCTCTGTCAATCTTCTATGACGGATTTAATGAGTCGGGCACGAGAAGAGTTGAAAAAAAGAGATTTTCTTTATTTCCTTACAGGGAGTGAAGATCTCGTTAATCTGGTTTCCGTAGAAATCTGTATTGATAGAAAGTGTTGATGTCACGAACTTATTCAACATGAACCGGCAAACATAAAGGTCACAGCGAGTTGAAAAGAAGTTTGTTGTGCTGAACAAATAACTTTGTTTTTCACAAATTCTAGCCCGTGCATTTACATGTTGCAGACAGCTATTCTCATTGTACTCTTGTTGGTGTATTGAAGCTTTCATTTTGAAGGTGTTTGGCATCACAGCTTGTCCCCACAGCAGGGACCCCTGTCCAAACACTAAAAGCCCAAATCCCCTTCACTTCCTGCACCATAAGGAAATTCTCCACGGCAACCCACAATGGAACCTTTTTACAGAGGAAACTACAGTCTAGGACAGTTCACTCGGCGGACATCTTGTTACATCCCAACATGCAACTATTTACAATTCGGGAATTAGAGATATATAAAAAAGTATAATTTAAGCATACTTTATGTGCTATTTTATCTACAGGTATGTTACTTATTTCAATATTAGTTGGGAATAATATGGTCCACTTTTAAGTATACTTCAAGTGTAAAAATAACTTTCAGTACACAGCAACATTTTTCATTTGTAGTAAAAGTGAATTTACACATACGGATAGTTCACTATAGTTTAGTATGCATTTTTTTAGTTTATAAAAGTAAACTTTAAAGTATACTAACCGGTTACGTTTTTATGTTGCAGATACGTTTTCTGAGCATACATATATTTTTTTGTATACATTATTTTTGCACTAATTATACTACAATATTGCTATTTAGGTGTTAAATCTATACTTATTAAGCGTGATTTTAAGTATATTTCTATACATAAAAATACATATTTTTTGTTCAAAAGAATTATGCTAAAAGCACACCATTTTTGTAAGTGATATTATAATTATTGCAATTATTTTCAGAATAATTATTACATGAATGTAAAACGAGGTTAACGTGAGACATGTTAATGTAAAGCCAACACACTTAATCATAGCTCAGAATAATGGCACGCAAGCGCTCCAAAGGCGAGTATTATGCTTTAAATGGATTTTGGCACTATGTTATAGATTATTCCAATTTGACTAAAACAATTCTGTACATGCTTGTTTAATCTGATCTCATTTCAATTATATGTTGCAGTTATGCTCCGCAAAAGCTGAAGGTGTGATGTCCTGCGGCCCGACGTGTCAGGAACATTTAGCTACCATGTACACACCTTTAATGAGATCAGTCTGAAAACATGGGGTCATTGTTGTACACGCAGGTGAAAACACCCATTAAATCATCCACAGCTCGGGTTTGCATAAATTCCTCTGGCCGGGGTATAAACTGGGTGCTAACTGGGTCTCTTTGTTGTAGATAAGATGTGTAAACAAAGATGATTGTAAACAGCTCAAGCGTCCAGTCACTGGTGAAAGGGCATGTTGTGGCAGTTCACACAATGTAACCTGTCTAAATAACACAGCTCATTTCCAATGACCGCTTTAATATGTTTATGCCAAAGCAAAGTTTGTTTTCGCATATTGTTGAGTAGGAAAACTTCACATTTAAAATGTACATGACATTTACATACTTAAGGAAAAAATTAAGAGACCATTTCAAAGTAATTTTTAGTTTTTCTGAATTTACTATTTAAAGGTGTGTGTTTAGGTAAAATGATCATTTCTGTTTCATTCTGACAATATTTCTCCCAAATTTCAAATAAAAAGATTGTTTTTATTTGCATTTATTATCAACCGGAGAAAGAGGCCAAAATAACAGAAAAGATGCTCTGTATCTTTTCAGACCTCAATCACTGCAAACAAGTTTATATTCACTTTTAAGCAGGAATATTTCTACATGTATTTAGGAAAAAAAAACATTTTGTGATAACCTGGATTTTCATCACAGTTGTCACGTGTCTTGTCGTGCTGTCAGTCTTTCACATTGCTGTTGGATGACTTTGTCACTCCTGAGGTTTGATTTTGTTGAAATTCAATAGACACTGGACTGGAATGACCACAATGTTGAAATGATGATTAAATGAAAATTTGGAATGGTCTCATCGTTTTTTCCACACTTATATTATAAAGGCAGGCTTGTGCAGGCTAGTGCTGTTTTTATAGCAGGTAACTATCCCATGATGCCAAGGGCCAAAGACTGTAGGTTTGAAGAATGAAGCCTGAGACATGACCTCAATCTGACTGAAAGAGATATATCATTGTCATCTGTTTTAGTTATGTGTTGACTCTGAGGATTAACGTTGTCCTCTCACATGTCAGACTATAAGCTTCGTGTTTACTAGTCACCCTTTGTCCCCTCGTACTAATTAAAACGGCAATAAACGTTCAAGCACATCAGATAAATCAATGCGAGAATCAATAGCGCATCCGTTCTCTCATTTAGACAGTCTTTTATTATTCTTTAACCACTTGCTGTTATTAGATTGACTGCGCATTAAGTCGTGCATCTGCTTACTGTATATCCAACATATTATGCAGCTTTTCTGTCCAATGCAGACAATGTGATAAACTTGAAAAATCCTTTATAATTTTTTAATATCACTATCACTATTAATGTCACTGGGGTCAATTGTATGTGCTTAATGAATGAATGAAGGTAAAATTTATAATTTGTTTACTTATAAGTATATGTTAGTTATATGTCTATGTAAATTATGAGATGTTTACGTGCTCACAAAATAAATCTGTAATCTGTTCTGTAATAAATATCTTTAGAGATCTTTATACCACTTAATAAGTATTTAACTAACATTTACAAACATACACAATCAATCTCTTGTCTCTTGTCTTAGTACTGCAATAACAAAACAAGTCAACAGGTACAAACAGGAGCTCAACTGTCAAAAGGGAATCTGTTATATAACACACGTATGCTAAAACACATAATAGAGGAATCATTTGTGGTTTGTGAGGCATTCAGTGAAATAAGACTCTTTATCTGCTCCCAGACTTTACATTCATAGTTCTGTAAATGGAAGGGTTTGAGTGGGCTGGTTGGTTGAATAGAGGCGTTGGGGAGACATGGGTTATGATCGGCATGTTTTGATTCCAAGGGACTGACTGGCTCAGATAATACAATCATTCTTTCCGTCTCATTGGCTGTCAAAAGATCATGATATCAATCTGACTTTTACAATAATTTTGTGTCTGTTTATGAATTATGTGGATTTGTGCAGTTGCGTAAATCGGAAGCGTTTTTTTTAATGCTATGATAAAAGTCCAATGATGTTTTGGCAAGCTAAAATACACACAGTTAAACACACACGATGTTAACTAGAAGAGGAAATTTTGATACAAATGAAGCAGGTTATTTTGATATTTCATGCATAAAAAACATTTGCATATTCTGTTTACATTTCGCCTCTCAGAGATGAATAAGAATATACGATTCTGAAGTTTGCACACGGTCCGATTCAACATGCTAAACCCTTCTACACATTACTATGCTCAACAGACTCAACAAATGAGAGAAATACATTTTATTTTGTAAATTCAAGAGAATTTCACTACATTGCAGCAGATTATCTATAGGAAGGGGGGGGTACGAGAGATACAGAAAAGCAGAACAGACTGCACATGAAGAGTTGTGTCTGTTGAATTGGTTTGTTCTGGATAAGACCCCCCCATCCGCTTCTTTGTGGTTGTTTATGACCTGTTTGCTTAAGAGATACTGTTAATCCAGGTCAACATCTGACGGATAATAGACAACACATTCATACCTTACAGTAAAAAAAGAAAGAGACACACACAAACAGCCTTTCTATGGTCTTTATAAAAGATGGGGTAACATCCTATTTTAGGCATTCTGACTGTTAAACGTGCTGGCTTCTCATGCTAAACATGGTCAACTTGTTAAAAAATGAGTTGGACGTATGACGTAGTATTTCTGTACACTCCCCCAGCACTCCAACTTTGTATAAGTATTTTATAACTTTTACGTTTTATTGGGCAAGTCTCCTGGAAAAGCATGCCCACGGCAAGGCGAAAGAAATTGCCGGGGCGGTCCCAGTGCTAAAAGATGCCGGACATGATCTGCACGCAGTAAGTAAAACTAAGTCATACGTCTCGGTTTTGTTAGCAAATGGCGTGTACGTGCATAATGTAAACGACACGAAGGGATTAATGCGATGATGTGTTGTATGCTCGTGCTGTAGTTTCGTCCCCTCTGCTTGCCTCCAGCAGCTCGTCCTTTTCCGGAAATAATATCTTTTATAAATTTGATCAAACCAAATACTCTTTGAGATACGACGTTTGCAATACTTCATTATAGGTACTTAAGATTATTATGAGATTGGCAGAAACTTTAAAGAATGGTTTAACCCCAAAATGAAAACGTTGTCATTTACGGCCTCTCAATTTTTTTTAAATAAGTATGGCATGTTTCTGTGGAGTACAAAGGATATGCATTCATAGTTTAGTGTCAAGAAAAACAAAACAGACTAAATGATGTAAAATATGACTCATGTAACATTAGCGTTGTGTCAGCACGAGAATGTTAATAACACAACCTGTAAGGACACACAGGAGTCACAGAATTGATCACCGTCTGGCACTACACACACCCACTTCACACACTTATGACATCTGTTTGACGTGTGTGGAGAGCCGATAGGAGAGGAGGCCAAAGCAAATCAGCCCAAATCCCATAATGCTTTGCCTGTTCAATTGTATGTAAATTGGTATGCATCCGTGACATTGCACTGTATAAGAAAAATATCCTGAAAAAAATTGTTGACCCTTACAAGTCCATCATTAGGCATGTTCTATACGTGACATTTTATTCATCCTTCTTCCAAAACCACAGTGACGAATTAAAAAATATTTTCTAATCATATTATAAGGGAAACAACCATCTAAACGAACCAATTTGCTAAAACTTAATTTCTGAACACTAATAATTTGACTGAATAATGTTTTTTAAGGCTCTGATTGGTTAATGGTGATTTATGGATGGCATTTTTACTAATTTCCTGGAATGTCTATCCTGACCTTAATGGCAGTTTTATGAGTTGTGATTTACCACCATTTATGCAGTATTGAAATGTTTGTATTTTAAACCAAGGTCAACAGAAAGGGACCAAGAGGTCATAGGGCGATGCACTAATTTAAAGGCATATTTCACCTAAAATGATTTACTAAGCCTCATGTCATTCCATCCCTGTATTGTTTTTTGTCTGCAGACAAAAGGAAGATATTTTGTAGAAGCTATATAAAAGTATATTAACCATTAGCCTGTATTACATTTTATTGTATGGACACAAAACCACGGAGACATTTCTCAGAATATCTTATGTTTTTCACAGAAGAAAGTCATACAGGTTTAGGATGACACGATGGAGAGTAATTGATGCAAGTTTTCATTTTTAGGTGAACTGTCCCTTTAAAACAAACACTGAGAGCAGCAGGGTTTTATGGTGGCACACCCGAAAGACAGGCAGAGCTTGATCTTTGTATAAAATGATTAGACGCCTTTACGTGACGAAGACGCACTGCCCTCTAGTGAAGAAATAAAGTATCTCCCTTTCATAAAAAATGGCTGATACTTACAGTAGGCTACTGTTTTTAAATTCATTTTCTTCACCTAGGATGATGTCATTTAGGCCCCTGTTAGGAACATTACAAGAGACCTTCAGGTTGGAAAGTGATATTGGAGACCTAGTGCTTTACATGTGTGTGAGAAAGATGGAGAGAGGCAGATGAAGTAGATGTATTTCTTTTATTAGACCCGTCACTGTACTTGATTGTGTTCAATGGGAATGTTTTCATTCGAGTTTCTGTTTTGATTTGGTCCTGCTAAAGTATCAATGCCCGTAATTCCAGTAAGTCCAGTGTAGTGTGCATGAACAACTAAACACAATGCAGTCATCAGTCTGATGCGGTTAATGTGGATGAATGTAAAAACGGCTGGAGACTGAAGCTTTTCACGTTTTGGTTTTATCGAGTTGAAACATTTCCTGTTTCTCAGAAATACAATTGGCAGTGTGAGTATCAACTCTATATAAAAGTCACGCAGTTCATTTTTTACATTTTTACTTTTGTATTATTTTTTAAATATACAGTATACTAGAGAGTGAACATCAGCATTGGTTCTACATTTTATATAGAATCAGAAAGAAGAAGTGTGTAACGTCTGCACCTCCAGTGGCATCAGATGGAAACTAGTGGTGTTGAAATTGCACACCGCACCTTTAATTAAAGCAACAGTTCACCCAGAAATCAACTATGTGTCATTTATTCACCCTCGTGTCCATTTAAAACAACATGAGGGTAATAAACAATAGCAGATTTTTCATTTAGGTGTGAACTATTCTTTAATATATTTAGAGGCTGGTACAGGAGTAAAGGGTAAATATATGGATACGCGTCAATGTGGATTAAATTGAAAAGTGTTTTACATGAATAGGAAGAAAGAGACACAGGCGCACACATTGTGAGACTTCTACAATCTTTCCCTGAACGAAAAATAAAGCAAAGTAAAGATTCTTTAGTGGGACACTTACAACCTACAAAGATAACATTCTTACCAGCGTGAGCAAAAGTTATAAGAACAAAGAACACGAGGAAGACTTGTTTTTAGAGAGAGAAACTGAAACAAAAGCATACAGAGATTAAAGTACAGAGTTGAGAAGTGTGGAGTAAATATATGGACCCTCGATTTAAAGAAAAAAAGACGTCCTATGATGAGACTGCAACATGAAGGTATCTTGCGGCTATAGTTTTCCATAACAGCTATGATTTCCATAAAGAGCGATTTAAAATAAAAAACAAGAGAATAAAGCGGTGTGATACATAACGTGAGCTCGTGTAGACATGTTAATTCCTGCTTAGAAGAGTTTGGCTTTCTTCTTCAGTTCATTACGTTTCCAGAGAGGTAAGCGGTCGAATTCCTGAATTTCCATCCCAAAGCTTTCGAAGAACTTTCCTGGAGCCAGATGACGCTAGAAAGTTAAAAAAGGTCAAACTAAATCTAAAGAAGGATGATTGAATACGACAGGAATCAGGAAAATATAGGACCACGGGAAAAACGCTGTCCACATTAAATGGTGTTACCTCTAGTCGAGTTCTGTCCACATCTCTGGGAAGCTTTGAGCGGCTGCGACTGGTTACCACGAGCAATTCGTATGGATATACCTTCAAAGAACACATGTCAATCATAGTTAAATCCGCTACGAAAATGACGTGACCTTCAATCGAAATACAGCCTGGAGTAAAACCAGTCAGGTCAATAAGAATGAAACTGCATACATCCAAATTCCCTAGATATTGAACAGCCAGATTCTTTAAAGTCATAATGTTGTTTTAATAATGTTATGTAAAGTCATTATGTAGTTTAGTTTATGTCTATGTCCCAGGGGTGTATTTGTAATAAAACATAGTTTATGAAGTAAAATAAGCAAAACATGTGAGCATGTGTGGTTGTTAGTCTCATGGCAAAATCTAAATCTTTTTAAATGGTGCAGTCGACTCACATGAAAGAGATTAGATACTTACTTTTGGTTCCAGCATGTTAGGCATAGAAACTCCTCTGTCCATGTGCTGGAAACCAAAAACACAGAGAGAACATTGCACTATAGCATCCTGTGAGAGATATAAATTGTTCCTCAAAGAACATATTAGATATAGTAACGTCCCACTTTGGTTAATTTACTCACAAAGTTAAAGTCATGTAAAAAATTTGAACTCAAGAACACAAAATTTACATTTACATTTAGTAATTTGGCAGATTCTTATATCCAAAGCGACTTACAAATGAGGTAAACAGTAGACGCTACTAGAACAAAATAAGGACAACAATGCAATAAAGTGCAATAAAACTGGTCCCAGTTACACAGTATACAAAGTTTTTTTTTGAAGGATAGAAAATTAGAAGAAAAAGGAAACTAAATATAAATAAATAAAATAAATATTTTACTTTAATTAGCAAAATAGATTTAACAAAGAGGATGGTTCATTGTGTATTGTATACAGATACATACCTGAAATTCTGCAAACAAGAAAAAACAAACAAACAAGAAAAACAAACAATTATTCGTTTATCATTTCCATAGGCGTACCATTAATTGATATCAGCTATCATTCATATGATTTCGTATCAATTACAATATAGAAAAACAGACGTACCCCTTATTCCACCACAAACATCCCCATAACTGTAATACTGAGTGAAGTCAGTGGACTGAGGCTGCAACAGAATATCCAGACAATATTCAACAAGTGCTTATATTAATGAAAACGAAGCAAGTTTCAAACACCGCTGTCTCACCCGATGAAGTGAATTTCGTCCATATCCAGGCAATGATCCCATTTTAGAAGGTGACCTTTGATCTGCAATGTTTACAACAAAGCACACGTTTACTATTTAAGACGACAGAAGCAGACGGAAGACACAGATGCGGGTGGGCCATCAAAATTCGTGCAAAACTGTCTTCAGATTCGTGTGTTGAAATTAGAATTGGCCACACTGTAACAACTCTAAGAAACAATTTATCTTTTAAATATGTAATTGCATTTTAGTTATGCATAAGATATACAATTACAATTCTGCACCTAGCTTGCAACTCAAACGGCGTTAAAACTGGAATCGAATTTGGTTCCAAAATGAGATAACTCGCATCTTTTATTGTGCATTTCAATTAATATCAATCAAACTGCAGATGGTTTGTTTTGATTTAAGCCATAATAACAAAAAAATACAGCTAACTAACAGAATAAAACAGAATAAAAACATGATAACATAATATAAAAACTTAAACCAAACTAAAATCATGTTTTTTTATTGTGCATTTCAATTAATATCAATTAAACTGCAGTTGGTTTCTTTTGATTTAAGACATAATAACTCAAAAAATACAGCTTACTAAAACAATAAAAACATGACCAAATAATGAAAAACTTGATTTATGAAAAATTATAAACGGAGTTATCTCATTTTGGAACCAAACTCTTCAATTGGTCCTCATTGGCCATGATTAGCCTATCATAAAGGAAATGTGTAATGTCTGAGGTCCAGTTGACCTGCATTAGCACCGGAATGATCCGGATCATAGCGTGGTGCTGACAGGCTCCGCGCGTGACGCTCTCGGATCTGCTCCTTTTCCATTTCCTCCTTCAGGATCATCTTCCCTAAACCAGACTGTATCTACAATCACAATCACAGAACGTTTTAAGAATAGTTTTTGTTGCACAGATAGGTTTTCTCAAAGCGTGATCCACAATCAATGCCATTGAGAACTACACATTAAGATCAGACGCTCTATATTGATGTGACAAGTTGCTTGGCAACCACAAGAACGATTATAATAACAAAGTTATTTGGTGGAAGGATTGCTTATTGTCGCAAATAACTTTATTATTAATCAATGTTATTGAACACCTGTGTTTTTATTAAGCTATTAACCTTGTTGAGATGTTCTTCCTGAAGCTGTCTTCGCTTCTGCTGCTCGACCTCATCCTCTTCTCGTGATCTCCTCCTCCCGTCTGTCACATTCAAACAAAACAAAGGGCAAAGAAAGCCAGTCTATTCTGTGAAAATGCTGATTTCAGGTTCTTCTGATACTTTTGTGTCTAAAAACACGTTCACTGTCTGAAACAAACATGCAGGCAGTTTGTGTATTACAGAAAGCTCAGACAAACAGTCACATAAAGACAGAAAGACAACACAAATGTTTGAAGTCAATCTCAGTTTATGGTTCAAAACTTGTCATTTCGTATTAAACTATTATCCTAACTCTAGTTTTGTTTGTGGAAGTAAATAAACTAAAAAGTCAATAAAAGAGGCAATTGGGGAATAGCATCAGTATACTAAGTATAATCTAAACATAACTGTTCACACTCACATCTCTGTCTATTTTGTCTTGGGTTTTATCATTTACTCATTAAAATGATGGGTCAAGCTGCATTTTTAGGTGAACTGTTTCTTTAAGAAAACATGTATCATGGGTGACCACGGTACCTAGGACAGCATGGGAGACCGGGGATGACCAGCTGTCGGTCTCTGTCTTTGCTGGGTTGTCTGGACCGGGGGCATTCGCGGAGGGAAATTTGGCCGATTTGATGATGTCATCAGCCGACTTGCTCTGGGCTGCAAAAGCGGCTGAATCTACACCAATAAACGGGGGATCCGGACCATCAGAACTTTGCGGTCAGACCAACATCTAACCAACAGAAATGCTACTACAAAGTACCATATGTAGCAAATGATCATGAGTTTTGATCGTACCACCCATCCCACATTTATATTTACTGCTAAAATTATGAGAAAATATACGTATATATACAATACATGTATGGTTAGTGGAGATTATAGTTTTTTCCATGGATTTTGATACACATGCATCTCAGCCAAAATAAGCCATGCAATGTGACAAACCATCACCGGCTTTAAAACAGATGTGATCTGTCTGGCTGACTCTTTCTACAGACGTCTAGAAGATGAAATATTGAAGATGCACATTGGAAAGATGTATGTTTATAAAACTGTCAAAGACTTAAGTTCCCAGACTTTTAAGTCTTTAAGTATGTAAGATGCAGATATGAAGAGGTCTATCTTGCAACGAGTATTTGCAAGTTTTGATATTATTGGGGATTATGGGTTAGAGCTCGTCAAAGAGCATTAATGAAGATCGATTCATATGTAAAGTGAAATGAGCTCAGTTGAGAAGACTTCAAACAGTACTTACATGTTTACATTGACGTGGTTCAATAGCACACAAGCAGATATTAATGAAGTGGAGCGACTCACAGTTTCCAAATAAAAACAAACAAAACAGAAATATGGTGACATACATACTATACATAAATGTTACTTTACAGTGAGATTGTTTTGAAATTCTGATAAAAACCTCTTTCTCAGATTTTATGCTATAAAAAGCTGGTAACCAGTTTGGTTTATGCCAGTCAGAGATCATGCGCTCTTTGCATAATATACTGTATGCTGTCAATTTCACCGGTATATTGTGCTATATTATGATCATTATATAAATATCATGCATCTGCAGAATATAAATTTATAGTAAGTGACTTACAACATTAAACAAAGGAGCACAGTAGTGCATTAAAGTGCTTTAATGCTTGCAAATTTGCTTTGTCATTTAAACCCGATCCATTAAAAAAGTTGTATGCAGGTTGTTTCTTAAAAAATATTGGCAAGTATTTAAGCACTCAAGCATCTATTTAAGCAAGTATTTAAGCACTCAAGCATCTATTTAAGCAAGTATTTAAGCACTCAAGCATCTATGCCAAAAAAATTTTGCCCAGATGTCTCAAAATCCACTATGTAATCATTCTTTAATGTAAATGTCAATGTATTGAGTCTAAATCAAGGTTATTTAAGTTTACTAAAATTAAAACTTTGAAAACGTTCCTGTTCATTGAAATCAAATAAAATATGGACCTAAAAACTATTGGAAAAACTTAACTCAAGGAAAAATTGTAATGTTGCTTAAAAAATTACCTGAAGTAAGTTTAACGCAGTAAAATGATAATAATAAACAATATCTATAAAATAAAAATGAATTAATCTTATATGGAAACATTTAAAGTAAACCAATAAATTATAAAATGACAAAAGCGTATACAAAAATTGCTAAATTTATAAAAATAAAAATCTAAAAATAAAAGCTAATTTAAAATAAATTAGAATAAAACTAAAATCAAAACTATAATAACTCTGTTCTGAATGACTGTACCATGCTGTTTGTAGATGGGCAGTTTTCTGTAGATGTTCAACCCTTGATCTAGAAGAAAGAAACAAGTTTCAGTTACTGTACATCGATTTACATTGATAAGGAAAATACATGTTTTAAATAATCAACCCACAAACATAGAAAACGAATACCTGGATTAGATAATAAATAGCAAACCGATGATACTTAAAAGTTTGTTTTTTATACCATGAAAAAGAAACACAGATACCACAAGTACAAAAAAAACAAACAAACACACAAAGAAAAAGAAAAAACCATTTTCACGTTTTTAACACTTGGTGTTAAAGTGAATAAAAAAAAAGACATTACAAAAGACATTCTGCTGTGAGGACCATCATGAAACCACTGAGACTGCAAACAGCTTTCAGATGCATCACATCAGGTTTGATGTCTAAGTGATTTGAAAACTAAACGATGACAGAATTTTATTTTAGGTTGAACTTTTCTAGACAGAGACACTGTGGAAAAGACAAACAGACATAGAGAGAGTGTGTGTGTTTTGTGAAAATGTGCTTCGAGAGAGGAGCATGCTGGGATTGACACAAAGTGTGACACTGACTCGGCCGCCAGAAGACTCCGACAATACCTGGCAGGTGAAAATGTTTAGGGGTCAGGGGGAGAGGAGGGGTGCTGGCCCCTGGAGAACTCCGACCGCTGGACGGCTCAGTGCCTCCAATCAGAAACAGGGTCAGAGGTTAGTGAGGAGTTCAAATGCTTTTGCTTGCTGAGGATTTGGGATAGGCTTTCTGAAACTAAATCTGGAAGAACTGGAGAGCCGACCGGATAAAACGTAGCCTTTCGTACTCATCAGGCAGACCAGTCAGAAAAACTTCAGTGCTGTTTGATCATAGCTCACCAGGTCTGTGGAAGTGTTGTGGTGAGCGTAACAGGGTGGGTGTGTAATTGTAGCGGCTGTAAATGGGTGAGCCGATGGAGCCCTGACTCGTGGATCTCTGAAGAATGCGTTCCCTCATGTCATAATAACCCTGAATGTAAAAGAAAACAGAAAATGTGATTCACTAAAACTTTCGTACCACAATTTATTCTAAATTTAAGTCGAAAGCACACGTACGCAAAAATCACATTCTTAATAGTCTATAAACTCTCTCCCTCTCTCTATAGTAAGACAAAATGTATATTTTAACTTGGGATAATAGTATAATTATATATGTATATGTATGTATGTGTATCTATGTATAATTTTGTATATATATATATATATTACAAAATTATACATACTGTAGATACATTCACATACATACACACATATATAATGTGCACACGAAATAAAAATAAATATATATATGTTATCCTATATTTTTTTCATTTTCATTTTATAGGAGAGATATATATATATAGGATAAAATTTCGTTTTAGTTTATATACTATATATATATACACTTATTTTCAAATGTAATTTACATATAAATATAAATATATTGCATGTGTATTTATACTGTATAAACATATAAACATATGAAGAATTTATTTGCAAAAACAAAAGACATTTTATTTTGTATTTTATTATGTTATCATGTTTTTATTGTTTTAGTTACCTGTATTGTTTGAGTTATTATAACTTTATCAAAACAACCCAACTGCAGTTTGATTGATATTAATTGGAATGCAAAATAAAAACAAGTGTTTTTTTATGTTTAAAAACGGAGTTAGCTGTTTTTACAAATAAACTCTTCCTATACAAATACCTAAATTTATTTAGAATCGATTAATCACTTTACCAGCAGTATCTTAAACATGACGTAATTTCCAATATGTGTTGTACTGTCATACACTCAAAGCTTTAACACGTTTGATGGAACTCATAGACAACTCAACCTATCCGTACATATGATGAAAAAAATGTTTAACACAAAATTAAGTGTCAAACGGCTGTTCTGTAAGCGATTGTTTATTTTTATCAATAAAAACACAAATGCTTATTTTGTGTAAGACATTACTGACGTACCTCAGTGGTTGGTGTAAGCGACCTGGTCTGAAACAACGAGAAAAATATATAATACACAAACCACAGTCATGCTTCACCACTCAACCAGAAGGAAATAAATCATGTTAAATTTCGATACCAAGAATAATTGTATTCCAAAAACGACAATTTAATGAGAACACTGAGAAAAAACACATGGGCGGAACAAGCAACTGAACAAGCCTATCAATGGACAGGTGAAAGGTCATGTGACTAACTCACTCTGTCATCTGGCATGGGTGAACACTCTCTCCTGGTGCTCTGGAGCTGTCAACAGATGTCGTGAAAATAAAAATAAAGTTCCGCTCCTACAGTGATGCCTAATGATGTCGTCTACAGCTCACTAGGGTTTGGAACAGAGCTAATATTTGACTTCCTGTTACCTCTCCCACACTCTCTCTCTCCTCCGACTCATCCAGTGATGTGGTATAAAGAGGCTCATAGTTGATTAGATCTGGTCGCTCAATGTCATAAATGGCTTTGACTTTGGGAATGGCTGCTAAATCTCTGTAATCAAGGATCTCATTGTCTACTTTTGCCTAGCGGGAAACAAACACAGAAAGGGGCTTACACAGCTACATCACAGAACCTCTCAAATACAGCTGAGGAGTTTCTATAGGAACTAACAGAAATTAAACAAACTGTAAAACATGCGCTCATGTGGGCTTGTACTTATGTTGATGTACTTACATATATGGTGTGACCTGGTGAGCTAGGTAGGCTTGAGCCAGGTCTGGAACATATACTATCAGACGATGAGCGTGTCGGCTGTGAAACAAGCAGAAATTTAGAACCGATAGACATTCAACGTTTAAGGAAAAGGCAAGAACCGGAAATCATTTAAGAAAAAGTTCGAAAATATCTAATTAGAAAATAATACAAACTAGAAACATAATTGCAGAATATACTTTTTTTAAATAATGATAATGTATGAAACTTTTATAGCGGTACACAGTGTTATCACGTTATTGATTTTTTTAAACCAAAACAGATTAAAAAAACTTCAGTCCTACTAATAACAAGCTTGACAACATTTTCCAAAAACCCTTCAAATGTAAAATTTACTGTTTCAAATGAACAAAACAATAAAGAATCACATTTTCAACCAGTATTTTCTGGACTGGCGTGTTTTAGTCTAGATAAAAATGCACATTTCACTGTTTTTCTATAATATAATCCATGTTTTTATTATGTTTAGTCAAGTAATGTTTATTTTATTTACATTCAAAGCTAGAAGCATTTTCATTCACACTCTTGTGTTCAGCAAACACACACACACACACACACACACACACACGCACACACACGCACACACACGCACACACGCACACACGCACGCACGCACGCACACACACACACACACACACAGAGTTGTAAAATAAAAAAGGCGTTGATGTGCTTTCTTAAAATATCTTAAAAGGTCCTTCTGATTATTCACTGTATTTTAAAGTGTGCACAAAAACAGTATCTTACATGTTTATTATTGTGACATTCAGTCAGTCAGCTGATCAGTGCTCTGATTCATCAAATAAGTGACATTATAAACAACAATATAACCACAAAGATAAATCTACAAAAATCGAAATATTTATTTATATAGACAGTTTCATGTTTGTTTACGTTGTTGCCGTTGAAACCCTCTTTAGATTACATTACATAGACCTGTAAACAATAACGGACACAGACTGAATGATGACAGACTAAAAAATCTAAAATCAAATGTTCCATGAAATCATTCATTTGCTTCCCACACAATGAATGAGACTTTACATGGTCATTTTATGTTTCAAACGACAGGAAATGTTAAATATCATAATGTAAGTTAATGAATGACTGATATCACACAGCGTATTGAAATGCTGGCGTGCAGCATGCGTGATCAGATACTTGGCTTGATTTGAGACCCATGTGTTGATACCCCCAAAACAAAAAGATTTTCCTTCTGTTATGACAACTAGTTCAAATCGAACAGACTAACTAACTAACAGCAACAATACACATATGTAGTAAAATGAGCTGTTAGCTGCTTAAAGGTCATGGGTTCAAATCCCTGTGAAAACACACACGAATGTATAATACATGTATACCTTCAAAGCACTGTGTATTGCTTTAGATTTTGCTATAAATGCATGTAAATGTCTGTACTCTCATCTCAGGACGAATCCAACCAATCGCACAAATCTGGTCGTAAAGACTCAGTCTGTGATTGTATTGAACAAATCAGATGTTAATGATGCTATGGCTAAAACTGAGAGCAGGGCCTCATTTATAAAACATGCGTCCGCACGGGTTTTATCGTGAAGCGTGCGTCCGCCGCAAAAATCCACGGCAACGTTCATATTCATAAAAACGGTCTTTGACGTGGAAAAAAAGTTTTGTCCGAGTGCTGCAGGTTTTTGGAAATATGAGTCATTCTTGCCGCTTGTAGGATTTGGACGTTGACAGGTGCTTTTACATATATCAATGACATTATTTAGACACTATTAAAAGATGGAAATCTGAAATTGTTCAGCTGAATGCATTTTCACGATCATTTGCGATTTATAGATTTCACATCTGATAGAGAGGCGTACAGGCATTTTCTGTGCGTACGTTCGTTCTATGAATCACAGAGAAATTATCGTAAAATCAAACTTGGATGGTTTCTACGCAACATTTTATAAATGAGGCCCCAGACGCGGTCTGAACACTGCAGTATACTGTCAGTGAGGGAGTACTGCAGTCTGCTGCCTGCAGGGGGCAGCACATGGCCGTGAGATGCCATGGCTCGACTAACAGCGAGTACAGTACCTGCCTTTCTGTTTTGCTGATGAAAGCAAGAGATGCAGGCAATAGCTGTGGAAGAAGACACATGGATCGAGTTGGACATCAAATAGGAATATCCTGTTGTGTGTTCCCGATTTTCAACTTTCAATCATAAAATACACTGGCAATGTTGACAATGAGACACTATGTTTTCTTTTAGAAAAGGGAACCGCAGGACAACGTTTTAAACACTGAGTATGAGAGAGAAACAAAGCATCTTACCCGCCGTCTATCCTCGGCCTTAGGTGAGTGTTTACAGCTTGGATGCCAAACAGTCGATCCTGTGGAAACATTGAGAGAGATGGCAAAGCATCCAAGTTAACCAAGGTATCAAGAGCAGAATTTACATTTTTTTTTACATAATGGCCAAAAGTGTTCTTAAATTATTCTGCTGTGGGTTATATTACCAAAATAGGTAACACTTTACATTAAGGTACCCTTTATGAAGCATTTATAAATGTGTTCATTAATAATTAATTTACAAATGCATTATAAAGCAGATATAACTGCATGAATAAAAAGGGGGCGTTTAACAAAATACCTGCCAAATTGTGAGGAGGTATCAGAAAACAACACAACACCCTACATCATCAAGATAATAATTCATCTTCTTTCGAGTCAAATAAATAATGAATAAAACATTTATTAAGCATTTATAACATGTGACTTAAAAATGGCTCACTGTTTGTCAGGTATTTCGTTAGAATCCCCCTTTTTATTCATGCAGTAATAACTGCTTTATAATGCATATGTAAATTACTTATTAGTCATCAATGAACACAATTATAAATGGTACCTAAATGGAAAGTGTTACCCAAAAAGAATACTTAATCCCATCGTTTTCGTTATACATTATGTTTATTGTTACATACATAATGCAAACTGCATTACAGAAAGAGGAATTGCTCTGGCCGCTAGCACACTTAAATGACAAAGCAAAGTTGTGTCAAAAGTTTTTACAAAACATTTTTTCGATCGATTCGCTCTTGAGAAGATAAGACACTTCAAACTTTGTCCGTGTATCTAAATTCAATATTTGAAAATGCTGAACATGAAGGTTTTTTTTTGTTAAATTCTATAGTTACACTGTAAGACTCACCTTGAAGATACATCTCCTCTCCTTCTGTGAACATCTGGTTACACCTGCTGCAGCGGGCACAGCTGGGGTGGTAGTGCTTGTCCCCTGCCTGCCCACCAAACACACACACTTATATTATGTCTACAGTTTAAGTTCAACTCTACAGTAACTTACAGAGAGCACAAACAGCCTGTTATTAAGAGACTGATAGTTCCATGTTTTGCATGTGTATCATGTAAGACGACACATTTTATTCAAATAACCATAAAGACTGAGCTTATCAGATACTTCATACAGAAATATTCTGTGTTCAGAGTTTCTCTTTACACAGCTGAAGACATTTAAAAGCTTTTCAGAACTATTATGCATTTACATGCATTCCCAAAACATTTCAGCAGCAAAAAGAAAAGGCTTAATAATGTCACTTCTGTGACACATGACTTCACCTAATATCTTCGGTATTACTGCATATTTGGAAATACTTACAAAACATCAGACTTTGTGTTGTATCTTTGGGCCCTAAACTACAGTTCTTGAGGTTGATATTAGTCCAGAGCAGCTGATACATAAACATCCCATCATAACAGACAGAGAAACAGCAACACTTCTTTTAACCAATCAGAGTCAAACCGCTTGATGAAACTTCCTGAATATCCTCTTGTTGCAATACTGTTGTGGGTATGTTGAGAAACTCTGAACAGTTATCTGTATGAAATCTGATGTTTGAAACCGTTTCACAAACGCTGTTTTGGGGTTTGGAACATGATGTGTGCATCTTGCTGCCTACATTATCACCAACTCCGCTGTCTTCCACTTTACAGAATGCTTTTAAACAGACCCAATAAATTACATTGTTCAATTTAATTTCCTGGGTTGCTGCTGAAACAGGAAGTTGAGGTGGGACGTGTCAAAGTAGTCCTTTTTATACAATCTATTAAAACAAACGTGTGTATCACTTAACTATGTATCGGGGACACATTTGTACCCAAACGTGAGTAAAACCTGACAAAAACTTATTTTGGGGGCATCCTCATGTGGTTGGGGATGGGCAAGGGTTTGATTATAGTATTTATGAAAAACAAGGTAACACTTTATCTTACGGTGCCCTTGTTACAAATGTTACATGTATTCACTTACAGTATTTACTATAAATTATGCATAAATACATGTAACTTAACCTGAACCAAACCCTCACCCTATATCATGTAGCATGTAGTTCATTTGTATTACTCAGTCCTTAAATTAATATTAACACTATAACATGGGCACTGTAAAATAAAGTGTAACCAAAAACAATTAAAGTTTATGGAACGTCCTCATCTAGACGGATAAGCAAACTTCTGTTTGTTTGTTTTTGTACCTCCAACACTTTACCAGTGATGAACTGCTGGCATGCCTCACACTGGACTCCAAACAGTGTCTGATAATCTCTCTCACAGTAGGGGGCGCCATCCCTGTACACAAATGAGAACAACTGAATAAGAATTATATACTGGACCACTACAGCAACATATTTAAGATTTAATTACTTCAATAATAATTCATAATTATTCCTACACTTTATCACAAAACAGAATATCAATGTTACTGTTAATGCAATTTATCTAGAATATAATGGAATGTAAAAAAGTCCAGTAACCATCAAACACACTACAAAAATAAATACATTTTAATAGAAAAAGCAAATGGTTCGTAATGTTATTTTATTGGAAATCAATAGAATTGCTGTGATGGTTTCTATTGTTTATTTTAAGTATATATTTAAGGGTTACATTTTAACAGTCCTCCACATATTGTAAGTGACTGTCATGCTGTCTTGAGATTTAATAAGACTTTAACATTCTTTATATCCCTTTGTTTTAACAAAGCATGTGTTTGTGTGTTTGCTTTTGTGGAAGGATAAGATTTTGTTCATGTACGTGTATGTTATGTTGTGAATGTATCTGCTGGGGTGTGTGTGCGTGCGTTGGACGTGTCTTACTTGCTGATGTACTCTCCAGTCAGTACTTTGGCACAAGCTTTACATTTAAAACAGCCCAAGTGCCATTGACGCTCCAGAGCCAACAGAGCCTGACCGTTCTTAATATCCCTGCCACAGCCTGCACAATCTAAAACACGCACACAAAAGCAAAAACAGATAAACGGGATGAAACAACATTCATACTCGGAAGCACACAGAGAAGATTTAAAGTTTAGATCGCAACTCTTGGAGACAATCCAATTGTGGATCACAAATTTGGGCACTATTAAAATCCATTAACTTATAACGTCAACTTGATCTTTATCATGTGCTTTCACACATCTTTTTAGACGCCGTATGTCCATCCATAGTAGTTCAGAGGTACGAGTGGCTTGACTCACTGCTGGGTCCTGTGATTTCTTTGGTGGGGCCTGGAGACGTGGGCTGAGCACAATACTGACACAAACAGTCCTTGCCATTGAATGTCACTCTGTCTCCAGCAGGGAATGGCCTCCTGTGGGTCATAAAATAAACAAACATCTTAAAAACTCCTCCCAGTGCTGGGCGTACCGTAAACCACGGTGTCAACGACAGCGTGTCCTTGAGCTCTTACTTGCAGATCGTGCACACAAAGCATGCCGGGTGGTAGGTCTTTCCGAGCGCGGTCACCACCTCCCCCTCCACGAACTCTCCGCAGATGTTACAGCGGGTGCCGTGGATGCGCTGATAGTCGAGAGTGCACATGTATTCTTCATTCTTCATGAAGAAACCTCCCTGAGCCAGATCGCAGCCGCATACTACAACAGCAAACACACCTTTACCTTTTCGGTAAATTCAGGGGTGGGTATTTTACTTAAATGTGTTGCTCACACATATAAATAACATGTAAGTAGCAAATACATTGATCTATAGACGCCTTTTATGTTGGTAAACGAGTGACACGTTCCCCCAGAGATCGTGTTTTTTTTCTACTATGGCGAGGGAAATTACACCAGACCGAATGGTATATATATTGGTATATATATTATATTGGACCCGAGTTGGATAATAAAACAAGCAGATTGACCAGGAGACATTTGCAAGCAGGACTTCAGAGGACGTTTCATAGAAGTGTTTTAGAGGTAAGCGCACACACACAATATCAGTGAATTACACAGAACAGCTTTCACAGCCGATGTTAAAGTCATGGAAGCTGTAATTTGACAGCTTAATTTGATTCTTATTACCAGCTGTAGGACTGCGATGAAAGTGAAAGTAGTTTAGCGCAAAGCTCAGTCAAATGTTTACGATCTCTGATAACCAAACACTACTTAATCGGCCCTTCCACTTCTCTGAGGAAGGCCTCGCCCCTTTTTTTGGCGTATTCCTTTGGGCGGAGGTTATTAAAAGCACTCGGAATAGTGACGTCATATACCCGGGAAGTAGAGGGCTGTAGTCAATTCCAGCCATTCTCTGTAGTCCTTGAAAAGTGAATTCTGTTAAAGACAATATCATGTAAGGGCACTCACAGATATGCATTCAAAAGTACATGCTAGGTGAAAAATAACCTTGTTCCTAAGTTTATGATTTGGGCATATGTGAGATATTTTTAGACACAAATCATAATCCGCCCCAACAAAAGATATTAGTTTTTTAATCTTAAGTGTTCTTAAGTTATGAAGTGAAACTCGTTTCTGTCCAGTCTGCTCGTTTTATTGTGTTTAACTACAGCTGTCGTCAGTGTTTTTGTTTGGCAATGGCAGCAGGTAGCCTTTGTGTTAAAATATCAAATTGGAGACTGTATTCTGTGGATTGTGGCACTAAACAAGACAACTAGATTATATTTTAGACTCCTTATGTAGCCGAATCTGTGCTGGTTCGTATTGGCCGCCTCCAGTTTTCCCTTTGTTTTGCCTCCAGCTAATGCCGTGACGTAAGCGTGACGTCGACGCAAAAGAGGTTTATTGCTTAAAAGGTTCTTCACAGCCATGCCATAGAAGAACCATTTTTGGTTCCAAAAATAACCTTTCAGCCATAGGTTCCTTAAAAAAACACTTACTCTTCTATAATCCGAAGAACCTTTTTTTGCAACAAAGAAACTTTTGTGAAACAAAAAGGTACTTCAGATGTTAAATGTTCTTTATGGAACCAAAAGGTTCTTCTATGGCATCAAAGAACCTTTTGAAGTACCTTTTTTTAAGACTGTGCACAGAAAACCATCAGTTTACACATTCCTGGATAGATATGTAGACTGACCATCACATTTTATGGCTTTCTAAAAATAGTTTTAAATTGTATATTCTGTATCTGTAAATCAAAACAGCTCAATAACTGCCAATGACTAAAGAAAATAACAGCTTCATTTTTGTACTTTTGCCATTGTAGCGTGATAATGTAACATTATTGATGTACTAGAAATAGTAAGAGTTAAATATAAACCCCTTGTGGAGGACAATGAATGATCTGAAAAAAACATGATGGTCAGAAACCTTGAGGTGTCTAATCTCAGCTCTCTGAAACAACAGCCTTTCTGAGCCATATTTAGTGTCCATTGTGTTTCATTTTAAGCTCTTAAAGGGGTAGTTCACGCAAAAACATCTGTCATCGTTTATTCACTCTCATGTCATTTTAAATCTGTATGACTTACTTTTTTCTATGTATGACACAAAAGAAGAAATTTTGAACAGTGCTAGTAACCAAAAACCGTTGGTCCTCATTGACAATGCAAGTCAACGGGGACCAACGTTTTTTGTTACCAACATTCTTCAAAATATCTTCTTTTGTGTTCTGCAGAAGAAAGAAAGTCACACAGGTTGAAATAACAAGAGGGTGAGTAAATGATGACAGATGTTCAGTGTGTGTGTGTGTGCGTGTGCGTGCGTGCGTGCGTGCGTGCGTGTGTGTGCGTGCGTGTATGCAGGCAGCACTGCAGTGATGTTATGTAATGTAATTGACACCAGTTCCTCTCTACACAATCTGCTGAAATAAAATACGTTTATGCTCTAAGAAACTTCTTCAGGAGGCATGTAAGGATGTAATGGTCATGTACAATGATAGACGTCTGTCAACTTCATGATAGACTCATTCTCGGAGGAGCCGATCGTGAGTCGCACACAGTCCATATACGGGACTATGCTTGCAACACAAAGATTGTAGGTTCACTATTTAGACAACACTTTAAATGATAAAATGTAGACACAAAATGCACTATAAGCTTAAATGGAATGTTTTTTTAAAGAACTTTGGTTTTAACCACTCTACCACAAGGGAACATCTACACAAACACAACATGGCACGCACATGAGTTTATCTTTTGAAAATGTGAAATTGGCACTGAATAATTTTGTCTGCTGCATAAATGAATAAGTAATCGACTTGGTAACAATGTCCTAAGATACATTTCCTACAAACTGACTTTGATCTCTGAACAACCCAGACACAAAAGAATTCATTATCTTCATGATTCAGGTCTAGGACATTCATTCAGGGTCTTGTTTTAAAACTGAACTTTTAAGGTCTTTGCACATACTGTCCGAAATTTCGTATGCGTTTTTTCGTATTTGGTGCTCGTTTGCACGATGTCTCTGAATTGTCAAAACGCCTCTCAAAATGCTTGCTACAGATGCGAAAAACGCAGAAAATCGAACCCAGTCGGAATTTTAATGACGGGTGCAAATTTCGGATTCAATGTGCAATGGCCTTTACTGTATGCAAAACATAAATGTTACATTTCTTCCTTTCTCCAATGCCGTTTAAATATACAGCTGCAGGAAAAAAAATAAGAGACCATTCCAAATTTGATGATTTGTATTAGATGTATTGTGGCTATTCCAGTCCAGTGTCTGTTGAATTTCAACAAAATCAAACCTCAGGAGTGACAAAGTCATACAACAGCAATGTGAAAGACTGACAGCATGACAAGACACATGAACTTTGATGAAAATCCAGGTTATCAAAATAAAAAATATTTGTGAACTTTTCCAAAATACATGTAGAAATATTACTGTTGTATTGCTTAGAAGTGAATATGAACTTGTTTGCAGTATTTGAGGTGTGAAAAAATACAGAGCATATTTTCAGCAATTTTCACCGGCTTTCATTTTCTGCAAATAAATGCAAATAGTAACAATATTTTTATTTGAAATTTGGGAGAAATATTGTTAGTAGTTCACAGAAGGAAACAAAAATAATCATTTTACCTAAACACCTACTTACTGCATAAATAGTGAATTGAGAATAACTGAAAATTGGCTTTGAGATTGTCTCTTAATTTTTTCCATGGCTGTATATAAATATAACACTGATCTTTTTGGCAGTACTACTACGCTGGTATGATGAGATAAGGTGATTATTCTTACACAGTTACCGTAAGAGTGTTATCATCCTTATGGATGCTTACAGTAGCTCTCACATGATTATCTGCTCAGGTCGACAAAGGTTGTGTTCAAATTCTTTTGTAATATCTGCTACAATTTTACAATATTAAAATTAAGAAACGGTTACACATCTTTCTGTTGTAATTTATCTCTTAAAGAAAACATTCAGATCTGAGAAAGAAATACAGGAGAGCAATATCCATTAAGTACATTCCTAAGCGGTGTTTGTAATAGTAAAAGACAAGCCAATTCATGTTTAGATTATCATTAAGATTATAAAACAGTAATGATAACACAATGCTTTGAAACATAGAGAGAATAAAATCTCAGAGTGTCAAGAGTTTCACTTTTTCGCATAGGTTTGTATTATTAAGTCCTCTTCACCTGACTTTATAACCAGTGTTATTGACAAAATGGCATGTGTGATATTGAGTGTTCCAGTAAAGGCAGATGGATTTGTCGGGTTTAAATTGAAAGTTAAAGGGATACTTCACCCAAAAATTTTAATTCTGTCATCATTTACTTACCTTTGACTTGTTCCAAATCTGTAGACATTTATTTGTTCTGCTGAACACAGAGAAAGATATCTGGAAGAATGCTAATTACTAGACATATTTTGCCCCCCATTGACTCCCGTATAGTAGGAACATTTCTTTATCATTTTTTTGTTCTGTTGAACAAAAAGAAGAATGACAGCAAACAGTTCTGGGGCACTTTTGACGACCATTGTATATTTTCCTACTATGGGAGTCAATGGGGGGCAAAATCTGTCTGGTTATAAGCATTCTTCCAAATATCTTTCTCTGCATAGGATGCCATGCATGTTTATATATATTTATTTATGCAATTGTATTCTGTATTGTGTTGCATACCCAGTTTATATTGTTCTTTGGTTTTTTACTTTTCTTGTCTTTTATCGACTTTCATCTAAGATTACTTACAGTAACACTAGTGTAATTTTTTCCTAAATCTCCTTGTTGCATTATGCTCTATCTGCAGTCTTTTATGTTGTATATTGTAATAGACACGGAGTTGTCAAATTACTCGATTCTTGAATCAATAAGAGCTTTTAGTAACAGTGTTTTGAATTGATCTCACCAGTGTCTAAGATTATGGTGTAGTGTGAGTGTTTCTGAGGGTTTGTTTGTCATGTTTGGGGGAAAAAGTTTAAATGGTTTCGAGTGGAGAGCTTCATTTTGACCCGAAAACAGGATGCTGAGGGTTATGGATTGTGTTTCGAGAAAAGGAGCCATAATTTCAAGTGATGTGTTTAGGCAATTGAGAAAAGCTGAAATACTGTAATCAAACCCATGTCATTGGCTTCGCTACCAACTGATTGAGCTATGCAAAAAAAACATAGAGATGCTAAACATAAACAACTATTATTGTATGATCCTATTATAGTATAATACATATAATTATTTGTTAGTCCTATTATAGTATAATCAGTCAACTGTATTAAGCTTGCTTTGTGCTATTAGTTGAAGTGAATACTCAGCTGCAATGTGGTTTAAAATATTCTTAGATAAATTCCACAAAAACACCACACCTGAAACCTATGAATTATAAACTTAACGCGCTCTATTTTAACAAACTAGGCGCATGGTCTGAAGCGCATGGCGCACTTAGGGTGTGTCCGAATCCACTTTTGGTAGTTTTAAGATGCGTAAAATGGATGGCGCGCCAGCCGCATGGTTCAAAAGGGTTGTACCTACTCTCTTAATGATTCGTGTGTGTGTTTTGGGAGTAACGTGCACTTAACCAATCAGAGTTCATCCTTTCATTATCAATATTTGGCATGTTTGTGTTCTGCTGCGCATCCCTCTGTGTGTAATAAGCCTATAGGAGCATATTACTAACACGTCTTTTAAACAAATAAAAAAAACTGCGCCATTGACTTTGGTTTTCAATTTGCTTTAAAACAGCAACGTGCCCACAATGCGCATGAACACACCTCGTTTTCAGACCAGCACGCCCATGGGCAAACAGAGAAGTGCATTTGCTATTTAAACAATGTGGCGCTGGAGCTGCGCTGAAACTAGCAAGAAACACTTGCGTCATGCCTGGCGTCGCATTGTGCCGGGTGTAATGCATGACAGGGCCCTTCATCTCAAATATCCAGTGAGTTTAACAGTGACCCGCTTGTTGTTGGTATCCTCACCTGCCCCTATAGAGTTAATGCTATAGACACAAGCGAGAGGGGTTTCATTTTAAGATTAATTTTAGCTTTTGATTGTCAGAAACAGAAGCTAAATAGGTCAAGCTGGAACTCATCTTTAACAACCTTAACAACCTCACAGTCAACCTGAATCCCAGCAGAAAAGATGAGTCATGAGAGGTTTTGAACACGCGGCTTCAAAAACGTTTATAGGAAAAATAATTCAACCAGACACAGCCGGGCAAAATTATATTTAGTCTGAACCATTATAATAATAATTCTCTAATTCTTTAATATTCTCTAATATTTCAAATATAATCCATGCCATTTTTATAATAAAAAAAGTATGTAATTTATAGGAGTGTTATAGTACAATTTATCCTTTACAGTAGCAATGGGCTTCATGGCACATGGTTTATAAACAAACATGAACAATATTTATTTGCTCACCTTTGCATGTGAAGCACTTGATGTGGAAATGTTTGGCCTGCACTCGTAACACCTCTCCTTTACACACATCTCCACATTTAGCACACCGTATTAAAGGCTTCTCCGTCTGATGGTGAGTTTCTTGTGTGTGGGCCACTGTATAGTGAAAAGAAAGAAAGTGAAGTTTGATGACCTTGTTTAAATCAATTCAGCAAAAATCTGCACAGCACAGAAAAACAACAGAATCCCTTTGGGAGACCCAGACACTGTACCTTTATGTCCCCTATTTTAGAAATATCACCACAGATCAGATGTCTACAAACCAGATTAACATTAAAGAACACCAAGAAAATTTGTATGAAAAAACATTTAAAGAAACAGTACACCCCAAAATTCTCCCCTTTCCAATTCTCTATGTGATTGGCATCACTGTGATATAATGAGAAATGTTCTTCATCCCAACCATCTACTGTATAAACCATGGACGTAGTGTCCGTGATGGACCCGTAGGTTTGTGAAGAGCAATTCTGAAGCTGGCAGCGCGTCACTCCCAGTTAATTGAAAATGGAGAGAAAGGAGGGACCTGGGTGGAGCTGAGGTGCCTGGTTGATGAAACCACCTGTCACTCAAGTGGACACTACGAGAGAGAACCGGAAGGTTGCCGCTCGATCCCAATCCATCACTGTCCTTTTCAACTATGTCAAGCCTAATACAGTAGGAATACATAATTCTGTCCCGGAGTGTTGCATATCAAACACAGCCAGTTAAATCCCTGCATTCTTGAGTCACCATGACTGTCTGCATGTGTTGTGTGTGTAAGTGTATGTGTGTGTATGGGATTATACGCGCCTCATGGGGTGCAGACTTTTTTTAAAGCTGACATTCATAAATATTAATGAGCAGACTCTCTTCCCTGCCCCCTTTCCACCCTTCACTCCCCTGTCCCGTCCCGTCCCAGCCAAAACAAAGCACTAAAGACAGATCAGAGCAGATCCAGAACTAAAGCATCAATATCCTCCACATTCAACATCATCATGTGGTATAAGCAATAAGAAAAGAATCTCAAAACCAACCAAAATAAATGATGTGATCTCGTGTATAATTAAAAACAATGTGACATTTTCTTAAGTCTGAAATGAGTCATTTCTGCATTTTATAAGAATAGAATACCAAATAACATAAATAAAGATAGAAGCTAAAAACACATCTTATCTCATTCTCACTGACAGTAAACTGTTTACCGCAGGCTGGGATATGATCACCCTGCAGAACAGACAGACACTAAATACAGTTTTGCTTCTTTCTGGTCTCACAGCAGAATGGATTCACGGGGATGAATAACAAAGCTCTCATTGTCCAAAGGCCATTAAAGCTGCTGACTCATGTACAGTAGGGTAAACATTTGAAATCATACCGCTGCTTGGACATTAAACGCGTAACTTACGAATCAGCCCTCATGTTTAAAACAAGGTGTACACTAACTTTCCTCCAGACTGAGGTTTTGTACTCGCTCTCATGCCAAAAGGACAAGTTGCATTCAAAAATGTTCCAACTTGAATCAAAGAAGCTTTGAGCTTAAAGTGAACAGACTGAAAAGAACCCAGTTCTCTCTCTGGTCTACAATAGTTGTGTCTTAGAGGGATAGTTCACCCAAAATACAAATCCTCATTTATTCATCTTCATCTGTAAATGCATCTTATGTGGAACACGAAAGAAGATATTTTAAGAAATACCTTAGTGGTTATGTAGCTATACATTCAATGAAAGTCAATGGGGGCCAGTGTTTGGTTATCAACATTTTTCAAAATATCTTCTCTTGTGTTCTGCAGAATAAAGTCATGCAGGTCTGGAATGACATTTAAATCCACTTCTCATCTCATTCACACTTTACTGCATGTATGACCCTCAATATACAGAAACATATAACTTAAGGATTGTTGCTGAAGCCTCTTTTGATTGATTTCAAACCTCTTTTGCAGACACTTTCTCTACACAAGCACTCATTTATGCTGATTAAGTCCTGAAGTGTCACAACAAGATTAAGTGAGTCGGTCAGAACAGTTGACCTCTAGCTTTCAGAGCCAAGTATTACATCACTGAGACCAGGGCGACTCTGGTCGACAGCCTACTGAGCTCCTTTACTACTGCATACACTGCCTCCTAAACTTAACAAAAGCACAATACACTAATAAGAATAAACATAAAATAAATAAAGAAATGATACTGCACAAAATAATAAATTAATACAATTAATAAATTAAAAATAATAAAATATAGATGAATAAACATGAATGATTGACATTTCTCCCACTGAACTTATCACTTAATGCATTCACTCTTTGGCCTTTATTTTGGCATTTAATTTGGTTAAAAAGTAAAAAGGCTGCTTAAATATACAAATCAAGTAAAGCAGAAAAAAATCAAACCATATGCTCAAATCCACAATGTTAAATAGTTTGTAAGGATATTGTGACACACCCACCTTTCCATACACTGCTGGTTTTTAACTCCACCCAAATGTGTCAAAAGTAAGGCCATTCAAATTTATAAAAAGTAATGTGCCTAAACATTCATCCTGTAGTCTTTTGTTCATAGTAGACAAAGACCCTAATAAATGCTCCCTTTACATTCACTACAGTGCGAGAATGAACTCTGTATCTTTGAACAGTTACTGCGGCGGGAACGAGATGCTTTACAAAACACTTAACTTGAAGGAGGCCACTGCAGATGAGACCCAACAATGGACTCTACCTTCCTTCCAGCGTTGCTATGGTTACGGCTGCGGGCTTCCCGTGTCTACCTCACGGGTTTGCGTCCCATTTAAAACTGCAAGACGGTCACAACATTGCTTTAACCCGACTTAATCGATCAAGAACAAACCGATAGCTCTGTAACCGGTGGACCTGAGAGGTAAGAGCGCAGTAAACGGATCTTTAGGTTTATCTCTCTTACATAACAAATCACATACATCACACACAGTGACTGAATCCAAACACTAAGAACATATTCTCCTGTCTAACAGCATAGAGAAAATATGAGATCAAACCAGCATCTCTGCAGATAAAACACAGAATGCTTTCTGGGAGTCAAGTCAGTGCAGCATGTACTGAACAAACCTTTCGTTTAATTCAGTCTCTCTGTACATTGTGGGAAGCAAGACTCATGTTTAAGTATTTAAATTAAAAACAACACAAGGTTATGATGCACTTGTTCATATATATATATAAAATAGTGATATAAATGTACTCTTCAAAGTGTTAAACGTGACCACACACAGATCTAAGCAAGATTCAATAAACAGAGTCAATAACTCTGACTACAACACACAATCCATTACCTTTCTTCTTGACCATGACCATAAGTGATAAATGTGGATGAATCACCAAACAATCACCACTGATGTCGTATGAGCTGAGAACCGCTGCATTCAAAGGGTGGACGTTAAATCCAGTGAATAAGTCAAAGAAACCGGATATCATATATGAGAGCTCGTCTCGTGTGATGAAACAGTCCGGCGTGTGCCTGCTCCCCTGAATCACTGTCTCCTCCTCCTATACCACCCCAGACTCACCCCCACCCCACCGGTCCCTTCCCCCTTTTCTCTCCAATCTCTCTTTGGATTCTCCCATCTTCCCCTGGACTCTGAAGCCCACTAATGCCTGTGACAAAAACTCAAACGTGGATGGTACAGTTTTTAAAACAAACATCAGAAGTGTCTTCTCTTGCAAAACTCACAGCCCGGGGTTAATTAGTTTCTGGGGGATTGCTGGAGCCCACAGGAGCCTACAGTTCTCCCTAGGTAGGCAGCTAACAAGGTTTTGGAACAAAGCCATTGTGCACTTGGGTGAGAAAGCCTCTCTGAGTGAAAGTCAAGGTGTATGGAGATATCGCCTGATTACAATGATAATTATCATTATTAATTGGCTCATTTCCCAATTTTTTATAGTATCCAAGATTTTTTAAATTTGATTTAAATTTAGTTCTCACTTTATAAAGACAACAACAAAGCACATTTGAAACTGCAATTCCCAGTTGCTAAAATACTGAAAAGGCCTATAAACTACAAAGACATGTGCTCAACATATGTGGCGTTAAAATAACCAAATGTCCATTTCACCTGAGGAACCCAGATCAGTCACGTCATGAGAGAAGCCAGACTGGCATTGAAAATAACATTCACTGTAAAAAAATGAAATGGACATTTTCTGGCAGACAGAAAATATACCGTAAAATAACAGTTTTCATCGTAAATTAAATGTCTTTGTAAATTTGTAGTCTTTTTTTGTAATTTGATGGTTTTCGACTGCATTTTAAAAATATGTGAAAATCTGTAAAAAAAAGTTCGTAAATAGCACTATTTTTGGCTTTATACGTGAAAAATCTGTAAAAAAAATAACTGTTGATATCTGTAAAATTACAGATTTTTTTTAATTGCACCGAAGCATTGGGCCATGAGAGGCGGTACAGAAAACAAAGAAGAAATTGCAGACATGCATCCTGACTTTGTTATCAAATTCCACAAACATAAAATGAAAATACAGTTCTGCTTGTCAATTTCCGGATTACTTGATGAACCTCAAAAAAACTCCAAACATCCTTGAAAAATGTAATGCTCCTTAGATCTCGTCAAATCCAGTAATTCTTCCTCAATCTACCAACCCTGCACCTTATAAACACAACTGTTTCCAGACATCATGGTTACAAACTAAACTCCCGGAAGTAAAGTTGTTCCTTCAATCAGATTAGAACTAGCATTTACAGCCAGCTTGTGGCAAGAGACTGTGTGCGGTCTGAGGTGAAGACTAGACCTGAGGTAACATGAGAGCGAAACTAAGATGATAGCTTGACCCTGGAACGCATCAAATTCAGAGAGGTCAACAGCAGACACCCTAATCCGTAAGTAATAAAGTACTGTATATTGAAGTTATATTGTGTTTCCATGGCTCAACTGGGAGAACATGATGCTCACAATATCATAATGATAGGTTTAATTCACTTGAATGAATGCACTCTAAGTTTATTTAGATACAAGCATCTGTCAAATGCATATATTAAAAAGTGGTGTTCAATGAAATAACATGACGTTTTCACATAATATGAAACATTTGATCATTATATTTAAATTAAAGTTAGAAAAGGTGAGCCATACAGTATTATACGTGTAGATAAATCATGTTTGTATTTTAAACAGTACTCAACAAAAATATAGTAGCCCCTATAGACTCTTTTAGCGTCAACTGCATAAACAAACGTTATGTGGCTTAGAAATTTAATTTCCAGTAGACCTCCGCAAAGAATCAATAACTGTTGAGTAGTTCTAAATTAATTTAATACAACTAATATACAAGAAAACCGTTATTGGAAATCATATTAATATCTATAAGAGCCCAAAAATTTGCAACTTTGGGGATCAACACTACAGGATATGAATCTAAAGCCCTAGGGGTCAGCGGTCAGGGTCCCGGGGGTCCTTGTGCAGTAACTTGACCTGCATCACACTACTCCATTAAAAACTCATTTGAGTCATTGTAAAATAGTACAGAATACTCCAGACTCAAATAATCATGACTCCTTATTTACATAAGTGCTCCTCGATTGATTTGTCCTCCGGTTAACTTTTCCATTACAACCGCTGCAAGACTCCACGCTTACTGTGTATCTCAGCCCTTCTCCGAAAACCCTGTTTCTGTATTGGTTGGCAAATCAACTCCTCTGATTGGACAGGTGGATCTATACTGGAATCAATGCAAGGTTGGGGAAATGAAATTTGTAAATAAATCCTTCAATGTGCCGTTATCGGCCATTCACACGACACATGTTGTTGCGTTCAAAAACAGCTAAACAGAAATGAACGCTATGGATGTTGAGTTGAATCAACAAATGTAATTTAATTCATGTTTGCTTATAAAAGAGAAAGAAATCCTGGTGGAGCTCTAGTTGAATGCAAGAGCCCCCCCCCAAAAAAAACCTCAATCTGCTACTTCATCCAAAAAAGGAAAATTAATTGGTTTACCCTTATGTCATTCAAAACATGGATGACTTTGCATGACTGTGCATAAAAAGAGCACAGAAGAAGATTTTGACGAATGTTAGTAGCCAAACAACCCAACCCCATTGACTTCCATTGTATGGACACAAAACCACCGAGACATATATGCACCTGTCAACGTGGTCTACAGAGATATCTTAATGAACAATTAGAACACATGTCAAAAATGTCCTTCAGCACTAAAACCAAATAACGTTTCATTTCCATAAACCTCTGTCTGGGATTATCAGGAGTTCACAAGCAAATCCCAGATAATCTGAAGACCATGTCCAAATACAGACTGTAGATGAAAGGAAATAAAACATGCTGGATTTGTCTCCTGGATCTATGTAATACTACAGTAAAGCTTTAAGCATCTCTTTTAAAAGTTTACACTTATATAAGATGATAAATCAGCCTAAACTCATTTTCTCAATTTAAACATTTTAATGTGCAGATACAAAATAAATAACTTCACACAAATCAACACACAATAACATTAATATGAAGAGCTCATTTACAAAAACAGATGACATGTTTTATCGTGCATTACAAGTATATCAACCAAACTGCATTTGGGTTGTTTTGATTAAGTAATAATAACTCAAAAATACAGTTTATTAACACAATCAAAAACGCAGTTTTCTGTTATTGCAAATTAACTCTTCATACACATCCATTCCTACCTATTTTTCTCATACCGAATAAAAAGTGTAATTTATCCATTTTTCCTATTCGTAAGTAAAATAATTTGTACTTCCTATATAGCTGGATTTCACTACCGTCAAAGCTGACCATGTATATAAATACCTAAGATAACCTCATGACATAGTAATGCACAACTCGGGGCACGACATTAATCAACATTAATATTGTAAAATCAAACAAAACCAACCTCATATTCTATAGAGACTAGATTAGGAAGATGTGTTTGACATATACAAAGACGTTTCAATCACCACAATTAACAAATACCAATTCAGGATAATTTTAGAGACCTCCTTTGGAGAAACTGAAAACTAAGATTCTTTAAAATGAACAGTTTAAACTGACAAACACTTTAATTCAGACCTGGAGCAACCAAATGTAATCCAATCCATTAACCACATAATGACATGAAGATGAGTGTGTTCGGCTGTTAAGTACATTGGTCCAGGACCGAATTTAGCCACAGATTTAAAAAATAACCCTCCATACCCGCTGCCAGGCTCTCGGTCAGGTAGAAGTCATCAGGATTGATGAACGGCAGCTGTTTCTTCACCGACTGTTTGGGGATGAGGTACAGAACTTCCGCCACATGGCCGTCCTCTATAATAGACATGCGCTTGACTGAGCTCCTGCGTTTGATGCGACTGCGGTCCACCTGCTGACTGCGTCCCGAACCGCAGAGTTTCCCCAGGCTGTTCAGAGAGGGCATGGCTGGGGTCCACACCTAATGAACTGCACCAACTTGCCACTAACTTTAAATCCAAGATCACACAGGTACCGGCGGGTGTGAGAACCCTTGATCTTCTGATGAACAAATCTTTCATCTGCAACCAAATGCTCACTTGTCCTTAGAACCAATGGTGAGGTTGCCAGGTTGAAAGCTCCTCCTCCTCTTTTAGGGAAATGAATTTTTCAAAGACATTCATTCAAGGCCCGGAATGCTTCAGGTGAGGACCACAGATGAACCCTGTGCGATAGTGGAAATCAAAAAGGCGACTCGATGAGCTCCTTTCCTCATGGTAAGAGGATTAACCCTGACGTCTACTTATCTCCTGCACGGAGATAGATGATGATACAAGCTTGGTGAGAAATGTTTAAAGAAGACTAAAAATACTATAATTTTAATAGAAATTAAAGAGAGAGATACTCCGATCACAACCTTTTAACATACATTTTAGGGCCGCACAACAATTGGTCTCGACTAATCGAAAGCAAAATAAAAGTTTGTTTACATAATATATATGTGTGTACTGCGCATTATGTAAATATATAAATACACACACATGCATGTATAATTTTAAGAGAAATATATATATATATAAAATGTAAATTATATATAAATATAAAAATGTATATACACATATATATATATATGTATGCATGTATATTATATATGCACGTAAATATTTCTTAAATATATACTGCACATGCATGTCGTGTACATAATTATTATACACCATCCACACATATATATAATGTAGACAAAAACTTTTATTTTGTAATCTATTAGTCGTAACTCATCGTTGTGCAGCCCTAATGAATTTAAATCTGAATGAGCTTTTGTATTCTTAATAATAAATTACAATTTAAAGGACAAGATGCATCAAATCATGACTATCTGAATCGCAATTGCATCAATATGTGAAGATTCAAAGCTCTATGCTACACATTGACGCTAGAAAGGTCCTGTGAGGATAAAATGAAACCAGGGACCAAACCATCACCAACACTTTTACATCCACCCCCCTAAAATCCTCATTACTTCTCAATGACCCGAGTCTAAATGTGTCCCATTGTCCAGTTTGCTCCTGGCTGGTAGTTCAGGGTATTAAGAATCGCCCCTAAAATAGAATTATGTAACACAATATCTATATTTAGGCATATGGTATTTCATGCAATGCAATAGTAACACTAAAACGTTTCATGAAAAACATTTCAGCCAGGGCTTCAACGTTTATTGAATATTTTCCCTTTTCACCATTAACCAACATAAACCACCATTAGCCCAAAAAACACTTCACAGTCTCGAGCAAGTGTCATTCACTGACTAAAACCGTTCACCTAATGATACAGATTGTGCAGAATCACATTAAACAGACGTGAGCTGCTGTTATAAACCCTGTGAAGGGTCTATTCTCCATCAGAGAGCCCCTGGCTCAGCAGTTTATTCCTATCAGACACACAGCAGATGCTGACATCAGTCAGATTTTATAACAGCCTCAGGGGGATTAGAGGAAATATGAACTATATCATGAGTCTTCGTGTTTATGCGTGTAATCTTTAAACTGGCAAAATCATGTACATGCAGACTGAAGATTGGATTTTGAAGGTAAGGGAGGCAGGGAAAGGGAGGCAGGGTTGCGTTCCAACTGGGATATATCGCCCTTCGGAGTGACAACAATCATGGCCAGCTATAACTGGCCACTTCAAAGGGCCCGTCAGAATTAAGGATTTAGAAGGGTACAACTGATGGTCACTTCGGGCTCCCATGATTCATTGCGCAGATTCTTTGCGTGGTGACGCCGCCTCCTTATGGGCGCGGGATGATGACGCAGAAGGTCACTTCAAGAAACAGTTGATTGGTCCCCTACATTCTTTAACCCTTCAAAGCTCTCACTCCGGAGGGTAAACCATTCGAAGGGCTTGGGGCATGGGGATGAGCCCTTCGAAATGGAACGCAGGGACAGTCTATGGTGCCAGAAGTCACATGCGCATAATATTCCTTGACAAGTGAAGAGAAAAGGCGATTATAAAGGCTGCAAATGAACATGCATTTCTAAAGCCACCACCGTGGTTCGTGATCTGTGATATAGAGTTTGATTAATAATAGATAATATGCTCTATCTCTCTCTCTATCTCTCTCTCAGGTTTATGTACAAGTGAGGGATATAATAAGTAGTGGTTGACCAGTGTGGCTTCTTCAATGGACAGTGGAGTTATTTAAAAGTCAGGCTGACACAGATTTTTATTTTTGAGGCTCTTCGCCTTTTGTTTTTTTAAGAGGATAGTGTAGTGAGACAGGAAGTGATTGGAGAGAGGAACGGGAAAGGACGCCGAGCTGGGACACGAACTCGGGTGTCCCAGGACACAGTTGCACCGTAAGTCTGGAGCACTGTCCACACAGCCACAGGCTGGGGCAGGTTGACTTGGATTTTAACCAGACATGGGGTATAATCCTCATGTTGCCCAAACTTCTATTTTTTTGTGCTCAACGGCAACAAAAGCAAATACCAGAAAACGTGACTTCATCTTAGCGCTGACTTAGGCACTACAGAACATCTTAAATAAGATCTTGAAATGAATATGGCACAACAGCAAAACAGACTGAAGATCGATAACACTGTCACGAACTGAAGCCATTGATCTACTGATCTGAGATCAGCATTTTCTGTGATTATTACTGTTTTTAAATCATATAACAGAATAATCAACTGATGTTTTCATTTCATGTTTAAACTCAAATAAAAATTCAATCCAACATTCATTCCATATCCAGCATTTTTGCACTGTTTAGTGAAACCATCTAACCACAACTAAAATACAATATTGCATATCTAAAACATTTTTTACTCCAAATACTTTTAAACAAAAAAAATCAGTTTTAGGAAAAAATTTAAGAAATTGCATACAAAACTATTTCTTAAAGGAGCCATGCAACGTTGTTTCATGCATTCTGACTTCTTTACCATGTTAAACGTACTGTCTTATCATGCTTGACATAAAACGAGTTGGAAGTACGACGTAGTATTTTTGTGCTCGATACTCCCCCCAGCGTTCGTATAGGTTTCGGAAAGTTTTTTTCAAACATGAAAATCCGTTTCGTAACAACTTTTCTTAGTCCCTTATTGGGCAATATTCCTAGAAAACCACACCCACGGCAAGGTGAAAAAAATAGCCCGCCCACGCGTCAACCTACGAGCGAGACCTGCTTACCATCAAGCTGTGGGCCTGCAGCTGCAGCTCGTTACTCTTGCGATAGTGAGAGAAGTTGAGGTGTGTTTGTTCACGGCATTTCAGTGATGGATGTCATATAAATGGTGGATTAAATGCTGGATTTGGAGATGGTTTGCAACTGATAGATGGTGCTGTCCGAGTGCTAAAAGATGCCGGACATGAACCGCACGCGGTAAATTCATATTTCTGTGTTTAGTTGGCAATGGGTGTGCACATGCTTTAGTTCCGCCGCCCCCATCCCCCCGCATGCGTCGTATGTTGTCGGAAATAATCGTACAGCTGTATCTGTCTTTTAGAAATGTGATCAAACTAAAGACTCTACGGATATTTGAAGGGTGCGATACTATTCTGTAAGGACTCAAGATTAACATGAGACATAAATCTAACCACGACTAAAATAAGTTTTAAACAAAAAAATCCACCACTAAACCACGAAAATGAAATACTGCCTAACAAAAATATTTTGAAGAGTTATTTTTTTACTTCAACTAGTCTTAAACAAAAATTCTGTTTACATTTTAGATTTATAAAATAAAAAAAGACAAAAAAAAATGTTTGCCAAAGAGATATCCTTTAACATAGTCTCTAAAAACGTAATATTGTTTTTTTTTTTATTAAACAATTTGTCTTCTTAAAGGGATAGTTTACCCAAAAATGAAACTTACCCCCATGTCATTCCAAACCTTTAAGACTTTTTCTCTGCAGAACACAAAAGAACATTTAGAATAAAACAACACTGGACCCCACTAACTTTCATTGACAAATTTCGAAAAATATCTTCTTTTGTGTTCCACAGAACAGTGATGAAGATGTTTTGAACAACATGAGGGCGAAAAAATATCAGAAGTTTTATCTTTCCGTTTTAAGGCCATCTCCACTGGACAACAAGACAAACATGATGATTAAGTCAATTACAATACGGACAAAAAATCCATTCCACACCAGCTGCTGTACATTCATCTTTTTGTTTAACACATTTTCATGTTAATTCCCTGTTTTTTCCACGGATGGAGTGATGAATACAGTATATTCCTCTGTGAAGTGAAGCATACATTATACTGGCTTAGCACAAACACACACGCCACACTAAGAAAGCTCACTGCTGCAAAGCAAATTACCCCGATTCACCCCACACCACTGATGCAGGATCAGTTCCAGTGCCGAAACAAGAGCCAACTCCCTCACAAAGGAAAGCAATGACACACGCATGCAGATCAAAGACGGGCACAAAGAAAATAGGCTCCTTCCAGAGATACACACATAAATCAAACGCCAGAAGACAACAAGACACATCTCTCGCAGCCCGAGCCCTCGCTTACCATCCAGCCCGAAGCAGGAAGTAATTTTTTGGGCGTAGTTGCACAGTCCTTCGTAAGGAGGCTGTTTCTGCGGCTGCACAACGCTCCTGTCTCCCATCACTGCTGACAAACACACCCGACACACTCTTACACACTCTCAGGACGGCCCGGCAGGACAGACTGAGGCTGTGTCCTCATCAATATTTCACACGTGGCCACGTGCACACGCACGCATCAGCCTTGAGCACACATACGCAAAAGTGCTGAGCCAGTGTGCCCTCGCTGTGTGCGTTCTGGTGTCTGGACTGGGAGGAAGTGGAGGAGGAGACTCGGGTTACCGCGGTACCGGTTGTCAAGGATAGGCCATTGATGCCGCAGTCTTACAGGTAGATGGGGAGCAGCCCTGGTGCAGAGGCAGGGCGGGGCAGTTACTACTGGGCAGGGCTACTGTCTCTCTAATGGACCACACAGACAGATGCAAGAACACAAAGACAAAAACAAACACAAAGATAATAACTATTATTTTATCCTGATATACTATCTGGTTTATTGTCAATCTGGAAGACAATGACGTGGTCTTATTGCAGAATGGCCGATATAATGCAAATGAATGATGCTGATTTAAAGATAGCAAATTCAGACATTCTGTTTTCTGACTTGTTTTACAACACAATTAGTTGTTAGCTGACAGAATGTTGCTTTTAGGTTATTATGTATAGTTTTTAATAGTTTATGGCAATAAAGCTGTGCAATAAACATAAACAAGTACTTGAACCACTAAATTGTTGAGTCCATGAGCTTTACTGTCAAATCTAAGTATTTACTTCAGTTTCATCCATCGTATAGAGAAAAATTGCAATATCACCATGTTTTATCATACCATATTGTGTCATTCATTTATATATTTATTTTTTCTTTATTTTTCTTTACTACAGTAACAACTGCCTATAATCGTATGAAAAGCTGCTTTGCAACACTGCAAAACTACAAAAAGTGCTTTGTAAAATCCAATTTAAAGGAACTGAAAATAATATGCCTTAAATTATTCAAAACAATATTTTGATTTATATATGATATTCATGCAACATGTAGATGATTGAATAATTTAACATGGAAACAAGCAATAAAAAATCAACCCTATAAAAAAAATATATATTTTACCATCCAACAAGAAAAAAAATCGGGATTAATAACAACCAGAAAAAAGTTTGTGTTGTGTATTGTGCATATTAATTTAGTATTTATATATATATATATATATATTTTAATAAATTATGACTTTTATTCATTTTAAATAAATGATTAGCAAATAAATATAAATGAATACATCCAAATATTTCCTTAATATATAAATGTATGTGTATGCTGTTGTGTCTGTAAAAACACAATTAATATGCACAGTACATAAACTTTAAATAAAATACATAAATTATGAACACAAACATTTATTCTGGATGCGATTTATCAAGATTAATCGTTTACCGCCCCATTATTTTTATATTAAACAAATAAAAACAAATAAATGGATAATATGCAGACATGATAGAATAAGGGGTTCAAGTTATTGATGTTGTGATGGTGTTTTACTCCTTCAAGCAGTTCACATGCTGCACATGAGAACATGGCCGCTGGTCAACAACACGCTGATATATTGATTCACTTAAAAGCAACAGCATTAAAACATGTGAAAATGCTGAGTTGTGGGAAAAAAACCCGCCTGGACATTCTGCAAACCTCTGCCACACTTAACATCGCACAATGAATGTATTGTTATCTGTATTTACTGTTTGTTTGTTTTAATAACTATAATCATTCAGACACAGACAAGCTCAATATGAAACCACTGTCTCTTCTGCACATCTCTGGAATTCGACTCTTGAGTTTGCTAAAGCATCACAAGACAACACTCTCGCAATACAATCCATGCCGTCTCTAATGTGACAGAACAAACTTTGATTCTCAAAAACCCAGACAACCTGAACACCTTTGGGATGGACACATGTAAATCAGGCCCGTAAGACCCAACATCAGCCTCACCTCATGACCTCAATGCTGCTCTTGGATAGAAAAAATACCTACATCCATGTTTCAACATCCAGTAGAAAGCTCTTTTTTTTATAAAATGAAGGCAGTTAGGAGGGAACTCCTTATCAATGATAATTGTTTCAAATTCAACTTTAAATAAATACATATTGGGATTTCAACAAATAAAAAAGTAATGCTATTTGACTTGCGTCAAAATGTTTGTTTCCATGTGTAATTGCTCATTCGGGTTTGCATTTTACTCTCCTGCCATCTGCTGGTTAACCAAAGCAAGCTCAAATAACTCCTTTACACTTTTGTGGTGACGAAACCCTTAGAATCCGATCATTTTTGTTTACGTTTAAAACGAAAAAACAAATATTGCGATTCATGGTGATTAATTGATACTGAGCGAAGTGAAGGTTATTAAGTAAATCGATATGTTGTATTATGGAAGAAATGATGGAAATAGCTTTTCACAGCACTTATTAACAAAATTCGTGGAAGATAAATTATTCAACACGAGGTACGATTTCGATGACAGGAGTTACGGGAAATGACAGGTGCTCATGTGATGATGTCACACTCACCGCGCACAGACATTTCTAGGAACAGCGTGTCCGGTCCTGATGCTGCGTGTCTGAGTGATGCTGTGGGAGGATGACGCTCACCGGTGTCGTCCAGCAGTGCGCATTCAACATCCATTGAGCTGCAGGATGCTCGGCTCGGGCGTGTCCTGAAGAAGGGTGTTCCTGCTTACTGCTCTGTAATAGGATACATTTAATAGCAACAACAGCAGTAGTTTAAAGGCTTAGGTACTGTATATTATATATATTTCTTTTACATTATTGAATGCATTAATTGAAAAACGAAATTGAAACCTGATAATTATTGCTGGATTGCAAAACTAGTTAAGTTGTAAAACAGATTTTGTATAAGATATTTTTATACATCTGTGTGTTTTGATTTAATGAAATTATGACATTAAAAGTGATGCATTCATTTCAAAGATTTCATTGCATTGACAATCAAATCTTTTTTCATTTTTAAATGATACATTTTGTGCAGTTGTATATAAAACAAATAATATAACAAAACAATCAAATAAAAATGTTAAAAAATAACATTATATCTTATCCAGCCCTACATGTTAAAACCGTTGGATGCTACTTGCGATTATATTCCTGTTTTTTAAAGCATTTTTTTCATTTTTCTTGTATACATTCTTAACTTCCTGAGCATCTCCTGTTCTTGCATCCAGCCTGTTCAAATCTCCCAACATCACTCCCCAAGTGCTTTCAAAGTTTGATTCCATATGATGGGAAACGTATCTTGGGGATTTCAAACACACTGAAGTTTTGCCAAACTGACAACTGCCAAATCAAACCACTCCAAAACAAATCTGAAGAAAGCGAATGTTTTAATAGGGACGGAGTTAAAAGCCACAGGACAGAGCAAATCTCTTGGAGGAGGTTTACAGTCTCAACAAAACCAAGCAAATGATATCACATGGCAAATCTCATCCCTCAAATGATGCCTGTTTAACACCTTGTTCATCTAAAATGTGCCATATTGTGACACCCTGGCAGTGATACAGTACATAATTTCAATACGTCTGACAAATGGGCGAGCATCAGCTGTACAAGTGAAGAAATCAGTTTAGCAGAACAATGAAAGCAGATGAAATTCATAGAAACCTAAACTATAGACACTTTCACATGAGAAAGCCCAGTATCTTTTTTTAACCAATACATTTCCTTACAACAAAGCTCCAAATAAGAAATGCAGCGCTCATACAAACATTCACTGCTTTAAAAATAAGGCATTAGAAATAGCCCCATAAATAGGCAACAAAAGAAGACTGTCATATTCTTTCGACATATTAACATATAAACTCATGCATGCATTTCACACCAGACATGACTACGGTCATAACTGTACATCTGTATATACACAGTTCAGAACTCGGTATAAAATGTGCATGATCAAGAATAAAAAAGATGATTTTTCCCCTCTGTCTGAAACAAACACCCTTCTCCTCAATTGATCCTTTGGTTTATAAAGAAAACTGAAACACAGACATTTAGTTTTTGCACATGAACAAAATTAACAAATGTAATATACACTATTGTGCAACTTCTGCGTCTGTAAATGCAAACCATAACATGTTTTAAACACTTATGTTGTGGATGGAAAATGCAAGCTAATGTTTGAAAGTTTAAGAAAAATGTTACCGAACATTTTAAACCCTGTAAAGAGCGTTACGTAAAAGCCACAATGTCAAGTTATTTTAAGAAGGCCCAGGAAGCCAGCTCTCTTAAAAAAAATAGAGAACAAGAACACACATATTACAAGCTGTGCCCCGTCTTTGCCAAATGTACACAGTGTGCATTTAGAACAGTCTGTCCCTTTCCAAAGAGCAGAGAGCCGCTTGATGAATAACACTATTGCTGGTATAATTCCACAATGTCGGATAATGTAAATGCATAATGCTAAAGCAGCTAAACTCCAGCTGACCATCTCTGAGCTACTTTTAAAGCAACAGTACACACAAATACAAATGTAGTCATTCTTTAATGACCCTCACGTTGTTCCAAACCAGTGTTTTTTCAGTTCAATATGTTAGGCTGAATGTCCGTGCGATAAATAAATCCTTATTTATACTGTCAAGCTCTAAAATAATAGGTAAAGATTATAAATTTCAGTCTGATTCTCAAATCGCAAAGTTTCAGAAGATTCATAGTAGGAACATACTCTTAAAATACCAGTATAATTATTGACAAGCTTGACCTTGCATGTAAAACTGCACCAGGATATTCTGAATAACACCTTTCTCCTTTCACAGAAGAAAAATACAGGTTTGAAAAAACGTAAGGGTGAAGATTGGTGAACGATTCCTTGTCATTTTAAAGTAATAATAAATACATGATGATACAGGATGAAGGGCACGGCTACAGTTTAGCTGAGACCAAGGCACACACAAAACAAAAATGGTTTAGGAATACTGTCAAAAACAAAGGATGAACAGCTCTCTGCGAAATTGAATTCCGAGTCCACACTGCATTCGATTCGGATTAAAAGAGTAACAGCTGAAATCAACACTGTAATGAAACCGAGAGGACGGCCTTAAAACGCTTTCTGATTCTCCAATCGTTTAAAAACTGTTTTGAATCCTGAGTTTTTGTCCTTTTACATCACAAATAAATTGGTTGCATTTTACACGTGTCAGTACTAACGACTTCATCTCAGAAGAACAGAGACGACAGTATCTTACATGCTGTTAACGACAAATAATATTAATTAAATATTTAATTTAACACGTCATTTTTTAACTTCTTGTTTTTTCATTACTAGAATCGAATTAAGTGGATTTGTTTTCTACTTCTAGACCTCATTTTTTGGCTTAACATTACTTTAGTTATATAATTTCTCTTTATGCTCCAGATATCTCTCGCCCATCTCTAGCTGGACTGTCCTGTGAGGATTATATTTCTTTCTTATTTTGAAAAGCAGTTCTCCTCCGCCGCATCTGTCTCAGAACAGCGAGCTCGGCCACCAAACTGAAACCTCCCAGAGATAAGACATGTGAAACATTCTTGAATGGCAGTCCTGCAACGGGCAGGAGTCTGTGCTGAGGGATGAGTGAGGTTTGGTTTTGTAGTTCCCTCCTTCGTCTGTTTGAGTATCAGTTTATGTTGCCTTTACAGCCGTGAGAGGATCAAGGAGAAGTGGAGGTGGACGCGGACGCGTGGAACTTTACAAAGGCGATCGCTGCCAGTTCTTTGCAGAACTCCTCCAGAACAATGACCCCCTCAAGCAACGTGGTGTGATCAATGCTGGAAAACAAACAGGACCTAATCATCAGACATATTATTTCAAAATATATATTTATTAAAGGGATACTTCACCGAAAAATGAAAATTCTGTCATCATTTACTCACCTTCGAGTTGTTCCAAATCTGTATACATTTCTTTGTTGTGATGAACACAGAGAAAGATATTTGGAAGAACGCTTGTAACCAAACAGATGTTGCCCCCCATTGACTCCCATAGTAGGAAAAAATACAATGGTAGTCAAAAGTGCCCCAGAACTGTCTGATTTCCTACATCCTTCAAAGTGTCTTCTTTTGTGTTCAACAGAACAAAAAGAATATAAAAGTAATTTTTCCTACTATGGGAGTCAAGATCTGTTTGGTTATAAGCATTCTTCCAAATATCTTTCTCTGCGATGATCAGAACAAAGACATTTATACAGATTTGGAACACCTCGAAGGTGAGTAAATGATGACAGAACTTTCATTCTTGGGTAAAGTATCCCTTTAACAATTCATTTTAAAGATTGGTAGAATACAAGCATAAAAATCAGAGAAATATGTTACAGGAACAAGTTTTTTAGTACTTCTGTAACCAAGGCATCAGAAAAAGTGTTAGGATACTTCTGCTATATGAATTTACATGGTACCAGAGTGCATTATAGACAGAGTTTTGTACAAATAACCACAGGAAGATCAGAGAGCTCTTACCTCATGCCTTCTGGTTCAAGCCCCAGAAGTCTCTTCCTGACCAACAGAAGTTTAGGGGTGAACTCAGGGATGCAGTGTGTTCTTAACATCAGATCTCCAACCACCTGATCAAAACAATCACAACAATAGGTTCAAATCTAGAATACATTTGGGAAATTGATTCATCGCACAATGTTAGACTAAAAGATTTAAGTGCGGTAAAACCGGGCCAGTTTTCAGTAATGCATCCTGAATTAAAATGGACAGGGGTCATTCCTCAGAAATTGCAGAGCTGGGATGATTTTAAAAGCATGTTATTGTGTTTAAAGCAGTGATTGAGTCTGGAAGAAAGCAATCGTACCCTGACGATGACCGAGAAGAGAGATCTGCAGCCTGGCGCCAGGTTAATGTACGGGTCCAGAAGATACTCGTGAAGATGAGCGTGAGGCAACAGAGACAGCTTAGACAGCACAGACGTCACCTGCAGGTTCACATCATATGGCTGGATGGAGACGAGGGAAGATAAAAAGATCAAAAATCGTTTTGGGAAAAAAGTCAACAAAACAATCTTGCATGCTGCTCATTAAAACTATCAGCAAAAAATAAACAAAAGGTCCACGTACCTGATCAAGGATTCGTCCCATTCGGTCAAACAGAACTTTGAGAAAGTGTCCCTCAAAAAAACTGCCGTCCAGATTACACTTATCAAAGGGTTTAGGAGTGATGCGCCAGTCCCATTTCTGACAAACTCCACAGTAGTCCCGAAACTTTCAACATACAGTCACACAATATTATAACAATGAAATAAGGACATACCTTTCCCTTTTTTTGTGCATATATGATTTAAGATTTACAATAAATCTACGCAGTCGCAATGGCTGTTCATTTAAAATAAAATAAAATTCAGATAAGAAATATATTATTTAGGCGAAATGCATGAAATTAGATTTCTTTAATACCGTCAAATTGCGGATTTTTTAGACAAATTTCACACAGCCCTACTGTCAAGATGAGCTCGACACTGACACGCAGAAATGAATTCCTCACCTGTCTGTGTGCATCTCTCAGATAGGTGTCATAGCCTGTGCCCTCAACTTGACAGGATGATTTTGCCTCATCTGGCACCAAACACAGGAAACTACAGAGAACACAAAATACTGAAAATCTGTACATAATGATGAATCTAGCAGGTGTGTTGTCGTCTGAACATGACCGTTCTGCTCTACCTGTTAACTATTTTATGAACCTCCGTCTTCCCATCAGACTTTGTGTGTTCTGTGCTCTGTGGCGGTGAGCAGCTCAACCAATCAGGGCTGGAGAGTCTGTTATCAGGGGACAGGTCTGAGAACAGCGGGTCTTCTTCCAGGTCTCTGTGGAAACATTCCAAGACAATAAGAACATGATTTATGTCTTATAAAAATCAACACCATTGTTAAAGAGAGGACTGTAACTGTTGCGGTGCAATACTTATGTTTGTATATGCATCCTTATGAAAAATATAGTATTGTAAAATGCCTGATAAATGCACAAATACAATCACACATTTTACGGCAATGCACACAGCTTGTATTATGACTATGTTTTTCTTACAAAGTTAAAAGTAGTACACAGCTGTTTTATAAAGCAAAATGCTACTTGACAACATGCATGCCATTCAACTTTGCATTGTGGGAACATCAGTAGAATGTGTAGAAACGTACAAGTGTGATTAATATTTGAATATACAGTATTATCAGTGGGTGGAAATCAAAATGGTAGGTTGCCTCTTAACATTATACCGCAATGTGCAGAGACCTTATTAAGCAGATCCTGACCATGTGAATTGGTTGCACCCTTAGTGACATCAAATTACAAAGATACTGGTCAAAAAGTGTTCTCCAAACACCCCCCCTCATCTGTCATAATGCTAACATGGTTCCACCCAAAATGCTGAACATTGAGCTAACGTTGCCACGTTAAGCAAGCGGCTTACAAACTTTAACACCAAAATAATTTCAATTTAATTTAGGCTTCAAACAACTCTCATTACCAGTGTAAACACAAATATACATTTAAAAAATATCACTTTGGTTGGACTTCCATTTCAGGTTTATTCATTGAAAATATTCATCTTGAAGCATCAGGTTTTAGTATCATGCAGTTGATCGATCAGAAAGATTGAGCGCTTAAGCAGCAGTGCGGACGGGAACTCTTACACGGCGTCGTGCGGCTGGCCGTTCTCCATGTGCTCTCGCTCTTCTCGTTCCTCCGGCTGTTTGTTCTCCATGTAGTTGCGTTCCTCTAAGCAGCGCAGCACCAGGTTGTGCAGAATGTGCTGGCACGGTTTCTGCAGCAGATGCTCGAACAGCCTTAGCGTCATGATGCTGATCTAGAACCGGGCACAGTACACAAAATGTAAAGACTGCAACAGTATATCGATAATCTGTCATATCCAAAGACGATCCGTGTTCATTTAGATTTTAAGTAATAATGCAACCAATGAGGTCACGGATGGCAGAATGACCTCATCTGACAGGTGGTCACAGTGTTCTATTAGTCTGTATCTAAGGGTGTGTTTGGTAATGCTTCCAAGCATCTCTGGGCCGGTCTCCTCTCCCAACAGAAAGTACACCGTCTCCTGCAACAACATCTCTGATGTCACCTGTCTGATGATCCGGTTTAACAGAGCCGTGGAGGTCAGAATACCGACCTCTGACCTGGAGTAACAAAGAAACACAGAGTGAGTGAGACTATCGGAGACTACTGGAGCCCTAGTGTAAAGGGAGTGCAAATGGTACACAAACCCAAGAGAGCTTATATACTTTTAATGTTGACCTCAGTTCACCCTCATTCCCTTGCCAACACAAACATTTACAGAATGACTGGCCGCTTACGTTTGCATTAGCTGAGGCTCCATTACAGCAACAAAGAACCGTTCCCTCACGGCCCGGGCCAGAACTGAGGCAGCCGTCTACAAAGAAGCAAAAACACAATTATTAAACACCTCCTGCCATCTGTATGATCATTTTCAAATGAATAGCCTGCAGGATTTTACCTTTTGAGCCTCTTTGATAAGCTGATCACAGTAGTCCAGCCACGACAGGAAGGAGATGAGCGCGCGTTTGCCAGCAAAAGCAGCAGCATCTTCCTTTATATTGTACACATCCAACCTGCACATACACATATAGTCAAAATAAACACACGAAACCGTTCCACGACAAACCAAATATTCATGTTATTTCTGTCATTTCAATCAGTTTGAATAAATCGAGCATTTCACGTCTTTTCCCAGACAATTTTTTTATTCATTCAGCATTCAAAAAAGACATGCAACTTAAACTTGAGGTTTATTAATGCAAGGATGTGTCATTCTTTTACCCCCAGTTTACAGACTCCACGGTTTCAATGTCAAGGGGGTCCATGGACTGAGGAAGGGCCCGGTAGAACTGTGCCAGTCGGTCTGTGAGGAGTTGAATGAGCTCTGTGTTTTCTGTCAGGCATTTGGCTGCAGCTGGTTCAGGTAAACTGACTATGAGCATCAGGCCCTCACATGCCTTCACCACGATACGACCATCCTGAAAGAAAGACAGGTTCAGTCATCACACACATGAACAACAACAACAGCAACACCGATTCATCTTGTGTCATTTGGCCAGCAGGGGGCGACTGTGATGTCGCTGTGTTGCACTCACCGGACTCTTGGTGAGGTTGAGTAGAGAGCCGACTAGATTATAGTTATCACTGTTTGCCATTGTAGAGTGCACGGAGGACGGACTAGATTCGGCTGCGTTTTCCTGCGCCGATCTGAGATTTTGGTTCTGATTCTGTCCAGTGTCTGGACAAGATGGATCCTTTCTCACCACCTCACCTCCACCGTCTTTAGCAGACTCCAACTTTTTACTCTTATTCTGCAAAACAAACATAGATGGAAAAGTGCCAAAGGTCAATATCAGCTCTGTTCCAAAACCTAGCTAGATGTCCACCCAATCAGCGTTTTAAAGCACCACAGGCTATATTGGCCGAAGTCTAAACTACCACACGCATCCCCAATACTCACTTCCAGGAAGAAGTTGACAAGGTAGGGGTCCTGTTTAAGTTTGGCACAGACTGTACAAAGAAACTGGATCTCTTCATTCTCTGTAGGAGCAGCCAGAACTTCCCCACACAGGCGAACCATTTTCTGAGGAGAATGACCAGACAAGACTACATAAAACATACACCTTTAAAACATTTATTTTCGCACAATACATGTTTTTGTGTATACCACACAATGCAAGTGTTTCAGACATAGTCGAGGACGGTCATTAGGCTCACCTGTACAGGTCTGTACACATTTATGTGAGGCAGGAGAGGTTGGCGAATTCGACCAAGCAACTTGGTGTAGAAAGTCAGAACCTGCTGTTTCATTCCAGGTGGGCACTAACAGTACACAAAAGTTAAAAAGACAGTATTAAAATTCATGTCAAAGCATCCAATTAGTGAATATACTGCCATGGTTAGAGCCATATATCTTGCTTGTAAGTTACCCTTTCATATTTCAACTGGATAGCAAAAAGCACACTGGGACAAGACTTATGGTTGCAACAAAAAAGACTGTAACTTTCAGAGCCAAAAGAAAAAGGTCTGAGTTTTAAGACACCTACACTCTCACATTAAAACTCGAGCAGTAATTTATTATGCTGCAGTCAGATCTAAGATTTGATGGAGGAGTGGTTTGGCTTCAATACCAAAAATAACATTTTCATTTTTGAGCAAAAGCTTCTTTTGAACAAAGCATTGGCCTATGTTGTTAACTGAGATTGAATTTGTATGTACTATAAATGACAGGAAATCAGTGAACAACACCAAAGACTCACATCTGCTTTGCCCAGGGTGAAGAGAGTCTCCAGGATCTTGTGGTGAAGAAGATACTCCATACAAGGTCCCGTTTCGCCTGACTCTCTCTCCCTCTCCTCCTGAGTCAGAATATCCAGCATCTGCTCCAGGTGGGAGGGAATGTTGGTATCCGTCACTGGGGCTTTGTCATCTGCATAGATACAAACAAATGATTGTATTGGTGACAGATTGCAGCAGTGATCACCCACTTTTCACTGGAAATGGTTTATGCTGTGTTTCTCTATAGAGATTGCAAAATAATGTTAAAAGGCATCAATAAAACATTAGACTGTCCTATGTATTTTTAAATCATCACTCATTGAGAACTGCACCAGGAACCAAGAGGCTACAAAACATGCAGGTGATTTCTTACCTGAGGTCTCTATGTAGTAATGTGTGATGGCCTTCCAATGATAGACAAAGTCCTCTTGCAAGGGCAGTGATGGTGCAAGCTAAAAAAATTATATACATACATTTTTTATGCCGACATACAATTTTATCATAAGTTACACTGTCGTTAGTCGTATAGAAGTGCAAAGTTAAACTGAAAAATGAAAATGCACAGAATTCATTCATATTTGACATGTGCTTTAATTGAAAACAAAGAGTTAGGACCTGAAGTTGATATTAACTATGTAATATAATAATTATAATAATTTCTGAACATGTGACGTGTGACCAAAAATGATACATAATCTGAAACATCTGTTCATTAAGTTCATTTTATGACATAATTTGTGCGTTTTTTCTATATTTAAATTGTCAAGACTTCCGAAACCTACTGTTTTTTGTACTTTATTTCACCAAATTGTATAAATATACAACAAATGAGGGAAACAAGACGCACGTTTGAAATAAGCAGAACTTCTTTAGCAAACAAATATACAACTGGCATAACATGTAAGGTTAATGAAATACCAACATTTTATATATCGTATGCATATCTAAAATAATATGATGTTTCGACGTGGTAAAGGACATTTTTTTTCTCAAAATGGAAAGATGACGTTAGAGTTCTTATTTGCATGCATGTAGCATAGAAACAGCTGGTTTGTTTACATCCTACAATGAGCTGCTAGCATGCTAACTGGCTTATACAAAACCACATACTGTTTATTACACATGATACTAGCACTACATCTCACAAAACGTAATAACGCTACACATACATATGTATATTCATTAAAAGCCCAAAAACGTCTGCGTCCATGAAGACATTTTAGTGATATAAATCAAATTGCGCAATAGTTAGCACTCCTGACTAAATAACGTTACAGCGCAAACAAAGGCTCACTTTGATGCGACTGTTCATAAAAACACAATAAAATATACTCAAAATGACACACACCCCCCCAAACACGTCACGATATAATTCAACGCGTTGAAAAGTTGTTCTCTTTAATCTGTTGTTACACATTAGCTGTTAGCTCGTCTGTTTGGCTAGCAGGCCATCAACACAAACTGACTGACTGAGAGCGACTTAATCAGTTTTCAGTAACACAGTCGTATAAACATTGCGATATATAGTTTTTAAAAGGCCTCACCGCTTCGACTGCATGCTGTAGGATAGATGTGAATTTCGAAAACATGCTGGTTTTGGGCAGGAGGAGTTTTCTTCTGGAGGTCTCCTCGCGCTTCCCTCTGGTGCGCCTGCTGTTACTGCTGCGGTGATCCAGATTGAACGCTTATCCGATACTGATCCAGATAAAAAAACTCTTGAATACATATATACCCACACACACAGCGATCGCGGGGGTTTAAGGTGGAAAACACGGTGTAATGTTTCCACAGATAAAACAAGGACTGTTTCACTGTGGGATGGATGTAGGTTTGTCTTTTTAAGGCCACGGTGGCACTTCCATAGCGCTTCAGACATGCAGTGATTCACAGTGAGATCACTGATGATCACTACCGGCAACATTCATTAGATTCCTGAAAGGTTTTGAAAGCCAGCAGACAATTTTCAATTACTTATTGTAGTAATACTTAATTATAAGCAAAGCTTCAAAATGGTAAAACTCAATGACACATTTGAATAGCAAATAACAATAAATCTAATCATAAGTTAGTGCTGCAAATAGTGTTTTCAATTCAAATGTATTTATTTGCTATAGCGCTTTCACATTTTTGCATCTCTGACATCAAGGCTACTAATATAGGCTACACTTGTATATTAAAGTTCCAGTGAAATAAAAAATGACAATGACACATTTTTCATGAAATATTGCAGCGTTTATTGCAAATAGTTTTATCAATGCGGATCATTCTCTGTTTAAAATCCGTGTGCCCTCATAATCTTTAGCTAAAATCTGAAATTGCACTTCCCTCCTGTAACGACTTTCCATCTTAAATGACGTATGTTAGACGGGTTGGGCGGAGCATCCGTTAACTCCTCCCCTTTAACTGTCAGTCTGCTGCCAGTCCATTTAAAAATGCAATGGCTGTTTTATACATCCAATCAAATCGCAGGGAAAGACGAAAGCCATGCCCACTTTTTATCTCAGTGGAAATTTCACTCGGAAATGCGTCACAATTCCGGAGGTAAAAACGATTGCAACTTCCGGTTCACGGGGACTTTAAAGTTTGGGATTCATTCTTTTCATTAATTCATCCTTTATTTATATTTTTCCACATTTTAGAATAATAGTAAACTCACCAGAACCAGGGAATAATACGGTTGTCACTGTGCGAATCATGTTTTGACTAAAAGCATTAAAAATAAATGAACTACGTTCTGTTAAAATATTTAAAGTCACCATTTGACTATAATTAACAAAATCGTTCTCACGGCATTTTATAAGGCTGCTTTTTGATGTCTCAACATGTGACAGTTTTAAACAGTATTGAAGGGATTTCCATCTATGCTGGACTCTTATTGACTGCTTTTTATACATTATTATAAAGTAATCCATAATAATAATAATGAAAACGTAGGTTTCTCGAAAGAAATTAATATGTTGTCACGATGATATTTTTGTCCACACAAGTAATTTCAAACATTGAAACACATTTTAAGATTAAGATTTTTAAGAGCATGAGAAACATTTAGGTCAAGTGAACATGGTCAAATAAATCAAAATTAAATTAAAATAATTATACCTTTTAATCAAAATAATACTATATCATTACGATAATAACTTTAAATGGACTCGTATAGTGAAACGAGGGACTCTTATGTTGAAGTTCTCCGTGCGTCTGGTTGTGTTGTTGATGTCTGTGCTTCTCTTCGGTCTGGCAGGCAGCAGATGCGCACTCATAAACACAAACATGTCCGAGGTGCCTGACGGAAAGAAGCTGGTTCGGAGCCCGAGCGGACTCCGCATGGTACCCGAGAACGGAGCCTTCAACAGCCCGTTTGCCCTGGACGAGCCGCAGTGGGTTCCGGATAAAGAGGTAATGAAATTGTATCGCATATGATGGTCCTGAGGTTGGTCTCTGTGTTTGGGCGTTGTTTGCTCAAGCCAACAAGAGCCATCAGACATTCTTCTCGAGTTTCTCAAGTGGTGTTTTAAATCAAACTTTTGTTTTGGTGAACATACATAAATCAATGCATCTTGCTTATGCTTATAGAGTGAATGATTAAGTTAACGTCACTTAATGTGAGTTATAGCTGTTTACATTGCGTCTAAATTGATCTTCACGAACTTCCCACCAGCAAATGAAAATTTGCACCCAATCCTTTTGGGTGACTGTCAGATTACCATGCCACGCCCTCTCATGCATAATGAAGAAAATAGGCAAAAGATATGCAACTTAACCACTTTGCATTTAAAGTAGTAATAAACTAAAGACGAAAGTACATGGCGAAGAGTTTCCTTCCATTGCATGGCGAGAAATATTTCAGAAGAAAAGTTCAAAATGCGTAACCAGGGGACAGAGTCTCTACATATTAGTACGTTTTCTGGTCCTTTGCATTATGTTAAGTGTCAATGATGCTTTACATGATCATGAAGGTAGTTGAAAGATTAGATGTAACTTACCTTCACTTCTCAGTTCATATCCTGTAGCGATATTTCAAAACAGTGTGTTGTAATATTTATGTTGGTGCAGTGCCTTGCCCCATAGACATGTAAGTGCATTGCAGAAAATAACATTATAGTTTGCTTTTGTAAACAGAGAGATGAGTCAAAATGATAGCGTATGTAAATATTTGGAGGACCAGATCTTTATGATGCTGTACCATATTAGATGAGTCTATTAGGTTATAAAGCTGATGACATACAGGGCACTATTATTGAGAACATGTAAGCCGAACTGATACTCAAACTTGGTTACGGTTGCTATTGTTGGCCCTGTCAGTCCTAAAAAGTTACATTTTGGCCTCGATTATTTTGCTGCAGAGCCCAGATATGAGAGCTAAACTGGGCTAGTCTCTAGGGTTTTCTGCCACACTTTCTAAACGAAACTTTATTGACCTGTTGAGTTATGTGCCCTTATGCTTATGTTACAAAGGGTATTGAAAGTCCATTCTTTATCCTTTATTTTCTAGTGCCCGAAATGCATGCAGTGTGACGCTAAGTTTGACTTCATCACCAGAAAGGTAAGCCGAGATCTTTACCCAATGTGTCAGGGGTAGTACTGGTGTAGAAAAGGAATCTTGTGTCTTGTGCTGTCAACAGTTTGGTTTCTTTTCAGTATGTTTTGCAATTTCCCTTGGCTTCCCTTTTAGCGCTTCCTATTTCCTTTAAATCCTCTTCTCCTTCCTTCATTCTCCGTGAACTGTGTCTGAAGCGCTTATGTGGTTGTGCTCATGTGGTGGATGTAAGTGGACGCTGATGAGTGTTTCCTCTGTCCATCAGCATCACTGTCGGCGCTGCGGCCGGTGTTTCTGTGATAAGTGCTGCAGTCAGAAAGTGGCTCTTCCCAGGATGTGTTTCGTGGATCCGGTGAGACAGTGTAGCGAATGCAGCCTCATCTCGCAGAAAGAGGTGGAGTTTTACGACAAACAGCTTAAAGTGCTCACTGCCGGTAGGGTTCGACAAACACGTGTTGAAACTCGAGTGTATTGACGCACAAACACCCTCTATTTCATTCACAGACTCGCTATTAGTGGCTAATACAACCTTTAAGAAGATAAAGGCCATGAAGAGTGTGTGTGTTACACAACTGCTCTCCAGCGTGCCATGTCTTAATGAATAAACCTTTACCTGAGGTTCTGCTTTACTACTGATAAATAATGTGGTGACCTGCTGTGTGTGTGTGCACTTGGAAAGGTTGTTCTGATGGTATTAAGTAACAATGTTCAGTAAAGCTTTAAAATAAGGTCTCATTGACATTAGATGAACTGACAATGAGCGATTATATATATATATATTTCAAACATTTATGTATTTATCGTGGTTAAAGTGATACTTCACCCAAAAATGAAAATTCTGTTATCATTTAGTCCCCTTCGAGATGTTCCAAATGTGTATACATTTATTTGTTCTGATGAACCCAGAGAAACATGAAGAATGCTTATAACCAAACAGATCTTGCCCCCCATTGACTCCCAATAGTAGGAAAAATTACTTTATCATTTTTTTGTTCTGTTTAATACAAAATAACACATTTTGAAGGATGTAGGACAGCAAACAGTTCTGGGGCACTTTTGTCTACCATTGTCATTTTTCCTACTATGGGAGTCAATGGGGGGCAAAATCTGTTTGGTGACATAACTTTCATTTTTGGGTGAAGTATCCCTTTAAATGCAATACACTTCGTCACATATTTTTTATGGGAGTTCATTAGAACATTAACTCATAACTATTGACTTTAAAATGTATTTGTAAATAATGAAATAACATGTATTTAGATAAATAAATAATCTAGACATTGAGTTTGTTGTTAGTTGATGTCTAATGTCAGCAAATGAACCTTATTGTACGGTGTTAGCTTGTGTTCTGCAAAATTCTGCGTTTAAGCAAGAAGCAAATATCATCAGATTTAAAACCACTTGTGTATTGCAGGATCAGCTAAAAAGATTCACTGTGAAGTCACATGCTTCACTATTTTGCTCAGCAAAAGTTTCTCACATGCTGTTCATCATTAATGAACTAATATTGCTAATCATGGCCAAGGGCGAAGCAGCGTAACCAAACTCAGATCCTCCCCTGTCGCTTTTTTTGTCCATTGCAGGTGGAACGTTCCTGGTCAAAGTGGACTCCTCGGAGAAATCAGAGACCACGGTCTGCCGCTTGTCCAATAATCACAGGTACGCAAAGAAACACAAAGTGACGCTGAATGTGATGTACCGTAAATGCACCATTCCCTTGTTTTCTCAGATATCTCTTCTTAGACGGCGACAGTCATTTTGAGGTGGAGCTGTGTCGCATTTCCAGCATGCAGGTGTTGACTGACGGTCCGACCTCAGGAGGTGAGCCTTTAAAGGTCCAGTCAGTGAAATCTAGCGGCAAGGTTGCGAATTGCAACCAACCGCTCACTCCAATCCCCCCCCCCCTTTCGAAACACTACAACGGCTGACAGAACATGGTGAATTACATGCATGGGGACCCGCGGTGTATGTAGATAGAAATAGCTCATTCTAAGATAATAGAAACATAACTGTGTAAGCTCTTTATACACCTCTGAAGGAAATTCTATGTAAATTATATTGCATTTCTATTATTAGATCCTCCCAAAAATCACACACTGGACCTTTAAGTAAAGAGATCTTATTAGATGTTTCATTGCTACAGATTCAAAGAGCTATTGATTTCTGTGACTGTGCGGCAGAGCCTAACAAAATGTAATGATGTTTAGAGGAGCTCAAACCTTTTAAAGTACAGCAGTGATCTTTTGCACTTAAAACTGACCACAGTTTTGTGTTTTTTTCAGACGGCAGTATTGGGAATGTGCAAAACTACATATGTCCAAAACCAAGTAGTATTTGGGAATTTGTAATCGAATGCCCCTTAAATCATTGCTGATAAAGAACTAGTAAAGAATATCTAGACAAACACAAACGGACTGCTCTGTCAGACTAGTCGACCGTCTGAGAGAAGTCTTATTAGAGTGCCGTGTGTGTGAATAACGCAAGCTGCATTTATCACAATGTGATGACTTATAATGGACTCCTGATGGATCCAAGAAGCCATGCTGTAACTTCCTGTGGTACTGATCAATAGACTTCTACTACTGCCATTTCGTTGCACAAGAAATATGAAGATTCAGCATGAATCTGATCGGTGTAATATGTGTATTATTTGAAAGCTTGAGGAGGTTTGATGGTTTATATTTCTGATGTTCTTCTTTCATATGTTGGTTGGATTTCTGCTATAACTCAATTCTGATGGCTATTAACGTTCTAGTTTAATACCGAGCAAACATGACGCTATAAAGCTGGAATACTGGCCTCAAGATGTATTTGAGCAAATCCTTGAATATTGTGTTACGCAATGCAATGACATTAGAGGCTTCGTCCCGAAATTAAAATTCTGTCATTTACTCGCCCTCGAGTTGTTCCAAATCTGTATAAATGTATTTGTTCTGATGAACACAGAGAAATGTATTTGGAAGAATGCTTGTAACCAAACAGTTCTTGCACTGCATGAAAATCCTGTAAAAAAAGGATAAAGTACTGGCAGAAAATTACCAGTACATGTACCTTTATTTTACGGACATTTCTGTTAATGCTAAAATGTAATTTAATCCAGATGCTAAATGTAAAACAACTGTAAAAAATGCATACGGAAAATTCCTTCTTATAAATACAATATATTGTGCCCTATTTTATGGAGTGTGGTCACTATTGACTACCATAGTGGGGAAATGACAATGGTAGTCAAAAGTGGCCCAGAACTGTTTGCTTACTTACATTCTTCAAAATATCTTTTGTGTTCAAAAATAAAGTAATTTTTCCTACTATGGTAGTCAATGGTGGCCAAGAACTGTTTGGTGACAAGCATTCTTATAAACATCTTTCTGTGTTCATCCGAACAAAGATATTTATACAGATTTGGAACAACGTGAAGGCGAGTAAATGATGACAGAATTTTCATTGGTGGGGGTGAACTGTCCCTTTAACTAAATGTTCAAATTTTTTTGAAGCCACTGTATACATCAATATATGATGCGTACATACACCTTAACTTTATATGAACACTTATCTTTCTGTCTTATTTTTATCTTCTCTATTTTGACTCTTCTCTTGTGCATTAAGAGAAAGATATATGCTCTTACACCAGTTTGCTGGACAGTCATTTATCTGAAGGTCAGCGTCCCTTTTCCTCTCTGTGTTTTTCCCTCTCGATTCCCGGTGTGTTTGCCATTTCAGTATTTTTCCTTGTTTATCAGTATCATGCTTATATAGGAAGTTAGTTTCCCAGCATGCACTCATTACCCGCGTGACTTTTACAATCTCATGAAAGGCTGCATGTGCCCGGTTGTGCCGTTGAGATGGTTCCTCAGTTTTTTGATGTTCAGAACATTGTGTTGTTCATTTATATTTGTCTTCGATGCAGTTTGTGCTTGCTATAAACCCGATTCCCTTTTTTGTATAAGTTAGACAAATGTATAATTGTAAATGTGGATGATAGGGTGAGTGAATGGATAGCCATGATGGATTTGTCCTCATCCATGTTGGCATTCTCAAAATCAAGCACCGTGTCTGTTCACTTGAATAGTCGCATTAGATATTCATATCCATGATTTACTTATTTTGAGCGTCAATCTCACATATCGTACATTTACCCATTGAATTCTAAACTTTATTTGTTATACAGACAAATATATCCTATGATGTTGCGACCCTACCACTGACCTTTGACCTGTTATAGGGGGTTCCCTCCGTGCCAGCGGTATGGTACTACAGTACAAGCCCCCAGGATCTGAGAACCTTCAGGAGCTCCACATGGAGACGGCTGACGACAAGCGTGTCGCGTCCGCCTGGCTCGCAGCCATGCACAAAGTAGGTCGCAGTGAATGTGTCCATTGTGTCATTTTTATCCAATCATTTAAATGTATTTGCTTGATTTCAAGGCAAATAATACATTTTCATTATTGCATTTCATATATTGAATTTCAGAGCACACGTGTTGTTTACTCATTTGTTACGTGTTTTTCATCCACAGGCTGCCAAGTTGTTGTATGAGTCGAGGGACCAATGAAATGACACGATGAAGCACAACGCTGGACACAGAGAGGCACGGACCGAACAAAAGGAAGGAGAGAACATGGCAAAAACCAAGTATTGTGTTATTCAGTCTTACATGTACTCTTAAGATGCTTGTATGATTTCTATTCAATCCTTTGCTTCTGCTCCCGGTCAAGACAGACCAGATTTACTACAACTGTCTGTGCCAAAGGGAGGACCAAGTTTTCCGACGATTCACGTGCAATATGGACATGTATGATAATATATATAAACGCGCCATTTAACAGATGCTTTAAGTGTAGTCACACGTAACAAAGTTTTGTAAACAAAATATATTTTGTCAGATATTCTTATTTTAACACAAAATGCTGTGTATCTACTTTTTACTGCCCAAGTATTTACAATATGTCGTGCTTTTGTTTTCTTAACATGTTCGAAACACTTTTGGAATTGTTTTTCCTACACTACAGAAAGATGTTTCAGGTTATCATTTGTTAGTACCGTGTCTGAGTCTGCAGGGCAAGATTTCCCTTTTTTAGAAAACTGAAATTAGGGCAAGCCAAGTTGCCTGGACGCATTTAATCTCGTTCTGGGTAACCTGGTCGTGTTTGCTCATTTTCATTTTTCAATGTACACCAAATAAACATCTTGAATCCACAACTGGCCTGTTTATTCCTGAACTCATTTGTTCTCAGAAACACCAGCATATTTCTTGAATCGTTTGTTTTACTACATTCATATATGATAAACCTATTCTCTTCTTAAGGTGCAAAAATCTATTAATTGAAGATTTCGAATTCAAGTGCTATAACTAGTTGATAATTGTTAAGACGGTTATAAAGATAATCGATCAGAATAGACTTTAATTAAACAATGGACTAAATATATTAAAAGTAATAGTTTTTTCTAATTTACTTGTTTAATGCGACTGCAAATATATGCACGGAAGCACTGATAAATAAAACATTTTTGTTAATTCAGTTTAGTTTTTTGTATTAGTTTAAATGAACCAACAGAGGAAAATTATGGTGTGCTTGTTATTGCAGACAAAATTTTGGACCTTTGAGGCTTGAGTTTGGGATGATTTGAGCGGTTTATGGATGTCAATTCTATGACTCTCTACAGTTCTCCATCCACGCTTATTGAGTTTGTCTACATGATATAAACACTAAATCGTTGATTATGAGATAGTCTTGCCGTAATCATCTAAACGCCAGTGAGGTTTTGGGGATGTAAAATAGGATTTTATTTAGGTGTAGGTGTGGAAATGTCTTTGAAGGACCAGAACTGGGGAAGAGAGTCATCCATTTGAAGGGATTGATATAAACATATTACAAAGTTTCAGACTGTGAGAAGGAAGTTTTACAAATGAGCTTTCAATGTGTTATTATTATGTCCTGCCTTTATTCATTGTTTAGCTGAATTCCATTATGAACACAGCCATCACACCGACTGCAAGATGAAATCCAAGGTATAAAGGGCAAACTAAAATACGATTATGCATTCTATTGACTGCATTGCATTTTTAACATAGAACATGGTGTACATACCAACAGATTCCTTTTTTATCTCAAACAGTTTTGGATCAAATCCAGTTGTTTTCAAAATGGACAGTAGAGGAGAGTCTAGCTCCATGAAAAATCTAGCAGTGTGCAGTGAGAGCTCTGTGTCTCTCTGCTGCCCTCGTGAGGATTATTGAGGGATTACATCGACAAACCTTAATGATAAAAACCACTCAAACTCTCCTATAAAAATGGATTTAAACACGTATCCTCAAATAAAAAGAAACTAATATCATAAAAAGCTAATGTCAGTCATTTTTACTGACATTAACTACTGAGTTAACATGTTAGATACTACAACAAAACAACGACCCATTCAAAGCAGAGACCGAGTGTTTTGAATTAGACAACAGCTAAGGTCAGTAAGCTTCTTTGTTTAAATGGAGGAAAGTTTTGACATTTATTAAATGCCATGGTCTGGTTAGTTTTTGGAACACCAAATCCAAGTGCACTGTATAATAATGATTGTAAAACATCCTCCGTCTCTCTTTTTTCATTTAGATGTGTATGCTCACATGTACAGTATTTAATGTATTTATAATTAGTCAAAATCTCAGTACTTTAAGCTACCGTCTTTCTACTATTATTCATCTCTCTCTCTCTCTCTCTCTCTGCATTTGGCCCTTTGTTGCTCAAGGGATCTTATTAGCAAACACAGTTTTATAGCTCCTGTTAAAACCATTGTGATCTCTCATTATCGCTAGATTCCTGTGGTGAAGCCTTATCTTACTGTTAGGGCAAGAAGTTAAACAAACACACATATAAACGCACAAGAACTTTAAACCAGCAACTTGTTTATAACCACACACAACAGAGATCGTACATTGTCTTCTCTATATAGTTCCTGAAGAGCGTCAAGGGTAGATGAATATTGACGTAGCCTAATGATTTAACATTTGACTTTTTGTGCCATTATGGAAATGTGCTTTTTTGACATCAGCCACACTATTGATTAAAGGAATAGTTCACCCAAATGTTCCGTCATCATTTGTTCATCTCCATGTCATTGAAAACCTGTATGTGACTCTTGCTTCTGTGGAACACAAAACAAGATATTTTGAGAAATAGTTTTGTGTTCACACAATTGATGTCGTTTGGTTACCAACGGTCTTGACAATATCTTGTGTTCTGCAGCAGAGAGTCATACAGCAATGGGATGACGTGAGGATGAGGAGATGATGAAAGTATAGGTTTTTCATCACTATGTGTGTTTCCTGGAAATCAAACTGAATTAAAACAACGTCAGGTAACTCGTATATAAATGCACTGTTTCTTTAAAATCTTGTTTGTAGTAAACATGTGCATCAGATATATGCGTCTGGTGTGAAAGCGCCTTTAGGAGAGAGCTAATAGGCCGACTGTGCACTAAATCTACTTAACAGCCTTTCCTCTCATTACTTTAAACACATCTAGTCCACATTTCTTCCCTAATCTGGCTTTCTGCAGGTACTGCTGTATTGTTTATAGACATAATTCCTTGTCTGCTCGGAGGAAATAAACGAAATTGATGGCGAAAGGCCACCAAGGCCCCCCACCTCTGCTCGGTGAGGGAGGACGGCTATCCCGCGCCTCTCATCTTGATGTATATTGCCTCTGCTTCAAATAAGCGCCTGGGTGATGTTTTATCTCCTGGAAATGTTCCATAATTCATCATTATCAGATCCAATTATGGGCAGCAAAGCACAATGCAATATCCCTCTACCTAAGACAGAGCAAATAAACAAGCCATCAAGCCATCGCATTCTCTTTCCATTCCCCCTTCTCTCTCTCTCTCGGTCTGTGTGCGCCTCTCTCGCTCGGCTCTTTCGCTCTGATTAATAAATGTAATTAAATTAAGGCATGAAACGCATTCATAACGGGAGTTTCTGCGTAATTACTGCAAGCAATATTCAATCTGTGTGCAATAAAGTCGAACCCATGAAGACTTAATTAGACGCAAGTGTCTATTTACAAGCAGGCATTTTAGGGGTTAGAGGGCCGCCCACCCTGTCGCATGAGGATTTCGTGATTGTGGTATTATTAGGAACAAGATAAAGATGAGATGCAAGGATCCGTGCGGTAGATATTACTGTTGGGCATTGATGACGGATTACATGCTTGTTTTGACCCTGAAGTGGTTTCCCAGACAACTAGTTTCTTTCCATGTCTGCAAGCAAGCATAGTATTTTTCCAAGAAAGTTTTTTATGATGTTTTTTTCAATAATTGTTCAACGCTACCCATCTTTTGAAGCGAAGCCTCGCCAGCGTTTGATTTGAAATGATTGAGTCCCGTAATTTGGTTATCGTCTGTCCACCACCTGCCTTTTTAACTAACACGACATTATCTCAGCGGTATGGGATGATGATAAAAGATGTTTATCATTTTTTAAATGCACTCGCTGATTATAATGAGTCTAATGACAGTGATTGTTCCCTGTTTAATGGCTCTCCCCTGTTGTTTCTCATCTTCTCTGTCTAGGCGTTCATTATGAATTCCTTACGGTAGTCTAGCCAATCCGCAATACATGTCCTGTTTGTGTCTTGCTCTATTTTTACTCTGTGGGAAGTTAAGATGGCGAGAGACATTTATACAGAGGCGAAGTGATATGGCCCAACGACATTTATTCCCTGAAAGTGAGTGATGTACAGGTCACGTTTTGCTCTCCAGATACAATATTTGTGCATTGTGATTATGTTCGCCTTCTCTTACAATCGACTCCATCTTCTTTATCCCATATATGTCTTCTTTTTCTTTATAAGGACATGTTTCATGGTTTTGTGAAATGCTTTCAACAGGTGATTTTGCAGGGTTAAACCGCTGGATATAAAGCATGGAGACTGTAACCATAGAAACAGGGTCTTTAAATGATCCATCATCAAAATCATTTACTTATTCCAAACCTGTATGGCTTTCTTTTGGCGCAGAGCACAAAAGAAGATATTTCGAAGAATGTTGATAACCGAACAACACTGGGCCCTGTGAACAGAATGAACAGAAAACCACATGAGACATTTCTCTAAATATCTTCTTTTGTGTTCCACAGAAAAAAGAGTCATGTACAGGTTTTGAACAGCATAAGGTGTAGATAAATGATGACATCATTTTTGTTTTGGGGTAAATTATCCCTTTAAGAATTCTTCAATTCTGATAAATATATTAATAACAGGATGTGCTGTTACTCTACAAATTCCTCAGCCCGTCATACAGCATTTTTATAACTATTATAGGTTTTCCATATTGCATGATCAAATATCCCAAAAGTCCCTTACTGTAAGTCTACCTGTCCATCAAACTCAGCTTACAGTATCACTCTGTATACATGTCAACTTATCAACTGTCTGGCAACCACAACAAACACCTTTTCGTCCTGGGACTACTTGAGGCTTACGTATATACAGTAACTCAAATACTTCAAATCTCTTTATAGAGATAAGTGTTGAAGTTACACAAGGCATTAAACCTTCAGAATTGGAACTGTTGTGAACGTCTTTAGGCAAGACTAAGTCAAATTAACATTCAAAGTTTCCTCATTTAGTTCTTGTTTAGATGTGGTCTGTTTAGGCTTTTCCAGGCATTTTGTTTGATCAGACTTGTTTTTTGGCAGTTATTTCTTTCAGCAGAATGTCAGGCTTAAGTTGGCGTACTTTAATAACACATGTTTTCATACATTGTGTGGACTTTCCATAGCTATAATAACTTTTATAATGTACAAACTCCTTATCCCTAAACCTAAGGGCTTGTCCACACCGGGACGATAATCGCGTGCGCGTTTATGGTCGACGTTGAACGCCTCGTGACTAAACAAAGAATGTAAGTGTGCACACCGACGCGCAAAACGGCAGATGTAAAAGCCTCATTTTTGGTTTGACGCGCCGCGTTAAAAACTGGCCGACCAATGTGATTGGCGCTTTTGTTCACGTGCCTGGAGCTGCTGAAGTTACTGTAAAACACAACTTGGTGGCGCTCAAGCACAAAACGGTCTTGCCGAGCACACATTGACGAAGAGGAAGCCCAATGGATTCTTCTTCTGTGTGACAAGCGAGTGTCAGAAGCATAAAGTTGCGCAGTGCCACCTTGTGTACCGGGGTATTTCTGTTTTTATTTTTTTCTGTTTCTGTCATTAAGCGCCATCTATGTCAGGGAGTGAATTTGCACGTTCACTAGGCTCATCGCCAGTAAAAATCGTTTGGGTAAGAATGCCAAAAGACACCTTGTAAAAACGTTGGCGAAAAGTGCATGAGATTGTCATCCCGGTGTGTACGAGCTTTAACAGCACAAACCATTTTGCATTTTTACATTGTGGCTTTAAACTTTAACCATCCTGGTGGTGACATTCGGCCCCCACAACGTTTAGAAACCTATACACATGCACACAAACACCGCCAGGTTTTGAAAGTCTGTTTCGAAGCAAAAGCTCATCATCAACTCAAATGCAAAAGCACGAGCATCTCCTGGGAGAACTCCATCACTGTCAGCATCATCTAAAACACACACAAACTCTCTCTCTTCAGTCTTTGTGATGCAAGAGGAAGAGCTGCTTGTCACTCATCAATCATTGGGGAGGGGCCGAGGTAGGAAAGAGGTTATTCCGTGATCTCACAAATTTTATTCCTTTTATATATTATATAAACAGTTGTTTAGTATTACTGAATTAAACGCTGATTTAAAATACTGTTTGCTGTTTTGGGTTAACAAGCTAGTTGGACTTCTTTTATTGTCTTTAAATTTTGCAATACTTTTTCCTATTTGATTTTGGATTGAAATACTACCTAGGTATGGCTTTATTCCTTTTCTTCTTTATATTAATACATTCTGTACATTATATGACATAATTAGGGCTGTCAAAAGATTATTCGCGATCAATCGCATCCAGAATAAAAGTTTGTGCTAACATAATAGCTTTCCTGTAGCTCAGTGGTAAGATTGTGTTAACAACGAAAAGTTGTGGGTTCGATCCCAGGGGATAGCAAATATCTATATACATTTATAGGATAATGCATTGTAAGTCGCTTTGGATAAAAGCGTCTGCCAAATGCGTAAATGTAAATAATATATGTCTATGTACTGTACATATTAATTATGTTTTTATTAATACAAACACATACACATGTATACATATTTAGCAAATATTTACATGTATTTACCAACAATTGAAATTATATGTAAATGTTTAATCATTTTTAGATTTTTCTTAAATATATGCATGGATGTGTATGTGTTAATAAATACAAAATTATTATGCACAGCACACAGATATATATTATCTAAACACAAACTTTTATTCTGGATGCGATTAATCGCGATTCATCTTTTGACAGCCCTAGACATAATACATGAATGATGCAATTTTTAGTGTTCAGTCTCTTCAGTGTTCACTGATCATAACAGAAGACACACAATTCTTGGCAGATCTCTCTTCAGAGAGTGACACATTACTTCAGGAACGCAGCACACGTTTTAGATTAGAAAGTTAAAGTCTAAATGTTTTTCACAGCTCTTTGACTTTCAAATAATACGAACATTTTTATTGCATCCTTCACTTCTATTCAAAGGGTAGGCACGTGCCTCAAACACAACCAAACGCTATCTTGTGGCCAGCCGAGCTTCGTTCTGTTTTCCAGCCTCCTGTCCTCAATCTCTTTCACAACCTCACCTGAGTCTGAGAGTGACAGCAGAACGCTGAAATGAAGGTGTCTGATCGATTGGCTTAGCGGTGACGCTCATGGTAAATAACAACAGCTTAAAGCGCCACTGACAGGAACCGGTTTAAAAAGCTATTAGACTTGTTTCCAACTCCTTCTGAAATAATACAATAAAGTGGAGAATGCCAAATGAATTAAGAACCCCGTAATCCAATTTCGCCGCAGATCCAATCGCATTTGTAAAGTCAACGGAGGCTACGTTGATTCGCGTGGCCTCTCTTTCTTTCTCGTGGTCTCTCCGAACTCTCCTTTTAATCTCCCTGAGTGATTCCAGAACGTTCTGCCCGCAGATTTAGCAGAGACGGGCAACGTGACACATTCTGACCCCTCTGCTATCTCTGTTTTCCCGAGGGCTCGATATATCCTAATAGATGTTGTGCTTGCACTGAATTACAGGCAATATCACAGCAACTTTTCTTCATTTTGACCACCATTACAGCGGTTCTGACTGAGGTTGGGTTTCCCTGATCGAATCAGATGCCTCGGAGAACTGACTCAGACGTGTTTCGAGTAAACACTGCATGTTGTGAGAGGCGTCTAATGGTTGTGTACTGTAACTGTTTAAAATTCATTGCTGTGGGTGCTACACATTAGATTCAATTTAACATGAATGGGGAAAATGAGTGCGTATTCTGCTGGTTAACAGGAAAATTACAGGCCTAAAGGTTTTTTGCGACACTTTTAATGACATTAGTACTTTAACTGTGAAATTGAGTACAGGACTTTGCGAACAGCGCTTTAACGCTGATGTGTGTGATTTTGTTTCGACGGTAATATACTAGATATTTTCAGAGTTTATAAGGTGGAAAATCAGATTAAGGTAAGCCATTACAACGTGACTCAGTGGCGTTTAGAGTCTGATCTCGTGTCATTTTTTTATTATTTTAATAACTGGCTAGTTTTTACAAATTCATACAATACGAATAAGTACATGATCTCACAGGAATTCGTAACTATTTTACAAGGTGGCTACTTTGTATGAATTTCGTACGCTGTGAATCATACAAAAAGGTACGATAACTAAAAAAAATTTACTGAAGCCCCACCCCTAACCCCTAACCCCGATCCTAAACCTAACGTCATTGGCATGAAAGCAAATCATATTAAAATGTACGAATGAGATCGCACGAATTCGAACAAAATAGCCAAAATTTGCCACATCGTAAAATAGTTACGTTTTTACCGTGAAATTGTGTTTTGGTGTCTCCTACTAATTTTTTTCTTTATGGCACACCGTTTGGAGACACCAATGTCATGGCAGTTTCTGTAGCTATTTAACAATACGGCTTGTGTACGAATTTGACGTGAATTGTACAGAAGTGCACAATTATTTGAAAAAAGCAATACTTAACCTTGTCGTCACACCAAGCCGATCACACTAAAACGTACATACGATAAAATGTATGAATTTTAAAAACTGCTTCTCCAAAAAAATCGTTTTAGACATTAACAAATCATTTGACCACCAAGCAAAAATAACGCAGATGGAATTTACAATGTGCTTTGGCATTTTTCTGTTTCATCCTCCTGAAAATTGTCTCGGATTTAAGCCGTTGCTATACCGACTGTAATCTGCTATTGAGACGACACACAAAATGTGATAGCCAATCTTCACCTCTTGCTTTCTCTCCATGCCAACAGAGAGCTCTCCAGACGTAATCTGCCAGCCCTCGCAGTTCTCCGGCTATGAAAAATGCCCCGGTAGAGTCTCTGTAGGCCTCGCGCCGCCGCACGGAATGCCGGAAATTGGTTTCCGTCCATTGGAAGCTGAGCAATTTACGCGAATTGGTCCCCGGCCCCTCTGAGAAATCGTACTAATTTCACGCCTTTTCCGAGCGAGTCGATGCCTTTCTTCAACATGCAACAACGTAACTGTTCTCCATTACACAGGTACTTAAAGAGACAACGCTTTGAATGGAAGGGAGTAAATTAGAGTTGAGAACAAAATAATAAGGCTCTTTGCCGCTCGCTCCCACAGCATTTATTGAAAGTGTCTCTATGTGTTTGATCCAATCTACAGTGACTCTCACCTGGAGACACCTCTGCTGGTCTGAGGAAGAACAGAGACCGTTCACCGGTCGGATGTGTGTTTTGATAAAAGGTTTTCAGGTGGGTTTGGAAATACACTGTGGACTGTTTGCATCAGTATTGCAATAGTTATTTTAAACAAAATTTAAACAAGAAACCACATCCGTCACCGCCAATTCTTTTGGTTATAAAGTAAAACCTGTGCCATGTTGTTCAATGATGTCATATTTGACGATTAGCATCTCCTAAAGAACGACCAAAACCATTTTACTTTTTAACATGTGATCCCATTGATTTCCAATAGGTGTTTTTCCTTATCTGAATTTTATGTGGCTTTTATGTAATGGATTATTTCCAATGGGGCCTCAGGATGACTCATAATAAATGAGCATTGAAATTTTAAAACAACTTAAAAATCAAGATAAGTCTCATTATTTGTCCATTTTTATATTGAATAAAGACTTAATATAAATGTTAATTTCAAACTCTGAATGTATTTTATTGGGTAGACATTTTGAGTTTTGGTGAACGGGGTTGAATATTTGAATATTGTTGAATAAAGTGGGGGGCCTTGGAGTCATAAAGGTTGAGAACCTCCAGAGGTTTTTTGGTGTTTTTTTATGTTGCGGTGAATAAAAATAATACTTGTAAAAGTTTAGAAAAAAAGTTGAGATTAAAGTTGAAAGTGAATGTGAGCTCTCTGAAATGATCTCTCCGGACTACAGTCAGACTTCCAGAGCGAATAACTATCCCTCAAAATGTAAATATTCATTACTCACCTGGCACAAAAGAATGTTGCCATGACAGCACAGCCATGTGGGCTCTCCAAAATCTAGTCTTGACAGCCTTGAAAGCCCACAAGTACTGATGCCAAATGAGAGATGTCAAGTGGGTACAGAATATCACACAAAGCCATCAGTCTGTCAGAGTAAATACCAATGAAAGTTTTTATTAAGTGCATTCACCAGCAACATGACCTGAGATTCTAGGACACAAAACAGTGTGCTGTACATTTAAATGTGCGACTAGTACACTTTATCTTTAAAAAGAATGTACACTTTAACTCTACTTTTATATAAAATCACACTTTGGTATGCTTGACTTAAATAACTAATGACTAAAATAATACTATACTGTATGTGGCTTAAATTCTTCAGATATTCGATTATACATGACTTGTCTTTCGAAGTATGACTACTTGACTAGTAGTTGGTTAGCTAGTAGTGCTTTCTGCTTACTCTTTTTGTACTTTTAAACTCATATGTTTAATATAGTAACAAATGTTAGGAGTTTGATCAGCTGTAGGTTTCTGTTCAGTCATCAAAGCTCCTTCAGGCACATTTCAAATAGAAAAGCCAAATGAAATGAGCTGTTCAAAGTGACAAATGGAAAGCAAAGCTTACAAAATAATAAAAAAAAATCACAATGCCCTGACCAAGGTGTATAAGAGAGCATAAAGGAAAGGTTGAAGGATGAAAAGAGGTGTGTAATGTCAGTGTTGTTTGGATTAACCTCAGGCTTTACCACATAGACTCCTCACCGGTAGAAGACAAAACCAATGCTGAAATATAGAAGTACGAGAGCATATCTAAGATTTTTTTTAATAACATTTAGCAACCTGAGACCAACACTTTCAGACCAAGGAATATTTGACCCAGAAAAAGTTTTCATCATTTTCTCACCCTCATTTCATTTTAAATCTTTTTGACCTTCTTTTGTCTTCTGAACCCAAAAGAAGATATTTTGAAGAATGTTGAAGATAAAACTACTTTGGACCCCTTTGACTTCCATTGTATGGACACAAAACCACGGAGACATTTCTCTAGATATCTTCTTTTGCGTTCCACAGACAAAAGAGTCACTCAACTTGTTTTCTCAGAGAGTAAAACATCACTACTAACCGTAGAGCCCCCTATAGCTGCCAAGCTGTAAACTCAACTGTGTAGATTTACATTTAATAACTGACCAAACTTCACAGCAGGCCATCAAACACAAACCTGCACATTTGTCTTCTGAAACTCCAGAATATTCCACAATTGAGATATTAAGGAGATCTCCTGTGATTTTCTTTTTCTTCCTTCAGGTTATTTTCTGTGTCCCCAGCATAAACATTTATAGTGATTACGGCATAAACACACCTGCTAAGGTTGAAGTCTCTGATATGAATGTTTATACTGGTTTCTCATATTGATGAATATCTCTGTGCTCTCTCTCCATCCTCTCCAATCAAAATAAGATCCAAGTTCTGCTTTGAGCCTTTTCATTTGAAGAGGATTTTATCAGACCTGGAGGTTTCCATGTCTGATGTGTACCTGTGTAGCAAGAGGAAACCATGTGAAGGTTTTGCTTAAATCTATGTTTGTCATTGTTTAAGTAAAACTGAAATAGTCTAGTATTTAAGTTAGTATACTGTACAGCTTTTTATAACTGACAAGTATTTAGAAATGTAGATTTTATGTCAGGTGATTCTAAACCTTATAAATGAGGAAATATTCCTGTATCTGGTATAAATACTTTAGTATTTTATTTAGGACATGTTTCAAATGATAAGCTGTACGATCAATATCTAGCCTTCATTAAAAAGCTGCACTGATTGAGTCGCCTTTTTAAAAGCAGAATCAATTCTGGAGTTCTGGTGTATAATCCTTTACCAGCATGCTCTAAAATGTTTGAATAAAAATATGAATATTACCTTTAAGGTGGTGCATTTCAAATAGAGACAATGATGAATACAAGAGAGATAATTCAGTGTTACGGCTGAAAGCCAATTTTGTTTAATAAGATAATTAAAACCATTTTTCACAAAAGGACTGATTACCTAATTTAAACATTATTACATTTATCCAATAATGATCCAAGGAGAATCTGAAGTGAATTAACAAGCTCTTAAATTCAGTGCGCGCCGCAGACAGAGGAGTTTATTGATTGTAATATTTTAAAGCTGTCCTTTTCGCCCAAACCCTTAGATACTTTAGAAAATATACACACTTTGGAATGAAAGAATTTTATGTGCAGCTTAAATTTATTTATGTCAAGAATATTTCAGGTTTTAAAACCTAATTACAAGCCACACTGGAAACTTCTGATATATGAATAAACATCAAAGTACATTTTCAAAAAATACAAAAAATAAAGCCCTCATAGAAAAACAACACATACATTGCATGTTTTCACATGTTCTTAAAGCACTTGTTTCACATATCCAGATGTATTTTTTTTTGCACATGTGAAATTCATGTGGCTTTTATAAAATATATATATTCTTGATAAAAGCAACACAGTTTTGTTTATGAGACAGTTAAGCAAAACATAAATGTATTCACCCTCTAGTGGTTTAAAACCTGTATATGTTCCTATTTTCTATGTAACACAGAAGATACTTTGAGAAATGTCTGTTTTTTCAGTCAGTGCGGTCCAGTGTTGTTTGGTTATCAACATCCTTTAAAGGGGTCATACGACACGGCTAAAACGAGTATTATCGATTGTTTTAGATGTAATGCAATGTGTAAACATGATTTAAGGTTAAAAAAAACTCTGTATATTCCACATACCGAGCATGTTTGTATCTCCTCTTTGCTCCGCCTCTCTGAAACGCGCAGATTTTTTAAATCTCATCGCTCTGAAAAGTGAGGTGTGCTATGATTGGCCAGTTAACCAGTGCGTAGTAATTGGTCGAATACTGCAAGCGTGTGACAGAAACGTAACGCCTCTTACCATATTTGGAACATCAGGTTCCTCTTCGATTGTACTGACAGGTACACCACCTTACTTGCGTATACATTTGGGCGGTCTTAGTCAAATCATACCACCAACTGACGTAGATTTGTGAGGGTGTGGTTACACCAGTCGCGATTTCTTTAAGACTGCAAGGGAAGCTCAGCTTCCCCTATAATTGTCAAAAAATGAATGGTCAAATATATGTACTATTATGTTAACATTTTATTGACTAAAAATGCGTTAAACACGTTCATCTCGAACGAAAACAATTTCGTTCAGAATCAGCTACTTAGGTCGGCTGACTCGATTTCCTTCTCATTCATTCCCGTAGCGTACAGTGCATTACTCTGTTGAAGCCCAGCGTCCATTGACTTCAATGGGGCTGCTTTAAACAGTTTTTTCACTGCTTAGAAACAAGACGGTCAATAATGCTGCCCCCCGCCCACGGACGCTCAGCGTCTCTGGGATGAATGGAGGAGTGGGCTGGCCCGGACTCCGAGCGTCTGCGTGATGATTGGAGGGTCTGTCATCTCTTTTTAATCCACTTTTATGTCCTAAAACGCTCGTTTTTTGGGGTCGACAGCTTATAAAAACGTATTCTTGTTTTTTTTTTTTTGCTTGTTTGCTATACACATTGTCACATATCAGCTTTAGACATTTTTTTTTTTTAATAAATGACAAGGAGGCGGCAGCTTCTCGCAATGCAAAGAGACGGTTGGTGTGGGCGTGGGCGTGGTCTTCAGATTATGACGCGTATCACTCTGTGTCTCCATTTCCAACTCAGTCCCATCGCGGATTTTGCATGTGTAGTCGAAAGACAAACTGCTGCAACCTTCATCGTATATTTCACACAATTTCACACCACATTCATTGTTTCAGTTTAACATAATTCCCACATTTCCTCCCGTTGAGTTAAATATATATATATATTAGATATATTAGAGCATTTTCTTGAAAAGGAACGTAGGGCAGAATTTACATATAAATAAATGGACAATTTTTATGATTTAGGCCGAAAATGAGCTTCCCCTCTTTAAAAGATCAGCAGCCGCCACTGGGTTACACGAGGCGTTTCAGGCAGGTCTGGGTGAGCATTCGCTTTAGATAGAATGCGTCTTTTGTTCCGACACTTACATTTTTGCAATTTTACGTGTCTAATACATGCATGGGCAACTTAGAACACAGCAAAGACACAGAAAAACACACATTCGCGCCATATGACCCCTTTTAAATATCATGTTTTGTGTTCTGCAGGCGGAAGAAAGTCAAACAGGTGTGGAATGACATAAGGGTCAATGTCAAGTCAACGATGAAAGTATTTTTATTTTTGGGCAGACTTTGTAACTGATATTGTACCGTTAGACAATCAATACTTTTGACTATCTATAGAGAAGAGACTCAAGCAGTAGCTAATAATATCCGTTCTGTACTGATCTTGTGAGAACCGACTCTTTGAGGAGCGAGGAACCCGGCCTCGATCTCTCATTACCTCCTCATACCAAAACGCCGATTAAATGCCTTTTTTCGGATTTCAAAGAGCGCACTTCTAAAAAGCGAAGAGGCGGGCGCGTTTCAAACAGACGCCGAGGATAATTAATCCCGACAAAGTTTTTACACAGCACCTTTTCATCCCGGATCATTAGCGTCTAATTGTATTGTACAAATTACAGCGTGCCGCAATCTTCCACAAAGAGAAGCGAAGACGCTCCGGTAATCTGTTCTTCCAATTTTGGCGGCTATGCTAATGCAGCAAAGCTCCGATTGGTATCCGCCGGTCGGGGGATTAAAGCTCTTCCACAACTATTGCCTTCTGAAACGGGATGAAAGAAACGCGCGTTTGTTTCGGAGACGTACAGAGAAACGCAATCCCTCTTCCCGTGATTAATTCAATTGCGAGGAAAACGTGGGCCCCGGCTAACCCGCCATGCTGTTTTTGCAGCTGTTTAATTCAGTCGAGTGGAATTGAACAGTAACTACTACTATATGCTCGGCAAATTGGCCAGCGAGGAGCGAGATGAGTTCTGGGTTTGATTTAAAGTGTTTGTGTCTGAGATAGAGCGCGTGTGCTCTCGGGGACCGCTGTTCATTAGTACGTTTTCAAAGGGAGGGAGCTAATTGTCGCCGGGCCCGAAAACCAAAAGGCGTCCTCCGTGTTCTGCAGTTCCATCGCATCCTTAATGAGTTTCTGTTTGTAATGAGACACTTACCGTGTTTGGAAACGGATTTTCCACGGCCCGCAGATCAATGACGCGGCCAACAAACACTTGATCTCACCTTGTTCCTTCACTCTCTTGCTCTTTGGCTTTTTCTGATTCCATCGTATGAATCTAGACGCCGAACCCGGGGGAGACGTTCTGCTCCGGCTATTAAGAGTTTACGAGTCCGTGCGAGTTTAAATAACATACATTTAGTCAATAGTTACCCTAATTGTCTGTTTTAGACCAGACAGAAAAAGTGAAGCGATATTTGAGGGTCTTTGCAGATATCATTAAACTAATGAAGCATTGAACAAACTCTTAAAGGTGTGCAGGTCTTCTTTCATCGACATTGATGTCACGTTTCTTGTCGCCCGACAGACAAAGCATCTGTTCAGACATTTTCCTCCGGAGAGACCCCAGCAATGGAGAGGCGGATGAATCGAGACCCTCCCCGTGGAGGCGAGAGATGAGAGAGATCTGTCGGGAGGGTCTCTTTGTTGCACGGGGCTTCTCTTTGCAATCACTCTGATATCTCAACAGCTTGGCGTCGTCAAAAGGTCTGCCGTTGTCTGTTTCTTTTCGTTGTCGGTTTCCCCGAAGAGCGTTATTGTTTAGCAATAGGGTTACTCACGAGGTGGGGATGGGGGGGCTCACAGACATTCAGGTAAAGCCTCTGTGGAACATTGACTTTTCTAATTGTCAAAGCATCAATGCTGTGGTCTCTAATGAGCGCTTTTGGACCGGTGTAAGCGTGTCGTCTCTCTCGAGCACAAAGAGCAGGGAAAATGTCACGGGTGGACGGGTCTCGTGTTTTGAAAGTCCATTTTCATTTAATTAAAGAGGCCTCGAGTGCAACACGTTATTGCGGTCTGTGGATGAAAAATGACAACCTATGCATTAATGAATGGCGTGAAGAAATGCCACTTCAGATCACCGCTGATAGTAGTATGAGTAGTATTAATTTTTTTATTTGTATGAGGAGAACCTGCTTGATCTCATAGGAAAAGGTCTTTATATACACCTCTGAAGACGTAGTTATGTATATTATTTTGCCTGTCTGTCGGTCAATAGATCCTCCAAAGTCCTTACTATAACCAAAGCTATCAAAAAAATGTACTTAACAAATTTGACCTTGTCACAACATATCTCAATAGCCAAGAAGAGGGGTAAGTTGTCACAATATGAAAATGATGAATTATGATACTCTTACAGCAAAAATAGAATTAATAATAGAAAAAATAAACATACATTTCAACATGTGAAATACGTATGATGATTATGATCAAAAGTGTCAAAAGCTGGTGCAACACATCTCTGCCCCTTTAAGCATTAAAAGTCAGGCTTTAATGCTATTTCAACATTAATGTAACAAACGAAGCGTTGCTTGCATAATGCTTCATTTAGTCTAACTTTGAATGGCAGTCAATGTAGAAAGAAGCTTTTCAAACCGAAGTGTGTTGTAGTTACAGAACCCAGCAGCCGGGGCTAACTGGACCATGCTAACCTTGAGCCCCGCTTTGCACCAACTCAAAAATCAATTTATATAATGTCATCCTGTTCCACAACCCACAGAATAGATGTGAAAAAATGACATAATCAGAACGTTGAGAGTAAACCTTGAAAGGCCATCATCCTGAGTGTGTTCTGGAAATGTACCCGAGTAATGTCAAATGGGCAGGTGGGAAATAGGCAAGTCATTCGCAAGCGAAAAAGAAAACGGCATTAAAAGACTGAAGCTGAGGTCTCCAGATGAGGCTGTGCCGGGAGAGAAGGCTGAAGGATGAAGAGTGAGCGGATGTTAATATCAACCTGGTGTTCTGCAACTTTCTATACTTGATAATGTAAATATATTCGTTCTTTTTGTAATGCTGGTTTATTTTTAAGTCAGTTTCATCCACCAGCATCTTCTAAATGATACCACAAAAATTGGAGGGGAAATGACAACAGTTCCCTCTTCCCATGATGCTTTGCTGCACGAAATGTGTCATTGGTATGTTTCCAGCAGGTTCTCCGCTGGTTCACAGTTCTGGTTTTGGCAGCGGGTGTACAGATGCATGCTGGGATCATATGGAGCTGTTGGTTTTGCCGGTCTGTGTGCGCTTGTGTGCGAGTCGGGCTAATGCATTTGCAGATGGAAGCTCTGTTCTCTCTGCCACTCACGCTGAGGCACATTTGGATGAATGAAAAGGACGGTCAGAGCAGATATGAGTGATGTGGTGTGTTGATGCTGGCATGAAAGGTTTCTGAAAAACACAGTCCATGGGTTGTCTAGATGAGATCCTTTTTTACGTGTTCATCGGTGCGCTTTTGCATTTTTTCTGTTCTGCGCCGTGATGATGACGTGTTTTCTTTTTACTCCTTGAGTCAGGTATAGAGGGCTCACTATAAACTTGTTTTATTTTTCTCCACAGTGGACCTTTTAGCGGACATAATAATAGGACTCGCTCAGTTAACATGCATTTGCGTAAAAAGCATTTTTAAGCCTTTTTGTGGTGCAGTAATCCTGCGATACGTTTTATTTATAAGTAACAACAATGATCAATGTTATAGCTGGAAAATATATTTATATACTGTATGTAGTCTTGCTCTGTACAAAAGGTCTTTATTGTGTTTAGATGGCTTCACCTGAAGGTCATGTTTTGTGTGCCCCCAGAAAGCATTTATTCTTGCAGGTCTACTGAGTTAAAGCACGCTTTCCGAGAACATTAAACTCTCATGTACGTTTATAATATTTTACTGTGGGAAAAGCATTTTGGCTATTGTAATGGCTGCATACAAACTTGCATCCAGTCATGGCCTCCACATCATCAGATGAACGTGTGAAGATGTGTCTGTTGTAGGTAGCTGGAGGCCAGAAGCGATAGGTACTAGTTCCAGAGACTAATGCTTTTCTCATCAGCGCGTCTGAGCGCTGATCCGTCCGGACTCTCACGCTGTTCTCATTAACACAGGGTCGTCGGTTTCAACCTCTCTCTATGATTTTGACCTTCAGCGCTCTGACCCGACAACTAACCACCCACCCGATTACAGGGACCCCGGCAGCTGCCAACAGCGCAGTCATCCACAAATGCACATTTCAATTAGATGCCTCGTCCTTCGCTAACCACACTGATGTAGAAATGTATAACAACACAACACGCACGGCTACAGACTGAAAAAAGGTAGAGTTCCTTAGGAGAAATTAAAAAAACAGAGATTTTTTGACGTACTTTATGAATAATAATAATAAATGTGGATGGCGTAGCTCAGATGACCTGGGGAAAAATAGAGGAGAATTATTTGATTCTTTGGTATCTTGGCGCAGTTTGAAATGTCATGATTTTCCCAAGAACACCATGCAAAGGAGGAAAAAACAAGGATAAAGGAGAAGTTTCTTGCCATATATTTTAAGGGATAGTTCACCCAAAAAGGAAAATTCTGACATCGTTTACTCACTCATGTAATTTCATACTTGTATAAATGCTGAACACAGAGAAAGATTTTGGAAACGTTAGCAATTTTCATTTCTGGAACATCGTACATAGCAGGGAAATTAAATGGTAGTCAAAAATGCCCCAGAACTGTTTGTTTTCCTCAATTATTCAAAATATCTAGTTTTGTGTTCAACAGCACAACAAAGATAAAACATTTTTACTATTGTAGTCAATGAGGTCCCAGAACTGCTAACGTTCTTCCAAATATCTTTCTTTGTGTTCAACAGAACAAAGACATACAGGTTTGGAACAAGTAAAAGTTCATTTTTGGGTGAACAATCCCTTTAATATCATTTCTGTCTAGAACATTTTTCACCCCACATCCCATATATCATCCAGGTGTTTGACCTTTTGCTTTTTAGAAATTTCCCATAATTCAACCCGCAGCATTGGGTCAAAAAGGTACGAACCTATACTGGGTTGATTTAACCTAAAATGCTTTGTTGTTTTTACCAGTTGTTGAATCAAACATTTTCTGGGTTCAATAACCCAATGATTAGGTTTGTCCCTTTTATGACTAAACACTGCGTTTAAAAATAATTCAACATTTTTTAGGGTTAAAGGGACAGTCCACCCAAAAATGAAAATGATGTCCTTCATTATTTACTCACCCTCGAGTTGTTTAAAAAACTGTATATATTTCTTTGTTCTGTTGAACACAGAGAGAGAGATGTTTGGAAGAATGTGGTTCTTTAATTCCCATTGCAATTTTTCTACTATGGTAGTCAATGGTGCCCCAGAACTGTTTGGTTACCAGCATTCTTCTAAATATCTTTCTCTGTGTTCACCAGAACAAAGACATTTATACAGATTTGGAACAACTTTTTTCATTTTTTCACAATTTTTATTTTTGGGTGGACAGTCCCTTTAATTTGATTTAAATAAAAAAATTGGAATTAAATGACATGGACAGGACATTCATGGGTATACACTGTAAATATTCTTTAGTGCATCCTTTAGAATCTCCTCCAAACATCACATCCACCAACACACACACACAATGTCTGTGTACGAGATCAAATGTCACAAAAACAGACATTTTCTTTAAGACTGAGTGAGTTCTGTAGGGAGAAACAGACAGAAGTGTCCCGTGTGAGATGGTGCGATGCCGCTGTCTGTGAAAAAGAGCGTCAGAAAGAAGAGATGGAACTGAAAGGTCACAGATATATGAAGCGCCCGAGGAACTCAGAGTACAAGATAAACACCACCACATTCTGTTTGCCTGAAGACAGACCCATCACAACACAGATGCTGCTCTTTCACGAGTACGCTACACAAATTATACCATTTATTCATTTAGCAGACGCCTTTATCCAAAGCAAATTACAAATGAGACTTCCCTGTTACGGCTAAACATCTTCTTCATCCGACATCATCCTCATTTCTTCCATTACACTTACAGAGCGGTTGGCAGGCAACTTTTGATGTATATGTTATAATGTGCGTCTCCAGATGGATGTAAATCCTTCCTGCATCATGTTTTCCTTTCAGTGATGGATTTCCACCGCAGGATTTGGATTTCCACATTTATCACTTTGATGGCACATCTTTTACATGCACATACTGTACATACAGGTGTGCAATAAATGTCACCAGAGACGCAGAACCTAGACACGCTACACGTTACTGATTTCTGCAGGGAGTGAAATATCAGCTTTACCTGTCACAAATCAAACCAATAAGCCAGAGAGACCAGACGCTCCTGCAGCCTAAAATATCATGTGATTCAGACCTGCAAAACTTTGACTACACGCAAACACACACACGCACACTCACAAGTTATGACTGCCCAGAGGATCCGGCATGAATCATCTTTTCATCGTGACTCATGTTGACTGTAAAATCCCGAGCTGACGTCACCCACATGTCTGTATTTATATCAGGGGTATCATTCAAACACAGCCGAAGGAGGAATAAGGCCGTGGAAGTCGGGGATGAAAAAACTTTTAATAATGCAAAAAAATATGTTTGTTTATTATATCTTTTTTAAGCTACAATAGGACACATAGGACCGGTTTCACAGGCTTAAGGCTAGTCCCAGACTGTGTGACCTGTCTTAACTGAATATAACTTGCCCAGAAATATCTTAAAGTATATCAGCGCCTGTTTTGTCTCAAGATGCTCACCGGTAATGTATCTTCTATGGCATTTTTATAAAAGCGACAGAAATATCTTAATTCAACAAAGGAATAGTCCTGGCTTAAGCTAAGCCGTGTCTGTGAAACCGAGCCACAGACTCATCAACAAACAGATGCATGACACACAGATAGCCTACATGAAGGTTTAACAAACAAAATGTAGTCCTACAACTTTGTCACAATTGTATCATTTGTACTTCTTTTTTGGTCTTGTTCAGACACGTGACATCTGCATCTGTCTCGTCCTGAAGAAGACACAGATGCTCAGAATAGACACACCACCTTTTATTGAGTGCTATTCTTACCAGTACAGAAATGATGCTGACAGCTTTAGAGGAGAGAGAGAGAGAGAGAGAGAGAGAGAGAGAGAGAGAGAGAGAGAGAGAGAGAGAGAGAGAGAGAGAGAGAGAGAGAGAGAGAGAATCTGTAGGTAGAGGTTCGACCTCCCAATTAAACTCTTCTTGAGACCTTCGGTGTTACGTCAGAAACACTTAAAATCAAAAATGGATTTTACCTGACGGTATTCTCTAGATTGCTTTATAAAAACGGCTATGGAGTGGATTCCCAGTGGAACGTTTTATTGCTCAAAGACTAAAGTTGTCATTTTATATCTGTATTTTTGACGCTAAACGGCTTTCTCTTATTCTAGTCTGAGAGCATAAAAAAAGTAGATTTCCTCTAGAAGTGCAAACACTGGTGCTATCAGAAATTACACACTTTACCTTTGTTTGAGACATTGTTGAGGGTTTTAATAAAATTCTAGAAGACACAAATGCGACATTAGATGCTTATGATCATAGAAACTCGTCTCTGTCTCAGATATACAAACAGAAAACTGGACTGTTCACAATACATCCGAAAAATGCTAAAAAATAAAATTTGAATGGTCTCTTACATTTTCTATATCTCGAAATAGTGATTTTAGAAAGAACATCTGACAAAAGGTGAGAATGAACTGAAACTCAACTGAAACCATCAAATCACCTGGGCTATAAAAGAGCAACCTTTGAGCTATAACATTTTCCTCTGAAAATCCATGAAGCCATTTGCTCTTGTCGCTGAAGAACAACCGAAATCTAAAAGAGACATCATTTGTGATTGTTTCTCTCGCTCGCCATACTGGGCATGCTGCGAGGCTATTATTTCTCTAAACGCCACACTCCTGTGAGGATAAATTATCCCAAACTGAAGCCATTAGCAGGTGATGAGCAGATCTGACCCAGGACAAGCGTTTGGGAAAACGCTGGCTTCATAAATTATACGTCAGCACTATCTGCGACAGCAATCATCTAATGATAAATGAACTCTGTGTTTATTCTCAAAACTACAGAGGAACAAAAGGTGACTCTGGAGAGACTTGAGCTTCCCACTCATCCCCTATGCCACATTCCCCCATCTCTCTCTCTCTCTCTCTCTCTCTCGCTCTCGTTTTCTTTGCTCCTTTCGTAATTACTTCTGAGCTGTGGTGATCTTGGCCGTGGAGACGTAACTCTCCCTTCAAATGTCAGCGGCTCGTTGCGGCTCCTCTAATTGGGCCGGTGTAAACGCGAGGTGGCTTTTTCTCCTCCTCCATCGATTTCTTCTCGTTTCCTCACCTCTGTCACTTCACACCGTCTGACAACCAGTGCCCATCTCTCAAGCGTCTGTTAAAGCTGTTGAGCCCCTCAGGCCTGCCACTGATCTGGAATCAGCCGTGCGGCGCTGTCACAATGCTTCCACTGTCAGTGGTAATGTGATGGGTGATGTATCTAGATCGGCTGAGGCTGTTTTCACTCTCGGTTTCATTGTCCAATTCGATTCAATGCTGGCAAAAAAGTTTAATAACAACATGCAGGTTGCTTAGGTGGTAAAGCATTGCGCTAGCAACGTAAAGGTCGTGGGTTTGATTTCCAGGAATCACACATACGGATAAAAGAGCTGTGCTTTAAATTCATAATGCACGTAAGTAGCTTTATATGTGTCTTAAGTAGCAAGGAAACGTTTTTAGTAAAAGACAAAAATATATTGTATGGGTCAAAATGATTGATTTTTCTTTTATGCCAAAAATCGTTAGGATATTATGTAAAGATCCCGTTCCATGAAGATATTTTGTAAATTTCCTACCTTAAATATATAAAAGCTTTATTTTTGTGAGTGATGGCAACTTCAAAGGCAATTTTCTCAATATTTAGATTTTTTTGCACTCTCAGATTCCTGAGTTTTAAACGGTTGTATCTCATCCAGATATTGTCCTATTCTAACCAACTCATACATCATTAGAAATCTTATTTATTCATTATGTAAAAATCTCCATTTCAAAAAGTTGACCCATAAAACTGGTTTTGTTGTCCAGGGTCACAAATGTAAAAAATGTCTTTGTATTTTAGTTTTATTTTCATTTTGAATCTTAATAAAAAGATAATCTAATACAAAAACCTCAATTTTGTGGGCAGCTTCCCTGTTGACGAACCTAAACTTCATCTAGCGGCCACCAGAGGGCAGACTAAGACAGCTCGCAGCCATCATTCACGCCTCCAAAGAGTTGGAGTTGGTTTAAAGAGTAGGTGGGGCAATATCGCCACAAAAATGACCTGGATGTCATTTGTTTTACGTACGGGCTACTAGGTCTCTGATAAAATCACTGATATAACAAGAGGGTCAAAGAGATTTTTAGGAGAGTCGGACATCATTTACAGAGGTTTCAAAGCATTTCCTGTAGGCTATAGTCTCAAGGTCGAGTGCCTTTGATATTGTGTTTATACTTATAAAGAGGGATGTTTAGACTCACTCCGTGGTGTCCGGAGACATAGCAAAGCGATGTTGTATCCTTTGAGCAGAAGGTTAGAAAAACCACGGCTGTAACTAGAGCAGAGCAGAGGGAATCAGTAAAACCTTTGACACATCATAGATCATAATTGTACGGCAGGTTTGCTGTGTGTTTCACTGACTGCTCGGCTGTGACTGAACGTCTGGACGTGACTGTGATCCGCAGCACATCGTTTAGTCTGTTTGATGTTGGTATCTGCATCAGTCGTTTAGCTTGTATCTGATCAAGACTCTGTAGTGTATGTTCAGATTATAATCACATAATCGACTTGATAAATTATATATTACCACAGCTAGAATGGAAGTGAACTTAGTCCGTTTCAAAATGTTCAGTCCCTACAGTGTCTGCTCTGCCCCGAGAGGTAGCAAGCTCATGTCAGTTCTGTTTTAAAACCTTGTGAATTATATAGAGTATGTAGGCAGCATGTTAAAGGAATAGTTCACAGAAAAAAGAAAAGTTTTAAATAAATATATACGCATGTCACGTATGTATACTGTACCGAAAAGTTGAAGCACATACCTGTATATCCATCCTTCAAGTTATCCAAATGACTCCAGAGGGTGAATAAATGTCTTCCAAGGCAAATCTACAGGCGTGTGAGAAATAATTCACATTTTGAGCTAATTTGACACCAAAACAAACCAAAAATTGTGCATCATGTTAATAACTTTAAATCACACACGTTTTTGATGTTTTGCCATATTTGATTTTAGCAATTGTTTGGGGTTTAATAAAAAAATATATTTATACAGTTTCTTACAATCCAACATGGTATTTCATCAATGTTTCATCAATTTCCATTTCATAGAGAAAAACTTGCAATAATATCACGTATGTCAATAGCATATACTGAATATTATCATAATGTATGTGAAGCTGCTTTGCAAAAATGAAAATTGTAAAAGTGCAATATGAATCAAATAAAATAGAAATAAACTCTAAATATTTATAGTTTTCTCACAAACCCATGGTTTCACTTCGGAAGACCTTTATTTTGTATTATTATCGTTAATTAACCAACTACTCTTTTGGAACATTTTGGGACCAATATATATATGTTTATAAAGTGATAACTTCTTTATAAAAACTTGGCAAGAATGGCATGACAGTAAGTCAATTACAAGAAAATGATTAGGAAAAATGTTGATTTTGAACATACTTTCCATTAATTCCGTATGAAAAAAGTGCGTTAACATTAACAACTGCCGTATTGGGTGTTGAGTCGCGTCACCCGTTGCACTGCACACCTGGAGCGCTATTTGCATGACTCACTGAGTGCTGCCTATCTAGTGGCTTTCTAGGTAGTCACCTCACTATGAATTTTTGCCAATCGAGAAAGTTCACAGATGAAAAAGTGCCTTAAGGCTTTGTTTCTTATTCTTGTTAGTCAGATAGATGTAATCCAAGCGTACGTTTTGACGTCCTCGTAGCACGATGCTCAACAGCGGGAGTTTTTCATCCTCGGGAAGGCCAAATCCAGTCCGTGTGATTTTTTGACAGAGGCACAGTGAGGGGTCTGTTTTCATGGCAACAGGCGAGACTCACGTGGATCGGGATAAAAAACTCGGAAATGATCCACTGTGACTTGGTTAGAGAAAAAGTGAATTCATTTACATTCTCTTATACAGAGACTTCAATACCAAAACATCAGAACTATGACATCCACTTTCAACTTTCAGATCTTTATGTCAGCAAAAGTCACGTTTTTGTCTGTTTTTATATTTCCAAGAGATTTAAAAAAAAGGGAAACATCTCACACTAAGTTGACACTTAAAAAGAATGGAGAACTTTTCTGTCAAACAGAGATTTAAACAGTCTATTAGACCGCTTCCACACCACAAGTTTCTCCAAACGTCCCTTCAGAAGGTCTGCGAGACGTCTTCGATCTCTCTGACGATTCTGTTGACAATTTACTCAAAAGTGCTTATAGAGGACAGACTGATGCTGTTGTTGTGAAGGAAGGCCTCATTTTCCCCTTTACTGCTCATACACACTGGCTCTATTTGTCCCATTACTGCAATCCCCCAGAGTGCATTTAAGAAAAACATCCCCAACTCCACAAATTAGAAGCAAACTGTTGCGCTTTACTTTCTACTTCCTCCGGAAAAGATGAGACGTTCCTTCACGGAACGAAGCTGGCGGTGACAGCACAGAATGAAGGCCTTTTCTTATTAAAGACTTTTCTTATCATAGATCTAGTAAAGTCTGTGATCGCACTAGCTATATTTTGCTCTCACCAGGGAAACACGCATCGACTTTTGTCAGTAACGGCTTCAGTCACGTCACGGTATATTAGCGCATATTGAAAGTAAAACCTGTCAGCCTCCCGATTCATGCTCACATTACCTGACTCGGCCGTTAAATTGCTGAAACCGTTTAAATGATGTCTGAATTAAACTGAAATGGGAAGCATCTCCCTATTACATAAATGCTTTTCTGTATATTCTAATTAAGTAAACTAAATGACTTCAAAGATTTATCAATAGGCAAATCAAACTAAACGGGTCATTTTTGGGTATCGGAACGATTTTGTTGTAAATAAACCCACGTAAAGATAAGTACAATAGGTAACCCGCAATTTCATGTTTCAAACAGAGGTGGCGACAGAGAGGCAAAACACAGCTACAGTATTTATTCATTATTTCCTGTACCGAATTTTGAGATCTTGGTGGATTGAGTTAGATGTTTATAAACGTCGTCATGGCTGAATGATCAATCTTCAGTTTGCTCATGTGTATTCATGAAAATCTGTAACTCCATCTTGCTTGGGGAATGTTAGCCATTTATAATGAGTACAAGCAGGAAGTGGAGAGGAAAATAAAATATAGAGATGACACGTTTTAATCATGCATCTATTATGACTAGGTCAGAGGATGAATCATCATCATTGCTTGACATCCAATGTCTGTGATTACAGATTTTCACAGTTTTGACTCAACTCTCAATGGTCATGAATGATGAAAGTGACACTTTTGAGCAGTGCCCCTGTATATGAATGATCAATTCATCTTTCGGCATCGCCGAAAGAGTACCGAGTGTTAATAATCCGTACAGCCATTGAAATTGAAGCCCAAATATACCCACAGATGAGACCCCATGACCTGACTCACCTGAAACTGTCTAGTAAGACCCAACCACTACTCTGTTTTATTAATAAATACCCAAAATCGTTAATTTTATAAATACTATAGTATATACTGATATATACTATATCAATGCACTTGTAGTAAACTTTTACATGTACTATTTCCTATTTCTACATATACTTCAAATTTGTTTTATTTAGTATATGTAAGTAAAGATAAATTATATATGAACTATACTTTATGTGGTAAGTAAACTAATATCAATGTACCAGTCGCATACTTGTAAGTGTACTATTTCTACATACTTCAAGTTTGTTTAAGTATATGTAAGTAAAGATCAAGTATATATTAAGTTTACTTTAAGTGGCAAATTTCAATGTACCAGTAGCATACTTGTAAGTGTACAATACACAAGTTAAGTTATAGGTATTGATACTGATAGTTTATAGTAGTTTAATACCTGTGGCACATTTTTTATGAAAGTTATACTAGTTTATTCGTTTTATCGTATAGCAAGTATACTTGTTTTCTTTCAGTAAAGTTAATATCATACTCAGTTTATATTCATATATTAGCTTTGCACTGCAATTATTCAACAAAAGAATACTACATTTCTATTTAGGTATTTATTTCTATACTTGAAATTTACCTAAGACAAGTAGATTTAAGTACATGTCAATGAAAAGATCTAATACAAGCATAGGCCAAATATACATGGACCTAGCGTAAAAGCCTACTTGAGTGTCATTTCAAGTATATGTCTAAAAAGTACATAAAAAGTAAACCAGTAGTATACGAGCACACTTGAACAAACTTCTTTTTTGTAAGAGACAAAAGGAAAATGCACTTACGTCCTTTTCTTCTTCACAATTCCTCTCCAGCCTCTCTTTCTCTCTCTTCCCTTTGCTGCACGTGAGCCCCTTTGCATCACGAGAGTGCTCTGCCATCCTCTGCACACCATTCAAAATTCAGAAGTCTTGCATTAGTTTTATTAGCCAGTAGCAGAAACATGCTCATAATGTGACAGTGTTATAAAAGCATGCGACGGAGCAATGCTCCAATAGAGTCATGCCAGATGCAAATTGGATCGGAGGCGTTAGAATGTCACTTTTATTACACTAGGAGCTCCGTGGATGACACTGAAAATTCATTATGCAGAAATACCAATGTTACAATTTTGAAGGGGACGAAGACGTGCTAAGTAGACGTTTATACAGTAGAATGACGGTCCCTCACTGTACTAGTATTACAGAAGAAATGAAGGCACGGCACACCGACGGAGTCACATACATGGACTGAAGGTATGTTACCGCACTAGAGAGAATTTCACATGCACTGTGCTGAAGAGAGAGAGAGAGAGAGAGAGAGAGAGAGAGAGAGAGAGACGGCTTCTTATGTGCATTTCTCCATTATACAAAGAGGTAATTAGGAATGATTAAATGGCATGTGATAATTGTCTGGAGAGGGCTTATGGGATTGAGAGGTTTTGAATACGAGAACTCAAGTAGCTGTTGTCTCATGCTAGCATGCTAATCACGTACACAATTTCCATGTGAAGTTGATCTATAGGTATTATATAAGCAATAGTGATGGACCCTGAAGGACCCTGAAGATGGCATCGATGACACTGGACGGCAAAAATTTCCAATATTCCCCTCCGTAAAAGACTCATGAATCACATGTGGTTTACACACGTGTATTGATTCAAATTATGTAGAGTTTTTCTGAAACTTTACTATAGGTTTTAGGTAGAGTATGTGTTTAGATGAAATGATTATTTTGGGTTAATTTTGTGAGCTGCTAACAATATTTCACCCAAACTTCAAATAAAAATATCGTTTCTATTTGCATTTGCAGAAAAGGAAAACTGGAGAAACGGGTAAAAATATCAAAAAAGATGCTCCGTATTTTTCCAGACGTCAAATACTGCAAAGAACACAAGTTCAGATTCACAGTAGTATTTGTAGATTTTGGAAAAGTTAAAACATTTTTTTTTATTTGATAACCTGGATTTTTATTACAGTTCTCAAGTGTCTTGTCATTTAGTCAGTCTTTCTTATCGCTGTTGGATGACTTTATGTCACTTCTGAGGTTTGATTCTATTGATATTCAACACTGGAACTGGACTGGAATGACCACAATGCATCTAGAAATGATGATTAAATGAACATTTGGAATGGTCCCTTAATTTTTCATGGCGCTACTGTAAAATAGACTATTCACATGTGCTATTTATAATGTTATATATATACTAACACAGTTGGGTTTCTTTTAGGATGTGTACTTTTAGGATGTGACTATTTAAAGTCATACTCATATAACACTTGAAGCGTTAAAAAGAGAGCGAATAAAGCTTTCCCGACAGCTCATGATTCGCCCCACGTGTTTGAAAAGATATTTGGCCTGGAGGTATCGGGAAGTGAAAGGTGACCTCACTCATTCTCTCTGGTAATTAAGCACCGCAGGATGTCAAAGTGTCTCACGCTGCGCCGTAACGCTGAACCAGCACGAGACTCTGTGAGTGACGGTTCATATCTGTGAGCTGTTTAGCATTGTTGAAGAGCACGACGGCAGTCAAGAACGACTGTCCGATTGCACTCAACCTTTCACAGCTGCCAGTGGCTTCAAACCCTCTTCTCTTGTCACCCTGTCCCATCTTATCACAATCCTCCTCTGTGTCAGCCACATGCGGTGCAGCACATCACCTCTCGATGTCACTTCCTCTCGCTTTCTCTCTCACAACTTTCAGGGATGCTGTGGCCGCAGGGCGTACCAGAACTTTTCCCCGTGGGCCGCTTGATTTGTGGGCTGGCTGTCAAAACCAAACTAAAGGTTTATTGTGTCGTTTCTGACAATTTCCAATTGGTTGGACAAACTGGGATTACAGATACAGTGTTGTGATGTTGGGCTGGTCACGATTTAAATCCACAGTGTTTACTCTTTTGAGAGAAATCAATCCAACCTTTGTCTTTGCATAAATAGACAAAGGTTGCTTTCTTGTAGCTCGGTGGTAAGAGCATTGTGTTAACAACGCAAGGTTGTGAGTTCGATCCCAGGGGATTGCACATGCCTATGCATAAATGTATAGAATAATGCAATGTAAGTCGCTTTGGTTAAAAGCGTCTGCCAAATGCATAAATGTAAATGTAAATATGGTAAGTAGGAGAAAAACATTCTGTTAATGCAGTAAATATACCCCCAATACCTAGAAAATTGAAAATGTGTGTTTGTTTGAAAACTAAATGTAAAACAGGTTTTAAGCATTGCGTAACATTATTGTACATACACGTACCAAATCTTAATTTGTTCATCATTTCCTTAAAACTCAATGTAGTCAACACTGAACTGTTGCTCATATCTCTTCAGCTCCCACAGAGAAAACAAAGAATATAGAAAAACTGTTTTTATTTTATATTTTAATACATCAAGGTCAAGATTTTCTGGCTTCTGATCTTCTAACTTCTTTTTATTATATTGTATTATATATTTTATATGTACAATGTAACTGACATTATGAGTAAAATTATTGTGCTATTCTGAAAATACAAAAATACTTTATTTGGAAGTATGTTTTTTCATATTTAATCTTATATATATATATACTTATACACAGTATTTAATCTTTTGCTGCATTTCATTTAATGTTATAGTCTTTCATATTAATACGTTAAGCGTTGCATAAATGTTACAGCAAAAAGCCATTAGGCAAAATTTTAAGTAAACTGATAACAAGAAAAGGGATGTTTTTTGTTATGCAGATTTAACATTACTGTTATTTTATTATGCTTATTTTGACGTTTTAAAGGAACCATGCAATATCAGTTTTCATACCAACAGATTTCCATAGAAAATGATCCTTGGGTCTGGGTTAGGCTGATGAAAACCAGCTTTAAAGGGAGAGTTTGCTTTCCTACATTCTTCAAAATATCTTCTTTTGTGTTAAACAAAAAGACATTTATAAATAGGGATCCTAAGCTCATGTACTCGTAAAAATGCACCAATACAAAGACCGATACCTCATGTGACATAACTGACTGAAATGTGTTGCTTTGAATGTTTGAGACAAGCACATACAATTATAATTTTTTCGTGTCTAAGGAGGAGTTTGTTATTAAGGTATCAGGCATCAGTATCGACGAGTACCAAAAAAATTGTACCTGGTCTTTAAAAAAATGGAATCGATATACCATCCCTATTTATAAAGTAATTTTTCCTACCATGGTAGTCAATGATGGTCAAGAACTGTTTGGTTACAAGCATTCGTCCAAATACATTTCTCTGTGTTCATCAGAACAAACACATTTACAGTCTTCAGATTTGGAACGACTCGAGGGTGAGTAGATGAACACAGAATGTTCATTTTTGAGTGAATTGTTCCTTTAAGGTCTCATTTTACGATTTGCATAAACAACTTAGCAGCTATACATTAACTAGAAAATGTTTTCTCGTTTAATTGCAATGTATAAGTTCAGACATGTCAAGATGTTGTGAAAATCAATGCGTATCAACTACCGTGGATAACATATCAAGCAATAGTTTGACTGGTGCAATAGTTTGACATCGACTCCCCATGTTTTCAGTGTCAGTTCATCCCTGCCTACATGTCTTTATCTCTTGATCGCATCATGATTCTCAGATATCTGTTCTACCATCTCTGTCCAGCATGGTGGCAGCTACGATCACTCTCTGACACGATGGGACAAACCGCCAACCGGATCCTGTCATCTTCATCGGCGTTCTCCGCCAGACCCCTCTGAGCCCGGTGAGGAGTGTTGTCAGAGAGACGGCTATCTCCTCAGACCAATTATTTGATTAGCCTGAGATCTCGCTCCAGTGCTTCAGACAGCTAATGAGCAGCCCGGACTAGGGAAACTAAACCTCCCAATAAAAAAGGAATTACATGGGAAAGACAGATCTCCACACCCGCTCGTCTTACGCTTTTATTTGTCATTTTAATGAAGAAGGGGCAGATTAACGGCTGAGAGGTTAACCCCTTCCTGGCCTGAAGATCCCCTTCCTCCTGTTGAGTTTTTGGGTAGTTTAGTCAAGAACCAGATGTTAGCATTTTCTTAAAAAATGTTGTTAGCCCGTGCAAGGTGGTTGCAGATTTGCTGAAAGTCATCTCAAAGACATCTCATCAATGTCTAGGAGTAAGTTCATATTTTATTTCTTATGGGTTCAAATTATACAAATAAGCATCAACAAAGACCCTTTAAGGCAAACCTCATAGAAACAGTCAGAGGAAACAGTCATCCTCTAAAAACCCGGCATGTATTGTCAGTTTCTGCTATTGTGCTGGATTAAACCTTAACTCTAAATGTCAGAGGGTGAAATTCAGTCTTAATGACATCTTGGCCTTTGCAGACTGTGCGCGCGAGGCGTGATCGGTCGGACATGTCGACATCATCAGCAGAGGAGGTAGATGCACAGACTCAGAGACCCTCATTATTTTGGGGTGTTTCATCATGCTGGGGTTGATTATCGGTGTCTGTTACACTGACTGCATGACGGCCTCTCTGTTTGCAAATTTTGCCCATAATGATTTATTTGTGTTGCTATATTTACAACGAGTGGGTACAGTCGGAGGGATATGATGACAGAGATTACAACATGGAAGTCAATGTTCTGGGTGTTCCTGGTAATATTACCAACTTCACTGTTGAGTATTATAAACAATTCAGTTTTCAGTTTGGTCACGATTGTTTCACAGTACAATATTGCCAAAGTACTGCTATATAATGATATTGAAAAATAATACCGTACTGTAAAATAACAACTTTACAATAGTTATACAGTAAAATACATTATTTCATAGTTTTTTAAAATCATTGATAGGGCTGTCAAACGATTAACCGCATCCAAAATAAAAGTTTGTGTTTACATAATATATACAGTATATGCATATTTACATTTTATTGTATAGCTATCTACATATATTAATAATAGATGTATTTATCTATTTTTACTTTTATATTTATATATTGATAAGAAAAGTAATTATTTTATATATTTTTTATGCAAAACAAAACAAAAATTAATAAAGGCTTTAAAGGCTGTCAAACGATTAATCGTGATTAATCACATCCAGAAAAAAGTTTGTGTTAACATAATATATGTCTGTATACTGTGCATATTAATTTTGTATTTATAAACACATACACATACATCATAAATGTATACATATTTGGGAAATACATTTAATATTCATCAATAATTAAAATTATATATACATGTTTATATAAATAAATGCAGGCATGTGCATGTTCTTATGAATACAAAATTGATATGCGCAGTACACAGGCATATATTATTTAAACACAAACTTTTATTCTGGATGCGATTCATCGCGATCAATCGTTTGACAGCCTTAATAATTTCTTTCATTTCAATTTATTTTATTTTATTTTATTTTTATTTTATTTTAATGTATTATAAAATGTTTCATGTTTAATTTTATTTTTAAAGTAATGCCTTTTATTATCAACCAATCAATAATTATATCTATTATTATCATATGTAAAATAGATATACAATGAAAAAAATTGCTTTAATTTCTAAATCATTTTGAACTGTATAGTACAATAAATTAAAATAAATTGCCTTGTAATAAGTGTTTGGCCCTAGCTCTCAATTAAAGTGACAGAGCACATACACATCATTCAAATCCATCACCAAACCTCAACAGCTCGATCTGTATTGGAGAAAAATAACCACTGTTGGGAATCTTGGGAATTATTAAGAGCTGAAATGCATTTGATAACACATCACCCTGATGGAGATATGAGCTCTTCACAAGTGATCTGACAGACAACTCTAGACCTCATCAACATGAAGTGACAATGAACCTGCCATTTATCTGTCAGCGGCTTCAGCAGACCCTGCATGGGTGTAATATCTATATATATACTCACTGTAGATTTAGAGCTGTGATGGCGGGGGGATGCTGAATGGGATTGGTCCAGATAGGGGCAGAGTCCCGGTTACCACATGCTCTCTGAGACCTGATGCCAAACCCACTGTGTCCATTACATCACCACAGGTGCTTTTTTAAAGAAGCTGAAATATAATCATTTTAATGTGTTTAACATATTTGGATTCTTACATAATGCCCTTTCATAAAGGCATCTCCCAAAAGTAAAGGAAAATGTGTGAGAGGGCGGAACTACAGAGCTATCAATATGAAATAAATAACAAGTAGCAATAAATATGGAAGAGAGAAATAACCAAATAAGTAGTAAACAGTTTGTGTGAGATGAGAGACGTTCACATATTAAAGATTCTTATCTGACTCACATTAGGTTTTTATGCACCGTCAATTTGAGCACTGAAGTCACTGCATATGTTGTCTAACCTGTACTGAGAAGTTGCGAATATTGAAACGGATGAAATATAGAAAAAAATATGAAAGCAATATTTCTGTACTCCATCACCAAATCACCAAATAAACAGTTTTCTGTCAAAATGGAATACGCTTTAAAAAAAGACATAATGAAGAGTACTGATATTCTAAAGCACATAGTGAAATTAAACCTAAAATAAATATTTAAAAGGATGTCACATGATATTATGTACTAACCTTCATATTGTTAAAACCCAGATGCTGTTATGTTTTTCTGTGGAACAGGTTACTGTTATATTTAGTTTTGAGAGGTTGTTATCTGGGAATAACGAACCTGCAAATGTTGTGACTGGCCAATCAGAATCAAGCATTCCAACGAGCCTTGTAGTAATCCCAGATAACAACCTCTCAAAACTAATAACAGTTTTTTTGACAAATTAAATCGGCCGTGCAACGGTGTTTCATGCCTTCTGACTTATTTACAATGTTAAACGTGCTGTCTTCTCATGCTTAACATGGTCAACTTGTCAAAAAACGAGTTGGGCGTATTACGTAGTATTTCTGTGCTCGATACACTCCCTCAGCAATCGTATAGGTTTCGGAAAAGTTTTTTTGAACATGTAAAAACAAAACATCGTAGATGTTTGAGAACGTTTGAGAACGTTTGAGACTGATATATGGAGCCGTCCCAGCGCTAAAAGATGCCATACATGAACCGTGAGTGAAACTGATGTCTGTGTTTTGTTGGCAATGGGTGCGCAAGTGCTTTAGTTCAGCCTACCCCTCCCCCCTGCACGTGCTGTATGATTTCGGAAATAATCGAACATCCGTATCTACCTTTTATAAATGTAAATAAACGAAATACTCTTCGAAGACACGAAGTATGCAATACTACTCTATAGGTACTCAAGATTAGTATGAGATTGGCAGAAACCGCGTGTGATACGTGTGTTATATTTGCAAATTATTAAATAAAATTGTGAATTTATTAAACCAAATTGCGACGTTCAAAATTCTGAACGTCGTTTTATACCTTAAAACCGAAAGTAAACAACTTTTTCTTGCGGAAAGTCTGTATTCTTGAAAAATTTGCGAATAAAATATTTCAAATTCACATTTCATGTCCAGTTTTTTTCTCATGTGGAAAGTAGCCGTGTAATAATCGGGATAATGTACAACCAGCCGGCTGTTATCGCGAAATATTCAGTGTGATACAAGACCCTTTGCGTCAGGTCTTCCTGATCACACTGTCAGGGCTTATTTCTGCGATAACAATCGATTGCCTGCCCATTATCTCATACATAGGAAGTTGAAAGCTACTTACGGGTCTTCAGAGTAGAGAAATATACATAAGGAAATCACAGTGTACAAAGTTCTGCATCGCTTGTTTAAAATATATTTTATTTTTTGTTTGCTGAAAACAAAGAACTAATTAAATAATTATTAGAGCATCTTAAGCGATACGCAGCGCTATCACAAGCCTGCACACCTGAGATGCTCTTGTCTAATTTAAAAACATATCTGATCAGTCACCGGCACAAAGACTGTGGGAACACAACGTTTGTTTCACTCGATAAATATTCTGCCACTATCTGTCACGCCAAGCTGTTTTCGGACTAATTTGAGATCTGAAAAATCCCAGAGTTATGTAACTTTCCACTTTTGAATGTGAATTTCGACCAAAAAAAAGCATCTCGGCAGCGGCGCCGGCGACAAATCCCACGAGTTCTCTGAACAACATAATGACAAACTAGAGCAGAGGAAACAGCACAGCGTATTGTTACAGTGTTTGTGTTGAGGCTTAACTGTTGAGACTGAAGTATGAGTAAATAAATGCTTTGTGTGCAAGAGCAGGACAGAGACGGGCTCTTGTGAGATACGATTACAGTATTTACCCAACACTCGCAAATGCGGCGTTCACTTATCCAAACAACTCAAATCAAACATGAAGACAGATACAGAAATGAATATATATCAGTTAGGCACGCAATTACAAAAAATCACACAGGTTTTGAACAAAATGTAGGGCGCAAATGAAGACAGAATCATCATTTTAACTCTAAATGTTCAGCCTTGTGTAAAGTAAAAGAATTCTTGAAATATGATGACATATATCGTAAATTTGATTGCGGTACAAAAGTCCCATTTGGTAACACAGAAGTTGCGAAGCTGATCGACTGGCAGTTTTGGATGAAATCATTGTGGGTTTGGTCCAATGCTTGAATTGAGAGGGGTTGGAGGATCCAGGGCCCCCCATAAGGCATTAGGGCCCCCTTTAAGATGTAAAAATAGACTTAAAGGAGTAGCTCACTTCAAAATTTGCCCCTATTCACTTCCAAACAGTAATTTTTATTCCTACTATGGAAAATTAATTTTGAACTGAACCTCCTTTAAAAGGGTCCCTTAGATACATTTTTTTGAGAAAAAAATAAAGTCTGTTTTTAGGTGACTTGTCAATGTAACTGTGATGTCGTGTACTGTTTTTTTGGCGAAGTGAAAACATGTATGCTAATAAATCCCAACATAATCCCAACATAAAGTTTCATACCTGATTTTTAGCGTAATTATTTTTTGGATAGTTGGTAAAAAGGTCGCATTTGATTCTGTTGCATATAACTGAATGAAGAATAATAAATGTAATATTGCCTTTAAATGTATATATTTTTTATTAAAAACTAATTTAAATGATAGTTTTTAAGATTATTCAAGTCATTTTGCTTACCCCATATAACATCTCTTGGTGGGGAGCCCTCATATTCAATTCGAACACTAGTGTGGACTAAGAACTTGTAAAAATGCTAAAATCTCACCTTTAAATACTTCCCATGATAATCTGCAAACCGATTTGATCCTAAATTTGTTTGCTGTGGATTCTGTTGAAACCTGAAAAGTGATGGAGATGAAGCAAAAGCAGGTGACTAAAGCTTCAACTCATTTCCAAAAAAAAAGATTTATTAAAAAAGTACTTTTGTGATAAAAACGGTCTCTTACTTTATTCTCATACACAACTGTAAGGTTGGTGTATATCTTTTCCCTCGATTTAATAAAAGAGTGCCCTATACCTACTAACATTAGAGAAAATTGAAAAAATGTGTCTAATTTTACAGAACATTTTATTTGACACTTATTCTGTTGTTAGTTACTCTAAATTGTTAGATCGGTGAAATAAAAGAGTGAGAGCTTTCATTTGATATGGCACTATATCTATGTTTTGTGAGTTTATGGGATATAAATATGAAATGTAATAGTATTCGTGTGATTTTCAAAGGGGGGGATGAGTGGGTTTCGGCAGATTGCAGCTATAATGACAAAATTACCAAGAAAACATTAGACAACATTAGACATTCTTCCCACCGACAGAGGATAAGTTACATTACTATAATATTACTTCACACAATCAAGAGGGCACATTTCATTCCTGCTGAGAGACACCCCAAAAAACTTCCTGACCTCAGCGTTTCCCACTTTTATTTACAGCTCCTCCAAGGACTTCATTTCTTACACAACCAAGAACAATAAAGTCTCAGCAACGTGTTACATCTGCAGGCTGATAAGAGCTGGACATTCATCAGCAGAAGCTCTCAATTAAGTCGTACTCTTGACTTTATAGGTGTTCATTCTGCAGAAAACTGCTTTTGTACAGCCCATTACTTGTTAATAGGTCAGTCGCTGATTTTACCGCTCCGACACAGCGAGTAAAGCAAAATGATACTCGGGTAATATAAAGCATGAAATTGCTGGCTGATTTAAGCATAAATAGCCATTTGATGTATGAATATATTGACACTGTCCTAATACATTATTATGACACTCTCATTTCCACACTGTAGATAGGCAGGTGGTGTGAAATTGAATAATCATACTGTAAAACACTAAACTGCTAGTGTATAATGGATAATACGGTATTACATATTGAACTCTATACTGCTCTGAGGTGGTGTTGTTTGGAATGTTGGTTCTGAACTGATGGTTTGTGACCCAAAAATGACTTCCGTGCCCCTTCTGCTTGTGGAAATACAACCAAGATATGCAACCAACCATAATCTTGCATACAGCAGTATAGGCTTTTGAAAGAGAGGAGAAAGGTTGACATTTATTCTACAAATTGTATTGTATCTATATATTACGTATTTATATGTTTAGCAGACGCTTCAAAGCTGCATTCAAGCTATACGTTTTTAATCCGTATGTGTGGGGGATCAAACCCATAAACTCAGCTAAAATACATTGACAGGTTATGTGGCATGCCTTCCTCCTTAAAAACTGTATCAAAAAACGACAAAAGCTCAAAGAAAACAAATCCAGATGTGATCACATCTCATTATAAAATCTCATAAAAATATGTTTGTTTATGCATTTACAAAATTCACGTATTTACTTTATGCTACAAGACAGTTTAGCTTATTTCTCTGTCCAGTGCAGCAGTAATACATTCCTATAGAATAAATGACATAAATAAGGACTATATATACTTTTTACTATATGTATAATTATATAATATATTCCTGGATAATAAAAAAAACAGCTCAAAACATACCTTTTCCGCATTTATTGGACGAAGTTGTTCATTCTCTCCTTTGCTTTCTCTCCAGCTTTAATCCTCCTATGGCCTTGTAAACTAACGGTGATTTAATATAAAATTATGCAGCATTTATAGGTCTAAACACCATTTTGTTCATGTCCCACAACTCTGGTCACAACGTTAAGATACATAAAATAAGCTAATTGAATTACATTTTTACATTATTTCAAACGGAATTGTTTAATGTACATTTTAATTTACAGCATCTTAAATTTATTTGTATTATTTTATATTATTTTGTTGACCATTTTATATGTATTACAGACTCCGATGATTAAAATTCACAGGGGTTGATTTTTATTTATTTTGGAGAGTCAAGTGCCTGTAGTTGTGGAAACACCCAAATACATGAACTCCTTCGGCAATGAAGCAAACACGTGAGACATCTTAGTGCTGTTCCGGCCACCTTAGTGCTTGAAAGGGAGGGGATGAGCAGTTGAGTGAGCCATTGGTTGCAATTCGCAACCTCACCACTAGATGCTGCTATATTTCAACATGCGACCGTATTGTAAAGTGTTACCCAAGTAGTTAATTCAGGGTTGGGTTAAAAATGTAAATGTAAGCATTGTTTACCCTTCAATTTACAAGTTTGGCAACACCCCACAGGATGTCGTATTGAAACTACAGTAAATGAAAATGTACTCAATTGCAATTCATCACAATTACCAAACGGTGGAATTCCATTAGCCCAAGACAAGTTTTGCAACAAAGCATATTGAAAGCACGTGATATGTAGAAGTCAAACAAATAAAGTGTATGCCTCAGTGTGGAACAGTAGATATTTTAAGGCTATGTCATTTCTGGCGAGTAACACTTACACATGCGCGCACACACACATACCATAATAAATCATTTCTGTGTGGTGACTGATAATCTATGGCTTGCATAGATCACTGTGATTTGCCTGTGCCAGGGCTCCAGGCTCCATGCAGGCAGAGGGTCATCAATATCCATTGGTGTTCAGGGCATCGCGGGAAGGAGGGCTGCGTCTGTTTTCCAGATGCAGACAGGAGCACAGGTGCCTAATGGGACCCAAACATTCAATGTAGATTTGGGAGCGAATGTGTTTGCAAAATCATTGTTCTGTGTTGTAGCGAGGCTGTTTTCTTACATACAGTATGAATAATGTGCGTTGTTTATATACCAGCAATGTTTTTCAATTCCTATCGAGCCACATGCGGCAGGCTTGATCAACTCGACTAGTCCTCTGTAATGAAATGGAGAAAGGGATCTACTATACGCAAAGCCGTCCAAGGCCGCATGCTGTAAAGCAACACAAACAATCACATGTACGGATGCCATATGCCAAGCAGGAGCTGCTTCTTAGAGAAGAGATCTCATGGGAATTCGTAACTATTTTACAAGATGGGTACTTCGTATGAATTGGCACCGTCTTATTTGTCCGTTTAGTACAATCTGTTTTCGCGCCAGTGACGTTAAATTTAGGGGCGGGGTTAGAGAAGGGGCCAAAGAGTAATATATTCATATAATTAAAAACTCAAAGTATACAGTGAAATATACAGTGCTCGCAGAAATTCAAGCAAAACTCTGAATATCCTCTGTACAAAGAACTTCAAAAAGTGCTCACCGTCTCATTACGAAACCGTGCGTCTCGACTCCGGGAAGCTGCACAGCATCTTTTTGTTTGCAGCATCGTCGCAAGGACATTTAAAAGTCTTTGTTTGGTTTGTGGGTGTTTCATCTGTAAGACAAGATATGTGTTGAGTAATAAAAAACAGCATGAATTAACAACGTCATCTAAAAGCTGACATTACACCTGTATCTCCACAGAGCAAAACAGGTCATGACAAAATAGAAAAAAGTTGTACAACACAAGAGGGTCACGACGAAATGAGAGAGTGAGCTGCATAACTTTTACTAGGATTCTTATGTAGAGAGAATGTTAATCGAGGCAAGTTCCTATTCACATACAGTAATTACAAGAAAATGACAAGAGAAGCAAAATCCATTACACCAGCACACTAAAACAAGCAACTTAACACTGAATACTTATTGTTAGATTTATTTGAATCGCTGTACATTATGTAGTTCATTTTGCTTATTATTTGGGTTATAAAATGAGCTCACATTTACCCAGATTTGCTGGTTGATTAAAATTGTAAAAAATAATTAAAATGTTAAAGATTTTTGTCTTATTAGTAAATAAGGCACAGTCATAGTAAATTAAACACATTTTAATAAAAAATTATAATAATTAAGAACATAACTTTATGTAACTTTTAAAGTTAACTTTTTGTAAAAAAGGCACTGCCATTGCCATCAAGCATGTGATGCATTTAGTAACTTTGTCACGCTGATGTAATAGAAACTGCTATAAGGAACAGTAACTGCTATGTGAGGGATAATGTACAGGCAGCCGGTTGTTATCGCAGAAATAAGCCCCAAGAGTGTGATCAGGACCCAACCTTCAGTTTTAAGGTAAGAAATGACGTTCAAATGTCACGAACAGGCAAATTGCTTTAATCACTTGTAAATATAATGTAATTTATGTTATTAATAGACATATTTACATTTAATTTGTCAAAAAACATATCAAAATGATTTGCTGCATCCGGGTTACCATGTGTTGTTAGTTTTGAGAGGTTGTTATCTGGGAATAACGAACTTGCAAATGTTGCGACTGGCCAATCAGGATCAAGCATTTCAACGAGCCGTGTAATATAATATCTTGACAACAACTTCTACTTTCACAAATGACATTCGACAGAAACAATCATAAAATCTCTATTTGTGGTGACTGATACCAGCGAGGACAAACACGAGGCGCGAGATTGACAGATCTTGGACGTTATCAAGGGCAACAGTTCCCCTTCTGAACATTCTACTACGTGATGCATAGACTTCTTTTTCCCACCCCATAGACAAAGTTTGATGAATGAGGTGCTCAGAGATGCTGTGCAGGCGATCTGTTTCCGAGGACAATAGAAGCTCTGATCCAAAACCATGTCCTTTCAGCTGAAACCAATCTACTGCTTCATTCTGTTTTCAGTAATTCAACACGTTCAGTAATTCAGACATTTACTCTACCACTCCAGAACGTGTACAGTATTAGGAATAAAAAAATGCTGGCAAATCAAACAAGCAAACAAAATATTACTGTGAACTGTGAGACATATGCAAAATTCATATTTTAAGACGGAAAAAATCTGGGTTGTTTTAACCCATGGTTAGGTCACATGAGGCCATTTTCTAGGTTCATAAAATTTCCGTTAGATTTTTTAGGATAATTTAAACCAACAGTTGGTATGAAACCACAATTTTTTCCTAACATGGTAACATTCTTGAGTATGTGTATCTTTACGATATTACACATACATAGTTAATTTTACTATGTATACTTAAGTAAAGGTAAAGCACATTTGAAGTATACTTTGTTTTGTGAGGATACTCAGTCTTCAAGTAGTATCCTTGTAGTGTAGTTTTCCAATACTACTTGAAAAAGAAACATTTGGCCCACTTTTAAGTTTATAAAAGTATACTTTTAACTATACTTTAAGTGTAACACTAATAAACTGGAGTACATAACTACACTACAAGTGAATAGGTATAATGATACTTTATTAGTCAATCCTTTTTGTTAAAGTGCACTTTGAAGTGTACACTCAGGAAACTACTGGTTTACTGCAACTTGTAAACATTCTTCAAGTGAACTTGACATCACATAATAGTATCCTACTGTCTTCCTATTTTGGCAATATTTTTATACTTAACTACTTAAAGTACAGTTAAAGCTATATTTATTTCTAGCAAATATACTTAGAATTTCTGTCAAGTGTACTTATTTATAGGTTTAGTTAAGAGAAGTACATAAAAAGCAGATCTTTTTTGTGTTTAAGTTTAAAATAAATATACTAGCAATAGCACACTTGAAAAAACAACTTCTTACTCATGGTTTTCAAGAATGAGATGACGTTCCAAATCCCTTTATCAACAGTTTATCTTTGTTTTTTCCCCTCTCTCCGTGACCCCATCAGAAACGACCCACCATCCATTTTTGCCTCCCGACCCTCCAGTTGAAAACCACCGCCATAAAACTCTCCAAATGTAATCAAAGCGTAGGAGACAGCAGGCTTGCTTGACCCAGCAGTGACTGTCTGTAGCCTCTTCGCAGTGATGTAGTGTTTTTATGAGACCTTGAAATAATGGCCCACCATTACCGCATCATAATATGACAACAAGCTGGAGGAAAAAGCATGCTAAGAGGTTCCATTGTAGAGCAATGCGAGCGCTCTGTTGCAATTCACTTATTTGTAATTACTGACACCGTGACAAACAATGATGTTTCCGAGGCCTGGTGGTATCAGTATTCTGGCCTCGGGATAGTCCATTAGATTATTGTGCTTCCACAGCCATCCAACTGGGTCCTCGCTGGAGCTTCTGTCAACAGATAAGAATTAACCACACTGTCCAAATGGAAAAAAATACTCATTTACACATATAATATCAAATGAGCTGGAGGCAAAAGAACATGTGTACTATTGAAGCTCGCAATTTGTTGCCAAGACTCATTCATGCATGCACACAAGCCCGCCCCCCCGTGTGAAATAATTCCCCTTAAGTGATATCTGAAGTGCACACATTCATTATGTTTGCATGACTGCATGATGCATCAATGGGTCTGCAATTGCATGTTTACGAAATTCAAAGGCAACTCATAACCACACATACAGTATGCAAAAACCACAGACCTCTGGTGGACATGAAATGTGTCCAACTGAATTGCTTTATACACAATGACTATTAAAAATAATTAGGAAGAACTAAATGCCCCTAAAAACGCATTTACACACATGTAGTCTAAAGTGTTTGGGTTTCAAGAATGGTGAGAATGCCACACTTGGCTTTACTCGACAATCTCAATGTGCGTTTCGAGAGGGTGTGAGGATAAGCTGAGGGCTCTTGTGTGAAGATGCTTGGGCATGCATTACGCTAATTAGCATTTTAATTAATGCGAGTCGCTCATTAAAATAATCTGGAATCGTGAACATCAGAACGATAGTGAGAGCAAATGTGCATATACATGCACCTGTTTTTTTGCAAACAGAAGTGCATTTGTATGCCATTATTATTGAATAAGAGCTAGTGTTAACTAGTAAAAACCTGGACTGGGTTAATGGATAATGGTAACGCAAATGTTTTATGAGAAAAACATTTTCCTTACAGGGATACTTCACCCAAAAATGTAAATTATTTCATAATTTACTCACCTTCGAGTTGTTCCAAATCTGTATCAATGTCTTTGTTCTGATGTACACAGAGAAAGATATTTGGAAGAATGCTTGTAGACAGACTTTGCCCCCTATTGACTCCCATAGTAAAAAATAAAATGGTAGTCAAAAGTGCCCCAGAACTGTTTTCTGTCCTACATTCTTCAAAATGTCTTCTTTTGTGTTGAACAAAAAGTTTGATTTGAAGGTTATTTGATGCAACATCGTAAATGTTGATTTATGTACTGGAATTATAAGACATGTTATTTTACTAGAGAAGACATTGAGTTTCATTCAATTACAATAATACGGCATCCTTTTTCCTCCAGAAGATGCGCGATGCTTGCAAAGCAATGAATAGTTTCGTATAATTGAGGAAATAGATCTGAAGGAAGAGATTTGTTGTGAAGTTGCTGGCCCAGGTTGACTGCTCCATAATGCAGATTCATCTGTGAAATATATCTGTACTGTGGCTGCAATATGCAGACGCTCATTTGCTAAAAACAGACTGTTACAGCAGCTCCAGTGCACTCCATTAGCTAAAGTTATTATTTTGAAGGTCTAGTTAAAAACTATAAGTTACTCGATATCTTGCCTTTTTTATTTCACCATAACACTACATTTCCCAGGTGCTTTTTACCCCAACTGTGAAGTAAAAGGCCTCTCAACATTTGCATTATATACTTATCAAAACTTCTTAAAACAATTATTTTACAAATAACGCCGGTTCATCACTATTCAAGAAAACAAATGTTCTTGCACAATAATTACTTTCGGGCCTAAACATTTTAGACAGTAAGTTACAGAGTCCGGCTCTGATCACCGTTAAAACAATCAACACCAGGTTAAAAAGATGAACGTTCACTATTAATATCACGTTTGGCACGGAAACCGAATTCCGTGTAGAATATATCACACCAATTACTTTTTAACAGCGCAGCTTTTGCAGTGCACTTAGTCTAAAGCAACGCTACATTAGGGGGCGATTTAACATCCTGCTGTCTTCCTTTTTAACCGTAATGAAGACTGACCGATTAATAGCTATATATAGAACTATTGGGACACTCAAGCCATGCTTAAAAATGTACGAATGTCACTGCGTTATATAATATACAACCACTAAAAATCACCTTGACACAGCTGGTTAAAAATCACTGCCAAACCAACTCTCTGTAGAAAACACTTCGGTTTGGTTTTCTATACACGTTAATGGTCCTTTTTTGGGTCACTGACTATATAGCATCTACATTATGAAAATGTGCTCGGTTTAATTTTGCTCTTTCGTACGGTCTATTGAAAAGAAAACAAGCTTGCGTGCTTATGCAGAAAAAAATCTCTTTAATGGCTCTACGATCTTGTGGCTTAAGATCTGCCTGTCAAAAAGACGATGCACATCTGAGGTCATTGTTTAAATGTGGATTGTGACAGCTGTACCGCTCTCGTATTCTAGATGACATATTTACTCGCATATGATGTGCATTACACTCACAAAGTCTTCTTCCTATTTTCACAACTCTCTGTGGCCATCTGCACAGGCAACTATTACTCCTGGTCACTCTGCATTTGGGATGCTCGTTACCGTGGCGCGGTAGGGGGATGTTGCTAGGCAGTGGACCCTGGAGACTGCATTGTCCAGATGCTGCTGGCTTTCCCGGGCAGCCTACTCTCCAACTAGAAGGAACACAACGCTCTCATTTCTGAAGTGTGTTATGGCATCTGGGGTGCTCAAAACAGCAGGGAACAGCTTGCACTCGCACACACTCCAGCACACAGACACATACGGTTACACACAAGCCTGAAAAACTTTACAGTAGAGAACCGGTGCTGTGGTCCAACGGCGTGGAAACTAGGATGGTCTGATTTTTCACAAGTAGGGAAAATTCCTATAGTTGTTTAAAACTTGAAAACAAGTGAGCAAAAATTGGGCCAATGTCGTGTTATTTCTGTTAAGTCTTTTAGGCAGGATTCATTCTCTTACATTCACATTTATATCAAAGTTGACTGTACCAGTCTTTTTTTATTTTATATGCACCCTCGTGGACATATTTGGATATTTCGTTTTATTCCAGCATTAAACAAGATAAACAGTTTAAGGTGCTTGTTGATAGAATTGTCTTAAACAGAGCACAGATTTTTCTAAGACCTCTTCTGGAACTTTTGAAAGTGGAGACAAAAGGTTTTTTTATTTAATTTGATCAATTATCTCTATTAGCTCTCAATTTATTTCATTATGAATTCTAGGAGAAACAACATATGTCCAATGGCCGGTGTTTAACTAAACATAGTGTCCCATCAGTCTTAGTTGTACTCTGTTCCAGAGACGACCGTACACTCGGTTCCTTTCGCCGTGTGTGTGCTGTGTCTGTCACCACTGCTCTATTAAGTCCAGGTATGTCTCAGGAAAAGAGAGACGACAGCTGTCTGCCTCACTTTCGTTCACTGCATCTTTCTTTTTCTCTGAACACTTCTCATAAATATTCAGGCTTCGGGTTTGTGTGCGGCCAGGGCAACGACACCCACTGATGCGCCCGCAGGTGAACATACCCATGCTGACAATCCTACACCTCTCCGGTCTCACTGAACCGTTCGTCCTGCTGAATGTTTCCTGCTTCCTGCTGAAGTTGTTTTGGTAGTTGGAAGTTGTTTCAGAGAGTTTTTTCTAACCTGCAAATACAAGTGAATGACGACTTTTTATATAACTACAACAGGGTTTTTCCTGGCTCAAAATCAGGGGGAGGTGGTGCCATCCTTATCTTGTACACACACGCATGTGTAGGCCTACCGTACCTTTAAGTGGCTTAACCAAACGCTTTACATATTAAAACATAACAATTAGATGAAAATTACAATTATCAAGTTATATAAAACATTACTTTTATTCAATCATTTTTTTGCGAGTCGTTCTGATCGCAATGTGCGTTGCGAACTCGGTGTGTACAGTATAATGCTGATTCAATGAGCCAACTGCTCAGCTTAAACAGTATACACCATACAATGATGTACGCCACGTTAATTTAAGAAACCTTTTAAGAAATTGAACGTACTTGGATGTAAAACAAACAATATTCATCTGAAAAGCCGTGAAACACAGCTAATAAAGCTATTAGGTCTTATACTATTGCGACTCTTCAGCATCTCACTGGTGCTGATAATGAGCTCTCGCGAATTTCTCGCTCGAGTTGAAATTTTTCGACTTTTGCGGAAGACGCGATCGATGTGCGTTCGCCGCAATCACGCCGCCCGATTCGCGTCTATGCATTGACTTTGTGTGTAATTTACTTGCGTAAATCGCTTCATTCCAGTTTGGTTATTAAATACAAGTATACATACTTTAATGTTTTTCTTAACCAAAGATCTTGGTGATGCAATTGCTATGCTCTACCAGTCGAGCTACAGAATTAAACATTTTTATACAATGAAAATTAATACTACAACATAGTACATGCTGCCTTTGAAGAAAGTTCACTATATATAGACACATAGTATAGAGCAGAAAAAGAGGACAGCAGTGTGGTCCAATGTTGTGGCTGGCTAGTTAAAATGGTCTTCTCAGAAGATAAATCATGTCACACAGTTATTCAGCCGGACACTGAAAGTCTGACCAACCACCCAACAGATGAAAGATTTCGACTGTATTTTCTTTTATTTACAAACCAACACAATCTCATGGAAATTGTACAATGTAGTTAACTGTTTGTAAAAATGTTTGGCTATTTCAACGCATTGTTGGGTCAAAAAATGGACAAACCCATCTGTTGGTTTAAATGAACCCAGATAATGTTTCTATTTGACCTAACAAAGGGTTAAAACAACAGTCCATTTTTGACCCAACGCTGGGTTGAAACTAACCCAGCATTTTTTAACAGTGTATGTTTGGGATCCGCTTTTCCATTAAGTAACACCAGGTTTATACCACTTTCTTATGCATCATTATTAATAATTGTACTTTTGTTTTATGATTCTCATAATACAAAACTGGTAAGAATACTAAAACATTTCCCATTAAATCATGTTGTTCATACCGTAAGCAAGGAGAAATCTCCACTTGTCTCAGTTTCTCAGTTTTTTCCCCATTACATTTTTTTGGCTTTTAGTATAAATAGTATAGCCTTTATAACTTTAGCCTTATCTATATCTATACATTATGTTTACGTTACATACTCAGAAACAATGTATGGTATAATGCAATTTAAGTCGCTTTGGATAAAAGTGTCGCCCTAATTGACCTAAAATTACCTTAACACAACAAACAAAGCTGCACATTTCAACATTTACGTCATGAAATTAAAATATAACCTTGTAAATCGCTGCACTTTTCAAACAACCGAAGAGGTCTACATTGAAGTCTACATTTCTACTAGTTCTGCTAGTCTGTTTGCATGGAAAGTTCCTGTCTTTAAAGAATTATGTAATTTTGACAGCGGTGCCCGATGGCAGTTTTCCGAACGTTAACTAAGATCACAGACAAACTTCATTTGAAGTAAGCAATAAACATTTCTGGCCGGGGGCTGTTAGGTAGACGCGCTCGTGTGAAGTGACATACAACTACAAATTTTGACACAAAATTTCTTCCCTTTGATTTTTAACCAGGGGGAAGATTTTAATGAGGATAATTTTAATCTAAAATCACACTTTGCCTTAAAATATTACCGTCTGCATATTTCCACCGAGACCATCTTCTCCAAAAAACAGCCCATAAACTGAAGCACTTTATTTAGAAGTTCAGTCACTCATGAAATCTTAAGCATATGGTGTAAACAAAACTGCTATGATACGCCATGGAGCGCTTCTGGTTAACTGCCTCCCTTTCAATCTGAAAGCCTAGCATTTAACCTACAAATCACAGCTATGCAATTACCCCCGAGGCTTCGTATATAAACAGTGGCAGGGCGTTCACAGCTGCGTTCACCACCCGTGGGACGCATACTGGCATTGGCTGAATGTTGACGTGTCGGACGGGCAGCACCGCGTCGCCCCCGCTGGCCGGGAGAGTGGGCAGAACATGGGCAGAAGCGTGACGGCTCGGCGTAATGAAGCTCGACTCCGGTTCTCTCATTAAAGTCTGAAGCACAGAAGTCTCCAGAGAACAAGCCTTATTACAGCCCCCCACTAACCTCAGAGGCAAAATAAAGTTAAAAGAGCAGATGAGCCGTGTATAGAAAAGAAAAAAGATGAGTGAGAGAACTTATATAGCGGAATGGACACGCACTCAATACTGGCAACTTCTCAAATTGATGAATCATACAAAACATTCAAAACAATTCCTTAATTACACTGGAGCTACATTTTTTTGTAACTTCCTAGAAAGCAATTCGTTTCATAAATCTTTATAACGAAACGTTAGCGCCCCCATATTCTGTTTGAGAGACATGCGTCCGGTTACTCGGCGTGAGGCCAGCAAATATACATCAGGGGGAAATCGTCTAGAATTTTAATTAAACCTTTTGCACCTTCGTGTAAATAGTTTCTTTCTAGCGCGGCGTCTCCGTAGGGAACGACAGTATAAACGGCCCCGCTCGGAAATTCACTGTCTTGGATTTGTGGGATTGCATTGATATCGAAGCGCAGGGCTTAATTAAAAACAGACCGTTGTTTTGCCTCCTGGAGATATGAAGCGCATAACTAAAGGATAACGCGGCCCAAGAATGACAACTAGAAAGACGTCCATCACATTTATCACGCTAAAGGTCCCACGTTCATATTTCTCAGCTTCCCTCGCTCAAGAATGTGCGGCTCTCCGTCTAATGGGATGACATCCGGTTCGAGCACTCTGAGAATCCGATCAATGGGAAAAGCGGCACGCAGAGAGATTTGATCAGCTCTCAATATCCTAACGTTGCAACGTCTCTCTCTGAATCCAATTTGATTTTCTCAAGAGAAAAAGGAGAGGCTCGTGGAATCAAATACGCCGGTTTATTGATTGTGTTGCTAACCTACGACATTTACCAAACAACATGCACAATGTCCTCATCCCGGGATGCTAACCAATGAATAAACAGCTTGAGGAAAAACACAGTTGTTAAGGAAAGCCTCAGGGGAGGCTCAGGCTACATCTGACATCTTAACTGTGTGATCGATATGTGTCTTTGTACGGCTGTGTGCACTAGAGGTAATTGGCGTTGCTGGGCTCTTGCTGACGGTATCTTATTCCTAAGAGAACACTCACTGTCAGTAGCAGCTTGATGCAGTGTGGTGTGATGGACATGTTGTCTAAGGAAAGTTGATTTTCGTACTATCCGATTGTTGCATGGATGTGTATACCGTAAAAGGTTCAAATTATAGGCGTGTTATGTATTAAATTCCCATTTAATGTTGCTGGACACCGAGCCAGGATATTATGACATGCTGTGATTTCCATGTGTAGTGTTACTCAATGTCTGTATTTTCTGAAGTCATCCAGGTAAAAAAGGGCACCAAGTATACTTTATTCAAGAATATGTCCATAATGCACTTACAGTATGTACAGTGCTCTATTGTCACATATTAATTTTGTACTTAATAGGCTAAAAATATATGTTTTACAGTATATCAATTCTTACAGACGGTTTCAGCGGCAACATAAATAAACGTTATGTGACCAAAACTTCTGGTAGACCTCCACAAAGAACTCTTGAGTAGTTTTAATTAATTTTATTACAATTAAATATTAATATAAATGAAATATGTAATAAATTGCTATATTATAACCAAACACAAATCGTAAGTTAACTTCAGGCCAGGTGCGTGCATCCAATGAAATCCTCTATAGTAAAACTTGTATCCATTGCAAATGTTTAACTGTTCAACAAATATTTGATAAAGAAAAAGGCCCGGGGTGCGTTTCCAGAAAAAACGGCACAACTCGCTGGTTAACCACCCTAGTACGATGCATCGTTGGGGAAATTAACGATGTAGTTACGACTGTTTGCCGAAACCGTAATGACTCTTTCAGAAATCAATTGTTTGAACCAAGTTGGTTCAGCAATTTAGTTGATGACGCCACACAGGTGGTGGAGAAATGACGTCTATAAATACGTTCAGATCGAATTAATGTCAAATTCCTGCTGTAAATTACATACATTACATTTAAGGACTAATTTTGTTATTCTATTTTTGCTATCTGTGGTTTTATTTCACAATATTTAATTCATTCCCCAGGGTCCTGGAGCACGCTGGTCATGCGCATGTGCACTTTTCAAAAAACAGCGCTTCAATTTTCTTGACAAATTAAATGATGCAAAATTGAATTTGTATATATTTAGAATGATGGCTATGGAATGCACTGCATGCTGCTTGCTTAGACCAAAAGCTTGCTGCATGCAGGTCTACATGTCATAATAATAATAATAATAAGGAACAATGCTTCTAACCACAGACCTGTAGTTCCAACCACGCAACCTTGCGATGCTGCTTGAATTGGAACGATGGTTTTGGGAAACACTTAAATCGTTGAACTATGCTGGAACGACGAAACTTGCGACCATAGTTGGCAAACGATGCTTTTGGGAAACGCACCCCTGGTTAGTGACTTTCAGATGTAAGACCCCTGGTGTTCTGTAGCCAAAATCTCACCATTTTGCATCCATAATGCAATGCGCTCAAAAGAAACAAATCCAGTGTTTCCATAAGGGTTAGAAAGTAAACTGCAAGCCAGCTCACTAGATTTTAGATGCGTGCTGCATGCAACTATTTCTGAATGTTATTAAGACCTGCCCTGGTCTCAGCATTCTAAAACAAAATCTAATATAACTGCATCGAGAAAGGGAATAAAATTACCGCTCTATCCCCGGCATGTCGGCACGCAGGACTGTGTCGTCTTTGTCACTCCGAAGCCAAAGGAGGGTTTAATTATGCTCTTCAATATCAACTGTGTGCCGTTCTTCTCTGTAGTCAACAAACTCCAATCTGGGTTTTGAAAAGTGATCATTAAGGAATAAGCTGTCTACAGAAGGGACTTATAAAAAGAAAAGATTACTAAGAGTCTTCTGCCTTTGTGACGCTTACACTGTAATTAACAGTTTTAAATGTGAAGAGAGAGGGCTCTGCTCATAATTAAAGTCAGACATGATACACTAAACACATCCTGAAATCCCTCCAGGAGGATGGTAAGGGCTATTTCACTAACAAGCTATTGTACTCTGATGAGTCAGAGAAAAGGGCAATAGAAAGAGTCTGCCAGCACAGAGCGGGGTATTTATTGCCCGGACATGAGATAAAGACCAAATCAAATCTTTATAACAATACACTGGGTAAACCGTACCAAAAAAACAGGGGTCATATTAACATTGACTTAAGACTTGCTAGTTTCAATTTGAAACTTTTTACATGAAAAATAGAGACGTATAGATGTATTTTTGGCTTACTCGCCTAAAGAAGTTTATTCAAGTGTGCTACACATACTTCTTTTACTTTCAGTCAACTTTTTATGTACTTCTCACAAATATGCTTAAATTCCACTTGAGTATGTTTGACTTACACTGACAAATCCACTTAAATTACAATTGGTTTATATATTTCAGTGTAAATATAATAAACTACAAGTATGATGTTAAGTTCTTTTAAAGAATACGTATATGTAGCGAGGAAGGCGGGGCGAGAGCCGTCAGACAAAGTGATGATGGTGTGCATTAGCATAAAAGGACGAGCTAGAACATTACATGTGTTTAAGAAGCGACCGTGAATTTTAGATGTTTTCCCGATTGAACTGTGTTACAGTATACTTGCAGGATAAAAATCGACTAAACTAGTTTACTTCAAAGTGTGTATGGGGGTGTACTTACAAACGAAAAAGTGGACAAATTTAGTCTCAAGTAACATTAAAGTGTGATACTAGTGTTTTGATATTAGTAAACTTGCTGCATAAAGCATGCTTAAAAATATACTTGAACTTAGCTATGCTTGAAGTATGCCTATTTTTTAAGCTCATTGATGTCGTTGCTTGGTATTCGCTATACTCGTTCTTGTCTATGTAGTGTTCTACATCAGTCAATTATTAAGTACTATTTCAGTTAAGATGACGTGCTTAAGAAAGGTAGCTTATAAAGATGTTTTGAACCAGAACTTACTATAATATCAATATGCTTTTAAGGACACAGGAATTGTTGCACCCTTCACATAAAAGCTAAAGTCGATGATTAGGCAGAGCAAAATGAGGTTGCCCATGCGACCGCAGCAGGGCCTCAGTAATATTATATTTTGCACGTTAACTCATTTGTAACCGTCTTTAAAAATCAGCAGATATGTGCGGAGGAATAATTTTGTTGCTTCCAAAACCAATTAAAACTTCATTAAATGTGAAAGTAATTAACTGATGAGTGCACAAAATCTGCCTAGTAAAAGACATCACCAGCCAAAACTCATTACAACTGCTACACAATTCCCTATCCTCTATTTGCAAACATGTAGGAGTAAATCAAAAGACACTTTCATCCTTCAAAAACCTAAAAGCTAAGAAACGTTCCCAGTGGAAATCTCTCTTTAAACTTAAAATGAACGGGTTATATCATGAATCTAATCTTTGAAATAAAAAGATAAATGTGTTGACCTAGTGTAATATTCAGAACTTAAAACTAAAGTTTAATAACACCCTTTTGTCAAACGATTTTATTGGACATATGGTTTCAAAAACCTCAAAATGTTTGTGAGACCACAATCTGCCGTCTATGCACATGCAAACTTCTTGGACAAAACTCGTGGAAAGTTTTCAGTTTTCTGAGACCTAGATCTCATTATTACAACTAGTATCAACAGATGCAATCTCAAGATGACAGACACTCGTATATTGTTTTCCAGTTCTGTGCAAACCATATGTAAGAACTGTGTCTGACAGTTACTGATGGAGGTCCAATAATATCACAATCCAATCAAATACTGATGGAAAAAAATCATCATTTCGCCTGTCATATTCTGTCAGAAATACAGTGTTGCAAATGCTATTGTTGTCTTTAATACATGCTAAATGTGAATTCCTGTAAGATAGCGCAAATTATTTACAGTTTTTTAAAAGGTTTTTTTATTTGTATTTTGTCATGTCGTATAAAAAATACCAAAGGCCTACATTTTACAGAGTGCAAATGTGTATTCCACTCATTGAGTTTGTATAATGGGTCAAAGGGCTAAATATAACTTTCATGTACCATGAGACTGCCTCTAAAAATAATAATGGAAAAGTATATTTTTTAAGCCAGTGAGGCAGATGGGCAAAGAGTGAAAATCAGTGCCCACTTACCGAACCAGCAATGAAAGACGAATCTTGGAATCACATCAGGAAAATAATCAATGCTGCTTTTCCAAGTCCAGATCCAGGGCAGTTCCATCCGGACAAGTCTTTTCCAAGTGTGCACACATCCGGATCCCATGGCATCAATCAGAAAGATTTGTTCTGTTCTTACGGTGTGTCCAGAAAAGGAATAAGACCATAAACAAAGTAACACTGAACTTCAACAGCTCAAATTCGACAATCTATGCCCATGTTTTTAATGAATTGCCATAAATTTACAGCTCTCCATGTCTTCCGATCTGAAAATAAAACCATAATGTTGAATTCTGCTAAGGATACTGTCAGTACTGTAGCTGGAGAGATAATTCAGACACAGAAAACAACTATTTTGCACACACGTGACAAGATAAGCCCCCGTGATTAATAGCTTTCAGATGTCAGCTACGACAAACTGGTATTCACAACAGAGTCAGAGAAGCGGGCTTATAGATCGAGTGGGCGAGAGAAAGTAAATATAGGGAGCTCGCCGGGTGGAGATTAAAAACAAATGAGACCTCTGTCAGCGCGAGACCAGCGGAGACTTTTAATGGTTTCATTTGAATTTCTTATCAAGCCAGTTATCTTAAGCTAATGTAATGTTGCAACACTGGATATGGCACGCATCCTCTTTTTGACTTTTGATAACAATCCCCGTTGGACACTTTGGCTTGAATGATATATTGACTGTTTAATAATAATGCAGTCATTTCTGTCTTGACTTTCATTCAGAACTCTCTGGTTTATGTCACAAATCAAATTACATGAAGTCGTGGCCAAGTAACTCATGCCACACACTTAGCGCCATTGAAGGACCAAAGCCATATCTTAGAAATCATATATTGAAATCTATGAGATGAAGTACCTGTTATTTAAAAATACATTTATATAATTCAACAATTATCCAAAATATAGCCATGACAATACTGCTATTATAATATACCAACATACCAACACTTCTTACCAAATGTAATGTTACATTTTGTAAATATAAGTGAGATTTCCTGAACCTCCCGCATTCTCGCTTTATGGACTATTGTCTGGATTAGGACGGATGCCTTTTGAGCGCCTCTTAATGAAAACCAGAAGCCATCGGGCACAGATTTGAAGCTTCTCTCACATCATTTTGATTTGCTAAATTACCATGATGTCCATCATCAGTCTTACGAGAGAGTGCAAAATCACACAACATTGAACATACATGAGAACCTGCTGGTTTATTCAGCAATATAAAAAAGAAACGTGCTCAAAATAAGAGAAATCTAGTTGAACAATGTTTTTATTTACTTACACTCATGACGTCTCCTCCCTCTTTTTGTCCTCATGAAATATTAGCCCCGTGTCTGTTCCTGCACATCTGATCTCTAACCAATTGTAAATGATACCCGGGGAAATTTAAATGCAAAGCATGCATAGAGAATCACAATAAAAGGAAAACAGAGCGCTGGGTTTATGTGAAGCTATTTGCTATTGCAGCGCTCAGCCCCTGAGTCACTGGCTCGGTTTATTTTATCGGTTTTAGTGAGTTTTAGTAATCAACAGGATCTTCTTCTCCTGGTGGAGGATGTAATTGGGGAAGACAGGTGCTCCTCCTCTCTCGCCCCTGATCCGGTCTGTGTGTGTAAATGAACGGATCTGTGTTGTGAAGGGCAGGCTGGAGCTAATTAACGTCTGTGTCTCTGAACAGAGTCTGGCGCTGTTCATCATTAAAGGGCAGCCGAGGGCTGCGGGTCGCAGTCGAACACAAACACAATGAGAGATTTCCTTAGAGAACACATGCATACACTACATTTAAATGTTCTGTCGGCTATCGCTAGAATAAGGCATTCTTTTCATACCAGCGTGGCCTGTTTCACACGACTGTCAATCACAGAAAAATACCGTGAGCAGTTAGACTTTGACTCAGAACCATTAAAGTAATTCGAATAATTTGTGTTGAAAGGGTAATTGAATTCATTAATGGACAGCTATAAAAAGGTGTCACACACTTTCAGGTAGTGATCAAAACCTACTTACAGCAAAGAAAGCCAGGGAAGCAGGACACCAATTTAAACCTAAAATAAAGTTCAGGTTTTTGGAAAAAGACACTGAAAGTTTCAAGAATGAAAAGTTTAAAGGGTAACTAAAACTGTAAAAATGTTGTACTTTCAATGTACGTTTACTACATTACAACAAACCATATCTATACTGTTTAGCCAATATTTGATTATATTTCTTCGATTTAATTGGGCTACAATTATGAATTTTACAGAAATAACTTAAAAATATGCACAATGTCCTTAACAAATTTATTCAACCACCACACAATGTTTTGTGCCACAGCTGCCCTAAACTAACAGTAGCGATTACCAAAATATTATTTTTACAAGAACGTCTGAAAAAATACGAAAGCAATTTTTCATCAGTTATACTTATAGTGGTTGAATGTAAGGCTTGGTCTATTTCTGAGTTCTGAGAGAAGGTGAATGTGCCGCCTTAAAGTTAGATATTAAAATGTGAATAAATAATATTTAGCTGATTTATTTGGTTACTTGACCAATAAATCACAATAACAAATGTTTATGACAGAATCCCAAATATTTGTGTTATGACAGGTGGTCAAAAATGTGTTGTTAAGCACTGTATTTCCAACATGCAAGATGTATATGAGGTCATGTGACAACAAGTACTGTCTACACACTTTTATCATCCTGTAATGTGTACTTTTCCTTCGTATTTCTAAAAATGTGTATGCAAGATAGAGTATACTATGCAGTATTCTCTAAACAGTTGTGAACACAGCCCATCCTCAGACGTCGCTTGGAGAGATTTAGCCTTTAACGCCATAAGGTTTCTAACAGGTTTGCGTGAGCGCAGAGCTCACTGTGTCATGTTCATATTCGCCCTCTCTCACTAAACAACACTGGAATCAATTAGGCATTAACACATCGACTGCTTAACATTAATCGACTGGCAGTAAGATAGGCTGAGTGCTTCTTGATGAGTTTTTAAATGCTTGGATGATATTAGACCGCATGCTCTGGGAATCATTCTGGAGTTTATTTAGACAGGCAGATGAAATTTTGGCACATCAGCCACAAATCCATTTAGTTCCTAAATAGCGAAAAAAGCTACGATCACGTGATATGACATCATGCTAGCCTAAAGTTATCACTATGGCAACCAAAGTAGATTGACTACAGTTTCTAAATAAATGGTTTCGATTTTATTATTAGAAATGAACATGGCACACAAGCAGATGTAAGCATACAGTCACTGGCTTTTCCAGCAAATAAACAAGGTAAAATCTTTCTTGATTAATTGCAGGGTTTTGCTCAGTGCAGTGCAGGTGGAAAGCCTACAAGACAGATAGACTTTCCATTGCCCAAGTGAAACTAAAAGGTTTTATTTCCAGCCAAATTCCTCAGACTTTAAAAGGTGGACGATCCATCAGAGAGAGCCAACCTGCTTTTAACCTCGTTACGCTGTACGACCTAAGAGAGCCTGTAATTGTACACAAGCTAAAAAAGTTTGTGATCACATTTGACGTGGGGCACGAAAGGTTGCTGTAACAACCAAATATGAGATATCTACCTTTGTGCCTCAAACGAGGTCAATGTGACCCAGGAACTAGTGAAAATAATTTTCATCTAGGAATTCCTCTCAAAGGAAAACAGGTGGTGATCAAAACCTACTTACAGCAAAGAAAGCCGGTGCAGCTTCTATATATCAACAAGACACATGGTGGGGGGAAAACATTTAGAATAATTTTTACCTTCCATTCCAAACCTGGACATTAATTTATGATCTTGGAAAACGGAAAAAAGCAAAAACGCAACACTGATGGTTCAAATCTCTTTGGAATGTTTTACTCATAATAATACGCTTATGCTACAAAGTATAATAAAAATGTTGTGTTACCCATGAAATATTAGACAAAATAATAGACGTCTACTTTTGTTTTCTTCTGAAAAGATAACAACAGGTTTGGAATGACATGATGAGTAAATATTGCTTCACTTAATCCCTATTTAATAAATCATCAAATAAAATAATTAATAAATTTGCTTTTAAATTACTATTAATAAAATTATAAATTAATAATAAAACGATAAATACAATAACACGAATCAATACAAAATAATGTATTATTAATTGTAAAAAATGTGTTTCTATTTTTGTGAAGTTAACTGCTCCTTTAGTCGTGTGTGTGTGTGCAGGACATGGCAAGATGTCACCTTTAACATCAATGCAATGTACAAACATACGACATCAGTTAATACTTAATGTCAACAGTATGCAAAACGTGCTGGTATGTGTACACAGCAGGCCGACAGCAGAATAAACCAAACAAAAGAGAGGGATCTAATCCTACAATTATCAGATCCACGCTGACCTTGCTCACAGATGGAGGCCTGTGTTCTCTCTGCCTGCACTTGTTCTCTTTCCAGGAAACAATCTATGGTGACGTTGCCAACAGCCAGTGATAAAGTGGGCTATCAGACCCAGTGGGCTGCATGGCTGGTTTGGAAGCGTCTTTCTATGTGCCTCTGGATTTTCCTTTCCTGCAAAAGAAAACAGATGTTTAGACATGTTATGATCATGCGATGACGCAGGCCAGCAGAATTAGGACAATATCCTACAAAATGATGAAAATATACGCAACCATGTCTGTAAAATTGAATGTCTTAAATACTAAATTGAATGCCTTTATTGACACTATGTATTATTATTTATTTTGCACAGAAACAAGAGGTTGGCTTCCTAAACACTGACTTAAATCTTTGACATGGCCTTTGTAAATATTAAAGATATCAATGTTATATTATCACAGAATAAAATAAACAGTTTTGTTCACTCTGGAAAAAAATGCACGCGTTTTAAACCACATAAAATAATAAACACATAATTACTATAAAGCCTGATATTTATGTGCAGTTATGTACAGTTACCCATGTGACAGGGCAATTGAAGAGACACCAGTAGATTGGTGCCATAGCAGGATTGAATATAAAACTAAAATACCCGACCAATACAAAGCAAATAAGGCTTCCCTCAGCTCGTTTATCTATCCACGGGTCAATACAATAACAGCACCAGGAAACAATGCTGTGGACAATCTCATCACTCTCTCTGAACCTCAGAGAGCCGGGGAACATTGAGAGGTGCAATTACCCAGCACTTCCTCTCAACAGGACATCTCCACTCCACTGGACCACGCTTGAAAACAGAATAAACATTTGATTTGTTTTGTTGAACATGACTCCGGCGGTACTCGCTGTTAAATGGTGCGGCGTGAACGACCTGCGAGACATTCTGGCCAATTTTCCGGCCCTAGTCTCTAAATCGCACAACAGATCGGTTTTCTCCTGATTGGTTGTGATTGAGAGAGGGTACCCTACGCTTACATGGCATGCCGTGGAAAGACAAAACATATTGCACACATGGGGTCACAAAAGCGAAAAAATGATATACTTTTTAAACATAAATATATGGCTTGCACTGCCTCGGGGTGCTGCCATGTAGCGCATGATGCGCATCCACAACTTCACATACTCTGTAATCGCGTTGGAAAGGTCACGCGTGACGTAAGCGAAAGTTCTGACCCGGTGTTTGTGAGTGTGGAGAAAGAAGACCGTTCAAAAGCTCTTGGATGTTGAATGACATTTATATGTCTTTGTGCAAGATTATTGTTTAAAATGGTCAGTTTGTGTGCATATCAGGGTTGTTTAAATCTTGTTTAAATCTTCAAGTACGTGAAGTCGTGGACACGCTACATGGAGGCACTCCGAGGCAGTGCAAGCCGTGTATTAATGTGTAAAAAGCATATCATTTTCAAGTTTTCTTGGAAAATGACTTATCATTTCGATACACAACACCCTTAGTCATCGTCTGGTGTCATGCAGAACCTTTTGAAACTGAGATGAAACTGAAATTTGGAATTTAACCAACAGCCCCCGTTTAAATTCATTATAAGGATCATCTGTAAAGCTTTTCTCAAAAGCCTCAATTTGTTTTTGACAGAAGACGGCTTGTATGACATGGGGTGAATGAATTATCATGACATTTTTATTTTGTAGTGAACTACTCCTTTAATACTTAATCTCCTTCGGCAATGAAGCAAAACCGTGACGACATCTCATGGCAATTCATAACTATTTTATGAATAAACAAATAGTGGCTGAGTCATACAATCTCATTTGTACGTTTTCATATGGCCCACTTTTGCCCGACTGTGTTGGTTAACCATAGGAAAGAATAAATCACAAATGAGATCTCTTTAATATTCATATATTTCTTATAGACATCAATGAGATTAGATGGAGAGCAAATATAAATTTTTGTAAAAAAATGTCTTCTGAGAAATCACCAATATTTGCTTTTTTCCAACAATCCTACAAAATCACCACCTTGTAAAACTGTTGCAATGTGCTGTAAGATCAGGTTGGCTTTAAACAACCTAAATGTGAGTAAATAACTGAATTTATCACCTATTTCTATATGAGACTTATTTTGGAAGAACTTCCATAATAGTTCCTATAGATGGACCAAGCCTCGAACTACTCTGTATTCAGAGCCGGTGATGTGGCACGCTGTATGAGACTTACTGGCTTGAGTAACAGGCCATTTCTTCAAGCGCCAATTAAAATGAAAAAGAGCAGCGCTGGACCGTCCTCCACACTTTCCCTCGCTCTGTTCCACCTCTATACTGTACCCTGGCGCTCCAGATGAATAAATGGAGAGGGAAGAGTGACTTTCTGCTTTCTAATCTGCAAATGCATCATTTGTGTAATTATGTCATGCTTGCATTAGCATGAGGTTTCAGGTGCCTAATTGCTCAGCTTTAATACTGCAGCGAGCGCTCGTTCCCTGACAGCACCTTCCGTTTGTCCTACAGACTGGCCTCTTGAATGAAGGAGAAACAAAGAGACGCAGAAAAAAATAAACTTTTATAAGCCCAGTAGAGAGAGAGAGAGCGATATGACAAGAAGAGTCTTGTTCAATTTGTCAGCTCTGAACCCTTAAGACTGAGTCCATTTTTGTTTGAGTGATCCTTTACCACCAAGACTACTGCAAAACAACAATGCTCTGAGTACACATCACTCTTATCAGCACGCTGCTGAGAGCATGTGGGCGATAAAGTCAAGGGTGGTTAAAGAGAGGTGTAGACTAGCGCGCAGAGGAATCATCCGGAAGGTTTTGGTAGAGAAATAAAGATAGCTTCCTGGAAAACTGAGTTCGTGGAGAGCAAGTATACATCTGTTTATCAGTGGGCTAATGAAGCTAATACATAATCCATTATTAGGATTGCGTGACCCGAGGGGCTTCTAGAAAACAAATTGGAAGATGACATGAATGAAGAGGTTTGGGATAATTAACATAAATTACTCAATCTGAAGGAAACCTTAATCAGGAAGGTGTGCAACTACTGTCCCTCGCCACTTTCATTCATGTTAGGTAGGAAATTACATTAAATTTTTCATTAGGTGTCCGAGAGCATTTAAATCAATCACATACTGGTATAGAGCTTGTTAATCGACGTCACGCCGCGTTGAATGTTGCGCCATCTTGGGAGGATGGCAGCTAGTGCGTTCAATGCAGTGTTTTCCTTGTTTGATGAGGAAATATGGTAGGTCAGCCTCGTTGTGTTAAAAACTGCAATAGCATTAAGCAGAGTCGTTCAGGAAATCCCCTGTTTTTTTCACTTTCGATTTCACCATATATCAAACAAAACAAGTAACGGTACAAATCAAAACAATAATAGCAGTGGAGTATTATCCTCCCAAGATGGCGCCGCCACTGCAACATTCAACATAGGGCGTGACGTCAGGTTCACATTCTCTATTAGGAAAATATTAAATGTTCTGACTCTCTTTTCTCATGTTTGAAGTTGATGTACAAAACTAATTCATGTAAATGCAAACCTAAAGACACATTCTATATTAATAGCTACGAATTGCTCTTTGAAAGCATAACATGTCATCAGTAAGAGTTAAGAAATACATTACGTGATAAAGTAATAAAGTATAATATAAAGATCAATACTAAATAATTAACTGCATTGTTCTTCTCAAACACAAAAATCTGTATTAAAATAAAAAACAAGTCCATCTATCCCTGACCAAATGAGCTGTACTTAACCACAGCAACAATAGTTTACTTAGGCATTTAAAGTAAAAACTATTTTGTACCATTGCCTAAATAGGCGTAACACAGTAGCAGCAACCATGATATTGTTAGTAATCAATCCGACAAAACCACAGAAAATCTCCACAGGCTCTACTTTACAACCAGCGTGTCATAAAATAATGAAATCTAATGCACATCTTCTGAGACTAAAAGTGAGCAACATACCTGCAGCATTTACAAAGCACTGGGCTGCGTTCAGCCCCGACAAAACGTTGCAAAACGTTTTTTAAACCGAAACGGTGGTGCGAATGAACATCCTGCTGTGATGACGCAATAAATGAACTATGGCAGCTGAGAAGGCCATTCTTTGTGTTCTTTTTTAATACTTTTCGGAGCCTGGTGAAATCGGTATAAATACGTGTTGATTACTGCAAAATACATCTCTTCAAATATCGTCAATTGTTGCGTATACCGAACTGCATCGGACACATTTAAACGTCTTTACTTGGACCCATTGTGCGAGCTGTCTCTTTAATACCGCGAGGGTTATATACCTGTTGCTGCTGATTGGGCTGATATTCTTGACACACCCACCAAACAAGAGAAAACATATATCAAACTGTTGCACACCGTTGCAAACCGTTTCCAGGAAACGTTGCGCAACGGTTTGAGCTTGACCATGCCCCTGGATTCTCATACTATCTGTCACATATGTCACATGTGAGCTGCGACAGACTTCGTGGGCCGTTGCGCCGCAAAGGATAATCGTCGTTTGACTTCCGAATACCGCGATATCGGGCTACTCCATAGGCTCTCGTGGTACTTTGATTTCTTTCTGTCTGCGCGGCGCTGCACGATATTGAACACACACACCTGTTGTTGAGTCTTTTACCATTTTCACCTCAGCGGAATACTTCCTGCTCACGTCAACGCTTTTCCCGCGTCTCCGTCAAATCCACCAATCCACATCAAGAGCGCGACGCTCGCTCGGCTTCCGTAGAACGAAAACGCGCGCGTTCACCTGTTATCTTGTGTTATTGAAATTTCCACTTGATGGCCTTCTCCGTAGTAAGTATTTTATTCAATATTCAAAATTTGTGGAATACGTTTTTGATATGAAAGTGATATATTGCTATATTGTATATATTTCAATGTGTTGCTTATTAATATACAATATGTGTGAATGCTACGATAGTATAGTGTAGCTTGTGTGACTGTTGTTTAGAAGGGGTACACAGAAGGATGTTTATTTTTTAAAGGGCACTGTATCAAGTCTGTGAAACACTGGTTTCATCAATTAACAATTAAATTGATCTGTTTTAACATGTTGTATGAAACTGGCCACACCTTAGTTGACATTAAAGTCATTTACACCCCAAAATGAAAACTATGTAATCATTGTTCCAACTCTGTTTACATTTCTTTGTTCTGATGAACACAGAGAAAGGTATTTGAAAGAATGCTAACTACGAAACAGATTTTGCCCCCATTGACTACCATAGTAGGAAAACTTTTTGGGTGAAGGATCCCTTTAAGACAGCAAAGCTGTACGTCTGTCTATGGCATGATATAACGTTAGTTCAGATTAGCAACTTTTTTCCAAATGACATGTGTTTGCGTTCATTTTGAAATCTCTATATACTATACAAAATAAGAGCACTTAGGTAAATGTTTTGAGTCCTAGGGTCTCAGTTTCATCTAGTTTTGTTGGGATTTTGCGTGTGTTGATCTCAAGCATGTTATATGTCATATTGTACAGTACACCACCGGCCATCACTCAGGTCATTTAAGAAGAGCAGCGTGTGTTGTTTTTTCTTCTCATTAGCAGACCGAGTTCAGCAGCTGTCTGATTGTGACAGCAGTGGGTCTAGCTGCAAGATAGAAGATTCACTTACAAGAAGACAAAATAGTCTGTCAGCGTTTGATCTTATTGATTTATTTCACAAGGATCTCTTTCTGTATAATACAATGATGGATATGTACACACACTTACACTCAGGGAATACAAACATGTATGCTGTTGTCTGAAACAAACAGATAAAACACACAAATGTGGAGCCACACATACATTCTGTTGGGTCTTATAGACCACTTCGCATGATGTAGACACTGGTCCAAAAGGACTTCCGCTTCAATTTTTTTATTAATGTTTTTAAACATTACATATATCATTAAATCTTAAATTAGTTTAATGTTTTGATTCGGCTCTGCTGGTTGTATTTATATGAGCGGTGTTAGAAAGCTGAAACAGGAAGTTCTTCTGGACCAGCGCTGTTTATGTTTTCTGAAGTGGTCTATACAGGTGTTGAACGACATGAGGAATTTGTGTTGTTGGGGGAAGGATCCCTTTAAAATGTGAGTAAGCATATTATGTATATTGAGTATATACATCAGGCAAAGGCCTAGATAGCAGTGCTAGATCTTTCTTTCTCTCCTACAAAAATCAACAAATTTCATAACACCTCTGAGAACTTTCAAATGCATTAAGAACACAGGATACGTTTTAGAACAAGGGCACTTAACCAGTGTAAAATAAGACATTAGTTGTCATAAAAAAAGTCTAAGGGTAGGAATTACTGCCTCATTCCAATTAAAACAGTGGAGAGAAGCTGAAGGATTTAGTAAGGATATCCCACTGTTCGCCTCTATTTCTCAGTAGACTAGAGTGGGACAGTCTATTTTAGAAAGCACCGTAAATCCCAAACTTATGTAAATGTGATTTCACAGCTGCCACTGCTTAGCAATATCGTACAGAAGATTTGTTGTTCTGGAGTATGTTTCTCTCTGCATCATGTCATGATAACAGAACAGCACATGACATCGCCAGGCCTCTTAGCCCTCCGGTGCAGTGACACGCTGGTAAACACCTGCGTCCTGGTGGGGCCGTTGTGAGGGTGCATCTTGCGCCGGCTCGTTGGCCTGCGGATAATGGGAATACGCAAAGGTGTAAATGAGCTCTGTGCTCGGCTGACAGGGTCTTTATGGATGGTCGCCCGCTATCGCACGCCTAAGAGGCAGATCCATTTCTGACGCCCATTAGAGTCTCCCGCCGCAGGTCCGTAGACGCCTTTCAGAGATCCAATTTAACACACGGCGAACGTTCACGTCCCGACAACATCAGCTCTCGTCCTTTGTCTGGCCGTCATAAGCAGATATCATTTTGTTTATCAGGCTCAGGCAGATCTGAAATATGTGCGGTCGGTTGTTATTTATTTACTTTTTTCTTTATTTCTTTACAGAATTTTTGTGATCTCACTGGTGATGATTGTGGAATTTTTAGCATTCCAAATAAAGTTTTTGTCATCCTCAAAACACTAAATTATGCATGAAAGCATTTAAATGTAAATAAAATAAGAAAATTAAAGGTTCCTGGCCAATTTTATATTTACATATCGTTATTCAAAACAAAGTTTTTACACCATTTTGTTTTATGCAGTTATGTTTGTCCATAAGTACTCAGTATAAACAATTTCTTATTATCATATGGTCCGGAGCCCTCAAAGGCTCATTTTTTTCTTAAAGAGCTTTAGCCCTGTTGTAATGTAGCTCATACTGAAGGCAACCTGCAGGGAAAATGTGCTTCCTTGCAAATTATTCCATCCCTATTCAAATAGATTATTTTAGCTGCTAATGGGATCATCAAGTGTTAAATGAATGAGGTCCCAGATTTTCTACAGGTCACAGTGTACTGGGCAAAAAAACTAAATGAATAAAATAATCACTCAGGTCGCAGGTTTAGAGTTCAAATGGAAGTGGAATTTGCGTGTGGTCATTAGATACTTTTAAAGATGTGAGAAAATCAGACTCAGTTGTCCTACTATCCGCTCTATCTTACAGAGCCCTGCTGTAAATGAGAAAATTAGATAATTTATCATCTTGGCATTGGCTGTCTGACTCGCTCTCTTTTTTTCTGAGACCTCTGTTAATAATGTTAGCAGGTGGTGGTAGTGTAGCGGTAATATGATAAAAATAGCAGGTCTCCAGCGGAGGGGAGATTTAGTGCTGACAATCATGTATGTGGGAGACCTGTGGCTTGGACAAGAGAGTTTATGTGAGCAAAAGTTTATGAACGCAAAAGTGTAATAAATAAATGACATTGTCTAGTTACTAATATCTAAATAATTAAGATTATATCACCATAAAAATAGCCTATTTCATAGAAATGTAAAATATTGTTGAAGACAACTATCAGTAAGTGATCATGAATTAAGTATGTTGCACGAATTAATGTGAAGAAGCAAATTTACAAATTAAAATACATTTTCAGGTTTTTCAGATTGGTCTAATACTAGTTATCAGATAAATATATAGATTAACCCTTTGTAAAGTTAATCAGTCAGGAGCAGTGAGTGTTTTTTGTCTTCGTCATTTATTGTTTGAGGAACATTTAAAACCGAAATGTTTATTATGCTGCTGGCCCCAATTTTTCCAAATTATAAGTGACATGTCCATCAACTGGCCTGAGGGTCTCCCATACTGGCTCCCGGCCACTGGGCAGCCGTTGTTGTTGAGCCCTGTATTCACTTATTTACTTAAAATGAACCTGCTATTATGTCTTTGAAAAATGACCATGATTACTAGTTTCAAATAAAAAAAAATACTTTTAGATTTAATACATTTTTAGGTTATAATCCTTGTATTGTCTTGATCACCTAAACTAAGCTTGTCTGGTCAAATATATACATTTTTTCAAATCGCTGTTTACTAGATGTAAACACTCTCGTCCAAAAGCACCGTTTTTTTATCTTAAAGAATTTTGATGTGGGTATAAATGTTCTGTTACAAATGTGTGTGCAGTGTAAAAAAACTGAAACAGCAAGAAAAAACTGATGTTCTTCTGGACAACATGGTTTTGCTTCTGAAGTGGCCTTTTGATATTTTTAAACCATTTGACGTAATGAAACTATTTGTCCATTACCACCTTTTTAAAAGCCATTTTTAACGTTGACCAATGTGACTGTAAAAATTGAAAATGTTAATCATAAAAGTATATTCACAGATTTTCTCTACAAATGTACACTACGGTTACCAGGGTTCTGTAATTGCACGCTGAACACATTTTCGTTGACTATATTAAAGCAAGTTTAATGATTTGATTCTGCACCCAGTCAGTTTTGTTAGTGCTCATTGTGACCGCAGAGTTTGTAACCGTGGTGACAGCCACAGGTTCATTGTGAGGGGAGGAAGTGAGGGCTGACATGCTGAGCAGTGATTGTGGAAAAAGCACATGCATATTTTATAGATGTCAGCACTTATTTAGGATCAGATTGAGAAGGGAAAGGCAGAGTGCAGGATGAGGGCCGACAGCACTGGAAACGTCTAACTAGATTTTTTAGTTTGCTGAAAAATGCGTATGAAAAACTTACTGCTGCGATGCGATGCTAGTGGTTCAAGTCGGTTGCTATGAGGTTGGCACTAGTTGGTTTTATACTTGCAAACTTAGAAAGTCTTTTTAAGTTGTCCTCACTATTCACAGTTTGCTTCTAATGTTTTTTTTCGGGGGGTAGAGAGTCAGTTTAGCGTATTGGTGAATTAAATTTTCCCTCGTATCTCATTCACCTGGCTGAGATTCCTCCTCTGCTCCAGTTGTGTATTGTCCACTTGCACGCGACATCTGTTGGGGGTCTTTATTGTCCTCTATCTACACCCTTTTCCAATGCATTGCTTCTATTGGCTTTCCTCTGTCGCTTTCCAGAACTCTCTCGTCTTTTCCCAAACGGGATTATTTACTTCAGATTCCAGCTGAATTTCTCCATTCGCCGCAGGACTGCCCGGAGCCACATAACAATCAAAGCGGGATCATCCTCTCCTCACAACCTCCTGAGAGATACAGAGAGAGTGTGGCGAGACGGATCTGAGGTCTTGCCGTGGCTTTGGTGTTCTTTAGCTGTATGCGGAAAAAAGGTCATGTACGGAGCGCCACCACAGAATAAGTGATCAATCAAACGGGAGTTTCCACCTTCATTGGACATCTCAGGATCTCCAGATTTTGAAACGACAGCCGTTCAACAGCTCATTGAGATTCACCTTGCATTAGCTGTCACCTCATTTCAATTAGCATGAGGGAAGGTGTACTGGGTACACAAATAAATGTTTTATTCATCATTAACAAGTTAGTGTTATGTAACCGGAATTAGCTTTCCATGAATGATTAATAGGCCGGAACACTTAGTCGGTTTAAATACTGATGAAAAGCCAAGGAGAGTTTCAGTTGTAAATGTTACAAGCAAGTTAAGATGCTTTTTAACAGCATAATTACTCCATTAAAGATTTAGCCAGCGTGGAGACGTTTACTTGCTGAAGAGAACTGTTGCCGTCGTTGTGTTTTGCACCATGTAAAAAGTTATATTCTTTGACAAATTGTTGAATTATATTGACTAGTGTTTAAAGGTTTATCAATAGCCAGAGAGCAGGGTGTCTCATGATTTATATGACTTACACTACTGGTCAAAAGTTTCAGAACACTTTGTCACTTATTCATATTTTGTCCACACTAGCTGTGTTTCCATTACCCTTCAAAATGTGCAAATCGATATAGCGTATAGAAAATACGCCCAATGGAAACGCGTCAATTTAGCAAAAACTCCCATGTTGCACGTTTTTTTTCAGGCAGTATGATAAAGGCATATTTCACAAAACTTCAATGGAAACACTTTTTATCTCATTTACAAGTCACATGGTGTACAAAAAAGTCAACTCTCATTGATTTGTGATGGAGTACAGACTTCACAGAAACACCAGAATTGAGTGAGATTTTGAAACATAATGTCTTATAATTTTTTTAATTCTCAAGAAGAGATATTTCTCATGATCTCAACACAACAAAAGATCTTTTGACAAATAAAGACAAGAAAAGAAAACGTTCTGATATAGTTAACCTAACAAAACTGCAATAAATATGTTTTTTTCTAGTCTTTTAAGTTACTGTAAAAGTTCCACATAAATGTGATAATTAAATAGCCAAACAGAGGGTACGCACAGTGACGTCACTTTGCCACGTGAACTCGCCAAACACCCTCCCTTGAGTTGTAATCACTTTTGATCACAATATCAGGAAACGCAAATCAGCGCAACATATCAGTGTCCAAGGACACCTGGTTCCTTTGTCGTAAGGATCACCATCAAGCAGTGGGGAAGTGTCTTTATAAGGAGGAATATAATACTTATTGATTTATTATACATTACATGTATGAGAAAGCTGGCAACATGTGCTTTGCGTTTATGTTATGTGATGAGCGCGCCTTCAGCCTTCAGAGAGCAGGGTTTGCAGTGACAATTTAAAGGAAAGAAGTTTCCAGCAATGAAGTCGTAAAGCAGCAACAGCTGTACTGTGTTTGTTGTATTTAACACAAATAAAGATTAAGACACTGGTGGACTGTTATTCTTGTCTGTACTGAACTCATATTTAACAGTTTACTTTCGTTTTCACAAAGAAGTATTATGGTCGACCAAAACTCTACCCGAAGCTTCTATCTCTCTAAAATTACAACAAATTTCGGAATAAATATAAACACTTCAATCAACACATTTAGGTTGCTATACATCCATTTGTGTGACAGTAGTAGCCTACTGCATCCTGCGAGTTTAGAATTAACGTAATGTTATCTTCTGCTGGTGTGCACGCAAATATAGGTATAATTACTGTTACAATCTCAATGTATCCCTCCATTGCATATTGCAGACCATTCTCTCTGAAATCAGCCTTTCATTTTTCCAGAAATTCTCCATATTTTCACAGGGAGTGCACACATTTACACTGAGAGCGCATGGTTGATAGCAAAAGCTTGTCGGACATAGCAACAGGAACGAAGGGTAAATTGCGTGTTTTAGTCCCGGTTTCTTTGTTTCTCCTATTGAAAGCAGCCATTTTGCTGCTTGTTTTGCCACTCAAGGGAACGTGTCCTGGCACTCAAGGGGGCGTGTCCTTGCGTGTTCACGTGAAAACATGACGTCAATGCATACCCTCTATAAAGTAAAAATAACTTTCCTCTTTTAGATGATTTAATCATTTAAAGATTTGCTTGGAAAATAACAGCACAGTTGAAACTACATAGGTCAGTATAAAAATGAGGCCATTGACCCTTATACAAGTAACCAATTATTTCTATTACACAAGCGCTTTTCAGAATAATACTACATTTAAACCTTATTATTAGTCTTTATAATCTAAGCCATAGCCTAGCATCTGACACCCTGACCTTTGGGTTTATTATTATTGTTGCTTCTTTGTTCTCACAGAATAGTTTTTCTAGGACGTTTTGACTTCATAGATAAAGGGACCTTGAAAGGTTTCCACATCAGCAGGAGGTTTTAACTCATCTAACCTCTCTACTAATGTATTGAAGGCCAGGGATCTCTTACCTGTCAGAGCCGATGTGTCACAAAGCTCTGCGAATCGGTCTGTGCGAATCATTCTGAATCTTCACAGGCACTCAGAGACAATGCTTTACAGAGTTAGGCAGACAGAAAGAGAGGGAGATTTCCTCATGGATTGCAAGAGAAAGAAAGAGAGGTTATATGAGCTACAGATTAGAGGGAAATAAATTAAAGATGACAGTGAATCATCTATGAGGATGTGAGGATAGAGCCATGTAGACCGGTAGAGTTCAAGAAAAAAGGCCTCTGTCAGTCAGTCGAATATCCCTGTACGCCATAGAAATGTCTGGGCGCTCAAACACCAAAGCCTGAAGACCTTTAGCTGTTCACGCACACATAGTCATTAGTTTTCATTTCCTGTCTCAGAATCTTTTTTTGTACACTTTTCTGTTGTGTAGTCAGACTTTTGACCCATGGCATGAAGCCTGGAGTGTTTTGCAGTTGATTCTGGCCAAGAACCCCCTTAAATATACACAAAGAGATTGTTTGACATACTGTAGACAGCGACTTACCTTAGTTTGTTTTTAATTGCTTTGGCATAAAAAAAAGGGTGAGGCCACAATAATAGACAGGCTGAAAAACTGTAAAATATAAAAAAATATGGCACAAAGTATTATTGACTTCTAAATAGATAACACCAAAGAAATTAGCATAAATGTGTCCTTGAGTTTCTGTCTATCCAAAAAAAGTATTATTTCAAAGGCTGAAAAAATATGCTTGGTTTGCTTGTAAACATCTTAAGTTACAATCTAAATGTTTGTTGCAAATCTCGTAATATTTGTCAAAGGCTTCTATGGCTGACCAATCAGAATTGAGTATTACAGAATGGAATGGTGTTTGAAGGCAAAACAACGGCAATTCTATCTTTCAATCCAATACATGATTTGATTGGCTTGTCAACATTTATCATCCATCAGCTTGAAAAAAAAAAAATTAGGGACAGATTTACTAATAGCTTGTGGCAGCGCAAACGCCTCTTTTGGCGTAAAAGACTATTGTCTGTATTTACTAAAGACGCACGGTGAAAATTAGCACTGAAAATGCGTGGACACAGCTGCACAGTTGTGCGAATGACCTTATTGCATAAGCATTTGTAGGACTTCAGATGCTAACTTTATGGAGAAGAGTATTTAAATTAATCACGAAATGCAATTTAAGGTTTGCGCTTGTCCTGGTATTTGCAGCTTTATTTAATGCCCAAAAAAAGCATGTCTTCAACCCTGCATGCGCTATACTGCGCTGCTCTAGGTAGATTGCGTTAGTCATTATGGAAATGAGATATTGCGCCTGTGTTTTTTAATGTTCAATATGAGTAAATCACCCACAGAAATTTCCACTCCCATCTGCGCTTTTTTTAGATTGCACTCTCGCGCTATTTCAACGATTTTCTTCAGTACTTCTGTATTTTCTTAAATTTAGGATTTTTAAACATCATACACAGCAAAAACGCCACTGTAAATAAAAAGTCAAATTAACTTTCACTGTGTAAATATAAACCACACTTTGAGAGTGTGGATTATATACAGTATACACTGGTGAGTGTTCATTTGACCTTTTTTAACACTGTCGATTTACTGTGTACTTATAGTTGTCATCATTGGTGTGACGTGCCTTAAAGCTTTGTTGATTGGCTGTATAATCCGTCATGTGATGGTAACATGATAGTGCTACTGAGGATTTTTTTTTTTACAAAACCATCAAAATGCTAAAACTGTGTCTGTCCTTTAAAAAACTCATAAAAGTCACCTTTTATAAAGCGTGCACATTTCTTTTTATGTTCTGTGCAATTAGGTGAACCCAGATTAAAAGCTTTAGTTTTGAGTTATCTGGGCGTGTGCAGTGATGCATTTTAATGGCGTTGGGCATTGTTGTTTGTTCTGTACTCTGATGGTGTGCTAGGGTTGCGTGTGTGACGATGTGTTCTAAACAGAAACTGAGGACAGTGAAGCATCCATTAGGAGACAGAGGGATTCACGATGCTGCTGTGGCCTATTTTCAGGATTTACTGCCTGGGCTGTGCTCTTCCGGGCAGGGAAGGGTTACAAGTTGCTCCAGTAAATTAAATGTTTTATTTAACCACATACAGTAGGGCCAGCGCTCCAGACTAACTTTTTTTACTTGGAGCACTGTAACTGTACCCTGACTGTAATTTTTAGGAGCGCAACAATAGCTGGATTACTGACAAATACTTTGATAATAAATAGACTTAACTCACAGAAATTACAATGTGCAGTTTTATAACTGAATACCAGGGTCATACGGAATCTGCAGACTTTTGTGTTAATTGTGTGCTAACATTTTGGAAAAATCTGCAGAATTCTGTGGAACAGTTTTAAATGCGTCTACCTTTGTACAGAAATGTAAATATATAGTTTTAAAATACTACTTGTCTATGCATTTAACTGCAGGTGACAGTGGTTTGGTTCTGCTCATCATTTAAAAAGAGGCAGAGCCTACAGAGAAGCTTAAAGTGCTAAGTAAAGAGAGTATTTAAACAAATTAGTTCATGTCATTTTGTATGAAAAAGTATATATTTTATCGTTTACAGTGTTAAAGTAAAACGGGTCGCATTTGGTCGCAGTCTGGAGCCCTGCAGTAGGCAATTGTAGCGATACAATACCTTACTATTTTATATACAGTTATTTTTGATGAACGGTATTCTACAATAATCAGGTCAATTTTTTTATCATTTTGTTTTATATTAATAAATAAACGTAGCTGTTGTAATTGTTGCATCAAGCTCCCAGTTTATTGATCTATGCCGTACAACACATCATTTCACCTGATCGAATGTTTCTACTGTAAACATGGTGTTAGGAGACAACAGGGGATTTATGAAGGAGTGTTGGCCTATATTCAGGATTTACAGCCCTGGTTCTGCTCTGCTGGGCAGTGGAAGGCAACACGCATCTCAAGTCTCATTCTGTTTCACATGACGTCCTTTCTGTTAGCTTTTTTCGCTAAACTACTTCACCTGCTTATTCTTGAACTTCCCTCGTTTCCTTTTGCTCCTTTTGTTTGCTTCATCCCCCTCTTTTCCTCTCTCGCTCACTTTCTCTGCCAACACCTCTCTAATTCCCACTTCAATCCCATCAGCCCTCTCTGCTCCACCACCTCTTTACCCGAGGGTCCCACAGAGCAGATTGTGACAGACGCTGGTGATTTGGATAACAAATAACCTTAGAGGACCGGCCTACCTGCAGCAGACAGGTGTGACAGTAGCCCAGTTTGCAACAGGAGGAGCAGAGAGATATATTTAGAGGCTCATCTCTCTGGTGGCCAGGGTTTGGTGGCATGAAGTGTGGATTGGTCAGATCCCAGGCCGGTGTCTCTCTATCTGTCTTGACAGTTCGTAAAAATTGAGAATTATCTTGCGTTGGAGGTTGGCCCGTCAGCAGGTTAAAAAAAGGTCTGGATCAGAAAAATGATGATCAAATATAACTTATGCCATGTTACCAAAGAATATTACATACTTTATAAAAAGAAGGAAGAATTTGTGTATGCATTACAACAGAAGGCTATAATAGAAATTTGATGTTAGAAATGTGTGTGTTTGTTACGGCATTCACATTTTTTGAGCTGTAGATGTTTCTAAAGTTTTTAATAGTTTTGTGTTTCTGACAACAATAATACATTTTCTCAATAAAGTTAAAATTGTATGTTTGTATATTATGGAAAGCATGTTTTTACAGACTGTGAGCTCTAAATATTTTCTGTTGTAATCGACAAATATCACTTATTGTCACTTTGGGACTGAAAAATGTTTTAATTGTTTTTCATAAATCTTTTTTTTTTGGTCTCCCTTCTTGTGGGTTTTGCAAATATGGGTTTTGTAAAGTGGGTTTTGCAAAGTGGGTTTTACAAAGTATATGCCCTTGCTGTCTACTGGTGTAGGGCCCTATTCATTCAAATTCAGTTCTTTCGGAAATTTTTCTGGATATTTTTTTTTCATCTTTTACTATACCATATTAATATATTTGCCCACAAATAATTCAGTATAGTTTTCACTTAAAAACGATATTAAAAAACCCAGTAAATGCTTTAAACTATGAAGGAAAATATAGTTTAAAATAGAGTGTAATGTGCAACCAAGTTAATAAACCAGTATCTTACTGGTACATTTTCTGTTTTTTTATGTGTTGTTTGTTTTAATTTCCGTGCGGGTTTTCCAGCATCGCGGAAATGAAAGGGCCCTGAGTGTGCAGTGTATTTCAATCATTACTCTTAGCATGTTGCTCCACTGTCAATACAGTCCTCTAATATGCACAAAAATAAATACACAAATATTGTGTGAAACAGTCAATACTTAATAAAACGTTTTTGCTTTTGCTACTCATCCATATGTCTGTGCATCATTTGATCATACCCAGAGCAACTCCTGGAGTCTTTCTCACTGTCAGCTATCATTAGGGGTACCAGGAAGTGCTTGAGACTGACAGGAAACCAGAGGCAGCCAGAGGCTTTAATTGGAAACTGGGACAGAGTCAATAAGGAGAGCAAATTAAAAATGGCGGCTAAATGGAAACAGGCCTCAGCTGATTGCACAGAGGTGACAGAGACCAGACAGAAAGTTAGTGAGACATATAGAGAGGTACAAGATGCCAATTAATCTTGTTTTTCTTTTCAGTTTTCGTGGTTTGTGTTTTAAAGTAGGAAATAAGTAGCTCAGTCCTGGAGCTTTAAATGCCCACTTTACTACGGTTCTGTACTCGCCTATAGAGTAGACACGCACAGATTGCCACCGAATGTAAGCGTTCAGTTTGGTATTGGATTCAAGTTTTGTAGCATAGCAGTAGGGTTGTGTAACCCCATTCATTTTCTCCATAGAGAAATGTATTTTTGACGATAATGTGTAAACATCAAGACAGGCCTATCGTAAGCTCAGAGGTTGTTAAGCGATGACGTACTGCAGCTTGTTTTATTATTTTCTCCAGTAAATAGTTCCAAAGATGTTTTTTATAAAGTCTATTTATGTTTGCACGTTCAAGTCTTGACCATGAATCAACTATATGGACAAAAGCATTGGAATTCTGCAAATAAAAGGAGATGGAACAAAGTGGAAAAAAATTTGAGAGCAATATTGTGAAGGTCTTTTAGTGTTGGCCACAAAGTGCTGCTAATTCATTAGCTTTAGGTTCAACCTCTCCTGATGAATTATCAAGATTGTGATTGTGAGAATTGGACTCTTCTTATCCTTAAAGTGCCCATGACAAACAAACAACATTGTGAAACCATTGTACTTTGCGATGCCAATTACCTTTCAGAATTGCCATTTTGGAGGGTTTCCACTGAGATCAAGCAATACTAATGAGCTCTTAATCCTGGCCGGCACAACAGGGAACTCGTGTAGTTAAGACCCTTTCGACTCACATCAGGGCTTCTGCTGTCTGTGCGTCGCAAACACTCTGGGCCGTTTTGACCTTCACTAAATGCAGACTGAATAAACGTTTTGTCATTTTCTTCAATATATCGAAGACTGGACTGAGGAAACATGTAGTTCAGTGAAGAGAAGAGAACACCCTTCTCTCTTTGACAAGCCACACTCTTAAAAATAAAGGTGCTTCTTCATGATACCATAGAAGAACCTTTTTTGTCTAAATGGCTCCATAAAGAAACTTTAACATCCGAAGAACCTTTCTGTTCCACAAAAGGTTCTTTGTGGTGAACAAAAGTTTCTTCGGATTATAAAAAGGTAAAAAAGAGATGCTTCTGGAAAGAACCTTTGACCGAATGGTTCTTTGTGGAACCAAACATGCTTTTTCTGGGGCATCGATGTGAATTTTGTTTATTTCGATGTTTATTTTTAAGAGGGGTGGACCTTTTTTAAAGCTGAAAAACGAATTTGCAATATGCCATATTCATAGTTTTCACTGACTTTACTGTAGCCCTAATTCTGATGATTCTTGCCCTGGAAAGACATTTCCTTCGTTCGATTTCTTTTCAGTGCAACACAATTGAAAATAATTTGTGATAAGGTAAAAAAATCACTTACCTAGCCACTAAAGCATTTCCTTCCACTCCTGCTCCAAGCAATCTCTCGCACATTATTAAGAGGCCGGAGGGCTGAATTACACAACTCCAAGAGCCCTTAGTTCCCAACCTCTTCACTGTCACACAGACACCACCAATTAAAAATATCTCAAACACACTTTCGAATATAATGCAATAAATCAACCGGCCAGCACATGACGAAATGAAAGCCATTCGCCTTTTTCAGCCACAAAGAGCGAGAGCGAGAGAGATGAGAGAGAGAGAGAGAGAGAGAGAGGGAGAAAGAGAGAGAAAGAGAGAGAGTGACAAACATTGGATTTGACATTACGAAATAGATTACATTTTGGACCAATTAAAATTAAATGGGTTGCAATGAGTGTTGACCCTGACTAAATTGGCCACTACTGATCTCATCAGCAGCGTAACTCCGATTGGCCAGAAAGAGAGATCTGATTCCAGTGGTCGTCATGGTGAGAAAACAAGAGGGAAGGTGAGAACTGATAACCGTAGTGTCAGGCCTCTGGAGGATCCTGCGTGCATCTGTCTGACTTCACTCATCACAAATAATCTGATGGTAATACAGATCTAAACGGCTCACATTCTGCTTTGTAGAGAATTGTATTTTTTCCCTTAACTCCACTTGTTCTGTTATTCAAGGATTCTTTTACACTGGAAACACAACGTAACTTAGTTTTACATTTTGCAGATTAAAAGAGAGACGTAGTGGTTAATGTAACACGCTTTAAGGTTGATGTGATAAGGAATTCACAACCAATTTTTCTTGTGTAATCTGACCAATTTCAGACGGAAATGAGATATTACAAAAGAAATAAAGTTGGGACTTTATTGAGAAGGATTTGATTTAATCTGGAAAAGTGGGCGTGACATAGGTTAACAGAATGATGCAGAGTGGTTGGAAGGGATGTGAAAAGTCATTTTGGAGATTAAGACGACATTATTACGTTGTGATGAAAGATTACACATACATTTTTTAAATATGCTCAGTAATTGGAAACACAAAAAGATCAGAATTATTAATTTAAAAGGAAAATGGGTCAATTGTAATGTCACAATGACTTTAAAGTTTCTTTGAGCGAGAAGGCATTCTAATGATGCAACCCCTTACAAATAAGTATGTTTATTCAGACTTTTTAGTATTCTAAGATATGTATACTTTTAGTCTACTTTTCATGTACTTATAATTAAAATGATACTTAACTTGGCTTTGCTCAATTACACTTTTAATCTAGATCAAACATTCTACTAGAATTCTTGGCTTTTGATTGAGTAGACTACAAGTATGCTACAAATATTCCGCTTGTTAACTAGTATACCTATAACTTTACCTATAGCACTGTATAGTTGTAGTAAAAATAAAAAAAGGATAATTAACTACGTTTACTACTGTCACACTTAAAATAAACTTTTGTGAATAAAACGTGGGCCTGTTCATTCTCAAATTGTACACTACACTGGCAAGAATACTACTAGTACATTGGTATTAGTAGAGTATACAGTAAAACTTTGCTTATGTATACTTAATTAGATGGACTTGGGGTATACTTCTTTTTTGGGACTTCGTATGAATACTAGAAATGTGACCTGGACAACAAAACTTAGAACGAAATTTAGATTTTTACATCATCTGAAAGTTGAATAATTAAGATTTCTATTGATGTATGAGTTGTTAAGGATAGGACAATATATGGCGGAGATACAGACGTTTGGAGTCTGAGGGTGCAAAAAAATCTAAACATTGAGAAAATCACCTTTACAGTTGTCCATCAGAGGCGCTGTAGCAGGCCATCCACTCACAAAAATAAAGTTTTTTTATATTTAGGGTAGGAAATTTGCCAAATATCTTCATGGAACACAATCTTTTCTTGATATCCTAAAGATTTTTGGCATAAAAGAAAAATCTATCATTTGGACCCATCCTAAAAATGTTCCCGTGCTACTTAAGACTGGTTTTGTGATCCAGGGTCACAAATTTGCTTTGTAAACCATTGAAATCCCTGTATATTTCTACCATTTTTGTAGTTTTTAAAGTTACAAAATGCATTATACTGTAACTGTGATATTTATTAGACAATATATGTCGAAATATCAAGGCAAAGTCGTACTTTTCACAATATACAGCATTTGGGTTCGTTTCCATATTTGTTCCTCTTTCTTTCGATCATGAGCGGCACTTGAAAAGCGCCGCGCTTACCCGCGACAATTAAACACGGCAGCATGGCAGACGATGTTGTGATTGCTCATTAGGAAAGAGAGGCAGAAGCCATCGCTGCAGATGCTCCTGTTATCATGCGGGATAATTAATGTGGAATGAACGGGGAGAGTAATGAAACTTCAAATCAAAGGTAAAGAAGACAGAGATGGTGATAACCGTGTAGAGTCGAGCTGTCACCCCCCTCCGTCACATAGAAAAAGACTTGTGTAATGTCTACATCAAGGCGGATAGACCTTAGAGGCAACGGTATCAGGGGAGCGGCTGTAATTGACATGGGGACCAATCAGAAGATAGCTTGTGATCCAAGTTAACCTTGTGACCCAGCTTTCATGCTATAAGAGACGTGTCTCATATTCCCTGGATTCAAATGGATTCAAGCTTTCGAGGGAATTGACCCTGATCCTTTTAATACAGGCTGAACAGCCGAAACGGTCACCAACCACTGCAATTTCAGATAGCGTTCACCTAGCGGATTTGTGACATTTGATCACAAGGTGGTGCTGTAAAGAGCCCAAAGGGGCTCAATGCTAGATTGTAGTTTACTGGTTGGCCCCCAAAACAGCAAACAGATCAGCTGGGAGACAAGCTTGGACCTGTAAGTCGGCATAGTTTAAGCTTGTTACTGGTTACACTGCAAGCGTGTGATGGAAATGTTATGCCTCTTACCATATTTGGAACCTCAGGTTCCAAAGCAATGCACAGAGTTGTTTCTGTAGGTGATATGCATTATACATGCTTGTTGAGTCATCGTATCTTTGTTCATAGTGTGTACTTTTTTGTGTGTAGCTAAAATTTGTTTAAAAAAAAACCTATTAAATACATCAAAAAAATGTTTTTGAATTAAATAAGGTTTTTGGAATATTGTCAAGTAAAATATTTAAAATGATTAAAATTAATGGTCTATATGAAATTCTCACAATACACAGTAAAAATCCTCACTACTATTTCAAAAGATGTCCCTGTTCTTCTCATGTTATCACACTTAACCATTTCTTTTTTTTCCTTGTGGTTAACAGTACGGCTTTGTCTGTGATCCTTGGAAAACTACACAGAATTTTAACAATAAATTGAAGCTTAAGGTCACAGCTATCCTTTGATGTGTCCTGCTCCTAAACTTTGTGTCTTCTCTGACTTCATCATAATTCTGAAACATGTCATCCTCTCGCTGATCTCCTCGGTGTGCTAAATGCTAATAGAAATAGCATCCAAGCTGTATAGTTTAAAGTACTTCTCCATTTCCTAGACAGAGGGGCAGCTGACAGTCTCACAATGCTGAAGAACATCGTTTTTTGTAGTCCGGCGTACTTTATGTAAGCAGCAAGTAGGCTACAAATATTCATCTTCTCCTCTATCCTGTTTACAGCTCTAGGTAGAGATTTATGGCTTCCGGTGGGGCAGCGGATGTTTCCTCGCACCCTGAGCGTAAACGCGGAAGTGACCGTGCATCGACTCTATAGAGGGTATGCATTGACGTCACTTCCCCACGTGAACACGCCGCGACACGCTCCCTTAAGTGGTAAAATCATTATCCTATAAGGCAAAATGGCTGCATTCAATAGGAGGAACTAAAAACCGGGACTAAAACACGCAATTATTTGCTGAAACTACAAGCAGCTGGACTCGACGGTGCTACCTTGTGACTTACAAAGGAATCACTTAGACAACGCGCTGATATTGTAACCATTGACTCGAACATTTATGTTGATATTTGAGATCTATTTGCTTAACAACTGCAGATACTGTCAGTTGTTTACTGTTTGCTATGTCTTTAACCTTTGACCAGATTTGTGATATTTTTTTAACCATAACGTTTTTATCTACATTTAGCATTAGCATTATTGATCAGCATGTAAAGTAAACATTTGTGACCCTCTGAAAACCCAGGATAAAGTCTCATAATCCGATTATTTTTAGATAACAAGCATCACAGATTCATTTCAAGCATTAATTTCACGTAGATTTCAAGCTTTAAAATGGCATTATTCAGTCACTGAAGATTTGATGTTATATTTTCACAGAATATTCTGTAGGATGATTTTGTGTAGAAAACAGATTTTGCTGGGTTTTCACAAGCAGGGTCACATTTGAATGAACACCGTTCTAATAGGGAAATTATTTAAAGATAGAAGTAGTTTTTGTATGAATGGCATGGAAAGGCTAATTTAGTCATTTGTTTTCTGTTTATGATGAGAGCATTTTAATTCTTACATTACATTTGTTGTTTGTATGTTGTCAGTAGCTTTTTTATTTACAAATATTAATGATCAGAATGATTATTCTATTAAGAGGGCATTCCCCTAAAGCCAAAGAGCCTACAATAAATACATACATACATAAATACTGTGGATATCAAAATATAAAATGAATGGCCTGATAAAAGATCATATCCTTTATATATAATATATATATATATATATATATTTATATATATATATCCAAGTGGGCAGAATTTATTAAATATTAATAATTTTTTTACTTCAAAAAGCATATCGTCCGGACATCCCTTTAGAAGAAAATATGAAGACCGGGCCTCTTGGAACTTTATTTGAATAGCCCTGCTATAATAGACAAACATTACAAACATAAATGCGCATAAACACTTTTGTGGCCCAAACTTAACTTCTGTACACATCCGCGAATGATAGAGTCCCTGTAGATTATTTCTGATGACAAATTTCTTTTTTTGACATTAGCTAGGATGTCAAAAGTCTGTATTATTTTGGGTTATGAAAGAACATTACTTGGTTAAAATTGATAAAATGTAATCAAAAAATTACAATAAAATGCAACACATTATTTATTTAATAACTTATTATACAATACAGTATCAATATAAACTAATATTACTATAAGTAAATTAAAATATAGTTATATTATTATCCACTAGTCAGACTGATAAACAAACACAGACTGGAGGTTAACTTCCAGACGTGTGCGTCTGATGAAACTGTCAATAGGGGGCTTTGTGTGGGGTTATTGAAGACAACCTGTTTTGCCCAAATTCTAAGATAACTTTTTTTCTGTCTTTTTTTGACGTATTGATTGATTGGAAAATGTTTTAATATTTGTAATTAAGACGTTTTGAAATTCAATTCTCTTTCTCACTCACTCTCGTTCACTTTGCTCTCTCTCTTTCACTCTCTTTTTCCTCGCTCTCTCTTCCTTGCTTAATAATATTCACGTTATGTGGTGCCCAAGAGCTAAAGACAAATTAATAACGCACTCAAGCAGTTAATGTTACATGGATCTTAACCACAGATGACTGCGTTTTTCTGCAGTATTCACCAGCTCTATGGGATAGCTGGAGTCTTCATCAAACACGGCCCGAACAAAGCTGACCCGTGCCATGGTGCTTTTATTGGTCGTATCATTGCAGACGGGATGTTGCCATAATATTATTTGTAGTCACTGTTAAATTAGGTTTTTCTGTTTTCAACTGATGGAAAAACTCCTTGTCTCATTTCCCTAAAAGTTCCAATTAAAGCAAGTCAATTTATTCAACGGCTGTCTCAACACCTCAGGTATTGATTTTTTTATTACACAATTTTCGAGTTTGAGTCCGTACAATATTCCTTATTTAATATCCAAAAACTGTTGTGGAGGGAATCTAAATGAACTTAAAGTCTTTATCTAATGTTAGCTACTTACAAGTACTGCTTGGGGCCAGAGTGTTTTTTATTCTCTTAAAAATACTTGTAATCATTAGTAATATTATTTAAAAAATAAATATATTTTAAAAATCATAATTAATAACGAGGCATAAGATGACAGTGGTAGTCTAAGGGAGCAAAAATATGGTGGTTGTTTCGTATTGAATGCTTTGGCTTCTTTCCACAGTAGCTGAAGATGTCCTTAATTTCACAAAGCATTTTAATAAGGGCCAAGGTGCCCTCATAAACTATTCAGATCGGACTGTTTGCAATTAGCATATTTTGTTATGAGGTAGGTGTTGGGAACGACCTCTTTAGGGAATTACCAAGAAGATCTGCCAATTCTATATGTTAAGAAGCCAAATAAAGAAATTCAATCAGCCTGATATTCACAAAATGCTCTTCCTCACAATGTGTTATAATTACAGAATGTATGCTGCTGTATTGATGATGTGTTCTCATTAATGAGGTGATGAGAGCAGAATGTTACTGTGAAATCTGTGTGGGCCGTCTCTTGTTTTAAATAGTATTTGAAACTGTCGCCTCGCAGGTATTTATTACATCCTGGAGGTTTATTATATCCTGGAGAGACTTTTGTGAGGTCATGGGGAATAATAAATTACCAACTAGAAACATTACTACCCCAAACATAACTTTTATTTAATTGGTCACGCTTTACAATAATGTTGCATGCATTTTTTAACATAGTTACGTTCAAATGTCACGAACAGGCATTTTGGTAATTTGTAAATATAATGTCATATATATTATTTAAAGACATATTTATATAAAAAAAACATGTCAAAATGATTTGCTTCATCCAGGTTAACGTGTGTTATTAGTTTTGAGCGGTTGTTATCTGGGAATAACCAGAGCCATTGAGAGTTGCGCCAATGTAAGTAAACATTTTTGCATGTCACGTGATTCATGTAGCCTTCAGTTAGTTCCAGGAAGTTATGTTTTCTCTTTAAATGCATTATTTCTTTGAAATATGCGTTTGTTTAATTGAAATATTCATTTGACAGCCCTATTAACGTTGATGTCTAGCTTCTGTCACCTCTCGAATGCGCATGAACAAGAGGCTTGTTTTTCCGGCAACTTACTTTCGTATTGAACTATACTACTTTTTTACAACATAGATGGTCAAGTAAGAAGAGACTGGTGGTCTCTGTCCTGGCATTAGCAAAGTTACTGCTCAATAAGTGAAATAACACACTTCATGTCTAATATTGTGCCTCCCTCAGCCTTGGCACAAGCACCGCTCTTCTGAACAACGATAACAACTTAAAAATCTCAGACTTAAAAATAATTCGGAAGCTCTCCTAAATCTCAAAGATAAATCAACACAAAACGCGAACAAGTCTTTCTTTTTACAAAAAAAAAACCTTAAAATTACAATTAATCTTGAAAATGAATCTCCTAATGCAGTCAGACACAAAGCATGCTGGGAACTACAAATCAACTGCCAAAGTAGTTATATCTAATACAATTTTTTTTTATGTAGTCTCAACACAAAATAAATAAGTAAATTTAATTTGACCAATCTAAATGGGTTAAACATAATATAGTTGAGTTGGATTTACTTAATAATTTGTTCAATTAAAATTTCTCAAATAAATTTTTTTTATCTAATCGACCAACATTTGTAGTTTTTATTCCCAATATTTGTAAGTTATTTTAACAAATTTTTGGGGTTAAAAACAGGAACATAATACATTTTTTTCATAAAATCTAGGCAAAAAAAAATTCAGTGCAATTTGGAACAATGTAATGTACAACTATTGTAAATGTTTATCATTGCATAATGTGTTCTGTTTCACATGTTATTTAAAGCAAAAATAGTATGTAGTACACAAAACAGTATGCACTGCAGTATGCTAGTATTCCATTCTGAAGATCGCTACATGCTAACAAACATAACTTGAAGCGTGATGGCTTGCACACAGGACAACAGCATCTGTGTTTACTTATACACTTCTAAGGCATGTGATAAATGACATTTGATTCTGATTTCATCCCAGCCTGTCTGGACATCTTTTTTTCTCGACTGCCTCTGCACACGCTGACTGTGATTGGTTCTGAACCAGCTCTCTGCGCGAGTCCTCTTTAGCATCGTTCTGTCCAGATCTCACTGCGGTATGCCGTGAAGGTGCCGGCTGTTTGGAAAGGAAAGGATTTTGACAGAAGAATTTGGCTGCGTTTAGAGTAAGTGAGAACTGGGTGTGCATACGTAAACCAGCAGCAGGAAATGCATTTATATCTGCGGATTAAAAGCCTGTTAACGCGCAAAGTTTAAGAGGCAAATAAAAATCTGATATTGGCCTGATTTTGTTTTAAGGGACATGGAAAACAGGATTACCGTGCTTGTTTAGAATAAAAGAGGTGGATGTCCTACGTGGAAATGCTCTGACTTATTTAGCCAGATATTTTAAGCCATTTACATTCAATGAAAGTGGTTAGTGATTTTATACACCAAAAAGCACTATTAAAGTCTGTTACTCACACGAGGCCTCAGTAGATTATTACAGCCACTTCCGAACTTTAAGGCCAAATGAATGACCATTTACTTACTTTTTACTGAAAAGAGAGCTTGACATTCTGCCTTATCTCCCTTTGTTTTTCAGAAGAATAAAAGCATGGTGTGGTGTCTGAGTCAGTGGTGAAATGTTCAATGTTTGGTTGACGTGTTCCTTTTAGACTATAGAAAGAACTAAGTGGCGGATATCAAGTGTGAATAAATCAGTGTTGGGTAAGTTACTCCGAAAAAGTAATGAATTACTAGTTACTAATTACATATTCAATAGTGCCATTAGATTGCTGTACAAATTACTCTCTCCAAAAAGTATTTCATTACTTTCTATATCCTACATCAACCTTGATTAGAACTGATTCAAGGACAGACATGAAACGGCTTATTTAATTCATTCAAATAAATAATAAATATCTTATTGACTGACCAAAGTATACAAATGTGAGAAGGATACATTAAAGCATACATTTTAAAATTAGACTTATAATTTTGATGTAATTTCCAATATTGATACAGTATTTAGTTCAATTACATCAGAAGCAACTGTAATTCAATTACAGAAAAATAAGAGTAATCCCTTACTTTACTTTTTCAATGGGAAAGCAATTCAATTACAGTAACTAATTAATTAGCAACTAGTTACAACCAACACAGGTATAAATGTACAGAAGTTTCGAAACGGCCGTGTAAATCCCAGAGAGGTTAATTGTATTCGAATAGAAGTTTGCTGGTTAAAACTATGACCACTTGTAATAAAATTTACCACCGTTGAGAGTGACATTTAAAAAAAGAAACCACTTTAAAACCTTCGAGCTATTTGGCTGTTCTCCACAGAAACCCACTTCCTGCTGGTTTTTCTCTATGGCTCTCCAGGTGAGTGAGTTTAACAGATGGAAAGGGAAACAGAATTGTATGACAGCTGTGCAGCGCTGGTCTGGAATGGCCAGCGTGCAGAGGGCTCCATATTTGGGAGCTAAAGGTGAGAGACTCGCAGTCCCGCTGGCAACACCCATCCATCGCATTCACAGCTTCCGACTCCTAATTTATATTTTCCTATTCACACACGCTTTCGCACTCAAAAACTGACCTTTCGCCAATCAAAAAGCCCTAGGCAACCAGGCTTTCTACGCTTGTTTATCCTTGTGCTTGTGTGAGAGAGAAATGCCTCTACCGTATGTGTGTTTAACTGGTGCAGTAGCTTCAAACGACAGAGTTCAGCTAGATTCTGTTGACAGTTTTCCTCGAGAAAGGTTGAGAGATGTCTGGGGATCCGTGAAGACACAACAGAGCCTTAAAAGTGAAATGTGGAATATATGCGCTTGTGTCAACGATTGCAGACGTAAATCTATGACACTCATTCTACTGACATCCGCCGTAATTGACTGACTGGAGAGTTTGTGACCGTGAGATGTGTGATGGCGGCCAAATTGAAACACTGACTATTATTGTAGAATACCTAGAATAACAACACAAGCTCACGGCAATTCATAGCTATTTGAAGACGTGTCTACTTTCAATGAATTTGTGTGATCTTATTCGTATGTTTTCGAACTTTGTTTCAGTTTTCAAACATTACACAAATGTTTCAACAAAATACAACCAACAGAACTTTTATAACCGAATCAAAATGTTAAACAGAGATGTTCAAGATTTAATTGCATACGTAAGATTTAAGAATAATATAAATAAAAATGAAACCAAAAGTGCGTCAATAGACCAGTGTTTACATTTTGTGTAAGTGGTTTATAAAAGACAGTTTATAACATTTTCCTGCATGCATTTTCTTTCTTGGCCTAGACGCTGATTCTTAAATCATTAAGTCTGACGCAAATCGATTCTGACTCGATCGTTTATAATCTCAATTTAAGATTGCGGCTATGCCGAGAATGTGATGTGTACTTTTGTTGCATTATGAATTGCTCTCTGACACCCACTGCAAGATATTCAGTCTGTTTGCATCTCATTGCATAAATCCCTCAATTTCTTTGCTCTCCTGATCCCCTGATAATGTCTTTAACTGTTCCAATTCAATCTGTGATGAATTATTAATGTCTTATCTCATTAACTGATGGCCCTTTACACTGGCAGAGCGAGCCAGCTCATGAGACATGGAGACTATCGTTATAAATGCTCTCCTGTTAATCTGAGAAAATGGACATGCGAGCTAGCCAATCACAAGCCTCGGTAAGAGGAGGCGGAACTGCCCTTGAGCTTTGCTTCAGATGGAACGTGTGATGCTTCTTGTGTTATGTTCTGTTTTAATGACAAGCTTTGTCAGAACATGACCGTGAGAGGATCATTTTAAAGCTTTTTGACATTCAGATGCCAGAAGGCTCTGTCTTTATGTAAAGATTACAATTGTAATTTGTGATTTGGCCTAGAAAAACAAATTCTGCCTGATCATTTATTATAAGATGTAGCAGAAATATCAGCTGTAGGGTTGAAACAGCGACTGATTTTTCAATAAAACTAAATTGCTAGGTTTGCCGATGTTTGCCACACTGTAAAAAAATCCTGTAAAAATAACACTTTCTGGCAGCTGGGGCGCTGCCAGAAAATGTTTTTTTGTTAAATAAGTGTTTCCTGTAAAATTACATGGTTTTCACTGGGTTTTTTTTGTGTAAATTTGCTGTATTTTTCTGTAATTTGATGGCTTTTGACCGTATTTCAAAATAGACTGTAAAACAAAAATCCCGTAAAAAGTTTCCAGCAGATGGGGGGCGAGAAATATACCGCAATAATAACAGCTTATCCCATAAAATAACATGTTCTTATAGTAAATTTGCGTTTTTTTTCTTTAATTTGACCGTTTTGGAACATATTTCAAAAATACTGAAAAACCTGTTAATAAAATTTGGTAAAGTTCTGTACATTATTTTTTTTTACAGTGCAGGTTAGTAGCATCTGATCGGTGGAGAATACTTTTATTAGTGAGTTAAATAAAAATCCACGAGCTGCTTTAGTTCTGCTTTGCTTTTTTAAATTACAGATATAAATTGTGAAAACGACATCTTTGCACATGTATATTCCCTGTTTTCTGCAACTATTTTCCTTTAGGCGTTTTCATGGAGGTTTCTTTTCTCTGCTTGTTTGTTTTCATAGTATAATGTATTTTAGAGAACCCCGCCCTCAAATTGGATTCAACAAACTGTCATTGGTTGCGTTACATGTCAGCTAGCCTTTCTGATTTCACGTTTTACATTCGTTTGAGATCTGAATCCTTTTTGCCTTGCTTCAGAGCAAGATTAACATGATCTGATTCTAAAACCCTTGATTTTTGGCTTGGAGAACTGCCCAGTAGATAATTTTGTCTGTTCAAACACAAGTGTCATAGCTTTAAACACAATAACAGAGCGATAGCAAAGTCCTCTCCCATTCTTACAACCTTACCCACAACAATTCCTTTAAAACAATAAAGTCCTGGATACCATAAATGCAACGACAGGAGTCCGGCGTATTACCTCCCTAGGTTGTCATCGACCGACCTGATGTTAGATGATAAAAATTCTTTCATTTTCTGGGCTATTGCAGTCGAGGGGACAATCCTTACATTAATAACATCCAGGCGCACTCGTGTCCAGGCCTGAGCTTGCACACATGGCCAACTACTGTAAAACCTTTTTATGTGAAAGTGGTTTGAGCCAAGCGTTCTGAGCAGATATCTGTTATATAGGTTTCTCTGGATATCAGGCCAATAAGTGCACTCTGGTAAATTGTTATAAATGGAAAACCTGTATAGCTGCTAGTTATTGCCTGATTTTCATTTCCTTTTTAAAAGTATATTTTTCTGCTTTCAATCCATTCTATTTTTAATGTTGTGATTTTTAAAGTGGATTGTTAAACTTGTTTGGTTTATTTCGTTCAAATATTGATTTTAGTTTTTTTATTTGTACATAACACACGTCAGTCCAGCAGTTATTATAGACGTTTCAGCTGATCAATAGAAACTCTAACCAACTAAATCGGGCCCAATTGTGTCTATGAAATGGTTTCAGAAAATGAAATGACACTGAACAGAAAGCAGATGCAGGAGGTGAAACGCTCAGAGATATGGATGCCAGCAGATGATGATTCACAGATGATGCAAGGAGAATGTAAGACTGTTGTGCATAAAAATCTAAACACAGAGGTAACACAAATGCACTGAGATTTTTCTCTGTGACAGTATTACTTCTGAACTGTGGAGTCTTGCAGGGCAACTCTCCTGTCCTGAGTTTTATTCTAACCACCCGTTGGGTGTAACTAGTTACTATTTAAGGGATTACTCTCATTTTTCTGTCATTTAATTACAGTTACTTCTGATGTAATGGAACTTAATACTGTGTAATATATTCAATAGTGGAAATTACATCAAAATGATAAGTCTAACTTTAAAATGTATGCTTTAATGTATCCTTCTCACATTTGTGTACTTTGGTCAGTTTATAAGAATAATTTACATTTAGACATTTTACATTTAGACATTTAGCAGACCCTTTATCCAAAGCGATTTACAAAGAGTTTAGGAGCAATAAGCGATATGTCATTCAGGAGCCATAATACATTAAGTGCCAATACAAAGTTACTGGTTTCAACAAAAGCAAGACCACTACCTGTTGAGAGAAAGGGTTAGTGTTTTTTTATTTTATTTATATATATAATTATATATATATATAGACTAGTAATTCATTACTTTTTCAGAGTAACTTACCCAACACTGCCTACGGCTTTTACTGGCATAAAGACAAACCATTAAACCAACACGGTAACTAAGAAAACGCTTGTCTTTATTAATGGACAATTTTGATATTCCGTTGCCTTGGAATTATAAGGTTCTATCTGACAATTCTTTTTTGCTATTCACATATTCTTCACCTGTGACAACTTTATGTGGTGTTTCTTTCTTTCACGATGTGTACATTATGGGACTTTTTTGTAATATTTACTGTCAAGAGAAATGCTAAAACTTTGAAGCTAGAACCTTATAATTCCATTTGATGAAATGATGTTGCTTTTATAGTTTACAACAGAGTAACATACAATGGAAATGATGTACAGTATATGGGTAATTGACAAATAAACTGTGAATGTGTCCTATGTTGTGTCAGCAAACAATGACGATAAATCTCTCTTATGCCATTTTATATTATAATACAAATATTTATCAAAATAAATGATATATTTTTAACACTTTGTTTTCAACATTTTTGCTGTCACATAATAGCACACGTTCGATATATTTGCCAACTGAATTTACCCTTACAAATTAACTACACTTTTATATACTTATAAGTAACTTTAAGTAAATTATATTTCAATACTGCTCAGTACAACTTTTTAGATTATGATTGTACTTTTAAGTAAACTAAGCGTTATTCAAGGTAACTGCGTACACAACTAGTTTACAGCGTTTAACATACAGGCTTAGTGAAGGAATATAGTAGTTCAATAGTTGTAGCACTTTACAAGTATACTTGTTCTTTTAAGGTAAATTTATACTTAGAATATTATTTTGCACCAAGTATACTATTATATTGTAAACATTTTTATAGACGGCTTCATTGGATGCATGTGCCTGCTTGCGCATCAGATGCATATGCCACAACTTCCTGTCTGTGTTTGGTTATAATATAACAATTTATTTTCATATGTATTTATAATAATATTAATTTATATTAATCTTTTGTTGTATAGCAATTGTATTAAATAGCATTAAGACTATTAACTGTCATTGATTATTTGCAGAGGTCTACCGGAAGTGAAGTTTGGGCCACGTTCTTGCCGCTGAAATGTGTATACTTGAAGTGTACTTCACGGACAGTTAAACATAGATTCTAAGTATTGTCCTATTGTCGCTGTATACAAAGATCACATTTAGTTCATTTGCACGTTTATTCTTCAGTGTTTTAAATGTTTGCCTGTCTATCTGTTTGTCGATCATATGTGAACCCTAAAGGTATATCTATAATCAGTGATATTGTCTGAGAACAATTACTTTCACATTGCTTAAGAGAGATACAGATCAAACCAAAGCCCACATCTGCTGATCTCGTTCCAGATGAAACGTGTACCGTATAGATACGTTAACACTTGGTCACATACCTTAATCAACCCGTCTAAATGTATCACCACACGTCTGTAGTCAGCTTCATTTGTATTACATACACTGTCTGTCTGTATTCCTTGCATATCTGTATTCTGTTTTATAAGTCAGAACATGTCATATACGTGCCAAAGGACTTGCTGCCGATCCGTGGTGTTCACAAACGTCACAAATGGCTTCTTCTTTGGAGGTCCCCCTGTTTGTTCTTCTCACCATGGCTGTGGTATGAGATACTCACCCGCTGCAATGCGTTTACTGTAGAAACCTTCACACGGCGCTAATGACTGTAATATGTCTTGCATTAATAATGCACCTCTGAGTTATTTTCAGCTGCTTGGGGTTAATTATCTGCTTGTTAAAGTTGCATAAGAGTTTGATTAAGCACAATAACAGATAAATAATCTCTCCCTCTCTGCATCCCCTCTCATTATACCCCATCACACGCTTGACTTATTGCTCGCTTAGATTAAAGTTGCCATGCATAGAGATGTGGGTCTGCATCCGTGATAACGTACTTACCCTGTGTTTATTGGTTTTGAATGATTGGTCCAAACCTGATTTGATTTCACACAATTTAAAGTCACAAGTATTATTTAGATTTGCCTCAATGACATAAATATCACGTGAAGACTGGCGGTCGCTGTTTAGCATCGTAGCATTAAGGTCTCTAATAAGAGTCCAGTTGCTCGGCACGTTCTTAAAGGGATAGTTCACCCCAAAATTAAAATACTTCTTACGCTCAGGTTATTCAAAACCTGTATGCATTGCTTTGTTTTGCTAAACACAAAGTAAGATATTTGGAAGGATGTCAGTAACCAAACAGATCTCATCCCCCATTTACTGCCATAGTAGGGAAAATAAATACTTTGGGAGTCAATGGGGGATGATATCTGTTTGGTTACTGACGTTCTTCCAAATATCTTCCTTTGTGTTCAGCAAAACAAAGACATTTTTACAGGTTTTGAACAATCAGAGGGTGAGTAAAGGATGACAGAGTTTTCATTTTTGGCTGAACTATTACTTTAAGGCTGCAAAATGAGCAGCATCTCACTGGGAAACTCTGGGTGGTCCAGACGGCCAGTCCGCCTCTTCTGCTGGTAACCCAAAATAAAACTGGCTAGACATACTTTATACTTGCTAGCTAATCTAATTTACTTATTTATTTGGCTTGTTATCAGAAATAATATGCAGGGACAATACGTCTATACTTGGCATTGATTTTGCCTGCTTCATAATATTTACTAGCCTACCAAACATTTTATGTTTCTGCCCCGTAAAATAACACATCTTGACAGGGTTTACGTCTTTATATCCTGCATGCATGCAAGTCTAAAATAACAGCAGGCATCAATGCAAATGGATTAAATGACACCCGGAAAGCGATTTATCAAATCTGAAAGCAATTTTAGGAAAGGTAACCATGTGTAAAAATGTATACCACTGAAAGGCAGGTGTTAATGTTAATCTACATTCTGCACTTGTTTGCATGTCATGATAATAAAACAGAGACTCTACGAAGGAAATCTATACGCTGCTGGATTGCTGATGTGCATTATTGTGTTACGAAATTATTTCTTTTGATCTTTTATTATTTATGTCAATATTTGCTGAGAAAGCCCACAATTGAAGATTATGCAAACATTATTACATTTTTGTGACAGAAAATAGACCAAAATTGACTTTAGATAATAAACAGTAATTTAATTTGAAATCCAGTCTGCATGAGTTAGATTTAGTGGACATTAACAGTATGAATTCTAGCTGCTATTATTTTCTACGGTTGATCTATGAACACATGCAGACTGTCGTCGTCTTGCATCAGAAGTATTGCGGTTTTTAAATGCGGGGTGAAGAGACACCATTGTGTTGCATTGTGTATCGCTGTATCCAGCCGTATATGAAAGTATGAAACTATAATAAAAGTGTTGTATTTTTGCTTTGTGTGAATTATATCTAACACCGATTTGTTGGTTTTCTTGGTCTCTGTTGACTGGTTTTAAAATGATTCTGAGCACCTCATCTTGAAGACATGCAAACCAATTTAGGCCGGTTTAAGTTGTTTTTTATGAACAGGGAAGTCTGTGGGTATTCAGAAGTGAATCCCTTCGCCGGTATTTTCTCTTCCTGACACCTTTGTGACCTGCACTTCATTACCGTGAGTGTATTTTACTCAATCACACACTCTCTGCTGACTGGCTCTCCTGGTAGCTGTCAAACACTTTATCTTTAAACAGGTTTAATCCTGCTTTAATACTCACTGAGTCATGATAAAAACACTCTTATAGAGAGAAATCCTTTCAGCCAAGGGCAGCCCTTTGTGAGGGTGGGCTGAGCGTATACTGTAGGGAGGATCTGGAAAACCAACCGAATCCCTTCATGTCTCTCAAATCTGACACATTCTCTCTTCTGACATACTTATGAGTAGGTTGTACACGTAACATGTTTCTTTAAATGTATTATTATTAGACAGTTTCAGCGGCAACAACATGAATAAATGTTAAGTGGTCCAAAGTTAACTTCTGATAGACCTCCGCAAAGAATCTTGGCTGTAGTTTTGCCAGTAACTTACTGTAGATTTAGTTACTACTTAATACTACTTTCCTATTAGTAGTGTTTTTAATTACTTTAATCAAAACTAGAACACTTTGACTTTTGAGATTTAAAATGAGCAAGAAGAGACTGGCATTAGCATAGCAACACTGCAAAAACTGACATTCTTCCTAAGCATTTTGGTCTTGTTTTCTAGGAAAAATATTTAAAACGTCTTCAATTGCGATACATTTACATAACAAGAAAGAGACTTAAGATATTTGGTCTTCTTTTATGGAAGAAAAATATAGAAACTAGTAAAATTTATGCATAAAACAAAATTGTAAATGAAATCTACAGTAAGTTACTGGCATCCTGCTTCGATATTACAGCAAAATTTTACAGTGTATAACTTTCATTTAAATTTGATGTAATACAATTAATATACAATAGAATGTCAATATACATTAATTTGAATAAAAAGGGAACCATAAATGTTATACTTTAACCAAACACAGGCCAGCACATGCCAGCACATGCATCCAATGGTACAGTCTATTGATGACAGGAACACATGACCTGTCTTTCTTGCACATATATCATTTTAATATTGGGATAGAGACATACAGATTTATGTAATATCTTATTGAATTGATGGAACATTTTTGTATTAATTGTATTAATTTATTAGATTTCAAATGACAAGTTTTGTTCTGTGTGTGACTTCTATAGTTTGGTCAGTACCATAATGAAAAATGCACACATCAGGAAATAAAATTTAACAACAATGGAATTTATCTGATAATTAAAGTTATCAGTCTTTGGTTTTACTTTCAAATGCAGTTGTCTATAAAAAATGCGTATTGACCTCGTTTACCTGTGAGTTTCCATCATTTCCAGTTGGGACTTGTGTGAGGTTTGTGTGCCATTTTCCAGAATCAGACGTCTGTAAAGTTGTACTGTATATACCTTTTTTTTTACCTTTCAGTTGAATCATAATGTCCAATCCTACACTGTCGGAAAAAAAGTACAAAACTGTACCTTTATCGTCGCTGGGGTGGTACCCTTAATGGTTCCCTTTTCTACCTTTGCAGGTGTAAAAAACATAAAAAGTTACTTTTAAAGGTACACAGTAGGTCCTTAGGGTACAATAACGTACCCCCCAAAAAATTCAACTTTTTATGTTTCGTAAACCTGTAAAGAAACAAAGAGGAACATATAAGGGTACCCACCCGAGTGAAGATAAATCTCTCTTATTTAATATGATAAATATAAGTAATATAAAACAATATATTACTAACAGTTTTTTTTTAAAAAGGTTTGCTGTCACACCATAGTACACATTTACGGTTCATTTGTCAACTATACACACTAGACGCACAAATCCGTATGAATGTGAAAGAGTTCACCCTGACTGTAAAGCAGACCTAGGCGCAAATATTTGTCTGCCAATCTTCAATTAATAAAACAACACACGCAAAGAAGGAGGGCAAACACTTGTTTGTTTGTATAAGTCTCATTTGAATACAGGCACTGTCGGACAGCTTGGGTCTTGGATGTTTAAACCAGCCTCTGCATTGACAGCCTATAATTACATGCGGATGCTCGCCGGTGACACGAGCTGAACACCCAACAATTACCAATCAGTCTGCTGAATGTGAGCGCTCATGTGGATAATGACAGGCGAGCGGTGAACTCAGATTGGAAGGTGGGCACTCCAAGTCTCTTATTGTGCCCTCTCTGTCCTGCGGCTGCCGGTCTCCCTATTACTCGAGAGCTTCTCGCAGACTGTTGTCTTTCTTTTTACTTTTTTCAAGTGTCTTCTCTTCCTCATTTACAACGTGACTTTTCAACTAGACCTTTTGGAATCGACCTAAACCAACCCTATGGCTCTGTTTGAAATGATGCTGTTTGCACCGATTCTGCAAACAGCGAACACTACAGAGCCCTCATATTTGTAGCGTTTAATTTTAAGTGTCTGCGTGTGTCGGTGTAAATTCATATATTGATACGCTCTGTGCTTATTAAAATTCAACTGTAGTACTCACTTTAGCTATTAATAACAAAGTTAGATGTCGGGACAATAATACTAAACTTGCATTATTCCGACCTTGCACACTTGAAATAAAGAGCAGGGAAGAGATAAAACCATCAGTTAGGAGAACACAGTCCACCTCCTGGGCGATTGCATGTCATTTCAGGCCAGATTTTATCCGGTTGTGGTACAGGTAACAGATTTATGGGTGCAGTCAGCTATGAGGTCATGTGCTGTATGTGTTTTTGAGATCATAATCCCTGATTGAACAGAGGGTGGTAACCTATCCTGCGGAAGAAAACTGCGACCAAATCATTATAATTAATAGAGGAACTGTTTGTTTGTTTGTGTGGTGTGTGCGTGTGTGTGTGTGTGGATATTATAATGTCACACACCCCTGAAATTGCCCTCAATATCAGGTTTGAGCAGATGAGGAGGACTCAGCCTGCCCACTTACAAGAGAGAGAGAGAGAGAGAGAGAGAGAGAGAGAGAGAAAGAGTGAGAGAGCTACTCATCACAGGGATAGATATGTGTGTGTTAAATTCAGGTTGGCATGCCCTGCAGTATCATCTTCTGCAAAAACGCACATGTTTGCCTGGATCCACCATCTGGCTTTTATTTATGTTTATTTTATTTATTCTGTTTATTTATTTATTGCACAAAGCCACACTTTGTGTATGTACACTACTGTTTAAAAGTCTAAGGTCACTTACCTAAAATCTTACTTATGATCTTACAAACTTTTTATCTAAAGGCTTGTACTTTAATGTTTGAAATGGGAAAAAACTATAATTGTGCAAACAGTAATTTATTTAATTACTGTGTTTGCACATTTAATTTAATTGCATTTTGTTTTAAAATGGATGACTTGGGTTAATAAAAAAAGTCCTTTACTATAGTTTAAAAAGCTGTTATAGCTTATAGTTTATAAGGCTGGTTGATATTGCAAATTTAGGGCGAAGGGTGACTTCACTTAAAAACTGAAAAATATAACATTTTTGATTTATCTTAGATTTTTTACATGCAACATCATTCCCATAGTTACATTCATGTTAATTCATAGTTTTGAGGAGTTTGACTATTCTGAGTTGTAGAACTATACAGGAAACGATAAAGCCAGTGTGATCCTAAACATTTGAACGATGCATGTGAACACCGTAAAAGTAGATTTTTTTCAAGGCCTATTTTAGTGCTTGCAAAAAAAAAAAATCTGTATTTTATGCGTCTCTATCCCTTCTTAATCACATTCAGTGAGTTTCAGATAAATTACTAATTTCAGCAGATAAAGATCTTTTTTCCTGAATTTCCATTCAAGAGCCTGAATATGTATGAGCACTTATCAATGCAGACCTCGGGTTTTAAATCAGAGAGAGAGAGCGCACAGTAATCACATATAACTCTATCATGCATCTCATCGGTAGAGTTCATGACCTGTGGTTAGCGGCTAATCAGCTTCCATGATAGATAAGATGCTGTATTAAAAGACGCTTACAGTACCTCTGTAGACAGAAGACATCAAGAGGTAGATTCTGAAACTGAGAAACAGAGCTTTGAATATTCAGGAGCATCTGCAGTTTGGTCACTCAACATTCGTCCAACCAGACAGTCATTGCCAAAGATGACTTATACTGCAGTCAGTCGTGTGAACCGGAGAGATAATTTTTTTGGAAGGCTTCTGAACAAGTGTTTATCTCTGAAGTATATTTATAAATGATAAAAGTGGACTTTTAGACTTACTTTGGAAAATGTTTTATTCAATACAATATGAAGCATACAATATATCATACTTTATACTCACACATGTGTTTTGTCTTTAAAGCTTAAGTACATTAAAAACGTATTTTCTTTAGGTAGTGGAGTATAAGGTATGATATTTGATTTAAATTGTAGTGAATGTTTTTTTTACAAGTATTTTTTACATTTAAGAAGTAAAAATAATGTTTACTTGAGTAAAAGAAAGAGGCATCTTTTAGCGGCATCTAGTGGTGAGGTTGCAAATTGCAACCAACGGCTCAGTCTACCCCTCCCTTTCGAAGCACTACGGTGACTGCGACTCTCACAGAACAAAGATGTGTGTTTGTAACCAATGTGAAATATCCATGCAAGAAAAGGGAACTGAACATGGTACAATTTCAATAGAACTAGACTCAGTGGGTTAGCGTTAATAAACCAAATAAAAAACGCTTCAATTATTAAAGGAGGTGCTTTAAATGAACACCATCTGAAAAACAAGTTTGAGTCATGGAACTGTAGTGGGGGTTGTAAAAATGGGTAGGGGCAAAAAAAAAAAAAGAACATATGCCTTTCGAAGTGTATGACAAGAGGGCAAATGTGTTCGCAAATGTTCAGAATAAACACTTGAGACAATGGATCTAAAGGAAAAAGTGTCCTTGTTTACAATCACGGCCACAAATGACGTTCAAACATTTTTTAAGAACTTACACCCGCGTCTACCAGAATCGGAACACATAAAAGATATTTTAGGTAGACCATACCGAGAAAAGATTCCAGGCCTCATCATATGCAGCATGTTAGCTGTGTGTAAGGTCCAGAAAGTACTAAATGAAGACAGGGGAATAGGATCGTTCAATGGGTCCCATTCCGATCACATTGGGCTCAACTGAATTTCTTTGAAATGACGAGGAAGTCCGGAAATATCATGGTGCAAAAAAACCAAACCAAAATAAAATCGACTTAATAATCGAAATAAATTCTCCCCGTGTCTTGTCAGCTGAAGTGGTGGGGGGCGTGTTTACACGAGAGCAAACTTCGGTTGGTGAGAATATATCAAAAAACAAGATAGTAAAGGCGTTAAAATATTTGTTATAATTCCCGGAGTGAGAGTAAGAATTCAAGTACCGATCCAGCCGCTTAGCTTTTAGAACGTTGAACAAGGATTATTCCATGTCTGTTTCCTTTCATTAAGATGGTCACGTAGTGAAAAAAGATTTGTCTTTTTGCAGTGTTCTTTTGAGAACGCCAGCAGCCAATCACTAGTCGTCCTAACTAGTCACGAGGGGATGGCTTAGGATATCCAAGAATTAAAAGTGCGTAGGTATAATTTCTTGAATAAAAAAAAGGGCACAGAATTATATCATTACTGTAAATTAATCAATGACGGGTAAATCAATAACTACGCCTGGGCACTATTGACCAGCTGAGAAAAATTGCATCACTAACAAGCAACTGTCTGGTAGCATTAGTCTGCAAATTGTAATATGTATAACTACTGTTAGGTAATGGCATTAAGTGTGGCTTGATGCGCACACGGTGATGAGTATATAGAAAACACGTAGATGGGTTATAAAGGAGCATTGAACATAACTACTAACTGTGTGGGAGAAAAGTTACAAGATTAATTATTGAACATCAGTCTCGGTAATAAAATAACATGTACACTGAGATGATAAAGAACTGTGAGTGTACAGCGAAGTAAGATACACAAACACAAACAAAATCTTACGAAGGAACTCAAACAGCAACTAGAAAAAAGCATTGAAACACAAGAAAAGGGAAAAATACAAATCAAGGTAAAATGAAACATTATATAGTGGGGAAATCCTCGTATATCAATCCCCGGCCCTTTTCCAAACCTATGAAGTTGACTAAATACGTAAGCCTTTTTAAGGTATCAGAGGATCCGACAAAAAATTCCTAACACAAGGCTGGTCGCATACGGGATCATATCAATATGACTTTGTTATGTAAAACCACTTAAAGAAAATATGTGATACTGTGCATATATGTGAACATTTCACTCTTATTTAACCGAATGGTCAAACTCCAGACTCTACAGTATACATAAGACGGTACACCAGAGATTTCAGTACTAGCAGACCAATGAAAACAAGCAACAGTCGTCCCTAATGGTACCGCACAACCATCTTACAGCATACTACCGGAACGTTGCTAAATTAGCCAAGGTTTGTGAGGAAGGGAGGTGCCAAATCAGAAATATTGCATTAAAGGGGTTTAACCCGTCTTGACTGTGTGTGGCGCGGGTAGTGGAAGGGACATAATGAGGCTTGTGAACAAGCAGCCATTCAAATCTATCATGTATTCATAAAGCTCCTACTCATACATCAAATAAAGGTGTGAAAGAAACAATTAGAAGCAAGTTGAATGGATGGCCCGTGCGCCTTTGAGACCACACACACAAACTCCCCCATTGACTGAATCTACAAATAATATTCAACACGCAATTGTAAGCTGGAGTTTCGTGATGGATGCGATGTGTTATAGGGGTTGTGAATAAAAATGTGTGGCATATATGAGCGATATGACGTTTGCCACCGGGTTTGTTACTAGGATAGAAATATGCAACCCAGTGTATCATAAATGATATGTATATGTGTAAACTTGAATGAAGGTATTTTTCCAACCACATTAGTTGGTCATTTTTACATTAAAACCTACATGTTAAAATGGTTTGCTGACTTAGTAGATTTCCATGAATAGAAATTGAATTGAAGTAAACTTTACAATTAATACACACTTGTAGATATCTTGGGTTTTTTGGTTGGTTAAATGATGCAATATTTTGTTCAATTATAGAGAGAAATCTCATGTATTAACCAACCACAAAAAATTACTTTATTTCATCATGTTCAACCCACTTAAACTCAAAGGGATCTTATGAACATTAATCGAGTTATGTGAGATGGGGGACTATAAATTCGTTTGTAAAATTAACTAACGAGTAGTAGAAGTTTATAAAGTTCACCAAAGCATTCCTGTTGCATAAGTAATGCACGCACATGATTCATGTTTGTCGAACAAGTAGTGGTTTTATGGATTACGTGTTGCATTCAATTAAATAGACTCATAGTTTTGGTTATTGTATCAGAAGTTGTGCTCGTAAAGATTTATCACAAAGTTTGGTTGTTAAAATGAATTTGGGTGTTTAAAAACAACAAAAAAGAACAAAAAACAAAAAAAGACAAAAAAAAAAAACACAAAAAAAAAAAAAAAACAAAAAAAAAAAAAAACGTTGTTTTTTTTATTTTTAAGGGGGGAAAAGGGGGGAGAGGGGGGGAAAAATTAGGGGGTTTTTAAGGTGGTTGTTGTGATGTTGAGGTAAAAAGAATGGGTGTAAAAAAATGGGGGTGGGGGGTTGTAAGGAAGGGGGGGGTGGTTGGGGTTTATGGTGGGTCAAATAATGGGATAAATTGGGGTGAAATGATTTTGATGGTGGTTAAGGTTGGGGGAGTAAGGAAAATGGGGCGGGGGGTTGGGTGGAAAGGGGGTTAAAAAAAATAGGTTTATAGTGGGTGGGGTGATAAATAAAATTGTGGAAATGAATAAAATAAAAAATGGGTAAAAAAAATGTAAGGTGGGAAGGGGGTGGGTGGGGGGGGGGGGAAGGGGTGGTGGGGGGAAAAAAATTGGGTTTAAAGTGAAAAAAAGGTTTAAATGAGAAGGGGGGGGGGGGGGGTGTGTTTGAAATACTGGTGGGGTGGGGGTGTGAGGAAATAGGTGGGGGGTGGGTGTGTTAAAAAAATAAAAGATCATTGAAATAGGTGGAGACTGGCGTGTTGGATATAGGGGGGATGGTGGATTTATTAGTGAGGGGGAAGGGAAAGGTGGGGGTAATGAGGGGGGAAAGGAAAAGGGGAAGAAGGAGGAAGGTGGGATATATAAAAATTATGCATTTATGTTTTGTATGTATTATTTTGTGATTGTATCAAAAGGGGAAAAGTAGGTATGGAAATGTTGAAAAAAAGGTGTGTTTTAAAGGTGTATAGAAGAGAGTGGGGGAGTGGGGGGGTGAAAAAGTGGAATAAAAAATAAAAAAGGAGGTAAGGGCGGGGGGGGAGGAGGCTTTGTAGGTTGGCAGTTGCTTAGGCGCTGGTGATGGCAGGGACTCCATCTTTCTCATCCCTCCATGTTGGTCGCCGGTTTTCACTCATAGATTCATCCTTTGGCCATGTCAGCTGACTTTTGAAGCCTAGTTCCCTTACTAAGACTACTTCGAAATGAAAAACACCGTGGCCGATGGTCAGAGTATAAAAAGAAATTAACAATCTTCGGTGTGACAGAAGTATTTCTCTTTTTGTTCGCAAAACAGTGAATGACAACAAATTACTATATGGTATGTTGACAAGTTTGCAACGACTTTTTGATATATTGAGAAGGATGGTTGGATAATACCCCTGCTTGAAGATAGCTTCGCAATATAAATGCAGTGGTAAAAAATAAATAGGCCTAAAAAAAAAGGATTGATGGGTGGGAAAGGTTGATTAATGGTTGCATTGTTTGGTGGATTACCATGAATTTTAAAAAAAAACATAGAAAAAAAAAAAGCACTCGGTTATGGTGATAGCTCATGAATGATGTGTTTTCTTCACACTTCACTTCGTCTAATGGCCAAGTAAACTAGAGACAAAACTCTCAGACATGACAGTGGAGTAAAACAAAACAGAAGTAAAAAAGAGTCAAGAAGGTTAACTCATGCTCACTAAGTATTTACGTCTATTACATTTAATGTTTGAAATGGGTTTATAAGTTAACATCCTAGACAATTAAAACTGGTGATAATTAGGTAATTTTACTTTTATTGTATTGTCTAAGCTAATTAGCGTAACTTTAATACGTTAAACCTTGGTAAGTAAAAAATATCTGTTTCATTTTTTTATAGTGCACTTCATATTATCTATACATTATAAAGTCTCTGTGGTCACAGTTAGTGAAAAGAATAATATTGAAGAAATCAAGAATTATGCAATAAAAGGAGAAATGCATGTTGCAAACAGGGATTAAACTTTATAAAAAAATTAATTAAGTTAAAACTGCATAAAAAAAAAAACTTTGTTCAGAGGTTTTACTTAATGTTTGTTTTATGGGAATAATTTGTGTAGAGTTTGGGTACCAAGGCAAATTGAAAATAAAATATTAAACATTTTCTTTAAAAACGGTGAAAAAAACGTAAGTAAAATTTTGTAAAATACCGGTAAGTGCCCAACTAAATCTTACAAAAATTTGCACAAAAACAATATAGAATACATAAAATGTGTGACATGGAACATGAAGATTATTGTGATTATCAATCACAAATTCAGAAGATCTGGAAGAAGATAGGTGGCGACGGTTAGAACAAAACAGGTTCACACAAAGCGAGAGAGATTCCCTTTTGACATCTTTGGCTAGCCTCTACCGTTAGATGAATATCATATCTAATCACTTTGGGTAAATATCCGCATGTCCGGGAGAGAATTTCATTAGCATACAAATACAATTGTTTTGATAATGAGGTTTGCAAAAGGACCAGAAAAACAAGTGTAAATGTGCAGACTGGAAATACATGACTGGCGTTCATTTATTTGTCTAGTTCTGTTTGTGTGAAGATGATGAAGCAGGGATGCAATTTGTTTAACGTCAACGTAGTGGGTGTTTGAGTAAGTGTCTGGTAACAGTGTATTGAGTTGGCAATGTGAAACATTTAGAACTTCAAAATTCAAAGACTAATGGTAAGTTGGTTAAATCATAATTTTGTATGAAGGTAGGCTTCTTGTGAGAGTCAGGAACTCGGGCATCTGACATTTATTCATTGCAACATATAATACTCATTTTAAATCGGCAAGAGGGTTGAAGTACGTTTTTTCACTTGCAAAACAATGTTTGGTATAGGGTGTTGAATATTCCAAACTGAGTTGAACAATGCATCTGAAAAATTTAGTACACATTTGGAAGATATGACAAAAAAGTATTAATCTATTAAAAAATCCGACCTTGTTGGGCACAACCCCGATTGGCATAAGGGTAAACATACTAAAAATACTAGTGTTTTAGTAGTGATACGAATACTTCAAAACATTCGATTATCTAGTAACAAGTAGTACAGGGGGGCACTGCTGCGCATATAAATGTTTTGTTCCACAAAATAGTGAAAATAGTTGAAGGTAATCTCTTCCATTTTCTTGTGTGGTAACCGCATTGGTTGTAAATGCCGCAAAACTCTATAAATGTGTTATTGTGTCTATTACCAAAGGCAATTGGGTGAAGTGAAATTGTAACATTTACTTTTGTAAACAGAAAAAACCAATGAACTAACCTTTCAATGGCAGGGAATAAATCCGAATGGGTCCGCTTCCAGTTAACATAAACTAATAGCTATTAAATATCATGTCCCCATATAAGTTGGTACAATGTACACACAAAAAAATACAATTTTAGACTAACAACATAATGGCACCCCATGACATGCACGAACTCAAAAAAAATAATTTAATTCACGAAATGCCAAAAATCAAATGTTCAGTTAGACAAACAAAAATATAGGGTCGGGGAAATTTGGTGGATTAAAAGTTTAAAAAGTAGGTGACCTGTGGCCATGATATAAATTCAGTTGAAACTGAAGTGAAATCCCATAGTTATTGGCAATCTAATACATTTAGAATAATCTAATCTTAAGGGGGTCGTATTGGTTTTATGTGGTGACATCAACAGTTTCTCAATATAAAAAAAAAAGTTGTGAAAAGCCATAGCCTAAAAACGAGAGAAAAGATGCTAGGACTAATGGAACGGGCCTGAGAACAGCAATGGACAAAAATGTAAATGCAAAATTGTCCAGAATAAAAAATTAAATCCGTGGAACATCAGGTAATTGTAAAATCTGTTCTCTCTTTATAACTGTGTTCCAGTTAGGTGTGAAGGTTTTGTAGCTCAAAGATAAGCAGAAAAAAATAGGATTGGGCCAGGGTTTAGGCTACTAAAATTGTATTTGTATGTGCGGTTGTGACTTTAGCCCCTGTTGAACCTTAATTGTGATGACGCCAGAACAAGTGGCCTGTTTTGAGAGAGCAGAACGAAATGAATTCATCTCAGTTATTTATTTCTTTTAAAGACTTTCAAACATTTAGCTTAAAGCAGAAAAAAAAGTTGAGTGTTTTTGTTATGCTTTGCATCATAATTCCAACAATATTCACAAACTCATAAAAGACATTGGAAGTCTGAATGGTCAAAACCCCTCAAAACCAAGAAAATAGAAAGAAAAAAAATTGGTGTTGTGTAATTATAAGATTGACCCGGGGGGAAAAAAAAAAACAAAAGGCTCTGTATATATTTAACCTTAACCGTAGCGGACATTAATGAACGCAATTTCGGACACAAATGTATACAATTTCCTGTAATAATTGACATGCAATGATGCAAAGAATTCAGCAGAATTTGTATGTACAGACAAAACTGTTGATATAAAAATTCAGAATTTAATACTGCGTGTGACAACTACTTGATGGGGGGCTGGTCTGTTCCATTGAAAGGGGTTAAGCATAACATCACACCATTCACCACAGCGCCCCAAAAAATAGAAATCCGCGGTCCTCATGATATGATAGGCTTGGTCTACAACCGAGGTGATCAATTACATTGGAGCCGATTAAACCGAGAGACAACCTTAATCCCAACATTAATGACGAGAAGAGCGCGGGCCGGACCCGTCACAAGAAAAAACGGCCATTAATTCTGTTTGGCGAATGAACCTGAATCGTATTATAAGTGAGGAATTAAAGATGTTCTATCTAATCATCGTTATGAAGCCCCGGTGCGCAAGGCTTCGTGGATCAATTCAACAGCACGCTAGATGAGACTTGAATGCCTGCGTCCCTGTGACCGGTCCTCTAAAAGGAATCGTGTGCGCGCAGGGAGGGCCGAGGGGAAAAAAAAATTTGCTGTGAAAACATCGCAAGGTCGATTGAGCGTGCCCGTTCTGCGAATCCCTTAAGTCTTTAATGTTACCAGCATCCGATCAGGAGGGTGGTGCCTTCTTTTTGGGTCCTGAATAAAATGACCAAGCCTTGACCACATTGCTCACGAAATACAAAAATTTATTAAATAACCAGACAGATTTTTAGTATCTGTATGTTAAAAGTGGTGGTGTGCGAAGGATTCATAGAAGCGTCCGGACAAGATTAATGGAATTCCCACACAGCTCAGCTTCTGGCCACTGAATGTATGGGGAACATGTGCTATAAAAATAAGGTCTTCAGGGCTATATTGAGGTGTAAAGGCTTCCAGCAAACATTAAAAGACCACCTGGGGGCCCCTTTACAAGCCGGCGACCACACCAAAAGGAAAGGTGCGAAATTATAAAAGGTATTGCTATGGCTAAAGAGGAAGGCGGCGGTACCTGCGCGGGGACTAAGGTCCAGTGGGTGTCCCTTTTAAAGTCTTAAAAAACAGGTCACTGATAAGAACGTGAAAAGCCATTTTGACCGTGTTGTTGCTTAACATGGTTGATCATTTAGGTATGACTTTATCCAATGGACCAGAGGATAGATGCCATTTGTTTTGACGCACTCTATGGGGAGCTAGTCGTGGTGAGGACACACTTATCCCGGCTGAGTGTTAATAGAAATTCTGAGTAAATAAATAATAGTGCTTAATGTGACGGGTGAGGGCCGACAATGCTCTGATAATGGAAAACGGATGTGGTTAGATTATCACCATTGAAAGGAAACACATGTTTGGCCATTAATGAGAAACGGGGTAACTCACTCCGGTTTCCCATCGAAAGTTGTTAATATGAAAGCGGTTTAAAAAGACTAAAATCTAAGTGCACAAACCTTGTTATATATTTGCTGATGTTGTGCTGATGGTGTAAGTGTTTGCTTTAATGGCGGGTCGTACATCACTATCCACCCTCCATGGGAATAATCTGGACATGTGTTTTTCACAGGATATCTAATATAGTGTTTTGGAACGGCATTCGGGAAATAAGAAAATATGCCCCCAATGTGGAACAGATGTATTTATATCTTTTACTGGATTCTTGATAAAAAAAAATGAACATTATGAAAGTACGGGTTACACCGATGGGGGCGGCAAAGGGGCAGCAATTTGAAGCCGATCAGCCACACTGAAAACGCTTCCTGATGGATTTGAAATGAAATATATGGTGTCTGTCACCGAGCTCGTAATTTAAAAATACAAGACTCTGTAAACATTAAATCATTTATTGTAAACAGTGTAAATGTTTCCTGATCCCAGCAAGGCAGAAAAAAAACACGTTTTGGGTAGTAATTTAATATGTACAGAAAATAAGAAGTTAATAATTTTAAAACTGTTGGAAAAAAACTCGGTTCTTCCGAATCTTAGAAAGTAAACCACACAACCCGGTCGGGTAAAGGTAATAGGGTAATGTTGTTCTGGGGGTTGTTTGTGCTAGGATGGCTTGTGTGCGTGGGGGAAATTGCGAACTAAGGGTCCAAAAGCCCGGGTAATAGGCCCTGGAGAGTGGATTTGATCAGTGGCTTAAGATCATATGTCCCCTACATCCAAATCATGTTCTGTCTGTAAGCCATCACAACTGACGTGTAGATTTAAAAATCCAGCCCTGCGAATACAACCTCATCTTACTACACATCACACATTGGAGCTCTTTATCTGCATATATAATAGGTGTTGATGATGATGTATCGAAAAAATACTTTACAACAATACACACAGATTTTTGCAGGCAAATATTAGCATATGGCAGCGCTGCTACCTAAAAATGGTAGGGGCCCGTATTTTACTCTAATAAAGATCATAGATTCTGTGAACCCAATACTTCCCATAATAGCCGTTAGATTATACAATTGTAAAAAGGACTCAACTTAACTCCTTAACTCGTGTTGTTGGATATACATGCCATTAAGAAGAAAAGTTTACTTGTAATCAGAGTATGGATGATATCAGAGCTTGTTCTCAGTGGTGCGTCCTCATGGCTCGTTGGGCACACATTTAAAATGAAAGAACGCCTTCTCGTAAAATCAGGGCTTAGATCTATGGAAGACAAGTCATGACAAAGACGAGAGTCCTCATCAGCGTATAAGTTAACACAGACTCCCACAAGTGGAGTCCACACAACAGATACAGCATTGAAAGATGAGATCATCCTTGAAAGGTCAAGTCACACAAACGGGGGGGGGACGGATTAGATTTGAAGCGCCGCGTAGGCGAGAGCTCATACCTTGTAAATTGCTTCATAAAAGCGTTGGGGTGGCGTCGATCGGTCCTGGGGTTTTTGGTAAATAACAAAAAGCTAAAGCAGTGTATAAGAAAGAAAGGTGGCAGACAAAAGGTGTTATGGTCTAATGCAGCGTAATACAGGGGGATCGAATAAAAAACACTGGTGGCAACTAAGAAAAGGGGGTGAAGAATTGTAGGTAGACATTTTTTGGACTTAATTGATCAAACTAGGCATTGCCCAAAACAGATGAAAGTGTCACAAGTTTGTAACTTGTTGTGTGGGTTGTTATACAGTCAGGAATCCTTGAAGAGTTTTTATTTATGAAAGGGGGGAATGGTACTCAAAAATTGACAATGTTGATCATGCAATAAACACAAGTGAATAACAAGTGAAAAATCTAATTTTTCACCTAGCTTTGGGAGCAGAATCTACAGTTTAATGGCGGTTGTATTTTTTGTAGTATTTTTTATAGAAAGTTTCACAGAGAATGAAAAAATTTTTTAAACTAGGCCTAGAGGGGTAAAATTACACAAAAAAAGTGTTATGGGTTAAAATGGGATATTGTTGATTTCGTCGATAAAACAGGCATAATCGTGAGTTTGAAAATAAATAACATGAGGGCGGTCAAGGCCCCATCAAATATTGGTGTTTAATGTGTGGGGTGAGAATGTGCATGTACTACAAAATATTTATTTTGAACATCAACATTTGAGTTTTAATCCCATTAATAAATTCTGTTTTTGAGTAACAATATAGGTGGCCAAAAGCATGTCTGGGAGGGAAGAAAGTAGGGTTGTACCAGATTTATGCTGTTTGAAAAAAATAGCTCCTACTTCATATTAGATTTGAACCATAAAATATGAAGGTATAACAAGGCCACAGTGGTACAAACGATGTAGCACAACACAAAACTTGTAATGTATTTTTATTTATTAATGAATGCAAAATTCGTTTGGCAAAAGCCAAACCAAAGTGTATCAAGGATATTGGATCTTACTAAACACTAAATTTAACGGTCATTTTACGTGAAACAATTTACACACAAAAAATGAGTAAATTTTAAAGCTGTGAAATCAGTGAAATATACTTTTTAAATTGTGTAAATGTAAGTCAAAATATTAGGTAAATCTGAGTAACTGAAATATTTATATTAGAATTTACCAAAAATATAAAGTATATATCAAATATATAATTTCTTAATTAAATACTTGTTTTTTATTAAATGAACTTAAATAATATATGTCGGTTATAGAAATGAACTATTGGATTTTTTATTTAAAAAATTATATGTCCCACTAAAAAAAAAAATATGTTAAATCATTTTAAAAGATTTTATTAAGTTAATTAAGCCACATTAATTATTTTTACTGTATAAACCATGTATAGAAAATTTAAAGCTCACATAAATGAAAGCAATGAGTGCTATATTATCTGAATATTTCTTGATCCTCTCTTGTAGTAAAGCTTTGTAGTTATTTTTCTGGGCCAAGGCCTCTTAAAGGGATAGTTCACGCAAAAATAAAAATTCTGTCATCATATACTCACCTTTGAGTTGTTCCAAATCTGTATTCAACCAAACAAAGAAATGTATACATATCTGGAACAACTCGAGAATGAGTCATTCACGACAGAATTTTAATTTTTTGGGTGAACTGTCCCTTTAAATTCTCAAGTCTTAGCTTCAGTTTATACTCCAATCACACAATTGCAACATGCATACCAAATAAAATATTTTCGGAAATTTAAAAATAAAATATTTAAATAAAAGCAAAGATGTCACTTTTGGCCAGTACTGTACTGTATATCCATATAAATGAGAGTATGCAACACCTGTAACCACTACAATAACTTTTTTCTACACATTTGTTGGTGTCTCATAAAGATGGAAATCCCTCAGATCTGTTGTGGTGTTGTGTGGGTTAATGGTATCGAGAAAAACAGGCTGTAAAACCCCAATATTGCTTGAGCTTTACATTCTAACACTCACAGATATCGAAGTGTTCTCCGAATATCCGGCGGAAACTCAGCCAAGAGATTGTAAAGCGGCGGTCTGGGAATGTTTTAGAGAAGAGACACCCTTTACCCTCTCGAGCAGACATGAGATTTCCAGCAAAACAAACAAACAGATAAAGAGGCTTAGGTTCATCCTGAAATGAGAATCTAGTCTGTGTAACCTTGAGCTCTGCTGCGGTAAGGGACGTTTAGGGGAAAAAGTGCCCGGATATCCTTGCAGGATGCTGCGGCGAGATGGAGAGCAGAGAAGGATCAATTGCCACAAACTGACATTTCATTACTGTCCCATGCTTATGAATTGGCAATATAGCGCGTGCCTGCGTGGTTATGATCCGGGCCTGCGTTCGGTCCCATCAGAAAAACAATTCTGGAACCTGCAGCGCAAGCAGGTGAGTAAAAGCACTCTGAATATTGACAATACTCCTCGACATAGCGCCATAGCTCTCCGTGTTCCCTCTGAAGGTGACATTGTTTTATAATGGCCGCCAGGAAACCTGTGGCGAAATTCAGAATTGATTTGCAGTTTGCTTTCTATCTGCGATGTCCTGAGATAGCGTGCATTAGATACGGCTGTATGTATGTGGGCAGCCCAAGGTCATTTTGCATATAAGAATGATATATTCTGACGTCGGGCCCTGCGTTCGGAACGGGCAGATGCTTCGGATCCGATGCCGCTTGCCAAGTGTCTTTATTAATAAGCTAAGGGAAGGTCTGAAAGCTGTTGGCAGCGCAGGCAGGAACCCCCCCAACCCTCCGAGCGCATTAGCCGTGTTGAGGCCGCCCGACCCCTGTCTGTGTTTCCGCCAAGGAAGGGAAACTCGCTCACCTTAAGCAAAGATACTAAAGATTATTCACATTATACAAGTGCCCTTGTTTCTCATCATAGCTTTTCGCAAAGTGCCGTTTATTGGGTTGGTCAGGTTATTACACTCAAGCGGGGGGAGCTGTCTCCTGGACCTTCACGTTTCCAAAAATGTGGAAAAAGTGAACATCTCATGAATAGTTTTGCTCTTTGAAGTTCTTGAAATGGTAAATGATATAACGCCGTACGATTACCGTCCTACCGAGCGAATACTTTGCTTGATAAATCTGAGCTTCAGATGATGCGACGCATCACAAAAATGTTAAATGAAACATACTTTGAACTGAAAATGAGGTATGTTTCCGTCTTTTGAGGTAAAATATTGACTGCTGACATTAAAAACGTGCGTATCAATCGCATAAGGTTTCCGACACGCTCCCTGCGGTTGAGTCGAGGGTTTCATCCCGTACGGAGAAAAAGTGCGCCGCCGGTTGACTCTGTGGTATTTACCATTGATCGTGTGTCATACCTTCAGGAATGTGTCATAAATGTTCTCTCGTCTTCGCAGGGCAAGCTGGGAAAAATCCGTCCGTGTGTCATCTCTGTGCCTCTCTCTCCTCTGCATCAGTCGCCGTGGCTGACTTCCCTCAGTGTGTGAGATTTCATCTTTTTGTACAAGACGCGTCAGAAGTGTGAGCTGAATGTGTATGCGTTTAGCTTGAGAGGACGGCATCGGCCTGTGACTGTCATCTTGTGTTGGTTTGTATTTGTGAGAGAACTCTGAATTCTGATTGGATGAGACGCTTTGAAACCTGTTGTACACTAAATTGGACAAACTGCTCTACAGAGCGCGTTTTGTAAAGATTTAATCTCCTTTGGCAAAACGGTAAAAACGTGATGGCATCTTAGTCCTGCGTCAGCCACCGTAGTGCTTCGAAAGGAAGGGGAGGGTTGGAGTGAGCCGTTGGTTGCAATTTGCAACCTCACCACTAGAAGCCGCTAAAATCTCCACATTGCTCTTTTAAACATTGGTCTGAAAATCGGTTTTATTTGTTGATAAACTGTTTGGTTTAAAACAGCAGGGAACAGTTCTGTGAAACTGGACGCGGTCAAGGCGGCTGCCAAGCAACATACTTCACAAGCGACTGATGTGACATTGCGATAATAATCTCTTATTGTGTCAAATGAATTACATTGGCAGCTCGCCTCTCTGTTTAGCATGTCTTCGGTGGGCGGGAGCGTGTTTGTGGGTCAGAACGCCTTTATTGAGGCGACACTTTCTTTGATTATAAATTGTTCTCATTTGTTCATCGTGATGTTTCCTTGGCTTTTGATTTCTGATGCACATGGGATTTCATAGAACATGAAAAAACTTTGTTTTTCAATCTGTTTAGAACACTACACACACTCAAAGAGCGTCATTGCCTCTGCAGGACATTTCAAAGCTCTCTCTGATGGCGTCTAGACAATAGAGCACAACTTTGATATCCAACAGCTAAGCTTTCATGCCACTAGGAATGCCAAGGTCATGGGTTTCCTTCCCAGTGAAATCACATGCTCATTCAGTGTAATGTATTGTAAGCAACTTTGGTTTACGATCACTTATTCTTTATTGATATATTTTTTCCAAATCTTTAAAGGTCCAGAGGTTGAAATTTAGCGACATCTAGCGGCGAGGTTACGAATTGCAACCAATGGTTGCTCAGTCTAAGGTGGTAATAACACAACACTTCATTATGTAAGGTCTTTATATACCTCTGAAGACATAGTTATGTTTATCATATTTAATTTCTGTCAATAGATCCTCCAAACAATTACACATTAGACTTTTTATAGTCAATTCTTCAAAACTATAAAATAACATAACTATCAAATATATATAAAAAAAACTATAAAATAACATTTGGAGTTATGTTTTGGCTAATACAATCCAACATAAATCATCACATTTAGCATTTTTAAAGTAGTCAGTCTTTGATTTGAAAGGAAACAAATTATATTTTGTCATTTTTATCCACCAGCATCTTTAGGTCTCACCCTGAGATGCTTTTCAAACAGTGTTGAAGGAGGTTCTTAATGGCTGCGTTTACTGTTTGGTCGCTTAAAATTATTTTTTAATTTTATTTTGTAGTAAGAAAGTCATATTGGCACAGTTTGTTTTTTCACAACACAACTGCATTTTAAGCATTTATACAAATGCCTGTATACCATGAAGAACATTTCGTTCAAGTGAACCTAAACTATGAACAATATACATCAAGGACAAAATAAGAGACCACTCCAAAGTATTTACATTTTTTCTGTATACTGTTTAAGTAACATTTTAAATTGTGCTTCAGTGTGTGCAGTAGCGATAACATTTCTCCCATATTCCGTATAAATATATATTTTTTTGCATTTATTTGCAGTATATTAAAACGAGACAACTGGTCAAAATCTCAAAACAGATGTCTGCAGATCTTAAAAGATAACAATACATTCTTACTTTCTTATGTCTTGGCATGCTGTCAGTCTTTCACACTTCATGTCCCTGCTATGGTTTGTTTTGTAGGAGTTCGCTTTTCAGATTTATTGTATGATGCCATAGTTTTGTAAAGCACTCCTAGAACTCAGTGTTATCTACTTTGCCCTGCTGAATAATTACTGACAAATTGTTCTCTACCTCTCATCTCTTCCTTCAGGCAGTCGTGACCCAAAGAGCCAGACACAAACTCCACACGACCCAGACACAGTGACCCCGCTTTAACCCAGAACTAAACATCTGACTTCAGGCAGGAGGAGCGTCAGGTGGCCGGAATCAAAGCATACATGTGGGTCTAAATATAAACCAGGTGGAATTCAGCAAATTTGCAATCGCAAGGTAAATTCACCTCACTGAATCTATTCCAAAACCCTGTAAGCAGCCTATATGTATGTAAGCTCCATTATAGAGCATGATATGCTCATTTCTGACATAAACTTTCTCAAAACAAACATTTTGAGTTATAGCCTAATAGTTTTTATGGTATAATTACACCCTTATTTAGTAAGATAACATAGGTAACAACAAACAATACTTTTTTTGTGTTGGGGCCAGTCAAAATTGGAATCACTTGCCCGACCGGGCCAGTAGAAAAAATCCTTGTTATTGGTGTCTGAATGTGTCAAGATAAAAAAAGATCTAAATTATAAATTTCTCAATATGTAGTTCTAAAGAAATGTGTTGCGGTTTTCAGACTGTCTTTAAAATAATAAACAGCATTAAATATTTAATATGACTTATGTGCTGTATAAAAAATACACATTTTATCTGAAGTGAAAGGTCTGGAAAACAAGAAAGCGGTTCATCCTAAAAAGGCAATAATGTAAACAACTTGAAAGATACAAAGATGCAGATTGTTAGAGAGTGAGAAAGAAAGAAGCAGAGGGCACTAATGTCTTGACATCAAGCCTAATATTAAATCTCAACATATGAATGTACAGAATACAGATTTGAAACAACATTACTGTGATTAAACTGTGTTGTTTAAATAAGCTGCGTGAGAGCGTGACCTCTCGTGCTATGAGTTTGTTCGTCCGTTATTCTCTAACCTGCGAAACACCTTGACAAGAACACATGTATTGTTTTAGACATTAAGGTGACACACTGAGCCGTGGTGACAAGGTAAAAATATCTGCCGTGGCCAACGTGCCGTCTCTGGTGTTGCTTCAGGCCATGGTGAATTATGGCTGTCGTCTCTCGCTCTCTCACTAAAGCAATGATGTGAGCCAACGAAAAACAAACAACCTTCCTTTCCTCCAAAGTCACGCTCTTGTGGCTTCAAACAGGTCCCGTGTTGTTTTACAGAGCATGATCAATTTATCTCATTATAATGCTGACATCCATTACAAAAGTTTTCTATGTAATACAGATGTAGTCCTAGTGTAGGATGTATTTTATAGCTCTCACGGATGAATTTATCCAGTCCATATAATGAACGTAATAATAGCTTTATATTAATGCAATTATATTGTAGAACCACATAATACATCTTTTTGTTTGGTAAATGCGAATAAAGCATCCTTACTTCTGTTTTTTAAGCATCCTTGTTTTTGTTTTAGAAAAATATATGAATAAGAGTCTGTACAGACCTCTCTATAGACATCGAGAGAGAGGTTTCCCGGCTCAGATTTGAGCTGTAGTAATATTGCGGTGTGATGACACGCTGGCCTGTTCCTGATCTCTCCAATATCTCGACTTTTATTGAGAGCAGATTATAAACGTGGCCCTGCACCTCCACCGCAGATAAACAACAGCACATACACGCACACAAACCTTCATTACGCCTGACCCTCCTTTAATCTCCAGTCATATACGCTAAACACAAACCATTGGTAAACATTTATAAAGAGCATGATGTGAGGAAGGAACACGTCGAGTTCAAATCGATCAGAACAAAGAACTGTTTTCATGAAAGATGATATTTTAACAGCACCAGTCAGAAAATGTGGTTTCTTAAAGGGATAGTTCACCAGAAAATGAAAATTCTGTCATCGAAAACTAACCCTTGTGTCATTGCAAACCTGCTTGACTTTCTTTCTTCTGCAGAACATAAAAGACGATGTTTTGAAGAATGTTGGTAACCAATCAATGCCAATCACTTCAATTGTATGGACACAAAACCAAGTCAATGGGTACCACCATTGTTCGGCTAGGGACATTCTTCAAAATATCTTCTTTTGTGTTCTGCAGAAGAAAGAATGTCGCACAGGTTTGGAAAGACATGAGGATGAGTAAATGATGACAGAATTGTCATTTTTGGGTGAATTATCTCTTTAATTTAGTCTTGCATTGACAACTTTCTGTAGTCTGATGATGCCGCTTTATGTGTACAAATATGTCATGCCTGGACCTTATGAGGTCTAGACTTAAATCTGCCCTGCTTATACAGATCATAAAGAAACGTTTCACTCTCATGTGGATGCTTGTTAAGCTTTTCTGGCCGTTCATAAAAAATATCTACTTCAGTTTAAACGGTGTAAAATTGACATTCTGTACCGTCGGTCATGCCATCCAGTTTTGAGTTCCTGTGAAGAGACATTATGTAATGCAATGAGTTCTGTCTGCACTGAGACCGAGAGTAGAAGAGAGAGAGAGAGAATTGATCCAAAAGGTCTTGTTCCTTTAACACAGAATAATGTGAGGAAATCTTTTGCCCTGAAAGACACAAGACAAATGAAATGTTATAGTCGGTCAGTGAGTAAGAGACTTCCCTGAGCTTTTCTAGAGCTTGAAAGAGGCATTGATGTTCTGTTATAGTGTCCGGCATAACATCTTTATTTTCAACGGAAGTAGTTTTACATGACATACAGCGACAAACGACTTTAACAGGAAAGTTTTAGATATGAAATTGATTTATATTTAGTTGGAATTGTGTGTGAGGGTTTTCATTATATATATTCAATTCCATTCAAGCAGTTTGTGTTGCTCAGGACTAAAAGTTGGATGTTTTTAGTATTGTGACAACTTACCCTAATAGAGTTTGATAACGTTAACCTGCGCTGCAAAAAATGTATTTCTTAGTATCTGTTTTTTTTTTATATCTAAAAATTCTTAATTCAAGATACATTTGCTTGAGAAGCGACATGAACCTTATAGATGTTACTGTAAGTCTTGTTTTTTTAATGAAATGATCAAAATAAGTGAATGTATGCTTAACAAGACCAAATAAGCAATGGTGTGAAAATAAACATCTTTATTTTTAGTACTTAATTCAAGTTTATTTTTCTGACCTCATTGGCGGACCTTTTCTTGTTTTACACATAAACTCACTTTGTTTTGTTAAGATGTTCCGTGCGTTTTTCTTATCAAAATAATGACCAAACTTCTTATAGATCGTGTTGTTTCTCAAGGAACTGTAAATTGATTTAAGAATTGTAGTCTGAAATTCGAAATTCATGTTTTTGCGTGTTTGTTTTCTGTGGTGTGTCACAGTGTTGATGCTTCTGTTATGAGTTGTTGTAGACCCTTGTGTGAGATGCTGAAATCAGGGACATGCATTTGTACTCACGGAATGTTGTTTTGGTGTCTCTGTACTCAGACTGTTCTTTCTCTAGTTTGCTTGTTTTACAAGGTTGTCTGATCTGACGATTGAATCTGCCACGGTATCTTCAGCCCATCGCGCCGCCCGCTGATACACATGATTTGTTTCTCTATGTTCTTTGTTTCTCTCTTCTTGGATGGGATTTGGAGAGGCAGCTCATTTTAATATCAAACTGGTTCAGATGTTGTGGACACAACGTTAACGTTATAAGAAAACCAATTTTATGATTTTTTACCGACTGATCGGTGGTTTGGGAGGAATGATAATGCGATGCTGTGTAAGATGTTCAGGGAGGTTATGGCCGGAGATTTCCTATTTATTGGCACTCAGCTGAGACCGATCACCGTTTACAGCTGATGTTTACATGCATCTCATGTGATTTCCTGTGTGCACTTCACATAAGCTATATTTGAGTTTTTTTACCCTGCGGGTACAATTCTATATGATATAGATTTTTGATAAGACCAATATTGTTGAATAGATGGCTACCTTTATTAATATAAATAAGCAAAATAAGTGTTTCTTCTTTCAATTATTATGCATGACTGCTTCTAATTTAATCATTTATTAAAAAAGTAGTGTTCTTTGCATCGATTTTAAATATATTTAAGTAAAACTTTAAATAAATTTGAGTAAATTGTTCAAATGTAATTTACATTAGATTGATGATTTTAAATATAACTTGTAACATTTACGCTGTTACATTGCATTCATGATTATTTAATTGTTTAAACTTGGCAAAAAAACCTTGTAATAGTCTATTTATTGTCACATACTCATATACTGTAGCGTGACAACATGCCCCACTATTGTGTCACAAAAGATCCATGAGCTCAATAAGTTGATCTTTTTACTCTTGGTAGACCTACAATGTGTATGGTTTTGATTTCTGTTTATACCAAAAAGTAGGACAACTTGCCCCCTGGTCTCTCCATAAAACCATTTTCAAAATTTCCAAAAGTTGTGAAAAGGTTGTTCTGTGTTCGGTTCATTGGTTTTCAGGACTGAACAGAGATTTGAGTTTTGTTCTGTCTGCATGGTGTAGAGCTAATGAAAGGGCAGAATGGCTCTCTCAAATTTCCACCCTACGCTCGCATGACACATTTGGTATTTAAAAAGTGTACCGAAAAGATGAACACCAACCGTGGAATGTTCTGGAACACCAATAGCTCCATTTAACTGTAGCAGTGACACATCCACAGACAAAGGCCTACGAACAAAAGTCATGCTTAAAGGGATAGTTCACCTTTTCTGTCACTGTCTTAATAAAAATACTATTAAAGAAAGTCTTAATGACTTAGATAGTGACGTAGTATAGTCGTCTGAAATGACATAGTAAGGACCAGAGGTATATTTAATCACTTTAATCACTGGTAATATTCTCTCATTTCTCAAAGGTAATTTGCATTTACGTTATTAAACGCAGGCGTATGAACCGATCTGAAGCGCTGTTTTTAATCTTAATGCAGTGAATAATGTGGTCTATCAGAGCTATTGTATCATTTCAGACACGGTATGTTTCATATGGACAGTTTAAAAGGAATAGTGTAGCGGAAATGATCCAGTCTGATTCTAGTGACGAAATATAACATTCATTATTTAAACATGTAAAAATCAGTGATTTGAAGTTGCAGATGTGTCACCAAATATGTATGTACAGTGGCGTAAAAAAGTATTTGCCCCCTTCCTGATTTATTGTTTTTTTGCATATTTGTCATGCTTAAATGATCCAGATCATCAAACAAATTTTTATATTACAAAAAGAAAACCAGAGTAAATATGCAGTTTTTAAATGATGGTTTTATTTATTAAGGGAAAAAACAATCCAAACATTTCTGACCCTATGTGAAAAAGTAATTGCCCCCTAAACCGAATAACTAGTTGTGCAACAAGCCTTTTTAATGTCATCCCACAGCTTTCAATTGGATTTAAGTCCGGACTTTGACTAGGCCACTCCAGAACCTTTATTTATATTTTTTTTGTCATTCAGAAGTGGAATTGCTGGTGTGTTTTGGATCATTGTCCTGCTGCATAACCCAAGTGCGTTTAAGCTTGAGGTCACAAACCGATGGCCGGACAATCTCTTTTAGGATTTTCTGGTAGAGCGCAGAACGTTCTGTCATCCAGGTCCCCCAGACCATCACACTTCCTCCACCATGTTTGACTGTTGGTATGATGTTCTTTTTATGAATACTGTGTTAGTTTTACTCCAGATGTAACGGGACGCACACCTTCCAAAAAGTTCAACCTTTGTCTCATCAGTCCACAGAATATTTGCCCAAAAGTTTTGGGGATCATCAAGATGTTTTTGAGCAAATGTGAGACAAGCCTTTGTGTTCTTTTTGGTCAGCAGTGGTTTTCGCCTTGAAACTCTCCCATGAATGCCATTTTTTCACAGTATCTTTCTTATTGTAGAATCATGAACACTGACCTTAACTGAAGCAAGAGAGGCCTGCAGTTCTTAAGATGTTGTTCTGGGATCTTTTATGACCGCCTAGTGAGTTGTCGTTGTGCTCTTGGAGTAATTTTGGTAGGCCGGCCACTCCTGGGACGGTTTACCACTGTTCCATGCTTTCTCCATTTGTGGATAATGGCTCTCAGGTTCGCTGGAGTCCTGAAGCCGTAGAAATGGCTTTGTAACCCTTTCTAGACTGATACATTTCAATCACTTTGTTTCTCATCTGTTCTTGAATTTCTTTAGATCGCGGCATGATGTGTGGCTATTTGAGATCTTTTCGACTACTTCAGTTTGTCAGACAGGTTCTACTTAAGTGGTTTCTTGATTCAACAGGTCTGGCAGTAATAAGGCTTGAGTTTGGCTAGTGAAATTTAACTCAGTAATTCAATTGATCACAGTTGATGATTCATGATTTACCAAGGGGGAATTACTTTTTCACATAGGGTAACCAATGTTTGGACTGTTTTATCCCTTAATAAATAAAGCCATCATTTAAAAACAGTTTTCTTTGAGTAATATACAAATTTAGTTTGATGATCTGAATCATTAAGCATGACAAATATGCGAAAAAACAAAAAAATCCGGAAGGGGGCAAATACTTTTTCACACCACTGTATATAAAGTAGGGCTGAGTAAATTTTAACGCAGCATCCGTTTATCTGGTCATCTTTTGTCTAGCGTTACATTATATTATCACGCTCTTATTCATGTAAAGGCCTTTAAACCATTTAAGCGCGATTTAAAACAGCTGTGGGATGCGGCACAATGCGCAACGCATCAGCGGTCCAGTCTGGTGTATACAGTCACGGGCTAAATTCTGCATCAGTGTATCTCTGTCAGACAGCGCACCAGTATTAAGTTCTATTTCGTGCTTGAATGAACCAAAACACGCAAGGTTATGCCAGAAATATATCATAAAATCCTAAACAAATGCAAAGAGTTGTGAAAATTGGAAGGGCGTCAGATCTGCGTAGAGCGGCAGCTCTTAAAGGGGCAGCATTCTTAAAAGGGATAGTTCACCCCAAAAATTTTAATTTGCCGTTTATTTACCCACCCGCACGCCGTCCGAGACATAGATGACATTTTTTTCTTGAGTAGAACAATAAAGAAGATTGTTTGGTAAATCTGAAACCCTCACCTGTCTAAGAGTTCCTAAAGCACATAATTCCAACAAAAGCGGCTCCTGGTGACATACTGAGGTCTTGTGAAGCAAATCGATCGATGTTTGGCATACCAGCTTCTGGTGCGTTTAGCGCCACCTGCAGAAAGGGAGTGTTTGATACGGCGCATACTTAATTTCTGCAACAGTCGCTCAACACTTCCTTTCTGCAGGTGGCGCTAGACGCTCCAGAATATGGTTTGCCATCTGCCACCAAATACTGCAATTTGGGATCAGGACGTGTGGCGTTGACAACAGTTTCAGTTTATTGCAAATATTGATCGATTCGATAATTCAATTTCTGTATATTTCTGTATATTTCTTACCTTTTAGACTTGATAGCTCTCAGTTATACTGTACTTCAATGTTGATCGGCTGAAAAAATAATCAATTTAATGGAGACATCAGTTGCAGTACTAATATCAGAATGTTGGCTTTCATTCGTAAAATCTGTTGTTTCTACATTAATTCGGAGATTAAATGTGAAATTATTAGAATGTAAAAGTTAAAAGATGCATGATATCAGAGATGCATAAGGGGGAGTATGAGAGGTGGGAATATATTTTTAAACGATGGCTATTGGGTAATTTTCACAACATCAAAGAGATAATATTGTAATTCATGTTTAAGGGAAACAAAAAGTTTCAAACAGTTTGAAAGTGCTAAGTCGCTGGGCTCTATGTCTCTTGTGGTGATTTAATCAGACAGACGCTTTGATCCTCATCTGGAGGTTTGATGAAGTTGTAGCGTCTCTCTCCGTACAGTCCAACATGTCCGAATGAACAATAGCTGCTTCTCTCAAATGCTCTTGTGAGTGAAAAATTGGAGTTTGAAGGACTCGCTGGTCAGACAGAGATTTCCCAGTGCTGTCATGAGATCCCTCCACTTACTAAAAGACAGATCTGATAAAAAACTATTCTGAAAGTCAGCGAAGCCATTAAAGAGTCCGTATTGTTTCGTGGCAAAAGCGTACAGATTTACAGCTTTTTATTTCCAGTTACACACAAGTATTTGTGACGTTACACCTGTGTGAATGTCATTTCTTTGATGTGATATTATTATGTGTGTTGTTTTAAAGCAAGCTTTAAAAATCAAACCCAACACATTTTACATCTTGTGTGTAAGTTCTCCTGACATTGTGTTTTTGTTCATGTGTGTGTTCGTGTCAAAACGAAAATTGAGTTGAAAAAAGCCTTCACAAAATGAATGTTCTCACACTGTTGTGTCCAGATGGTGCTATTTTCATTCCTGTGGTCCGGCTTCTGTCGAGGGTCAGATATGCGGTAAGAGAGTTTGGCTCCATACGTAAGTGCAGCTATTTCCTGCGCTGTTGAAAAGTGGTCAAAAGCCTAGAGTGGTCATTACTGTTAAACACCGGCAAAATAGAGCTTGATCAATCCAAAGGAAAAGGCTGTTGGAAGAGACCGAAAATCAAACAGAAACCGGCCCGGATATGATGTTGATTGACCCCAAATCTGACCATAGAAGTGGCTGTCTGTTTAGTGAAAAAAAAACATCATCTTCCTGTGTGAGGCGAGGAAATCTTCAAGGACGGTTCTGGTATAACCTCAAAACATGTTTTCCAGTCCAAGAAAATGCTTGAACTTACTTAGTTAAATTTATTTGAAGTTAAAAATAAAATAATATGAATAATTATACTATAATTATGTAATTATATAATAAAACAAATGTAATATAAATAATATTAATTGTTTTCTTTTCTTTTCTTTTGTAAGTCGCTTTGGATTAAAGCATCTGCTAAATGTAATGTAAATGTAACATGACATCTCATAAGTTGACGACAACAATGCAAATTAAATGTTAATTTGATGACTCGACTGTTCACCAGTTATCTCAGATCTTCGTATTGTAATGACAAGTGTGAATTTTCTTTTTGTCCACCAGTTTCCGGCCTTCAGAGAGTTGAACAATGAGTAGAAGACCACGGCAGGATGGCACGTAAGAGTGATTTTACACGTTCTTTGAAGTCTGTCTAGCCCCAAAACAATGTTGGAAAACGATCCAATCATTTTGCAAATAATAAGAGCAGAGGTTTAAAGAGTACCTGAAAACTATACTTCAGTAAAAGTACAGATACCTTGCAGTGAAAATTACGCCATTACAAGTTACAAGTCACGAATTCCAAAACGACTTGAGTAAAAGTCTTAGAGTATCTGTATGTGGGCTCAAAGAAGCACTAGTCCTCAACACTTAAGAGACATGACAGTGAAAAACAAGAAACTGTTGATTCGTGAGGAGCGAATTCAAACTGAACACCTCAAAATTGCATCAAATCAAGGTCGACACCGTAGCCTACGTCTATTACAAACACCCAAGTCTCAGATAAGCTCAAGTGCTCATACGGAAACCAAAATCCTTCAAAACGCTCTCTTGAGTAAAACTGTTAAATCAAATAATGGTAAGTAAAACTGCAAAAGTCTAAGCCTTTTTGCACTGGACGTGCTGGTTTTGGCCTTATCGCCGACTTCAGTCATGTCTTCTTCCCACATAAAACACCAGCGATGTCACCTGATAACGCACCCGCATTCGCATTGAGAAACCATGTTGACGTTTCAGTAAGTCAGGGCATAATGCACAAGATATAGTGCCTTCAATGCCCTGTAAATGGCAATATTCCTTCTTCCGTAGCAGAAATAAACTGCTGCAGATAAAGTTAAGTGCCATGCAAAATATAATGTGTCATTGCATTAGTCATTACAAATGTAGTGGAGTAAAGAGTGCATATACTTATTCATAAATCTAGTCAAGTAGAGAGTTGCTAATATCTTTAATACTCCGTACAACTACAAAGTAGCCAAAAAGATATTTAAGTTTAAAATATTTAAATTATACCAACAATAATTTACACCGCTGAGTAAGAGGCCCACCATCAGCACTGTTTATGGAAAACTGTTTGTGATCACACGTGAGATGCGATTCTATCCTTTGCGTCTTCATATTTTTGTGTTCTTCGGTCTGTTAGTTGCCTTCATTAATAATGCAGGTTGCATAGCTCCGTTTATTATGTTTCCTTCCTCATGCGAATGTGCTGGACGAAAACGCAGGATGATGGTTGTGCACAGAGTTGCTCATTATTTATGATGTCATCCATTCCCAGTATGCAACGTTCCGTGATTCATATACTGTGTGGTCATGAAGATGTATGTGCTGCATACTACAGTACAAAACAGCGGTGTGTTTGTTCAATCAATGCTCATTTTTCAAGCCACACTCTATACAAATGCCAACGTATACGCTAGCAAATTGACAGGCGGAGACGAGAAGAGTTGAAAGTGAAAATGCCGCCGTAAAGTATAAAATAACTTCCCTGGAAGAATGCACATTATTGCGTCGGAAAGACAAAGCGAGAAAGCGCGTGTGGCGCTTTGCATACTTACAGCCATTTCACAGTCTGAGGGAGCCATTTTATTGGCAATCACACAAATCTGCCACTTGCTCAATATTTAATGAGCTGAACAAATGAAGCACAGAGAAGGATGTATGGAGTCTGTTTGAATCAGCAGTGCTGCCCAAGAGGCCCGGCTTCATACCCAACACTCTCATTACTGCCAAGCACCCTCTGCCATTCTATTTGTTTCTCGTCTTTGTTTGTTTGTAATAATGTTTCTCGAGCTGAAGCCAAATGAAGGGCCTGGTGTGGAATACCGCCTAATGATTCGCTGGTTTACATTCACTTTATGGTTTATTAGGCACAATAGTCTTGGACAGCTCACGCTGCGCACAATCCTGGAAACTAGGGATGCGAGTAACTTTATGAGGTTCAGGTTGGTGCATATGTTTGAGCGCGGTAAAACGTATTCAACACAGAGTCAGGTTATCTATTCCCAAACTTTAAGAGGGGTCAGGTTCACTAAAGACATACTTCCAGATTTGATGTTCTTTGCTTGTTTTTTATGTCTTGGTGGTGAATTTTTTTAATAGCGATAATATGTATTGATTAATGGATGATCAACACGATCGTTACTGTAACATTCATTTGCAATGGTTTCATGCGAAATATGAAAAACCATAAAACGTGCAAATCATATTCGGGCGAATGTAAGATGATGTAAACAGTCTTATGACATTAAATTGTGTAACAAAAGCTAGATAGTCAGTTCACTATTGCATTAAAATTCATAACTCTGTTTTTATTGAATATTTTATCATTTTGAGTAGTCTAGGTTTTCCCGCAATACCGCTACGGCCCACCAGGGAACACAGATTGAAAATCTCTGATCTATAATTCCTTCAAACAAGACTGTGTAGATTCAGAAGTTAATGTACCGTGGGCAGTCTGTTTTTCAAGCTAAGATAAAGGTTTCACTTTTGCTTTTTACTTCTGTGATAGCTGTTGCAATGTTTAGTTTGGTCTTATATTATTTATTTTAAAGAATGTTCATGGAAAACCAGTGAAACGCTCTCAGGAATCATAACTGTTCATAACAATATAGTACAGTATATGACTGTATCTTACTAAACTGTGAGCCTGTTTAAAATCCAGCTTGTGTCTTCTCCTCTAGACGTCCCTCTGTCCTCTGTACCTGATTGTGCTGTTGAGCTGAGAACTGTGATAGGCTTCTGTAGTAAATGGGACATTTGGTTCAGTCTCCTCTGATGGTTCAGGGTGGCATTAGGCACAGATCACTTCAATCACTCACTGATTGGTTCCTGGAGCAGGTGAGAAGGATCTTTTTGGCCTTACCTGAGCTGTATCCCAATGTGCGCAAAAAATATGAACCTCACTGGTGATTGGAAAGTTAAGACACAATGTATCTGGGATGTTTTTAAAATAAAATCCTTTTTTATAAAATGCTATAGTATTATAGTATTGTATATATTTTAGAGTTATACATTATATATATATATACTGTATATAAATCAAAACATTGTTATATTTTAGCATCAAGAAAAATACACATATATGTATTTATAGCTGAGGAAAATATTAAAGGGGTCATATGGCGCGAATACGTGTTTTTCTGTGTCTTTGGTGTGTTATAAGTTGCCCATGCATGTATCAGACATGTAAAATTGCACAAATGAAAGTCTCAGATAAAAGATGCATTCTACCTAAGAGCGAATGTTCACGCAGACCTGCCTGAAACGCCTCGTGTAACCACACCCCCACAAATCTACGTCAGTTGGTGGTATGATTTGACTAAGACCGCCCAAATGTATACGCAAGTAAGGTGGTGTACCTGTCAGTACAATTGAAGAGGAACCTGATGTTCCAAATATGGTAAGAGGCGTTACGTTTCCGTCACACGCTTGCCGTATTCGACCAATCACTCCGCACTGGTTAACTGGCCAATCATAGCACACCTCACTTTTCAGAGCAATGATGTGCTTTAAAAAGAGAGGCGGAGCAAAGAGGAGATACAAACATGCTCGGTATGTGGAAAATACAGCGTTTCTGAACCTTAAATCGTGTTTACACATTGCATCACATCTAAAACAAATGATAATATTCGTTTTAGCCGTGTCACATGACCCCTTTAACAGACTATTTCAAAGTTATTTTGAGTTTTTCTAAATGTACTATTTATAGGATGTGTTTAGGTAAAATGATCATTTTTGTTTATTTCGGTGAGGTACTACCAATATTTCTCCTAAATTTCAAATAAAAATATTGTATTTATTTGCAGAAAATGAAAACTTGAGAAACAGGTAAAAATTATAGAAAAGCTGATCTGTATTTTTTCAGACCTCAAATACAGCGAAGAAAACAAGTTCATATCCACTTTTAAGCAACACAACAGTTATATTTTTACATGCTTTAGGGAGAAAAAGTATTTTTCTTGAATGAAAATGTGTTCTGTTAAGCTGCCTTGAAATAATGCACATTGGGAAAAGTTACACTGATATTCATCAATCAACTGTAATTGATTTTTATCGAATGTTTTTTATAATGGTGTCCGTAATGCACCTAAAAGCTGCTTTGGATCAAATTTGCATTAAAGTTGTGTAACTTAACAATAAAATATAGCTTGTAAGGAATAAAGCTAACCCGACGTTTGGTTTGAATAGTGCAACTTCAAGCTCCGAGTGTCATCACGGTTGTAATTTCAGGTCATTTTTTGCTAAAGGTAGTCCATTTTAGAGCATGCCCAAACATAATATAATATATAGAAAACAGCCTTGTGGCGACAGAAATATATTACAGTACGGCATCAACCAACAGAGCTACCTGAACAAACCTTGACACCTTTGGGTCCAAACAATGAATGGACCTTCACAGCCCACACGATATTGATACGTGTTCATTTCTGAAGGAAGCAAAGAGCTACAGAAACAGTCACACGCTTCACAAGCCAGAGAATGAAAACTACCACTCGGTGCGTCGAAAAGAAAATGAGAACGATTTGTTAACTTTAAAGATTTGTTCAAAACCACAGAGGCGTTCATGAAGAACACACCGCTAATATGTGAGTGGCATAAAGTACTTCTCCAGAGCTACCCTTTCAAATCCTTAAAAAATCAATAGCACCCCCAATGGTGTCTGTCTTTGTGTTTAGGGAGGTGAACCACCAAGGATCATGCTGTCAAAAAACGACATCCTCATCTACACAGCAGCTTCATTTCTCCGGCTGTCCTAATCCCTGAGCTCACCCAACTCCAGCTAATTCACATCACGGACGCCCCTCGTGTCTCCTCCTCTCCGGCTTCTTTTCTTCTGTCATTCTCAGACTTACAGCCTCGGTCTCCGGTTCCTCATCCACTCCATCACTCTCATCGCTTTGTTTTTCTCCTGCCATGTTTTTGAGGTGGTTCTCTTGCCTCAAGGCTCAGGGATCTGGTATCGCTTTATTATTCTGTTGGGATATTCTCATGAGGTTCAACACATTCTACATTTTTCTTTCTCTCTGCCGTCCCCTTATTTTCATTTTCGGTGTATTTCGCCTCATTTTTATTCTCATGTTGTATGTGGATCTCCGTGTTACCTCATTCTCTACGCCTCCCCAAATCTCTTGGCAGTCTCTCTCTCTCTCTCTCTCTCTCTCTCTCGCAGGCCAGTCCATCTGTTTTCATTCATTAGGGCAGATCTGTTTCTCTGGCTATCTGACACCTTTTCACGTTGTACTGCACAATGTAATTACGAAAGGCTGGGCAGACGCTTCTTTAACCCTCTGCTCCTCTTCGCCTCCTTCAGCCTCTCCTTCCCGTTTTCAGGGTTCTGGTGACATGGATGGCCCATGTATTAACCCAAAAGGATGTCATGCCAAAGCCGTTTGCTTTCTGTAGAAGAATGTTTACATAGCTTTGCTCCTTAAAATCATAATGATGGTTTTCATATCGGTGTAACTCTTCCTTTTAAAGGGATGGTTCATCCTTAAATCAATATTCATCCACCTTATGTCGTTCCAAACTTTCTTTCTTCTGCAGAACACAAAAGAAGATATTTTTGAAGAACGTTGACCAAACAACACCTGACCACCATTGACTTCCATTGTATCTACACAAAACCAATGAGACATTGCTCAAAATATCTTCTTTTGTGTTCCACCGAGTCATACAGGTTTTGAATGATATGACGGTCCTAGTTTTGCCGGACACGTGGGTGGTGTTGGGCAGCAGATGGCCACAAATGTGAGACTAGCAACAGCTGACATCAACAGTTGACATTGATTCAGTCTTCATAAACCGTGTCGAAATGTGTATCTGAATCCATGTGTTGCTCTAGGACCAACAAAACATAACACGATATAACATGAAGTCCAGTTCACACCAGTTCTCCTTTATTATTAAACATTTACACATTTGGCAGTCCTTTTTATCCAGAGCACCTACTGTTTGTATTACAGTATGTGTGTTCCCTTGGGATGAAAGCCATGACCTTTGCGTTGGTAAAGCAATGTTCTACAAATTTACCTTCAGGAACACACGTTACTCATGAATGTTCTGTATAAAAAACATCGAAGAGAGAATGATGAAACATGAAAGCAATGCTCTAGAGATGTACCTACAGTCTCTGGATCTTCCCATGAACGTACATTCAATGCACGGTATAACATCGATGGCTCAGCTGTTGGTGTCGTCCTGTTACTGTGTGTTTTGGTTGTGCATGAGAGTGGCAGATTTCGCTGAAAATTAACCATATTTCTAATCAGGCACCCGACTGAGACGCCCATCCGCTGTTGAACAGACCGGTCTCAGTGTGTCTCTGTAGTGGGCAGCTTGTGTCAGCATGGATCTCCTCCACATAATACCTCAAGCAGTGGATGGAGGACAGGCCTTACCCCTCAGCTTTCAGTACGCCTCACATCTACAAAGAGAAACATTGAAGAACCGGTTTCCATGTGAGTGGTCATGTTTAATATTTGTACTTTTTTCAGTATACCAAGTCACACAAACAAACATTAAATGAAATAATATATTTTTCTAGATTATATGATGTATAGATTTGCATCATATCAATCTTTTTGCATTGAGAGTAATAGAAGTACAGGACAATCTTCCTGATTATTTTTTCATTGATCTTGTTGCAATGCTTTTTAGGAGGAACACAGCTACACTATTCAAAATAAAATGTCAAATTAAACCGTCGACAGCAGAATGTTTTTTCAGGTTTTAGACTTAAATATTACTGTACTGGTGCCCAAAACATGCACAACTTCATTTGATGCGTTGACGTAGTGTCAACTGAAACAGAAATTTAGGAGTTTTGAATTATATACGAGTTTGAATTTACGTTTTTTTTACAGGACATTTACCTGCAAAGCTTAGTTTACCTCAAAGCCTGAAACGGGATGAGAATATGAAGTGCAGAATGATGTCATACAAATAGAAAATTGTTTATTGGTTAAAGTAAGAGAGTGTACGTTTTGAATGCTTACATTTGATTTTACATGTTAATAAATGCGAATTTTGGAGCCCGCTAGTTTATAAACATCCTTAAAGGGATAGTCAACCCAGAAATACAAATTCTGTCATCATTTACTCACCCTCATAGCATTTCAAACCATGACTTTCTTCCGCAGAACACAAAAGAAGATGGGTTGAAGGACGTTGGTAAGCGAACATGGCCGTCCCCATTCGCTTCTATTGTATGGACACAAAACCAATGGAAGACATTCATATAGGTTTGGATTGACAGGAGGGTGAGTAAATGATGATAGATTATTTTTGGTTGAACTGCGCCTTTAAGACAGACATGTTCATACTAAAAGGCAAAGATTGATTTCATTTTCCTAGAAGCTTATGCACTGATAAAACAACGATAAAAAACATTAAAAACGTTCTTAATCTCCACAGAGCTACGAACGGCTTATTATTCTTATACGGCCCAAAAATGGCTGAATTTAAATAGGGACCTGACTATAGGCAGATATTAAAACAGCCTTTTCTGAATAAATGACACGCACATCACTCTCTTCCATCTTGCCTTTCTAAAATAGATTTGGTTTTGCTCTATCGTCTCTCCTTTGTTAGATTGAGTCTCTTCTCAGTATTTGCAGTGAGTGTGAGTGACAGAACCCCCCCGGTGTACAAACAGCCGTGATGGCTCGGCTCTGCACCTCTGCCCGTATCTCACATTGCGACTGTGTCCGGGGCCGCCCTACAGTAAACAGCACCAAGATGAATTGAGCGCTACCACATAAATAAACCTGACCTTTGACTCTGGCAAATGACACACAAGAATAAGACACGCTTTTTGGCCCCCGTGGCCATCCCTGTGTCATTTTTGCGCTGACTGGAATTGTAAACAGATCCTCTAAGTTTAGAACGTATCCCTGGAAATCTCGAGGATGGAGCTTTCACCCTTCATTCCCGGCTTTAGCGCCTGCTCGGAATTCCACAAGGAGTACCAACCTACTTATGTTATACGGTATGTGAATATTTTTGAACAGATACCGGAACAATGGTGTCCAGACCTGATTTCAGGTGGAATTTGTCAGTGTCAACAGAACTGAAGAACTTGGAGAATGCATCATTTTTATGAGAGAAGCCCATCCGCCGTCCGCACTGCTGCATTTAATAGAGCATCCACATTGAAATGTGAATCAACATCTAATGTCTAACACCGCTGTTGCTTTTACTTCAGTTTGGTTGTCTTGGTAACTCTCATCATTTTGCTGATTTTAACCAACCACATGCAAAGAAGTTCACGGTTAAGAGTTTCTGATTTGTCAGTTTTCTTCTTCACTTTTTTTCTATTCTATATGCAGACCCTCAGAGAGACCACCTTCTCAGCACAGTGTTTTTCAGCATGATCTCTCAGGTACGAACACTTTTTTCTTTGCATTCAAAGAACCCACTATCAGTCCATAAAGCTCGACTTGATGGAAGTCACATCTGCTTTAAAGTACATAATAAAGTGCGCTACATAATACAGTGAGTGCATAAATAAATGCGCCAGCCTGAGTCGAGCATGTTGCTCTTTAAACACATCCTACTTATGTTTCGCAATATGTCCTGCAGATTACATCATCTCCAAGACAGCCGTAGGCTGAGCTCTGTCCTGCCATTAAAACAGTTACCGCAGCTTATTAGGATTTACTTGAAAAGAACTGCACTTATTTTGGTGGTCCGACTTTTAGCTGTCCTGCCAAGCGTGGACCTGTCCTGCCAAGCGTGGACCTGTCCCGCTTGTTCATTTCCACATGTCTCCACACTTTCCCACCAGCTCTACTGGGGCATCAATTGAGCAAACATTATTGGACAGAGAGGCTATTACACTTCACTATTGTGTGAACAGAAGTCGTGATTAATTGCGTTGTGTTTGTGTAGAGTAGTAGATATCTAATAAGTGTTGGAACGATTGTGGGAAAACAAAATGATGACATTAAAACAAATGTGGGAAAATAAATCCCGCCTATGGACAGCACGACGGGAACATTCAGAAGAGAATACAAAGAAATTAATATTTTTTAGGTAGTTTTAAAAAAGTAAACACTATAATGCACTTTAGGTAAAAGCATCTGCCCAATGCGTTAATATATTTTAAAAAATGTTGGTCATTTTAGTTTTAGGTCATGTGACATGTCGACGTTTCTTAAAGGGATACTTCACCCAAAATTGAACATTCTTTCATCATTTACTCACCTTTCAGTTGTTCCAAATCTGTATAAATGTCTTTGTTCTGATGAACACAGAGAAAGATATTTGGAAGAATGCTTATAACTAGACAGCTTTTGCCCCCCATTGACTCCCATAGTAGAAAAAAAACAATGGTAGTCACAAGTGCCCCAGTCTTTTCCTACATTCTTCAAAATGTCTTCTTTTGTGTTCAACAGAACCAAAAAAATTATACAGTAATTTTTCCTTCCATGGGAATCATTGGATGGTGAGATCTGTTATAAAGCATTCTTCCAAATATCTTTCTCTGGGTTCATTGGAACGAAGAAATGTATAAAGATTTGGTACAAGTCAAAGGTGAGTAAATGATGTCAGAACTTTCATTTTTGGGTGCAGTATCACTTTAAGGTCACCTTATGTGGTCATGCTACAACACAGTCACTATCAATTTTCATTGTATGGTCAAGATCTTTGTTAAAGATTCATCAACAGTTCCTCTTTTGCGTTCAACAAAACAAACAACGCGAGGGTGAATAAATACAGGCAGATTTTCCATTTCTGTGTGAACTATTTGTGCCAGAACTTCATAAATATTAAACAATGCGTTACATCATGTTCATATGTGCAGAGAGGACCGCAAGAAAATAAAACCTTCTAGAACCAGCCATGACACACTTGACTTACTTTCCAAGATTTTATTTTACACTTTTTTGTTATGAAAACAAGTTTCTGCTGGATTTCGGGCCTCTTTAGTGCTTTTCTTAAGAATGAGAGGATATTTTGGTATGTACAAAGTGCATAATTCATTTACCCAGAAAGTTAAATGTGCTCTGGGCGTGAAGTGTTAATTGCCTCGGCAGATTAACATACCCACCCCGCCACCTCACTTCCTGTAAAAACTGCTGAAATAAACACCACGTTTTATTGAGATACAGATAGAGCCGGGTCCAAGACTGAAGACTTACACTTCGCTGCCTAGTCAGTCTTGGGAAGAAATAAACGGTGTCTTGATGAAGCATATGAATTAGTGTCATTTATTTTAATACGGAAAGACAACATTTGCAACATCGACTGCAGGAGAGATTTAAAGCACCAGTTCACCCAACAATGAATATTCTGTCTTCGTTTAGTCATCTTCCACAGTAGGAAAAATGTCTTTGTTCTGTTGAATACAAAAGAAGATTTTTTATTGAATGTAAACCGTTCTGGTGCACTTTTGACTACCATTGTAATGTTTCCTATATGGGAGTCAATGGTGATCAAGAACTTTTTGGTTTCTAGGATTCTCTCAAATATCTTTCTCTGTGTTCATTTGAACAAAGAAAGTATGCAGATTTGGAACAACTCGAGAGTGAGTAAGTGATGACAGAATTAGGATTTTGGGGTGAACTGTCCCTTTAAGGAATTTTACGAGCAAAGTGAAATAAATAAAATGTATTTATGTAGTGCTTAAAACTGTTTCATTCTGTCCTAGGGTCTTTAAAACTAACATCTTGATATACTGTAATATCAAAGATGTGCTTATTTAATTTGCGACCCAGAAATACTGCCAAAATATTATTTTAGAAATTTGTTATGAAAATATTAAACCGCAGTCGGTTGCATATTAAATGGTGAACATTCTATCAAGGAGTCACAGGATTTTATTTTTTACTTTAAAGTAAAATAAAGTATCAAGTTTTTGTAAACTGGAAACTGAATAAGGATGAAACAAAAATAACGTTAATAACGTTAACGTATAGACGTTATAGACTGTACAGACGGCTTCATCGGATGCACATGCTGGACCGAAGTTAACTTCCAATCTGTGTTTGGTTACAATATAACAATTCATTTTATATTAATTGTATATTAATATTCATTTATATTAATATTTAATTGTATGTTAATTGTATAGAATAAAATTAAAACTGCTCAACAGTTATTCATTGTTTGTGGATGTCTACCCGGAGGTTAAGCTTAGGCCACATAACGTTTGTTTATGTTGTTGCCGCTGAACCCGTCTATAGAGCTTCCTTACCATCATGAGTGACAAAATGAGTCATTAGGGCTCTATTTGTAGTACAGCCACATTCTCTTATAAGAAGTAAAAATCTTTAGATGACACTGCGTCTGTAGACACTTAACTGTGTGTGTGTGTGTGTGTGTCTGCTGGACTGAAATGGACATGTTGAGACTCAGTCAACTGGATGACTCGTCAGTCAGACACACACACCACACACACTGTTCCATCTGCTCCAGGCTCAGTCTCTCAGTAGCTGTGATAGAGACAGCAGTGCAGACGTGGGGAGGCTGCAGGCTGCAGGCGCTGTGAGGTGATAACAAGGTGGTAACAAGGTGTAAGGTTTGCGAGGGTCCACTCAGCGCTGGTTGTGAGGTGACACCGCACATCATTTTAAATCAAGAATTGTGGCATAAACTAGAGTGTGTAGATGTTTTGTTTGCTAGATTTTGACACTTGTAGGGTTGAGGGTGTCAGTGGTGGATTCTATTAAAGTCCACATCCAGAGCTAAATCTGTAAAGTTTGAGGGCATTGAGGTATAAATAAGGTTCTATTTTCCCCCTTGCAGAGCATAAAACCGCTTTCTGTCATGGACTGCGTAAGAGACAAGGCAGGGAGAACCCAATTGCAGGCAGGACTCAGGGATGAACAGGGATATTTATTGTACAAGTAACAATGAACACTACAAAAAGGCCAAACAAAACCCACGAGGGGGGGAAAACAGGACAAAATAATATATTTAACAAAACAAGAACAAGGGCTAACTAAACTACAAAAAACAGACTGGAACAAACACTAAACTAAGACTTACTAGATACAGGAAACAGGAACAAGGCAACGAGGGGTATGAAACATTGATACAAGCTATAACGTACAAGCATACAATGAACCAGACAGGACAAAGAACACGAGGATGTTTTAAAGGGGGAGCAAATCAAGAGGGAACAGTGCAGGGATAAACTTATAACACAAACTAGGAAACAGGAGGGTAGCAACGATGACGCAGACTAGGGAAACAAAGGATCCTGTATGATCCACCTCTAGACCAAGAAATACCTGACAAGGAGAGGTGGAACCATGACAGAACCCCCGCCTTAAGGAGCAGCAACCTTGATGCTCCTCAAAGGCACAAAAAACAAGACAAGACAGACTGGGACACTGACAAGACCAAACAAGACATGGCAAAACATGACAAGGGGCAGACAGGCAAGAAAAATCAACGGGTTAGGGTGGGACATAAAAATAATAAACAAGGGAGGGGGGGTGGGGGCAAACAAGGAAAACATGGGAAGTCCCAGAAGGGGTGGGGCTGGGTGGGGAAGTTCCAGCCCTTGGGGCGCGCCAGGGGCGGGAGCCCCAGGAGGCTTGACAGGGGGGAAGTCCTGGGAAAACTGTTCTTGTCCCCGGCAGGACTGCTGGCTGGACCCGGCTGGAATGCCGGGCAGGACAAGGGCTGGACGGCCGGCTGGAATGCCGGGCAGGACAAGGGCTGGACGGCCGGCTGGAATGCGGGAGGACAAGGGCTGGACGGCCGGTGGAATGCCGGGCAGGACAAGGGCTGACGGCCGGCTGGAATGCCGGGGCAGGAAGGGCTGGACGGCCGGCTGGAATGCCGGGCAGGACAAGGGCTGACGGCCGGCTGGAATGCCGGACTTCTGAAGCCGGGACTTGACGGCGGCTGGGCAGCCGGACTTGACGGCGGCTGGGCAGCCGGACTTGACGGCGGCTGGGCAGCGCTCTCTGACGGGCTTGGTGCCGGTTGCTGGACCGGGCTGCCTGGACCGGGCTTGGTTGCGGTTGCTGGGGTGCCGGTGCTGGACCGGCTTGGTGCCGGTGCTGGACCGGGCTGGTGCCGGTTGCTGGACCGGGCTTGGTGCCGGTTGCTGGACCGGGCTTGGTGCCGGTTGCTGGACCGGGCTTGGTGCCGGTTGCTGGACCGGGCTTGGTGCCGGTTGCTGGACCGGGCTTGGTGCCGGTGCTGGACCGGGTTGGTGCCGGTTGCTGGAAGAATCTGCGGCGGGCTGGCCGCTCGGACCGTCACCTCCCCACGGCGCCCCCCCAAAAAATATTTGGGTTTTTTGACACCACCGGAACTCGGGACCACCGGACTCGGGGACCACCGGACTTAGACTGCACTCCTCTCCTTTTCCTCCGGGAGCGGCCCACGGGAAGTGTGGCCGACGGAGAGAAGAGAGGTGGTGGGAGGCACGGCTAGCTCCGTGGCAGAGGAGTCGGACGGAGAGTCCCACGACTCCCTCGTTGACGCCGTCTGCGGACAATGGAGGATGGGGAGAGGGGAGAAGGTGGGGGGAGAGACCCACGACCCCACGATCTGAAGGGTACGACCCTCGGAAATCGTGGCTAGCCCCGGGAATGAATCCGCTCTAGCCAACTTCTGGACCCACCTCACGATCCAGCAGGGTCTGAACAGGAATCCGCGAATCCCAGGGGCTTCAGCTGGCGCATCTCAGCGGGGACCTAGGGGCTCGTCGAGGCAACTATTAAAATTACTTTTTAATTCTGCCTCGTTGAACCCCGAGGACCGCTGAAGCCAGGAAGTCAAGGCAAAGTCCGTTATTGAAACCTCCCCTGTGCTGAGGGCCAAACAGGACGTGGGCTTTGGTGGCCTCTTGTTGCAGCGATCCTTAGCCGTAGCTGCCTGCTGGGTTCGTTGGTGCTGGTTCATTCTGTCATGGACTGCGTAAGAGACAGGAGGAGAAACCACAATTGGCAGGGCAGGACTCAGGGATGAACAGGGATATTTATTGTACAATAGTAACATGAACACTACAAAAAGGCAAAACAAAACCCACGAGGGGGGAGAAAACAGGACAAAAAATAATATATTTAAACAAAAAAGAACCAAGGCTAACTAAACTAAAAAACAGACACTGGAACAAACACTAACATAAGACTGACTAGATTACAGGAACAGGAACCAAGGCAAGACGAGGGTATGAAACATGATACAAGCTATACCGTACAAAGCATTACAATGAACAAGACAGGACAAAGAACACGAGGATGTTTTAAAGGGGAGCAAATCAAGAGGGAAACAGGTGCAAGGGATAAACTAAGTAAACACAAACTAGGAAACAGGAGGGTAGCAACGATGACGCAGACTAGGAGAAAAAAAGGATCCTGTATGATTCCACCTCTAGACCAAGAAATACCTGACAAGGAGAGGTGGAACCATGACAGCTTTCTATATTTTGAATGTGTCAGTAATGTTCCCCGGATCTACAACATCGCTGCTATTTTTTCTCTCGTTTCTTCAAGACGACTTCTAAGATAACAGCCCTTACAAAAATAAGTATACTTCAAGTATACATTATGTAGTACTGTAAGCGTACTAATATTCGTGTAGTGCATTTGTACAATAGTATGTGTATTTCAATGCTACTTGAGACTTTATTGGCTCACTTGTGCGTTAAAGTTTATATTTAAATTCAGTAGTAAACTGAGTACACTAGTGGTTTAGTAGCTCGAAACGAACAAGTATGCAAAAAAACTCATAATACTTTTTAGTATGTCTATCAAAAGATTGAGTACGAATGCAGTTTAAGCCAAACAATGTTTAAAGTATATTTCTGAGAAGTACATAAAAGGTAGACTGAGAGTACACGTTCTTAGTTTTAGTTTTAAAAAAGTATACTAAAAGCATGCATAAACTTGTTTTTTGCACGGGTTATCATCACATGATCCTGAGATGCTTCAAGGTTAAAAGTAATTAATTTTTTGGATTGTATATTTAGGTGAGATGTAAATCCATCCCTTTAGCTTCTGAAGGACACATACTGTCTTGGCAAGTGACTTGAGCCAGAAAAAGCTGTCCAAGTGGATACAGACCATGTCCTTGACTTTAAAATACACAGGGAATCAATCATGTTCCAATGGATGATGCACATCAACCTGCATTTCCAACACTGGGATTTTCTGTTTACCTAGACGCTGATGTCATTCCCTCAGAAAGATACTGTACTGTAGGTGGACACATTCGATGTTTCTGTGAAAGATGCTCTAGGAGCTACATATGGCTGGGCCGAATGCCAACCACCAAAAAATGCCACCTGGTAATGTCTAAAGTAATCTGGTAATCTTCCAAATAGAAGGAGAATTAATCAGACCACAGGAGAAAAACACCGAGCCAGTCTACAGACCGGACTTTTCCTGGCCACACACCAAAACCAATGTTCTTGTCTTTCTCTTGTTTGAAAGTGTACAAATATTCTTTATGAGAGACGAAATAAGCAGCGAGAGCCAACTGTGCTCACATTAGAAACAGTCCTGCAGACTTCATGCTGTACTTCACTCATTGGATGAGTTTAAGGGGCCGTTCACACACGACACGCTCTTGCATTTAAAAAAAAGCTGCATGGGGAATGAAACAAAATGCAAAGGTCTGGAGATGCGTCTCGGTTTGACACATAATTAAAACACAGCGCTCTTGGCACAAGACATTAGCAGTTGGTTATAAAACAGAGCAGAATGCATTGCGTGCGAACGACCCCTAAGTGTGTCTTTATGTACGGAGCATCTTGATAAAGTTGATAAAGTACTGCATGCAAACCAACTGTTCTTTATGTTCTGTTCAATTACTCCACGTTGTATACATTTGAGAAAACACAGGAGAAATATTACCCATGTATACTTTACAATTTAAAATCATCATGGAAGTACTTATTAAAAAAACTGAATTTAATCCGTTTTAAAGAACGTTGACTTTTGGAAGATCGCAAAAAATAAGCTCTGTGATTCAGAAAAAAAAATTGTCATGTTGGTTGGAAACCTGATAGCAATCAAGAAGTATAGTGGTCAAATAATATTTTTATAATTACTCACTTCTATGGTTTGCATACAAAGAATATAATCTCTGAGCTATTGACTTCCATTATATGGACACAAGACCACTGAGACATTCCTCAAAATATCTTATTTTGTGTTCCACAGAAAAAAAAATGATGACAGAATTTTTTATTTTTGGGGGAAATTTCCCTTTAATAAACATTCATTTAATAGAACCACAATTTTGAAGGTGCAAATATTCAGTCAATCTTATTTAATTCACATACATTGTTCACACAAATGTAGAAATATGTAATTCCACGCATGAGTATTATGATTGTATTTGTATGTGGTCACAACTCATGGATTAAGTTCACTGAGAGGATTTTCAAACACACCTTTGAGCCATAGCACATGTGTATTCTCAGAGGAACCTCCGCTACAAAGGTTTAAAGCAAATTGAAGCCTTAATTCTTGAATATATATATCTGTACATATAGCCTATTAAGATAATTGGATTTGTCAGCTGTCAATGAAAATATATTCATGACATGCAAATAAGGGGATACGCTGAAAAAGAAAGAAAATGAAATGGATCTGGAATGGGCTGAATGTTTCTGACTTCTCGCTGGAGAAAGAAACACAGGGGGGCAGTCCTCTCCCCGACAGAGCAGATCCCGACTCGATTGCATATAAAAACAGGCTCTGTGAGAGCTTTGGGGGAATGGGCTGCACGCTCTCGAGGAAAGCGGTGGATTTCTCCTCTAGCGCTTCTGCTCAGCGCCGCTGGAGTGATTGGAGGTGGAGCTCGCTTTGTGATTGTCTGTGGTAATGATGCTTCAAACCCACACTGGAAGAGCGAGGATTTAGGCATGCGGTCCAGTCTGAGACCCTCCAACATTTCAAGCCTACAGCTTTGAGGAAAGCTAGAGATAGATTGATCGAGCTAAAAATGTTGACCTGAAATGAGAAAATGCGTTTAGTGAAAGACTTTTCTGAAACCATTTCTTGTGTAGACAAGGGAACTTTTTTCATCACATTTGTCTGATTTCTTTAGACTGATTCAGACCACTGCGTCTACATCACTGTCTCTAACTCCTGTAAATGTGAAATCATTGCAGCGGCAGGAAAGGTCACACAGCAATTCAATAAACAAGACAATTATTCTGAACAATAGTTCTTATTTAATTCTCTATTAAAAGGTGACACGGGCCAAACCGTGTTCTTCATTAGAACTTTTAAAATAATTAGATAGGAAAATTATTTTCACTTTCATTTACGTGAGCTTGAAAGAAACTTGAAATAAAAAAAAAACTCAGACATTGTCAAGCATCATACTAAGAGTGCTTTTCACGATTGAATCTTCTTTAAAAGAACAAAACTGAATGTTTAATGGGTCCTAAAATGAACAAAAAGAAAAGGAACTATGTTCTTTTTGCAAACAAAAGTAAGGGACCAATTTTCATTATTAAATTGCTTCTTATGCCTATTATTAGCATATATTCTGCATGAATTAATCATATTTAATCCCTAAACCTAACAACTACTTTACTAACTATTAATAAGCAACAAATTAGGAGTTTATTGAGGTAAAAGGTGTGATTAATGACGTGTTAAGAACTGAACCTTAAAATAAAGTTTGTGATGCCATATAAGAACCATTTTGGTTTCTTTTAAACGTAAAGTTTTTAAAAAGGTTCTTAAAGACAATTTCTTTCTTTCTTAAGGCTGTTAAAATATATGCCATATAACCAACAGAACTGCGAATGTTAAAGGTTTTTTATGCTTACATTCCAAGGTTATTGACTAAAATGAAAACTTTGAAAAGTTCCCGTTCTTTGAAATCAAATCAAATATTATAGGAAAACTACTGAAACAAGTTTAAAGCACTAAAATTAAAATAATAAACAAAAACTAAAATAAAACTGTAATAATATTATATATATTAAGATAATTAATAAGATAAATTACCAAAATTGGTAAAACTTGAACTGAAATTAAATCAAAAACTAGAAATCTAAAAATAAAAGCCAATTTAAAATATTAATACATTTATTTAATTTTATTTATGATGGGGTCTCAGCCAACTATCAAAAAGCACTATTGCTTTATTGACCACTTGAGATATTTTATTACTAATATTTTTAACTATTTTAGCCACAATCTGTGTGGTTATTATTATTAACAACAGAAATTAGACATTTTCTTCCGATTTTATTTCTTCATACAGTATATTGAGACATAAAAGGGATATTATTTTTTCATGTGTTCACCCCTCATGTTATTCCAAACCTGTTCTTTCTTCTGCAGAACACAAAATAAGATATAATAAAAACAAAAATGACTGCCATTGTAAGAAGTATATTGTTTTGTGTTCCACACAGTTTTTATTTTGGGGTGTACTATCCCTTTAAAAGAGTTGTTTTCAATGTGTATTGACATGTTAAGGATACTTCTCTGTGTCATGTCCGTAGAGCTTGAATGAGTTTGTCAAATCATGTGTCGTATTGTGTCATTGCCTCTGAAACAACTAAATCATATTAGACCTCTCAGGTAATTCCAAGCCAAATTTCTGTGAACCCTTCTCAGACCCCTGAAATGAAAGTGAACGCACACAAAGTCTCCTCTCACCTACTGACAAGGCTCCTGACGTGTATTTAGCGTTCAGGTCAGAGGTATTTGTCATCTGGCTGACTTTCCCATCATTCGTCTTTGAAATTGAGTTTTGGTTATTCAGCTTCGAGCTCGTGCAGTTCAATTACTCCTCAAGTTTTGAGCCAACTCGCCTTTTAGAGAACAATATTATCCATATGATCTCCAGGGGTCAAATTAATGAAGACAGGAAAAATAATGAATTTATTTTAATGGAGTTCTGTAAATTTTTCAGCTTCTGAAAGGGACGTTTAGCGTAAGGCCTAATGAATGTGTCTCAACAGTGTTGCCAGGAGTGTATTGATTGAGGACGCTCATGTTTTCCCATATTTCTGTCATTTGCATAGTGGGAAGGAAGGCAGTTCTCTCTTGTTGTGGGGCAAGTCGGCACACTAATCTTTTATTATCATACCTGCTGCTGAGATTGTTCGGAAGTTTCTGAGGCTTTTATTCTCTCTGATAAAGAAAAATGTCAGGCTTTTCAATTAAAGACCCTGTCTTCAAAATGTATTTGACTCGGTCCCATAATCTTTCATGAAAATGTAAAAACGTTTTCCACCTTATTTCCACAAATATCTTTGCTCGCTTTTCACCATCAAATGAATTACACTCAGACTCCATATTTTCTTTTCCTGAATATTCAGATTCACTTTAGAATACTTGACAATATGAAAGTTACATTTCATGGCATCTTAAACCTCGTTGGCACAAAGAGTATGTTTATCCCCATTTAAACTCTTATAAATTTCATCGAGCAAACAGTCATGACAATTTTTACACTTTACTCCAATTTTACTCTCGAGTAGCCAAACCTGGTGTAAGGTCTGGACCGACTAAGAATCCTCTGACTGGTAAAGCAACCAATCACAGTTTGTGTTCTTCGGCATCATGTTAAGTGATGTGAAAATGTTGATGTCCTTATGTCTCCCAGAAATCCTGCAGGATTCTACCAATGAGATGATGACTTTGGAACTTTAGCTGCGTCTTGATTCGAAGCCTGCGTCCTCCGGAGGTCGCATTTGTCGGCCGTATACATCATCGAGGTTTTATTTCAGGGAAGCAACCGATACATTTCAGGGTAAGAATGAAACTACAATGATTACATCTTAAGAAAAATAAATGTTAGCTTTATCATGTTTGTTAGCTGAAATGAGACAACCTCGATGATCTATGCGGTCGACAAATGCGACCTCCGGCACATGCAGCCTTCGAATTGAGACGCAGCTTTTGTGTGCATCCTCTTACAAAAGATAATTTAACTTCAACTAGTAGTTAGTATATTTGTAAGTTAAATAGTAAGTATACCAGTATTGATTTATTAGTAGCATACTAGTGTACTTCAATACTTAGTGAATAAAAGTATGCTTTAAGAGTAACAGCAGTATACTTTGAGTACACAAATATAATTTAATACAATAAGTATTCTACCAGTATAAATTTAATGTGTGTATATTAAGTATCATTTTCAGTAAACTACCATTTTAGTATAGTTTTGTAGTTAAGGTTTAGTTTATACTAAAAGTATAATACTTATACTGTACTGCAAGTAGCTCTTTCAGTAAACTTAGTGTTTTTTTATTTTCACTTTAATTTGGTTCCAATATAGGTATTATTTTTACACTTAAGATCAACCTTTAAATGCTGTTTATGTAGATTTGAAGGATATGTCAATAAAAAGATTGAGTACAGGCCAAATATACTTCTGTCAAGTATGCTTAAGTGTACTTTTGAGTATATTATAAGTACATAAAAGTATACTTTCTTGATTTTAGCTTAAAATAATAAATCGCATGCCTTATTAAACTTGTTTTTTGTAAGGGTTAGCCTCAGATTTCACAATGTGAATCATTGACTGAGCATCTGATGTACAATACTGCTCCACTTTTAGTTTGGTATCCGGAAACTTAGTATATAAGACTGAGCATCAGAGATAATTGAAAATTAGATCAAGTGTTAACACCCAAAGAGACACGTCCTCCACACTTCTCAAGCACTCTGTCCTCCACACATCTCTCTCTGAATAAGCAAGAGCAACCCGCCGTGAAATGAAGGGAGTCCCTGCTAATAAATGTTTGGATTATATTTGGAATTAGCATAGAAAATGCAATTAAAACAAGAGCCACTGCATGTAGATTGTGAAACGGTGCATTCTGATAAAGATCCTTGGCTTTTAATTAGCTGGTTTTAATGAGCATTGAATGAAATGTGATCTTTAGATGACTTTTCTGGCAGCGTCACAAAGTTGGAAGTTGAATTTGCTTCGCTATTATCCGGCGGCCAGGGAAGCAGAGTGCGTGTAGCACGAACATTATTTAGGTAAGTGCTTGTGTGGTTCAAATACACTTCAAAACGGAAGCCAACTCCGCTTTTATAGCGTGATATTATCCATATGATCTCCAGGGGTCAATTTAATGAAGACGGGGTTAATCATACATTTATTTTAATAGAATGTATACAGGCTGAATTTACCTTTCCGCATGTTGTTGCAGAAAACATCAGGTATGTTTATCCTCAGCCACAGAGACTTTCATATTAATTATGTATAATTATTTTCTCCTTTTGCACTGAAAACATCCCTTAAAAAAAATAAGTATACTCAGATGAGCCATTTAAATATTTTAAGTATACTTTATTAAGTATACTTAAACTGATAGTCTACCCAAAAATGAAAATTCTGTCCTTATTTACTCACCCTCAGATTGTTCCAAACCTGTATGAATGTCTTTGTTCTGATCAACACAGAGAAAGATATTTGGAAGAATGTCAGTAACCAAACAGATCTCATCCCACGTTATGTCATAGTAGGGAAAATAAATACTATGGGAGTCAGTGTGGGATGAGATCTGTTTGGTTACTGACATCTTCCAAATATTTTCCTTCGTGTTTAGCAGAACAAAGACATGTATACAGGTTTGGAATGGTTTGGAGTAAATAATGACAGAATTGTCATTTTTGGGTGACTTTCACTTGACAGACCCTGCGTCCATTGAAATGGACATCACATGCATTTTCCATTAAGGGAAAAAAATCAGGTCTGTACTGTAGTATACTAATATTAATCTATTAGTTGTATACTTTTAAGTGCACTACGTGGGAGTGGTATTTCAATACTACTTGACGACTAAATCGGTCCACTTTGTAATTTATTATAGTATCCTTTTAAGTAGGCTATGCTTTCACCATAGTAAATAACCAGTTCTGTACACAACTAGTTCACAATTTCCTATTTAGTTTGTACTGGTAGTACACAAGTAAATTTACAGATTCACAGATTTTTACTAGTTCAATACTTGTAGCACGTTTCTTAAGTGTAGTACACTTTGAAGTATGCTTTCAGTAAACTACTGGTTTGGTAGTGTTGTATATATGTGTAATGTATACTTGTATGTATTCATTAAGTAAACGTAACAACATTCTATAACACTGTGTCTACACCGGACACGACCGGCGCATCCAGTGTGGACAAAATATAAATTAATAATGGGTTCTAATGCGTTTTATTTTCGTTTGTCGCATCGCGCCGCGTCTGGTGTAGACACAGTGTAATAGTATACAGTATATAATGATATAGTATGTCATTTATATATTCATTTTGCACTTTCAGTATACTACTATGTTCATATTAGCTATTCATTTTTATACTTTTTATACATTTTTATACTTTTAATATATTTGTAACTGTACTGTAAGATGTGAAGTGTATCTTGAAGTACATCAAGTAAAAGTATGTACTTTCTGTCTGTATGCTTACTTGTAGTACAGTAACAAAAGACATTTTGCCACAATGCTTTCTTGATTTAAAAGTAGTTTACAAATAGCTTGCCGCAATAAACCACTTTATAAGGGATTATCAGAAATGTATCAAGGGTGCAAAGGTTTATCAAAAGTTATTTTAGTCTGAAGTTTCATATTCTTGATATCTGACCTTCACCCCAATGACCGCTGGTAAAGTACTTGACTGCATATTTAGATGCTTACAGCGTGCTAGTATAAACGCCTCCGCCAGCACACTACAACACTTTTCACCTCATATCAACCATCTTCAAAATGTCATGGCTTTTTGCAACATTCAGTAAAAGTCTCTTATTTAGATTTCTAAGCTTGTTGATCTCATGGACGATCGATTGTAACCCTCATCGTAAAACGCTGCACAAGTTATATCGCTGCACAAGTGACTAGTAATGGAGTCCGCTTCACTTTTGTTTGATTATAATCACAATCCAGCTTCATATTGTTCTCTTAACTCTAAAGATAATCTTCTTCCTCCTGGGTCTTATCACAGTTGAAACTTTCATTTAGCCTATAATCATGTATGAGCAATTACACGTCCTGTTAACTCGGGAGCAACGGTGTGTTTGGCACGGCATGACAGGTGTGGAAAAACACACTGTAGCGGGAACTTAAATTGGCCTGTTGACATTTACACTGGAATAAACCTGCTCCTTGTTTTCACCTCGTAGAATATGTGTGTAGTTGTGTGTCAAAGTATGAAACGGTCTGATGGGTCCTTCAACACTCTTTAACACTCTGCTGTTAAACCCCCTTGAGCTTTTTAATAAAGCGGATCATTCTTCTCTCTGTCTGTCAAACGCTTGCCGACGTTTATATTTACAGCCTGATCACTGCGCTGGAATAATTACTTTTCATTCACTTAAAGACACGTGTAGGTCACCGAGTGTCGTGCATTACAGCGCCATGCAATTTTAAATGTAGGTCATATAAGATATACAACCACTTTGCCAGACATATTGATCGCTCTGTTGTATTGTCTAGACAAAAATTAAAGACGTCTGCAAAGATTGTAAGTCTGTATTTCTCATTCAGATATGAATGCTTTATAAGAAGTCACAAACTAATTACATTACTTAATTAAATCTATATCTAAATAGCTCCTTCAAGACATCGACTTATCTAAGACAAAGTTTAAACTAATGACCAGCCAAAATTTTCAACAGGTGACTTCAGTATTAACAGGGACAGATTATGCCTTTATGTGCCATCACGTTTAAAATATGTGGTGCACCTATGCCCAAATACAGAGGAGCGGATCACACAAAACGCATCTTGCGTCTAAAAACGCATGACACAGCGCTCAGGAATGGTTTGAAAAAGCGCATCCGTGATGGCACTCGTAGCTCTCTTTTGATAACAGACTTGTCCCGCCTTCGCGGTCTTCTGATTGGTCCTCTGCTGTGGAACTGACATTGATGAGCAAAAATGTCAATTATTTCAACTTGACACAACGTCTTAAAGCAACATTAGATAACTTTTGCTCATGGTTCCCCCATGTGGTTGATAAGCGCAATTGCCTGTTATCATCAGTGTCGTAAATACTGTCGCTGACTGTATTAGCTTCCCCGTGGGCAGGGCAATACACGTGAATTTGTTGGCTAAGCAGAAACCGCTGTTACATCGTGTCACTTCATAAACTGTGCATGTACTAAATCACTCTTTTGGCTCCCGCGGGGTATACTACAAACTTGATACTGAGCAGCTGGTTGTTAGCCGTTAGCGCATAGCGTGCTAGCTACTTAGCACATTTGCAGTCACCCAAAACACAACGCATGGACGTGAATGTGATTAGTAAGCAACGACAATAATTTTCTGTAGTTATATTTTTGGAAACACACTCGAGACCAGGCGTTGTGCTTTGTGTAATAGGTGCAAACTAATCACTGGTTTCGGCCGATAGAGGGCTGCTTAGTTAGCAGCGGCAGTAAAAGAGTTGTCCTACCACTAAAATAATATTAGAGAGATTATTTTAAGGTCGAAAAACTCTGTATTGTTGCTTTAAAACCATGGCGCTTATGTGAGAGACAGAGAAAAACGTCTTTTGTGTAAAATGCACAAAAAAAACACAAATTTGTTTATTCAAATTTCACAGTAGGCCTACTCAACACCTAAAAGCTTCTGACCTCTCCAACTCATATTTGGGGATAGGCATATTCCTTGCATAATCGTTTCTGAATTAAGAAGATGAGAATTGAACAGTCCACGCATCACAAATTAAGCAATATCAATCACCAAGCATTTGACGTTATAAAAAAGTTGGTTTTAACTTAGCTGAGAGGTATCTTTCATGATTTCCTAAGAAGAAAACTCTTCCACAACGTAATCCAGATCCAGCTGTCTGACTGCATTCAATGGCCATTTAATAATAAACCGTTAATACTTCACAACTGAAAAAATAATCCCTTTATTCCACAGTATTCGGCGCTATTTTATTGAGAAGATAAATAAAAAATGTACACATATTAAATTTGCCAGGGCCCCCTGCTGGTCTAGTGCTCTAGGCACGTGCCCAGTAGGCCCGTGCATTAATCCGTCCCTGACTATTCACATGTTCCATTTAATTATGTTTTAACAATATATGGCAACCTTGCCAGAAAATACTAATTCTAGTTACAAATTACAAATACCATTATGATTCTTCAGCTGTTTACCATTAAAACCACTACAAGATTTATTTTTATTCTGTGTTTGCCCATAGGAAACATTAATTAGGTTTTACTATAGTAAAGTTTTAGTACCATGTTTTTTGGGGCAACTTGATTACTACAGTATTTCTATGATCATGGTTTTACTATTCACTGTAAAATACAACTCGGATTAGCAAAATTTTTTGTCTTATTTCTGCAAGTTTTTGCACACAGTAAATTTTACTTAAACAATTGTGTTGAATTTTTTTAAAATAAACTGTTTTTATAGAAATCTGTGTGCAAAACCTGCGCAAATAAACACAAATGAAGTAAATCCTACTCGATGTTTTTTACAGTGGTAAGACCAAAGTACATACTATGGTTTTACTAAAAATAAAATCGAGGTTAATTTCCATATTGATAGGTTTTATTCTAGTAGGATTTAAAGCCGTTCTATTGTTTCCGATCTTCTAGATAACATCCTTCCACTAGAACCCAACAGAGACCCATTGAGATCATCATACCGTAGTTTCCATTAAACCCAATACAATTCCCATTATAACCATCTTTTTACATTTGTGTGACGTTTTATACCTTTTTTCATCTGGGAAACAACATCGTCCTCTCTCTTCTTTACAGTAAACCTTTACTCAAAACCCTGTGTCTCATCATGCAAGTTTAAGATTACAACGACCTGTCAATATCGACCCTTTTGAGTTCCTTCTGCAGCACCGCATGCAGGTGTCTGAAAAAGGCCGTAATGAACTCGTCTTCTGACATAAATGTGTACGATGTCATTCTCCCAAGTGCTCTGTACTTCTCTTTATCAGCCCGGCTTTCATCAGGATTTTCCCGTGGCACTTTGACTGGGCGGTCAGCGGGGACTGTTGCAGAACTACACCTCTATCTTCTCTTCTCAGCTGGCGGTGGAGATTTGAGAGGCGTTACCGTAGAAACGGCACTTCCTCCACAGTCTCCTGTTAAACACTGTTGATCGGTGGTCCAGGATCGTGACTGTCGGTGAATGGCATTCAGCGGAAACTGTATGGTGTGCCTGAGAGGCATTTTGAGACTGTAAAGAGACCAGTATTTACCTGGATTTCCCTTCGCAGCGGTATATTGCAGTCATTACAACACTTCAGCATGTTAACGCAATTGTGCAGTCTGTTATGAAGTTTATATCTGATTTTAAACAGATGCTTTAAGATGCAAGAGACACCGAAGTTAAACACGTCATGCGATACTTTACTAATATAGTTGAAATGTATGCTTGCAGTAAGTTGTATTCACTAGTATCATTAACATGTAGGTTCAATAAAACCTGCAATAATGTATTTTGTATATTTCACCATTTTCCTGTTTTCTATTCTGAACCATTTATTCTTTCGTCTCTACTGTCTGCACAAATATAACTTTGCAACGAAGCAAATTTGTGCAGTAGAAATACATTGAAATTGAACTGAAATAAATGAATGAATTTCTTTGAGCCAAGCAGTACTTTAACTGGCCACAATGGGATTTAAATATATACTGGTCAGTATCTGAACCACAATCCATTCGGTCACAAGGGCTAATGGATGGGATAGTGAGACACAAACTGTAGATCTCTCTCCCGGCCCGATGAATAAATGATAATACGGTCACTTTGTCAAACGGTGACTGTAATTACACAAATTTCAAGTATGCATTAGCACAGGATTAACCTCGGGCCAAAAGTTTCATCTCTTCCCCCCGAGGGTGACGCCTGTAATGAGAGCAAGAACTTTGTCATTTGTGAATTTTGGATCCGTTTACACATGGATACTAATGAACGGATGAATGCAGGCAAATATTGAGGCAGTGTACGAGTTTGTCAGGTTTTGCTCTTTTGTTCCGAGGGGATTCGAGGTGCATGATGTTATTTATAGATGGAGCACAATTTGCTCTGTAATGACATCAGGCCATGCATCATTTCTCACACATGAGTGTTAGCGTTTGTGGCAAGGCCCATTAACACATTATAATGGAAGTGTGACATTGACGTACCTCGGAGGGTAGGCACACACGCGGGCGTCTATTAACATAGATCAAGCTTGCGTGCCCTGATTGATAGAACATCCTTGTTTTATTTACGACATTGTTAGCCGCAGGTAAATAAGGCAGAGTAATCCGGGCTCGGCGCTCGCATTACCCGGTGGAGTCGAGACCTGCTCTCTTACACGCCGCCGACCTCTAGCCAACCAGCCGGAAAATTATCCATTGTGGATTCATTCAAAACTATGTTTGTGTTCGCGTGCGCTGGGGAGAGATTGTAAATGGATGGAAATTGCAAATAAGTTTGGAAATGATAAACAAAACCCTGACATGCCGTCTGACACCCTCCACAGCCCATCTGTGACCCGACGACTATTAAACAATGATTTGAAAACCAAGCAAACTTTGTTGAACGTACTATTCCACATAACGCCTAAAGAAATGAAACCGAACACATTCGGTGTGTTAGAGGTCACCTCTGAAGATATGATCGCGATGTGTTTAATCAATCTGGAACCTGTTTGAATAAACTCGAGATCTCGGAACGGTGTGTCCAAGTAGTCTTGAAGTGCCTGTAAGAACTGTAATGATCTACTTCAACGTCTCTCGTCAGCTTTTCTCATGCCGCTGTTTGTTCAGTAATGTGACACACTTGACAGCAGGGGTCTTAAGCCCCTCACAATCAGCCGGCAAATGATCACACCATAACACATCACTGTGAATGAAATCCATTAAGGTAAACATCAGAAGCATCTGTGTCCGGGGGCTGGATTCACGAAAGGGTTCTTAAGACAAAATATACGGTTGTTTTCAAGATAAATTATAGGAAGCACGTAGGAATGTTCCTAAGTGTGATTCCAGAACATTTCTTAAAAAGTTCTCATATTTTATTAAAACATGATATGCTTTGTCAATGATTACACTCGCCTGCTCGTGAGGTAACTGTACATATTAATCTAATCTAAAAAAATGTATGAACAGTTTTTGTTTCAGGAATATATAACAATCCCCATTTTTCTCACAGATTAGAATTTAAGAAAAAATATGGCAGTTAAGATGAATTTTCTTCACCCAAAAATAAAAATTCTGTCATTATTTACTCATCCTCAGATTGTTCCAAACCTGTATGAATGTATTTGTTCTGCCAAACACATAGGAAGATATTTGAAAGAATGAGCAGATCTCGTCCCCCATTGACTGTGCAGTAAAAAGTGCATTAAAATACATTTAAATGTACTCTAAAGTGCCCTATTTATTCTGTACTCAATATACAAAAATACTGTTTAGTACTTCCAAAGAGATGTAAAAAAAGATGTATTCAATTGTGCAAATTTGAGACACCATGAATATATATTTTTACTATTCTAAGAACAAAATGTGTGACAATATAGCACTTTTAAGTACATTATGCAACTGTACTTAAAGTGTGGGCTATTTAGTGTACTTTGAAGTACACATTCAGTAAACTAAAGTACTAGTTAGTAGTTGTTATACTGCAAGAAAACATTTTCTTTGTGAACTTAACAGCATACTTATTGTTTATATATATTTTGCACAAACTATGTTCCTATTTAGGTATTCATTTTAACATTTGAAATTGACCTGTATCTGGATCTATTGAATTATTGAACATTTTTGTTGGTGTTTGTCAAGTGCACTTGTGCAAATGACATTTATGTTTCCCAGCATACCAGCAAACTTTATAATATTTTGTCATTTTTAGGCAGCGTGAAGCAGCCACAAGAGTTGATAAAGCGAAATGCTCAGAAGATCTTGTCTAGACATGAGTTACTAAAGGTAGCACGCGTGGCACTGCTTTGTCATTATCTCTAAAAAAGTGGGCGATTGTGGTGTGAGAAATCCTGGTGTGTCTTAAATGAATCAATCAGCCACTGAAGCATGAACCAGAGAACAGGAGGGTTTGTGTTTTCTGCAGCGTTTCTTCAGGTACGGTCGAGGTTACAGTGTGATCAGATTTCTTTAGCTGACATCATGTAAGTAGACTCCAGAGAGCCATTGATTTTCTGCAAATGCAACATTGTTTCCTGTTCTCGGGTTTATAGCCAATCACAAGGGTTTAGGCTTCGATATAGGATAGATCTGCAGATATATGGTTACAGTGGAGATGTTATCGGTCACAGCAAAAATAAATGATGATGGAGTTGTTTTTCGCCCACGTGACACTTAACACTGTCTATATGTTAGTGTATGTTACCAAAATTTACATTAAAGGACATTTGTGACTTAAAACACGCTCTAATAAAGCATTATGGGATGTGTCACGCCCATTATTGTCAGTTTCACACTCATGCACAGCATTCCTGGACCCTAGATAGATTCCACCGACAGTTTGGTCTCTTCGTCTGTGTGCTGGATTCATATTTGTTTGAAAAGTGAAGCTTATTCAAGTGTGCTATTAGTATACTAATTTTAAACTAAAACGTACTTTTATGTACTTCAAGTATACTTATATCGACAGAAAAGTATTGCAATACAGTTCAAAGTAGGGAAGGAGACGGGAACCGGCGAACATTCAAACAAACTTTAATCAAAATAAACAAACAATAACACGGAAGTAAAAGGCCACAAGAACATAAATACAAACTTAACACATGTCCGGGCCCGGTCCTCTCTCGTCGTACACTCTGTCGCTCGTCCTTTTATGCTTCCGATCTCCTCCGTGAGAGATGCGGAGCCGGTGCAACGCGCAGCTGACACTCATTATCACTCGCCCGCCGGCCCCTCGTCGTTCCCTCACGGCTCTCGTCCCGCCTTGCTCGCTACAAGTATATATTATCCTTCCATTGAGACCTGAAAAGTACAATTAAAGGCATATTTCAAGTACAAAATTATCATCGAATACTAATACCTAGTAGTATACTTGAAGTGCCAAACTAATAAATAGACATGATGTTAGGTTCACTTTAATAAAACTTAAACTTAACTATACTTAAGCATAAAACTACAAAACTATTCGTTTACTAAGAGTATACTTCAAAGTGTACTTGCATAAACTTAAGAACTTGCAAATATTAAACTAAACTGTCACTACTTAAATTCACTTGTAGTATAGTTGCAATATAAATAAAAAACTAAATGTAAACTGGTTGTGTTCTCAAAGTTTACTGTCACACTTAAAGTACACTATGAAAAGTACACTTTTATAAACTAAAAAGTGGACCCATTTTGTCACAAGTAGTATAGAAACTTTGAAGTATACTGCTGTACATAAATATTAGTATATACTTACTACATAAAGAATTGAGATTTACTTTGAGTGTACTGGTGTACACAAGCACACAACGGTGCAGCTGTGCCGGAGAAGCGCACATTTGCCATTCCACAAATTTCCACACTGCTGTAATTATGCAATTATGCTGGAATTATACAGTTTTGAACACGTATTAGTGCATGAGTGCTCAACTGGGAGAAAACATTTATGAATAACATTTATTATCGCTCATTTATCCATTGCATTAGTAAATCAATACAATTGCTGGGCCAAAACAACACAGATATCAAGCATTGAATCTTAACCCTTTATGAGGATGTTCCCATAATGCTTCATTAGAGTGTGTTCTAGAGAGGAATGTAAAGATATGACTGCTTACATTGTAATGTTTCTTTAAGTGTTTTAAATAACATACAGTCAATGTGGCCTATGGAGAACTGCTGCTTAAATGGTCGACTCTAAGAATGTGTTTAACTTTTGGTCATTTTTGGGGGGCGTTCATTTAAATGCATTTTGAAAATCATTCTGTTATTGTATCATGAAAATGCTGATGCTGTGCGCAATGAACACAAGAATGGCAGACGACGTGTGCTGGCATGACTCCCAGTCTGTATTTTTCTGATATTTTGCCATTTAATATCCCAAGGTCACTTGTAATTATATGCCAACCTATTGTCTATCCCCCCCAAAAAATGCTTGATGATTTCAGCATCTTGACTGTTATATTCACTGCTTTGTATTTGGTCATTTTCATGGATCCGTGTGAACGGAGATCATGTTGACAAAATTGCAGTCGACAGTCTACGCAAAAAAAATCATAAATATTTTAATTTCCCCTAGTTTTTAGTACATTGCTGTTTTTATTTGCACCCTAGTTTTAGACATCAGGATTTTATTTTATTTTTAATGTATTACTGTTTATTGTGCAGTGTCTAGTCCTGACGAAGATTTTACCGTTTTGTATGTTATTTATTAGCCCCCTTATTTTTTATTTTAATTGTTTTATTAGTTCATGTTTTTATTTTGTGTTGTGAAATGACAATAGGATCTTTGGATTCTAAACATGAAAATTTAATTTAATGTATTTATTTATTTCGTTTTTAGGTCATCGTTGTTGCATCCTAGGATTAAAACAGTAGGTTTTTTCAGTTATATTTTTATTTATTACTAGTTACTATCTCATTAAATAGTCTTAAATGACATTTTACTATACACTTACTGTACTTGTTGTAGTTTAATTTCCTTCATGTATTATGGAATTATAATAAAATCCTGAATTCCTTGAGACACGAAAATAACATAAATGCAAGAAAAACCTCCCATGTCACATATAACACTTGGATATTTTATTAACACCATATGTAAGGGTATAACAATAGCTTGCGGTGCACAAATCTCTCTGTTATCCCTGCCGGTATATGCTACATAAACACAGTGAAAACAGCCCAACAGTAAGGATTCTGCCTCTTTGGTTTAATATATATTACACAGTCCGTCGGCCAGAATGTGAGCTCTCTATACAGCGCTTGTTTGTCTTTGATTGGATTGTGTTATTTATTGGATTTTTAGAGTTCTATATAATAGTTATTGCACAGCATTCTCTGCCTTGTGCATTATTGTTCTGTATTTCAAATCGGACACGAGAAGCGGCCCTTTAATAACCAAAGCCCCAGCTCTCCAGCTATTCCACAAACACTTCACTGTGGTCGTCAAGGTAACGGCTGTCCCTCTCCCAGTGGGGAGGTAAGTTGGTGGGATTGTTCATTGAATTCTTTAAATGAAGGGTCCTAGTTTCACGGCTTCTCTCGCGCAGCACCGGTGCCTTTTAATGCTTCTCTTGTTTCACATCCATATACATTTGCCGGGTTTAATTTGCAACTGCCTGCTCTGTGTTTGATTGCTGTTTTCCATTCCCTCGGTACAAATGGCTTGTGACAGCAAACCAAGACGCCGAACGAGAGGAATTTCAATGTCGCCGGTGCCGCTGGTGAAGGAAAAGCAGAGACATCATATCGCTCGCTGTCTGTCGTGCCGCAAGAGAAAGGCGAAGGTACAGAGAGGAGTTGAATTTAAAACATTGCCATTCCTTCCAAGTTTCTCAAGTGAATTAGAAAAGTAGCGAGATGGATGTTATATGAATGAAACTCAATAAAAGAGCATGTAGCATGGATAAAAATTGGGAGGTTGTAAACATAGGCCTAAGTCTCCTTTATTCTTTGAATAAAGGCATGTACTAAATGAATTAATGTAATGTAAATATACAAATTTAATAGTATAATAATAGACAAACTGCGATTAAGCATTGATGGTATTATTGTGCAATTTTATTTAATATTCATTTTAATTGCTCATGCTCAGTCTCGTCTACAAGAAACAATTATTTTCCTTGTTCATGGAAGATTAAGTTTGACGAATCAATTTAACGCTGACAATGAATGCAAAAAAATTGGGTTTGATTTAAGATAGTCTACTGTTGAATTGGCATTCCACACAACCACCAGCTCAATTCTTTGCCCGTGAGCCATCACCGTGTTTGTCTTTTTTTCTTAGAGTAAGGACCCAGACAGTTCATCCATCAGGTTCATCCTGAGCAGACACTTCATCAATCAGGTCAAGGTGCATCCTGTGAGCCTCACCGCGAATTAACCAACGAACGAGCGTGAGAAACGGATGGGCCGGAAAAGAGCTTGTGCACGCACGACGCCAGCCGAGAATGATTGAGGCTGTGAATATATCTGCTTCTCGAGCATTTGTGAATTATTCTTCCACGGCTCGTGTTGCTTTTGAGAGAGAGAGAGAGAGAGAGAAAAAAGCAGAATGTGAGCGAGTCAGGGAAAGATGGAGGGAAGCAAACGGTGAGAGAAATGGCAACTAATAGGCATCTGGGTAGGCAGAGGCAAGTCTTGTGTTATTCGACGGCGCTCGCTTTTGTTGGCTCTTAAATTGCTCTGAGATTTAAAAGCTCCCGGCCTCTCGTGCTCACTTGGGACTGCATCAGATCCATGTCTCGCATACACAGCCAACAGGAACGCTTCCCTCCATCAACCCGGCCAATTAAAAAGCCTCCCCTTCTACCCACGCCTCAGTCTCGACCGAGCGCCGCCTGTAATGAAGATGAGACGGCTACCGGAAGGCTGCGGGTCACTCCGGCTGCCGTAGAGCTTACTGCTGGTGCCCCGTTCTATCAGTGTACAGGTCAGGGGTCCAATCTGCATTCTTATGGGAAAGACTTGAGTCGAGGTTTAGTGCGCATCTGCGTTCATTCTTTCTGCATTTACATTTTAACGAAAGCTGATGCATTCAAGTATAGACTGATGAAGATGATTAACACATTTTTGTGTTATGTAATTCAACACATTGTGTTATTTTTAATACATTTAAGCTGCGTTCCATTTGATAGGTTTCCTCCGCAGTGTTCACTGCTCCCTACTACCTGAGCACGGGATATCGGTTGAAGTGGACTTAGATGACAAAAAAAACGCTTAATTGGAATGCCCTGCAACATCATCAGAGAAAGCCAATGGCACGGTTGTTTAGATTATAATATAGCCTTTATAAATATTGTAACTTTACTTTTAAAATTAAAGGGGTCATATGACACGGCTTAAACAAATAGTGTAATTTGTTTTAGATGTGATGCAATGTGTAAACACGATTTAAGGTTCAAAAACGCTGTATTTTCACCACACACCGAGCTGTTTGTATCTCCTCTTGCTCCGCCTCTCTGAAACGTGCAGATTTTTAACAAAGATCATCGCTCTGAAAAGCAAGGTGTGCTACGATTGGCCAGTTAACCAGTGCGTAGTGATTGGTCGAGTGCGACGGAAATGTAACGCCTAGCTCTTACCATATTCTGAACATCAGGTTCCTCTTCAATTGTACTGACAGGTACACCACCTTACTTGCGTATACATTTTTGGGCGGTCTTAGAATCAGACCACCAACTGACGTAGAAAAGTCATTAAATCTACAGCAAGTTGCTGCCAGACCTGCTGCAAAACTACAGCAAAGTTTTACAGTGCACTGTTGGGTTGCATTCTAGGATTTTTAACCCAGGGGTTGGGTTTATCCGTATTTGACCACGGGTGAAAACAACACAGCATTTTGTTCATATGTAAATTAAACCCATTACCAAAATTGGCCAGAAACAGTACCTAGATGAACATAACACACACTGTAAATAAAAAAAGAGTTTAGTTTCTCATGTTTGGGGGAGTCAATTGAGACAAATGTCTTGGTTTGAGGCTAGTTAGTATAAGTTTGTTTTAATTGTTGCCGAAACAATAAATGCATTGAAAACAACTTTTTAAGTTTATGCGTTAAAAACAGGCAGAAAACCCCTTGTCCATCAAAAGCCTTGTATTCAATTTATTCCGCTGTAAATGCATGTGTCACTTTATGCAAACATGCTGTCTTTCACCATAATTAATGATTCAGAATGACATTGGCTTTTAAAAGTGGCCTTGCGCAAAAGATAATTCAAATCAGACTGAATGAAAAGCCTTTAAATAGACTTTTTACCATATCTTTGCTCTCTGACTCCAGCGATGTGATTCGTGCTTGTGGAATCCTTGACACATCAATATTCATCATTCAATTATTCCCTGTAAAATCTTGCATGTGTTAAGCGTTTCATTAAAGCAGATTCCTACCGAGCCCTTGCCGTAAAAACACACGCACCCGGCCGTTGAACCGCTTTGACACTGACCTGCCCTGTGAAATGCAGAAGATCGGAGAAGCTCTCGGCTGGGTATCCCATCGCAGCTGGGCTTCGCTCTCTCTCTCCAAATTTTCTTTAAATTCCTTACGGTCTCCTGTATAATACAAGCTCTGAGGCCAACACGTCTCAGCTACCATTAAAGTTTCATTAAAGCTGTCGATGGGAATTTTACATGTTGGAGGAAGAAATGGGAAGCGCAGGGGGAACGCTATCAAAGATGAATGTGAGAATGTGCGTGCACGTTAAATCATTAGCTATTAGTTTGAGATATTTCTAATCACCGGGTTGGCTAACATTACATGACTAAAAAGAGTTATCTAAGAAGGGCCAGGATTTAGCTTGCATATCTCGTGAAGATAAACACACACAATCCCAAACAGAAGCGTTGGAGATGCTGGTAACTAATTACGTCCCGCTCCATCCGTGTTTCCAGTCTTTCAGCCTCTCTAAGCTTGCATTCCGAGTTATTGGCCCCCAGGAGCCCACAAACTGACCCTGCTTGACATGGAGCACTGAGCTCAAGACACAAAGAAATTAAACACGTCAACCCCGAGCGCTACATAGCGGCCCTTAGAGATTTCTGTAATGAGGGAAAGCAAAACTGAGCTGCAGGACGTTTGGCAGGAAGTTCTTCTTCTGTTTCCCAGCGTCATTAAAAAAGGTCACGTGACCGTGATTCGGAGTTCATCTTTCGATAAACATCATGCTGGTTTTCTCTCTCTCTCTTTCTGCCTCTGATACTCGCTTTACCCATTATTCATCTGTGGTGTCATTTGTGGTTTATCTGTGTCCCAATCTAATCCTTCTCTTTTAATATTCTAATAAAGGCTCAAGGTTGACTGATGGTTATGCATTCTGAGTAGGAAAAGAAATTAAATCACAAGGGATAGTTGGCAGAAGAACACTCACTAAGAGCAGAGTTATTCTATTCTGGTTTATTTTATTCTATTTTGTTCTTTTGCTTTTGGTATTCTGTTCTGGTCTGTTCCGGTCTGTTCGTGTTTTCCATTCCATTCTATTCTATTCTATCTATATTCTATCAATCTATCTATCTATCTATCTATTCCTTTCCTTTCCATTTCCTTTCTTCTAATATAGTATCATTCGTTCTGCTCTATTTTTTCATTTTCTGTAATTTTTTATTATATTATTCTCTATTCTCTAATCTCTATTCTCTATTCTCTATTCTCTATTCTATTCTCTAATTCTCTATTCTCTAATCTCTATCTCTATTCTCTAATCTCTATTCTCTATTCTCTATTCTCTATTCTCTAATCTCTATTCTCTATTCTACTCTTTTCTTTTCTCTATTCTCTATTCTCTATTCTCTTCCTATCATATTTCCATTCCATTAATTTCTGTCATGTTCTGTTTAGTTCCATTTTATTTATATTCTATTCCATTTGATTCTGTTTTGTTCAGTTCAGCTCTTCAGCATTTTGTTGTATTTTATTATTTTCGTTTCTATTCTAATCAGTTCTTTTATCATTCGTTCTGCTCTATTTTGACTTTTCTATTCTTTTTTGTTGTAGAAATGAACATTCTGAAGTTCACTTCTATTGTCGCTTCTTTTGCTCCGTTCTGTTTTGTTTGGACATTTGAGAAACGCAAACAAAGAAAAATGAGAGCAATCTTAACCTCATCAAGTGTCATCTGAAGACTCTCTCTTATTACCAGACAGACAGAGAATCCGCTCCGCAGAGCTCCGAACGTCCGCTGCCCCTGTTTATGTAGATCAGACTCCTTAACACAATGACAAGAGACACTTCACAACACGTCTGCCTTACAGGTCTCACTCACACACACATATTGAGGACATCCATCACTTTTATCTCAATTAAACACACATTGTAAACAAGCGGCTCTGATCTGATTAAGCACACCAACTCAATCAGCACGGGTGGACTCGTGGCAGATACAGACAGCAGGCGTGAAATACGGACGGATTATCGTGCACGCCGGGGACGAACGTTCGCCTTCTAACGAACAACCTTGTGGGGCGTCCACAAATGAGAAAAGAGAAACAAAGTTAGAGAGACACTGCTGTAGATTCTAACAAACAGCTCTCGGGCTGCTTGATCAGAGAAACGGAGGTCCAAAACTTTGCACTAGGAAACAGACATTAGGGGGCGATAGAGTCACCTTCCATTGCCATTATTCATATCTATTGTCTTATTATTCATATTTGTATTTAAACATTTCAATAAACGTGCAGAGATTCTCTCCAAACAGGATCTATGGTCTATAACATATTATTATGTTTTTTTTCGTTCGTTTCGCATAAAATCAAGCATGCTAACTGGAAGTGCTTGCGCTTACATATGCAGTACTGTATGTTTCGTGCCTTGGGCGTACAGTAACTACTCAAGACATGAACTTTGAAGTGAGAATGGGAATGAGAAGCGAAATAAATAAATCTTATTTGCTAACTGAAACGTATAGATTTTCCAAAACAAAAGAGTCAGCTAATTGGTGCTTTCAAAAAACACATCCTTCAACTTTGATCTCAGAAATGACATCCAACAGAACAAAGCCTCACAATGAGATTATAGCAGAAAAGGTCAAGAAAGCGTGTGCATTGCAATTACCACAGTTCTCTGCTTGTTAAAATAAATCTGAATCACAGTGTCACAATTCACAACATCTTGTTTGATAAATCATTCATGTGAATCATTATGCCAACAACAGAAGATGTGTTTAAAACGCAAATATGCTAAAAAATAGCCCAAAATGTTTTCCTTAAAGGGGTAGTTTACTTCAAAATAAAACATCCTGTCATCATTTATTCGCTATCTTGTCACTTGAATCCTCTATGACTTTCTTTCTCTTGCAGAGCACAACACTTTGAAGAATGTTGGTAACCAAAAACTGTTGGTCCCCATCGACTATAGCATTGGTTTTGTGTCCATTCAACAGAAGTCAATGGGGACCAAAGTCAGAAAGAAAGTCAGGCTTAAAGGAGTAGTTCACCTTCAATGTCATTTCAAACCCGTATGATGTTTTTTCTTCTGCAGAACGCACAAGAAGATATTTTGAACAATGTCGGTAACAAAACAGCACAGCTCCGCATTCGCTTCTATTGTATGGACACAAAACCAATGCAAGTGAATGGGTGGCTGGTAACAACATTCTTCAAAATATCTTCTTTTGTGTTTTGCGGAAGAAAGAAAGTGATGCAGGTTTGAGATAAGAGAAAAACTGAAAATAATTGAGTTGTTAATGAGATCTCATTTGTGAATTTAAGGGAATAGTTCACCCTAAAGCAAAAGCTCTGTCATCATTTACTGACCCTCTTGTCATTTTCAAGGAGTAGTTCACCTTCAAAATGAAAATTCTGTCATCGTTTACTTAATAAACTACACTGAAAGTATTTAAAGAGGCAATATTTACTATTTAATATTCACGAATACTTTCAGATGATGTTTTTTAATTTTACAATCGGAGCAGTATTTATCTCGCACGACAACAATGAAGATCTCCATTAGTGTGACAGCTAATTTACAATAACAAATTGAAAACAAACTAATGAACATGAGAATTAATTTCGCGGTAAACAAGCATTTTGCTACAGACCGTCTCACTTACTGATTCACTGAAATGAGTTTCAGGCGTTGCATTTGAATGAGAGAACAGTTCAACGCAGCCCGTACTTTATATTGCACACTCTGCAAGACTGACGTACACATGTAAATAAAAACATTCCGTTTCCGCTTTCGTTCTGTAAATTGAAATTCTGAGCTCCTTCCATGAATATCAGCTATGTGGCTCGCCTTCATCAGAGGAGCCGGAAAACCGACAGACTCCACCGTATCATAAATCTAAAATGAAGAGGATGATGTCGGCTCGGCTCATCTTCTCATCAGTCAGTCTGTACTCTTTTGATGGCGGAAGGGCCCAGGGGCCCCATTTAGGGAGCTATTATAAATGAGGCTTATCATAGCAGCATAAACTGTCATTCAATCACACTCGGCATGTCCTCTATACATCCTTTTATCAGTCTGTGCCGGTGATTTCTCATAAACGCAAACAAACATGTGATGAGGTAGACGCAAAGACTCCACTACAGCAGGCTTTTACAGTTACTGCATGTTTCTATGTGTTTCATACTTGTACATTTATTTTCTGAGTTACAGTACGTAGGTTATACACATTTATAGTTTGTTGACGCTGTGCAGTCTGCAGGTGTCATGAGTTAAGAATGTGTGATGTTGTCTATTTCTAATAGACGGTGCTTTTTCTAATAAAGATGGTATCAAATTGGCTTTCCATCAAACATTGCTCTAGAATACATTTAAAGTTTACCCCAAAGTAAACATTCTGTAATTTACTCACCTTTTTGACATTTCAAACCTGTATGACGTTTACATTCTTCTGCAGAATACAAAAGAAGATATTTTGAAGAACATTGTTAACTGGCCCCCAATCACCTGCATTGGTTACAATAAAAGTGAACGGGGGCCAGTGCTGTTCGGTTACCAACTTTCTTCAAAATATCTTCTTTTGTGTTTTGAACTTTGCATAAGCTTACAATTTGTTCAGAAAAGTGGTACACTGAAAATGTAACACTTTCTTCTACATTTGTATGCTGCCTTTTAAGCCGGCATTTAAACATTTGGGACACAGCCTGCACTCTAAAAAATGCTGGGTTTCGACCCCTGTTTTGGGTCAAAAGTGGACCAACCGTTGCGTTTCAAATTATAAACATTTTATGGGATAATTTAACCCAGTGACTGAGGGTCTCATTAATCCACCGCGACATTCATATTTATAAAAACGGTCTTTGACGTGGAAAAATGCTTAGCGCCACATCAGGGTCTGCGCAGACGTACGCACGTGTGCTTGTTCGACTGCTTCATGTTTTTGGAAATACTGCCGCTCGTAAAGGATTTGGACTTTGAAAGCTGTTCTTTTATGTCAATGACTTTAATTAAATTTCAAGATCATTTCCGATTATAGATTTCACTTCTGAAAGAGATGGGGTCGTTCTATGAATCACACGTGATGTACGCACTTTGAGAAAAGACCGTAAAATCTACGCAGCATTTTATAAATGAGACCCCTGGGTTCATCCCGTTTGACCCAACACTGGTTGAAAATAACCCAGCACTTTTTAGAGTCTGAGTGTGTTTGGAATGGTAAGTGCCAGATGCTTATGCTTTACCAAATGATAATCTCCTGTATTGTGATGGTTAAACCGACTCCACTTTGAGGAAAAGCAGTTGCACTTTCCATGTTTGAACCCATTATCAGTTTTATCAGTTTTATATTTAATGGCTGTGTTTTACCAAAGTGAAGGAGCAAAAAGGTTTTTAAAGGTCTGAGAAAAACACAGATTCAAAAGCTGTAATTCTGTGAGAGGAGATGAAAAAATGAATTATGTTGTGTTGCTAACTGACCTGAGAGACCTCTAAATACAGTTTTAAATCGTGATATTTTTTGGTATTTGCTCTCTCTCTCTCTCTCAGTTCCTCTAATTCACTCTTGCTCTTTGTCTTTCAAGTTTTCACTCTTAATTTGTTTTATTCTTATGAGTCTCTTTCTCATTAACCCAGAGATACGTTTTGGACACATACCAATTTTTTTATTATCACTCATTTTTACTAAAGCAATTAAAGTCTTTTTGAATGTAAATTATTTACTGTCAAAGCGTGTAACAGACACGCTGGTCCACTCGAAAATGTGTGTCTCCTCTAGGCATGAACATGACACGCTCAGTTCTTTGCACTTGTAAAACTAAAACGAACGTATTATTTGTACTTACAGTATATAAAAAATATTTTAGAGCACAGGCATTTATTAAAACACACAGCTAAAACAGTATAAAAACAATACGCACAGGTCCGAGTCTTTTATAGCCGTACATTGTTTGAGCACACTAGGTTTTAATCACCAGTGACCGCGTTCCGAAATGAACACAGTGGCGTACGCTCATGTTTAGCGCATCATGCAGTCGGAGCAGGACAGCCAATGGTATTTCATAACTTAAGCGAACATAATGACGCAACCACTCACGAAACACATGGGAGCCAATCCCATTTCACAATCGAAGCTGATGTTCCGGCAGCAATTTTTGAAATTGTACGCAACTGGAACCGGTTTTACGGCGGACAGAGAAGCGTCTTTGGCGTCGACACGCTTGGAATCATTGCACTTTAATTAATAGCATCTGTAGCCGTATTTGCCTGTTATGTGTTGTGTTTTATATTATATAATATACAGTACAAACTGTTAGGTGTAGGGGTGGGGTCGGGTCGGGTCGCGTCACGTGCTAAAATGCGTCTAAAGTGTGCGCACAAAGTAACAAACATACACAAAATACCATGTACACAAGTACGCGTCATGAATTATAATAAGATTAGAAAATCGACCTGTTCCACCTTGAAACATGCGTGTCATGTTCACGCCTAGAGGAGGCAACGCATGACACTGAGACGCACGTGTAGCCAGGTTTCCATTACCCTTCAAAATGCGCAAATTGAAATGGCGCATTGAAAATACGCCCAATGGAAACCCTTAAATTTCGCAAGATCTCCCATGTTTCGCAAAAAAATTATCACGCTCGTATGAGGTGTTTTTTCAGGCAATACAATAAAAGCATATTTTGCAAAACTGCAATGGAAACAGATTTGTTGTATTGTCGTATTTACAAGTCACATGGCGTATAAAAAAGTCCCATGACCATTCGCGGTGTGTTTTGGTAGAACATTTGGAAAGATAGGATGTAAGGAATTCACATGAAGTAATATCTTATATGATGTCCCAAATGCAGGAAAATGAGTGAGTGCAGTATGGAGATGAGGAGCAGTGAGGTCATATGAAAATATATAAGGAAACACACATTTCTCTTCACTCTTTCATCACAGAAGGTGGCACTCTGTACTTAAGTTTCTTTGCAAATGCCACAAAACGTACAAAGAAGAGGTACGGCCAGAATGACTTATCGCGAGAAGAATCAAAATACACTTTAATCGCATAACATCATTTAATGGAAACGCAGTCACTCCACGATATTGTTTTAATCGACATTTAGAAAAGATAATTTTGCGCAAATCTGCAACGGAAACCTGGTTTATGAAGGTGGAGCAACGTTAGCAGAACGGAGCGATTTTCTAATGTTTTTATAATTCATGACGTGTACTGCTGTACATGGCGTGTACTGGATACGCACCGTAGGAACAAAAACGTTAAACAAATCTATCTTCTAAACAATTTCTACAAAACTATTTTAGATTTTTCAGTGTAACCACCCATAACCTAGATTACAGATCTGCCCACCTCAGGCATTCTCTCAGCCAGCTTCATAAGATTCATACTGTTTCATTAAACTCTATTGGTTTTCCCATGAATGCTGCTTTTCCTTAAAGGGATAGTTCACCCAAAAATAAAGAGTCTAACATCATTTATTCACCCTCGTGTTATTTAAAACCTGTGTATGACTGTTTGTTCTGGGGAACACAAAAGAAGAAATTTTGAGATACGTCTCAGTGGTATTGTGTTCATGTAGAAGTCAATGGGGGGCAAATGTTGTTTGGTTATCGACATTCTTCAAAATATTTTCTTTTGCGTTCTGCAGACGAAAGAAAGTCAAACATGACATGATGAGGTAATGATTCACACACACACGACCATTTAGATCAAAAGGTTTTTAAACTCTCGGCAATGTAGACGTTTGGTGCACTGGAACTGTAGTTTATCTCAATTTAATCTGTATCAGGTCTCTCTGAAGCAGACGTTCTTGATCAATTCACGAGGAGTCGGAAAGTAATATTACTTCATCCGCGTTGGACAAAGTACAGCTACAAGAAATGACATTCAACCCATTGAAAATTCAACTGGAATTTTGTATAAGTATCATCTGCATCCCACAATCAATTTATAATCCAATATCGTCGCCAAAGGTAAAGTGTAAATTGTGAGTCTGATTGATTAAACATCAGCTAAGAGCAAACAGCACACGGAAACCGCTTCAGGGGGAGTAAAAATTCGATTAGACTCTTTCTTTTGCCGGATTAAAGTCTTTCTTCTCAGCTACCTGCACATTATAGCCGCTGATATTTTTGAGAGGACAGATAAGACTATAAAACATACAATATTTATTACTCCAGGTCTTTTATTTTGAAGGCTAGATCGATGTTTATGGCAGAGTCCAAAAGGATCAATAAATAATAACTCAGTATGTCTACAGATTATTGAAACTATTGCACTTGAGTCCTATGGACATTGTTTAGGTTAGTGATCCTTTTAAATTCACTTTCATGGAAAAGATGAGGGAGATTACATCATTGTGTTTGGTGTGCCTTTAAAAGCATCTAGTTCTGGCTGAGTGTAATGTGCTATGAAGTCCTCCGCAGCGTCTCTGTGAAAATGTCAACTTTAGATGGTGTCATCTTAGAGTTTAGCCGAGTAAATCCCTCTCTCAGATAGCCCACTTCAGGCTTTACACCAAACCTCTGGGCCAATCTGTGCGATGTGAGGAAAATACCAAACCGCTCATTAACGAAAGCTATCTTGGCTATGATTTGGAAATAAACTCTAATTTAGTCCTGAAAGCAATTAAGCGAGTCTGTAATGGTAAAACAAATGATAGCAGAAGGTTAATGGGAAGGGAATTAAAATTCAGATTACGCTGATTAAAGCCAACTGTCATGTGGTCAGACGGAAGCGGAGAGAAGTGAGAACTTACAGCTTCTGTTAAACTAGTTATAAACTAATATACATTTTCTCATACAATATAAATATTCTCTCATAGTTTACCCTCATGTATATGACCTCTTTTCCAGCATATTATCTTCTTGGATGGGACCAAAATGCTGAAGCAACTCCAGTTTAATTCATTTCTTCTGACGTAAAAGAACATGTTTGTGAGAGAAAACAATGTTTTGAACTTATATTATTACTTTTCATTTAAGTTTTGAGATTTTATAGAAAGTTTAAAACTCAAAAGCTGTGTCCTCGTGTCTTCCGAAGGTCACATCCTCTGAAAGATGCTTTATACAGAGGATCCTTCAACTTAGAATTACATGAGACGTCCTTCGTAGGCATACTGGCAGAAAAGGAAACAGGAAGTACCTAAACAATGCCAAAAGAGTTAAACAAATGTACAATTTCTTACCTTACTGTTTTAAACGTTTAAAAACCACTAAACAATTCTGTGAAAGAAGGTTGCATTTGAAGGGTGCATTCAGGGTGTCCTAACTGCCTTTATGAAACACGAAAGCCTCGATGACGTATGCAGCCTTCGAATGCAACCTCCGGAGAATACATCTACAATTACCAATACGTTTACCCCTAATTTTCAGACTTTCTCATTGTTTGGAGTTTCGAAAGAAAACACAATTTTAAAGTTTGTCGATCTCAGCTTTCAGCTAATGCAGCACAAAAGTGGTGTGAAAAAGATCAAACATGTACGTACAAATAGATGTAAAAACCTCTTTGCAGTATTCCATATATGCATACAAACATTGCATCTTGTTTAAATAACATTGTTTTCATTTTTAAATTTGGGAGAAATGTTGTGTCCAGAATGATAAAAAATGATACTTAGAAATAGTCAATTTAGGAATATATAAAAAATAATTTTGGAGTGGTCCCCCCAACCATATACAGTACTGTAAGTGATTGACATAAAGGTGTGATTGTTTAATAAATTAGGCCTGTTAATGCGTTAACGCATGCGATTAACTTTTTCAAATTAACGCGTGAAAAATATTTAACGCAATTAACGCAGCATCCGTTTGTTTTGACATCCATTGTCTAGCGTTACATTATAACGCAATTATTCGTGTACAGGGTTTAAACCACTTAAGCGCGATTTGAAGCAGTTGCCTTGACGCGTTCAATGAAGACAGAGAGCTTCGAAACTGGCAAAACGCAGCAAAACGCAACGCGAGGTCCAGTCTGGTGTGTACAGTAACGGGTTAAAGGCTGCGTCGGTGAATCTCTGTCAGACAGCGCATGCGTGTTGAGTTCTCTTTCGTGCTTGAATGGATAAAACCACACAAGATTATGTCAGAAAGTCTGTTTGGTCTAGAATTTTCTTAAGCACAGACACAGGAAGTGTAAAATGAAATCTTAAATAATGCAAAGAGTTGCATGCTGTGACTCCTGTCACTAATGTTAATCAAAGATCAAAATTAAAGAAGAAATCAATGGGATTTTGTACCTATATCGAGAATTCTTTGCATTTAATTTATAATTTAGCATTAAAGACTGTAAAGTGTTTGAGAACTTCCTTCAATTTCTGTATATTTCCTACATGATAGCTCTCAATTATACTGTTGGCTAAAATTAATGTTAAAATAATCAGACATCAGTTACTAATATCAGAATGTTGGCTTTCATTCATAAAACGCTGTTAAAGAAATGTTGTTTCTAAATCAATTTGAAGATTGAATGTGAAATTATAAAAGTGTAAAAGTATATTTTAAAATATTATTGTAATGTGCGATTAATCGTGATTGTAAAAAATGTGTGATTAATCCGATTATTTTTTTTAATCGATTGACAGCACTATTATTAATACATTTAACACCTAATTTTACAGGGTTTATTTTAGACTGTAAGTGTTGTACCATGACTATATTCACAATATACTGTAGAATAACCTTTCAAAACTAATAGAAAGAAATGCTGTGACTGTGTTCGGCTAATGGACCTACGCATGTGTACAGTAAATGTGATTTAATCGTGCTCATTCTTCACTAGAGAGCATCTTAAGTATGGGCCCAGTGTAAGTGAAAAGTGTTCGCTTCATTGTGTGTATCTCGTCCACTAAAGTCCTCTTCAAATCCATAAAGACATTACGGGGTGAAGGTTGAAGTCTGACCCTAGAAAACAGATATGAGAAATGAGGACATTTTCCATTATTCAAGATGTTGTGTGCCGAGTTAAATTAACAGACTTAGCTCACTTGGTTTTTGAGTTTGGGTCAAGGGGGTCCTTCCTCGATTTTCTGGCATTTAGCCGCTGTCCTGTGAAGTATCCGCCTGTCTCTGTTATTGAGCTTTGACATGCGACCAAAGCTTCTCTATTTACAATGTGTCTGGGGACTACGGCTGTCAGCGTTACCTCGGTCAACTGATAGAAATCCAATCCAATGCTACAGTGTCATCACACACCGCTATAACATCCCATCCGGCTTTTAATGCCATATCAGGTTTCCCAATATCACTCGACCTCTGACATTCGAGACCTTCATCTTAAGAACTTTTTGTGTCATATCAATAGTACAGAATTAAGCAAAAAAAATGTTTATAGGTTTTTATCTTTATTTAATTTGCACGCTTACATATGATCTCCTGGGTGGAAACTATGTAAACTGTTTTGTCAAATGTCAAAGTTTGACTAACTTAGCTCACTTCTGCAGCATTTATATCTGGCATTCCTCCACCCATCACCATTATTCTCTATAATTCATTAGATCCAGAATTAAACTGAGACTGAGCTGAGCTCTACATTACAGAAAACTTGTTAAATGTGTTTACCCGATCACGCTGGCAGATTATAGAAGCGTGCATACTCGTGAAAGAAAGATAAAAATGCTAATAAATGTCTACCAGAACTACTGGGTCACGTTTTGTGGGTGCAAAAGGAAAACCGATAGCGTTTGTTTAGCATTTGGGACAGTCTGATGGCATCAGGGTGCACACAACTATTAGCAGAAGTCATAAAGCCGGGTTTCTAGTTGGTTTTCTTTCAAGCTAAGAAAGCAAAGAGCTGTAAATGGCAAAACCTGAAAGATCTATAAAACATTGGGTTAAAATGTAACAATCCTCACAGATATACACTCAAACAATAATTCATGTGGCTTAGCAAATATCACAAAAATGAACATTAACTTAATCAAATCTTGTAAAGGGGTCATATGACACGGCTAAAATGAATATTAACGTTTGTTTTAGATGTGATGCAATGTGTATACACGATTTAAGGTTCAGAAACGCTGTATTTTTCACATACCGTGCATGTTTGTATCTCCTCTTTGCCCGGTGTGGTTACACGAGGCGTTTCAGGCAGGTCTGGGTGAACATTCGCTTTTAGATATAGGCCTACTGTATTTAATTAACAAATTATATAACGTAATCTTTTTTTGGAGAATTCTAATTGAAATATTTTACTTACATTTGCACAATTTAAACAGCTTTCAAATATATATATTTTTTGCGTAAATTGTTTCACGTAAAATAACCGTGAGTGTAGTTCAATCCTTAGCACAGTTTTTAGTTTTCTTTAAATTCTAATCGCTCAAAAAGTAGAAGAATATGGCAAATATGACTATCTTGTCAAGTAGACAGTACGAGTCATTTTAAGTAGACTGAAAGTATACTTTCTTTTTCATATTTCAGAGGCACTTTTGGAAATGTGTCCAAACGCAGCGAGTTTGTATGATGTGATGATTTTTTCCCATGTTCTTTAAAATAAATGACTCACGATAACAATATATAAATAAATCAAATATTGTGCGTTTGCTAATTCATAACTCTAATGGATGTCAGAATGTAATTTAGTTTAATGCAGCACATTCCACAAATGTAATTTATATGGCAATTAGCTTATATAACACTTACTAATGGTGTCTCAAATATTTATACTATGCATTCATTCATTTAGCAGATGTGTGTGGTTTATTTTGCAACAAACAAATGAGGAATATAAAAACAGAAAATGATCCAAGGTAGACCATAACATGAAGATTTCTCTGCGACGTATAAGAGTGTTGTGTGAGCTGGCTACAGCTGCCGTGGTTATTAGATCATGTACAAAAACATCCCTTTTAAATACTTCATTTTTCGAGGACAGTATCAGCAAAGCTTTAATTTTGTCAGGTCACTCTTGTTCATTTACCTTTATGCATTTGGCAAGAGCTTATATCCAAAGCAACTAAGAGTATTTTAAGCTCTTCATTTTTGTGAGTTCCCTGAGAACTCAATAAACCGAGCTAAAGGAACATTAAATAACAAAAAAATACAGCATGTTGTATACTGAGACATATTTACCCAAAAAAACAACTTAAATATTCATGACACAGTTCTATAGCCGGCACATAAACGTCGGATTAAGCATTGAGAAATACCACATGCTGAAGTGGCACAAATGCTCGGCTAATTCACCTGTGAGAACATTAAACTTTACGTTCTCAACAGAACAGATGCCGCGTGCTATCCTGCGAGAAACCAGAAAGAATTTACCGCCGGAAAAACAGAGCAGCGTTTCAAAGCAAATAGCTTTTTTATTTACCACCCAGCTCTATCAGTCTCACAATCTTTAATTGCATTTTTACGGCATGGACGACGAGCAATCAGCAGAAACCAAAGCGAAAACAATAAATAGTGGAAGGTAGGGAAAAAAATAGTGTGAACGTTCACTTTACACCTCCGCATGAAGCAGCTGCTTCTTGTTTTCCCACAATTTATCAATCAAAATCCAATCAGACTCTCTGCATTTCTGAGAACTGCCCTCATCCGGCATTCTACAAACACCCGTTTCTTTCCAAGTGCAAAGTTTTAAACCTGCTGATGCTGTTCTGAGGATCACAGGCTGGTGTTGAAAATCAATCAAGCATAATATTGCAGTCATGTCAAACATGAACCGGTTTTAAAAACCAAGTAAAAGAATTTCTGTATAAATCAAGAAAGCAAATAATGTTTGGGTAATCTATTAGGAATGCAAATATCATAAACATAAATGTACATTCAAGGACTCGTGTATCTGTCATCTATCTGTCATCAGATGCGGAGATGGTACCCAAAGAGATGATGGGACTTTACACCAACACGGTTGGTTTAGAAGGTCTTGGGTCTACGGTTAATAAACAGAAGCAGTCCTCTGAGAGATGTGTTGAAGAGACCATCATCCAGCACTTCACACAGTGTGTGACATTTAGAGATCCACAGAAAGGTTCGACTTCCAAACACACACACACCTGTGAGTCTCTCTCTATCATCTATTGTGATTATTTTTTCATTATTTTAGCAAAGTCTTGTTTTACACACCTCCATTGTCTCTCTCACGGCTATGATTCAAGGAGGATGTTTGGCCATGATAAACAATGATATATGTGGTGATATATGTACAATAGTTCCCAACCCGTGGTCAAAGTGAGTGTGTATTGAGTGATAACCTTTTACAAACAACTGTATCTCCGCCTTAGGACAACTGACTACCATAGCTAGTGAGACAATGGTACATTTATGTTAGTATGGTTTTACTTGAAATATCATGGTTAATATAGTTACTATTGTGAGACAATGAGAAATTTGTGGTTACTCTAATTTGACTACAAATACCATGGTACAACTGTCATGGTTCCACCTCTCCTTGTCAGGTATTTCTTGGTCTAGAGGTGGAATCATACAGGATCCTTTGTTTCTCTAGTCTGCGTCATCGTTGCTACCCTCCTGTTTCCTAGTTTGTGTTAATTAGTTTATCCCTTGCACCTGTTCCCTCTTGATTTGCTTCCCTTTAAAACATCCTCGTGTTCTTTGTCCTGTCTGGTTCATTGTATGTATGAAGGTCCTCGTATGCAGAATCTTGTCGTAGAGTCTCCCCTTGTCAAAGTAAGTCTAGTGTATTGTGAGTTTACTGTGGTCTTGTCAAGTTTATATTTAGTGTCTGTTAGTTTAGTATAGTGTTACTCTGTTCCAGTTTTTGCCTTTGTCTTGTTTTCCCCATCGTGGGTTTTTACTTTGTTCCTGTTTTATGTTATCATTAAAGTCTTGTTAACCCCTCAACCACCTGTCGTCCTGCCTCTGCCTGCAAATTGGGTTCTCCTGCCTTGTCTCCCCCTGAGAATCGTGATAACAACTAGGGTAAAAGAGAAACGCCACCCAAAAATGCAAATTCTGTCATGAATTACTCTCCCTCAAGTAGTTCCAAACCTGTATGAATTTCTTTGTTCTGTTGAACACAAAGAAAGATATTTAGAAGAATGTTAGCAACTGAGATTTCTGGGGGAGTCAAAAAATGGTAGACAAATGTGCCCCAGAACTGTTAACTGCTTTAAACTACAGTATCTTATTTTGTGTTTTACAGACAAAAACATATTTTGTTCTACTATTGTAGTCAATGGTGCCCCAGAAATCTCAGTTGCTAACATTTTTCCAAATGTCAGGTTTGGAACAACTATAGGGAATGAGTGATTTAAATTTTTCGGTGAACTACCCCTTTAATTTTCATAAGGACTGAGAAACTTGCGACTTCTGAAGAGAGTCTTACCATACTTTTCAATAAAGAAATGCACACAACAATGAAGCCTTGAGTCAACTCAACGCTTTTCTCGAATCGCCATCGATTCCACAATTCACCTTGACAGTGCCACCATCGGCTTCCAGAATACCTTTTTCAAATAATATTAATTATATATTATTAGTAATAGAAAAATATTATTGTTAAATATCATATAAAATAATAGTTAAAAATAAATGTTTTATTTAATATACTGTGTGTTTGAGCCCGGAGAGGTGGGGTACACAGAAGGCAATGTATTGTTTGGAGGGGTAGCCAGTTGTACCAAGTTTGGGAGCACATGTGTACAACAATGTGTAGAAGTATTTTACCTGTGTCCCAATGGTTGCTGTTACACTGTAAAAATAGTTTTTAACTCAACTTAAACATTTTTCTTATCTTTTTCTCCGTTAAGTTTTATTTACTTAATCTTCTAAGTATTTTCAACTAAAAAGTTTAGCTGACATAAAAAAAATTTTGTCCAACAACTTCTTTCAAGTTACCTGGACTTACAAACTTTTTCAACTTAAATTAGCTTATTTTTCTAAACAGCAAATTTAGAAAATTTAATAAAAACACACTTTTTCAATGTGTGTGTTTTTCAAAGTGTTGCCCTTAAAATAAAAAGTAAAGGACAAAAAACGCCAGACATTTTTTTATACAACAGAACAAACAAGTAGAAAATGACATTGATGCATGAAAACTGTATTAACATGGAAAAACTGTAACTGTAAATACACATAACAGAAGTAACACATTTACATTCATGCATATTCATACACATATTGTCTTTATTTCTTTATTTCTGTCTGGTTTGTGTTGAGTAAGGCCTGTTTGTCTTTATGATGAGGTCAATGTTTTATTATAGGGTTTCCCACCACTGTGCATTCACTCACTCTGTATTTATGATTATTATTTTTTTAATAATCAAATTGAGAGACAAGTTCAGTTGGTTCGAGCGGCTAATGTTGATTATTATTAGAATAGGTATTTAGCCCATCTGATCATGTTTTGGAGTTTGGTGAGTTATCAGACCTCGCGAATCAACAGAGCTCCCCGCTAGTTTATTTATTTATACATTTTCTCCCCATCTCATCATATTTAAAGCGTCTCACGTCTGAAATCTCATTTACACTCGAGCGCTGGTGCGTCTTTCCCGAAGTGATAAAAGTAATTTCCATGTAGCGCGATCCCATGCTCCACTGTGTTTGCCTGTGTTCTCCAGTGAATAATACCATTTCCAATTCATTAGGCTGCACTTTTGTTTTAGAGGGTCTGCAAATTAAACAGGAAGGTGTTTTTCCTCCGCCTCTCGTTCTTTGTTTGTTTCTCACCCTCCTTTCTGTCGTGAGGACTCGGCGCGTGCGTGACTTCATCTCCAAATCTCTAATACAGGAGTCTCCCCGAGAGACCAAAAGCCGCACTGGCACATCAAAGCAGCCTTGTGTCTGTGATTACTGTCACACTGTCTATTCTACATTATACAAAACAGATGCAAAAATTGTTCAAACGCCCCCGATGTTTTTCAATGCAGGGAACCCTGTTGCCAATTTGAGAGCTGGATTTAGATTTTCTCTTTTTTTTCTCAACTTATTTGTGGCGCTGAGACAATACTTTTGAACATAGGCTGAGATTTGGGCAAACCTTGAGCCTTAAGTATTAAACTTTGCAGTGTAATGTAACCATCGCCTTTTGTGCTACAGGCGTGAATGGAACATCAAATTGTGTGGCTTGTTGAAAAGGTGCTAATATTCAAAGCAATATATTCAGTCGGTTCACGCGGTCATTCACAATCTTAAAAATAAAGGTGCTTAAAAGGTTCTTCACAGCGGTGCCATTGAAAAAACAATTTTGGGTCCACAAAGAACCATTCAGTCAAAGGTTCTTTAAAGAAGCAACTCTTTCTTACATTTTTATAATCTGTAGACGCTTTTTTGGCCACAAAGAACCTTTTGTGCAACAGAAAGTTTCTTCGGATGTTCATGGAACCAAAAGTTTCTTCTTTGGCATCAAATAACCTTTTGGTTCCATAAAGAACCTTTAACGTCTGAAGAACCTCTCTGTTTTACAAAAGCTTCTTTGTGGCCAAAAAAAGGTTCTTCAGATTATAAAAAAAAAAGAGTAAGAAAGAGATGGTTCTTTAAAAAAACCTTTGACTGAATGGTATCGCTGTGAAGAACCTTTTAAGTACCTTTATTTTTAAGAGTGTACTAATATGCATAGAAAAATAAATAAGACGCACACATACTCTGTTGTTCTATATTTACACTACATGACACATTTATCTGCATAATCTAATCTGCTTGTAAAATTGTATTTTACATATAACCTGCATTTATCTGTATCTTTTTAATATATCTTTTAATTCTGGGTTATTTGTATGCACCATGGGTCTGAGATTGAATTAATTTCAATCCTCTGTGTACATGTGGCAGAATTGACAATAAAGCAGACTTTGACTTTGACTTAATACTGTCATAATGTGTTAAAGACTTCATGTTGTAATATCTGATCTTGTGATCATACTAATTGCTGTCCTGCCAAATAATGACATATAAATATACTTCTATCCAGAGTCACATTTTTATGGAGTCAAATTTACCAGGTCACCCCTGAAGTGCTTTATGTTCTGGTGTATTGTTTCAAAATAGCAGAAGTTGAATACCAAAAGGGATCTCGGTCCCGGAGAGATAATGCAGTGCGAGGTCGTCGGTTCGAGTGAAGAGAAGCTCTCAGCCCCATCACACGACCTCTTAACAAGTAACCCCGCCTCATTCCCCGGCTGCTAATGGATTGACTTACTGACCCGCGTTTGGGTAAAGAGCCTGATAGCGTGGGTATTCATGTGCCAGGTGAAAGCCTCGTATCTGTATTTAGATAAATCATTTTAAAAGGAACAAGTTACATAAGAGCGACGCTTATATAGTGTTTAAAAAAGGTGAATTATGCACACAAACTTACAGTTTTTAAAGATGTTAATCATATGAACATGGTTGTGAATTTAAATGATTTTGAGTGCCCCGGATTCAGTGGTTGTTGTCATTTTTGTCTTTTCCCCAGGTGCTGTGCATTATATTAAAAATGAAGAACTCTCAATTTATAAGGAAAAACTCCAGATGTTCCCAATTTTTTTATTTTTCTAATCAAATTGCTTTAAACAAAACAAGTTTTATTGGGAACATTATTTTCAAAGAAATGTAGACGTTTCCTACATCCACAATATCACTTTCCTGTTGGACTTATGTGGTAACTAAAAGTTTGCATTTACACTTTTGGTCCAGTTTTGGTGTACTCTTAAAATCCAGTATAAAGGTCTGTTCATACCAAAGACAATAACAAAAAAAAAACTATAGCAATATTAATGGATTTGAATTGGTTTTAAGTGTTTTATTATTTATTAACCTGAAAAAAATCACTCTGAAAGCGATCCCAATGAATTTGTTCCTCAATGTGTTCCTGTTTCGATATTGTAATAGTTCTTATTTTGGACTCTAAAAAGAATTAATGTGTGTTATATTACTTTAATAAAATCTTTTAATTAATTTTTTAGTGGGACACATTCAAAAATGTATTCAAAATCCAACAGTTAATTTCTCTGAAATATACATGTATTATTTCCTTTTTTTATGAAAAAATAAGTATTTAATTAACCAATTATATTTTTAATATACACTTAAAATTCTCTGTGAATTCCCAAAGAATTCCCAAACTCAAAATTTGAGTTACTCAGATGAACTTTTACTTGCATTTACACAATTTAAACAGTATATTTCATTGATTTCACAGCTTTAAAATTTGTGTAAATTGTTTCACATAAAATAAACATATTTTTTTTAGAGTGTATTTCCTATAATGCTTTTTAAATGAATTTGTATTCATCATAGTTATTGTTCTTGTTGTGAATAGGCCCTAACATTTATTGCTAATGTCGCTGGCTCCGAAATGACAAACTGCTTGTTATTGTAATCGATTTGGATAGAAGTGTTTGCTACATAATGAAACGTAATGAGAATGTTTAACCAAAGATGATGTTTGATTAGGGACAACTGCGTAAACATCTTGTCGTGGCGGAAACACATCAGCGCATCCCCAAACCGATAGAAATTGCTTTGACAAAAGCCCTGTTGTGTTAAGAACGAAGCATAACTTGGAACATTCTAGGTTGCCTTCTCTCGCCATTCCTTTCCCGAGAGGTCGGTTCTCCTCTGTAGAGCACAGTGGCCCGTCTTAATGTGCATGTCGGCCGTGGAGCGCTTTAATGCTTGTGTTTTCAGAGGGGCTTGTCAAAGCTAACCAGAGCTCTGGAGTCTTGTTAGAAACCCAATTCCTATTCAATTTAGGGCCTGGGCTCACCAGGGTCTGCCTAACCAGGCTCTGTTAGATGCATTTGTTGGTGAAATTGAGCTGCACGGAGGATTGCAGCGGGGCATTTAGAGGCGGCATGGGAATGAGCGAAAGTGTTTGAGATGCAAGTCAGGTCCGCCAAAGACTCGCAGGAGTAGATCTCTGTTAATAAAGTTCTGAGAGAAACCTGAGAGCGGTTCTCCTGCTCGAGCGAGCCAGAGGGATCGAGAGAAACGTCTCTTTCGCTTCGAAGATGAACTTCGGTGAGATGAAAAGATTTGTTGGAAAAATTCCACTTTGTAGTGGAAAAGGGTTCTTTAGATTATAAAAAGTAGATAAGAAATGCTATGGTTCTTCTATGGCATCACTTTCAAGAACCTTTCGATGTACCGTTTTTGAATAGTGTACTTGAACATACAGTATACATATACTTTTACAACACTTGATTGCACGAAAGAAAACATGTTCTGTGACTTACAGAGAAGCACAATTTAATACTGAGCGATGCTGAAGACCGCATCTTCAAATAGAGAGATAATGACACTTTCATCAACCTGAAGTGACATTCAATTTGTCTTTTAAACCCAGCATTGTCATTTAAAAACCACAGGGCCTTGTGGACACTGAATCAAACCAACAGATATTGAGGTTTGCAGACATTCCATCTAAAGGTTGTTATAAGGGAATCAACGGCTGGATGAGTTTCAAGGACGTAATGACTGAAAAATGAGTTGAAATGTAGGTCTCTCCTCTCGAGGAAAGAGTATTTTTCAGTTTCTCAGTATTTGTTCAGATGTATTTATTATTGCAATGTTTTGAAGTTGAGTTTTTGTGCCATCAGTGGAACAGAATTGAATTGGAAAAATAACCGTTGGCTGTCAAACGGGAAACGTTTTTACGTTTTCCCTTCAAATTCATTTCTGTAGCGCTTTTCACCAAATTTTGCGTTGTTGCAAGTTGCAAAGCTGTTTATAGAAAAAACATACATATGTGACCCTGTACCACAAAACCAATCATAAGTGGCACGGGTATATGTGATTGTTCTTATATGCCAAAAATCAGTAAAGATACTGTTTCATGAAGATATTTTGGAAATTTCTTACCGTAAAAACATTAAAACTATTTTTGTGATTGGATGCAGCAAAATCGCGAACAAATATGGCTGAAAACACGATTACAAACTTCACCCGCTGCCGCTCTTCAGGAATGACCCACTCAAGTTTGGTATCTATGTAAAGCTCAGAATTTCAGCTTTCGGGTTCATGTACTCTCCACAACGTCATTACAGCCATAAGCGAATAAAGAACGTTTAAAGAGTTTTTTTCTTAGTAACGGCCCGCTACAACGCCTCTGATTAACATTTTCAACGGCCATTTTATCAATATTTTGATTTTTTTGCACCCTCAGATTACAGATATTGTCCTATCCTAACAAACCATACATCAATGGAAAGCTTATTTATTCAGCTTCCAGATGATGTATCATTTCAAAAAATTGACCTTCTGACTGGTTTGTGGTCCAAGGTCACCTTTTAGACCAGCGAGATAAGAAAAACTGCAAGGAAAACAAATCATAGTAAATCGAAAATTCCTGAAATATTTTGAGAAATGTCTTTAGGATGTCTAAAATATTTTTAAGAAATATGTTTTTTATCCATGCAGTGAAAGTCAAGGGGTATCAGTGTTATTTGGTTACAAACATTCTTCACAATATCTACTGAACTGTGTTCTACATAAGAAAGAAAGTCATACAGGTTCGGAATGACATGAGGGTGAGTATTCGATGAATTTTCTTTTTTGGTGATCTGTCCCTTTAAGAAGGTATATGTGTGGAGTGCTCAGGCGAATGGAGCAATTTTCAGAAAAAGCCACCGAGTTTACGATCTTCAGTATTTTAACCTGTGACTGGCTTACAAAATAAACTGCACATTACTGAACTAGAAACGTATAGTTGAAAACAAACCATCAGGTTTGAATAAACAAGTGATTTGAGTAATTAGTTGAGTGTTCTTCCAATATTCTAATATGGCTCTAAATGGAATTGGTCTGGTGGTTTCCAGGGTGACTTGACAGATTAGCATGGAAATGAAGGAATCAGTCATTAGCTAATTTGCGCGTGACAGTTGGATGTTGTTTTGGGGGCGTGAGCTGTAATTTGAGCGTTTCTCTTGCCCATCTAAATTAGACGTGATTGTGTCGAGGTTCAGCCGTTGGTTTCCCAGCACTTTAATAACCAGCTCTGAAATGTTGTATCCACTGAGGTGTATCGACTCTTCTTTGGTTTCTTCACAGCCTTGATGCAGCATAGCAACCAGCAATTAAACTCCTCGATTGGAATTCTGTCAAGCGTAACAAGACGAGCACGATATCTATTTTAATTCTTTTCTCAGTGACAAGACAATATTTTGAGTGGGCAACTCCTTCTGTCATGACAGAGTCTGAGCATGCTGTCTTACAATAAACGTACGTGACCGTGTGTCATTGGGGTGTCAGTGAAGGAATTGATGATGAGGGTATGTGGGTGGGGGCAGGAGGGGTAAAAGAGGCAGAATCAAGGAACAAATGAGTGTCCAAATGTGAGAGATGATATAAAAACAATACAACAACGTAATAGAACAGCAATGAAACAAAATTTCATTTTTCATTCTTTAGATGTGGTGCTTTTATAGCTTTGAGAACTAGATTGCCCAGAAATGAAAATGCATTCATTAAAAAACCTTGTTCCAATTTTCTACTATGTTTTTCTATCACTGTAAAAACATAAAAATGGTCTCATTTACATTTACATTTACATTTCGACATTTAGCAGACGCTTTTATCCAAAGCGACTTACAAAGAGTTTAGGAGCAATAAGCGATATGTCATACAGGAGCCATAATACATAACAAGGGTAAAAAGGTTACTTAAACAAAGATTTTTTTAATAAATGTTTGTGTATTGTGTAAGGTTTGTCTAAAATTGTTGCTTTTAACATGTATTTTGTTTACAGGACTTAATAATATAGACTTAAAAACTTGTATTAAAGTTTTTGTCCAAATTTTTTTTTCGAACTTGCCAAACTGTAACCTGAAAAAACAAAAGGTTCCCAGCATGCATTGTGGCATGTTCAATAGGTTTTTTTCACCATTTTCTTAAAAAATTAAACTGTTTTAGTTTTTGCAGACTTTTTTATGCTGTTGTTGATGATGTTTTTGTTGTTGTTGTCACCACCATGATCGATGTTTGTGTGTTCAGTGTGGAAGAGCATGATCTTACTACCACTAAGGTTTCTTCGACACAAACGTTTTGAGCAGTTACTTGACCAAGGTATAACATAATAAAAATAATGTAAGAAAATTTAATAAAAATGTAATCTGCTGAGTTGGCTGGACTTTAAAACATTGTTGAGTAAACTTAAAAATCTGCTTGTTGCCTAGTAAATTAAGTTGGTTTAACAAATTGTATTTTTTTCTTTATTTAGTAAATTAAGTATGAATACCCTACACTTGCTCAAAGGTGAAGTAAAAAAGAAAAAAACGATAGGTTTTTTTTGTGCATGCTTAAATTTTTTACAGTATTCACATGAAATGATCAAGATATTTTATCATTCATTTTACTTAAAATTACATTGCATATTATAGTAGGCCATATAATAATATCTGTCCAGTTTTATTCTCATCACTGTGACTAGGCAGCCCATGTTCCTGCTGTTTGGATTCAATGATCTTTTTGGACTGAGAAATAAAGTTCTGAAATTGGAGATATTTGATTCCTCATGGTGTGACTTAGTGGTTGTTTCTTTAAAAAATCCTCAGATTTGTCAAAAATAAACATATAAATCACATAGTTAATTTGGTCTCACAAGAATTAAATGAGACTTTACGATTGCAGAAAAAAAATCTTATTCAAGACGCAAGCATACAAAAATGTGTATGCTACATATGGATTTTAATAACCCATGTGTGAAGAGTAAATCTGTATTTCGTCAGTAATGATTTTCCTTTGCTAAGTACTCATGGTGTCAATGCGAATCTTTTCACAAGGTTGTCTGCGTTTGCTAAACAGATGCGGTGTGATGCTTTCAAACATCAGAGTTTTTTCATGCTGTAACAATGTTGTGTTTCGCTCATAACTCTGTATAATAATCTAAATGCGAGCAGTTTCAAGCGAGCAAAGCTTTAGGAAATGCAACATGCTCCAGACAACAAAACAAAAAGAAGATCTTTTAATGGTTATTTATTTATACATCTTGGAGTCATATTTCAAATATATTTTTCCTCTAAAATAGTTCCTTACATGACAGAGAATATACAACATCCAGCACTTACAAGCTTCTCTCTCACTTGTGCACCGGTATATCTAAAAACAAACAAACAAATATACATACAAAGAAAAGAACAGAAAGCCTTTCTCTCTGGTCTGAACGCTTTGCATACGACAGCAGAGACGCTCACAGCTCCACTGCCCACTACTAGAATTCTCCATTCAACATACAGAGACATTCTGCAACAGTGAGATGAATGCATGTGTTTGTCAATGTGGGTCGTGACTTTCACGGAAAAACTTCAGGTCGGAGCAAGGAATCATGTGATTTTCTTACATCATTATCTCATGAAACCTGTCCAGAACATGTCATATTTCACCCTATTTCAAGAGCCACAAATTAGAAAAAAAAGATTCAAGCTCAGTTTGAACATAATGCGAAACATATCCAATTTTTACTACCGCGATGTACAAAATATAGAGATGCATCAATAAATATCTCCACCGGTAGCCGATTATGCAAAGTGATATCTGCCAAATCTGAAGATTAAATGAATCTTTCGTTACTTTCTAAATGTTATTAATTCATATAATTAATTTTAATATTCAAAATCAAACGTGTGATGTTTCTAAACATTTTATATACAGGATATAACCTCCCTGAACATCGGCTGTTTTTTAACTTTGGGTCGATAGACGATAGTGTCGATAAATGCAACAAATACCGTTTATTGGTCCATATATTGGTGCATCTCTAAAAAAAATGTTTTTATTGTAACAGCATTAAAACAGAGTAATGAGAATGACCATTGAGAATTACACAACATACTAAAATGCCTGAATACATTAAGGTGATGATATATTAAATGTGCTAGTTATTAAAAGTAGCCATAAAAAAATCCGTAGTAAAATCTTAAAATAAACTTCACTTGCTTTATGTCAAACAATTTCTGTAGTTTTTAGGGTGAAATGTGACTTGGACATTTTCATGAGATTCACTCATACAGGATACTGTCAACTAATAAGACCAATACATTAACCATTAGGATGACATGTGGCAGGAGGATCTACATGTGTCATGGTTCCTTCTCCATTCATACTTGTGGACATGAACTTGATTACAAAACATTTGGTGGGTAAAAACATTTAATAAGGGACAATGTAAAACCAAATGTGTCAAACATCATAACAAAAAATGAAATAATAATAATGTGAGCTATCATTGACCTATGATCTGTCTAATACACACTAAATGCCACATTTAATGTATTGCAATGTATACCTTCATTGACATTCACCTGCTCATCATCAGGAGCTTTTTTATCATCATTTTGTATGTTACACAATATGTTGATCCAGCCTTTGTCTTAAACCTGTAGATATGCTAAGAAAACGATTGATCTAAAAGGATTGATTAAAAGTATGCAGCGCTCAATGTTACCATCTGAATAAAACAATCAGAAATGTGCGGAGTGCAAAGACCAACACAAAGGTTGTAGAGATAATGAGCCATAACCATGTGTCACCAAACACATTAAAATGTTAAACAAAAAAAAACATCTGGAAATACATAATGTACATTATCCTGCAACATAAAACGTCACAACCTCATATTCATTAATTCACCGTCATCGTCTTTCTTGCGTTAAATCTAATCGTCTGTGTCCTGCATTAGGATGGATTATAAATAATAGCAGATTACATGACATGTAATGAAGGCATTGTGCAAGAATTCTGGGCGTTTATGGTAACATACACCGGAACAGTATTACAGCCGTGGGAGTGTTTTTTTTCCTCTGTCTGTAAAAGAACCTGGATTGTGGTTGAATTCATTCCAGGCTCTGGACCTGTTAACCATGGAAATACCTGAGGAGCGAGTCTACGATAATCTCTTCAACAGTGATAGACGTACGCCACATTACTCCGTAGGTTTAATATGAACTGGTTAAATATGAACGTGAGCGAATTTTACAAGCCGAGAAATTATTTTGCACGTTTTATGTTTGTAAACAGACTTACCTTAAAGCTTTATTGGGGATGGAGCTACTTAGCGTGAGTTATACTAGAACAAAGCAATTGAAATATATATTTATATAGTGTAGAAGATTGCACGAGAACATCAAAGCTTACGCAAATTTGATAAAGGACACTCAACCAGAGGCACAAATGGTTCCTTCCATTACTATAATTTTGTGTCTTCATCCTTCACACAATCCTGTATTGATGATAGATATGATGAAGAGGAGGAAATCGCTAACTTTCAAAGAGAATCAAACACACACCCTCAAATGTCGGGCATCACATATTGCTACTAAACTGTAACAATGTGCTTCAATGGTATTGTCTGTGATGATGTTTTGAAAAGTAGCATATGGCTAAACTTGTAAAATCACTCATAAATTTATATTGCATCTGAATCCTAAACTGTTGGCATTCGCATTTTACGATACGTTCCATTCAAAGTCGGATGATGTACGTTCCTACTTTATATCTCCTGCGCTTGACGTTAAAGTCAGTCAGAAGAGGATGTACAGTATAAGGAAGGTGTTTGATTGTCAACAAAAAAATCCAAGAGAATAAACAACGCTGTATGATGTATAGTGTACAATTATCAACAGAGAAAATCACTTACGTTTTGATATTCATGTACTTTTACTTGAAACATAGCATAAATGTTTATGAATTTAAATTTCATTCTTTAACGATTTCGATTAATTGATGATATCACCTTGGCAAGTTGTGGATTTCTGCTGGAGTTTCCAGGTTGGAAAACCTTCAAATGGAATACGAATGCACTTTTTTCAAGTATGAAAAGTAAAAAAAAATGTTGAAATATCCAGTTGAATGGAACGCAACGTTATCGAAGATGCTTTAACACGATCTCTTTTGTGGCAAAACTTTTTTCACGTCAAGACAATTTGTTGTGATAACCTCCAAACCAAAATATGAAGTTTCTTCGATGGCTCTCCTGTGAAAAGCTTGCAAACATGCGATTTCTCTCTAATGCTACACAAAACTACATTCTTGATCATCAACGCCAAGTGCTGTCTGACTACCCAGAGGTGTCCGTCTTTTAATCCTGATGGAGTCCATGTGCCCATATCAATGAAGAAGAGAACATTCCACATCTAGTCAGAGGTATGGACCTATTGCTAAATGAGAAGACCCACACAGTGAGTCGACACTCTGCCGGCAGTTTGATTGAAGCTCGAAGTGATCATTCTCACAGTTTCTTCAGGTGCTTTATGTATGTTGTCGATTGATGGAACGGATGTCAGTCTGTTCCAAAGTTCCCATTCTGTCATTTTGGGAACCACCTTGTCTTGGGGAGATCAGCGATGCAGTAGTGGCACGGTTTCAACAAAGCCAAAGGACATGAAGTGATACAGCAAATCCAGACCGACAAAATACCACATAAAGGAACCCAAATGACTACAAAAAAGATATAAATTTGTGCTTCGTTAGTTTCACATTGTCATAGTCCCAGAAACTGGAGGCCAGTTGGGCTTTTGCACCTTGATGCTTATTTAACATTTCACATACATGTGAATGTACAGATACGGTTCCAATTGTCAGTATCAACAAACTTTGTGACCATTTTTTTGTAACTTCCAACTCGGCTTATTCCCCAGAAATCACATCTCCATGCACTTCAGTCTGAGGAAAGAGTAGCTCATTTGGAAAAAAAGGGCCTTCTTGTGTCTATTCTTCCTGTAAGCCCTCCATCATCTTTGGTAACAGAGTTGACACTTGCGTGTCAGATACATACACGAGGGACACGGGGGTGAAGTCAGTGGAGAGATGTAAATGCTTGACATTAACTGAGATTATGCTTATTTAAAACATACATCAGCCGTGCTCACAGGAACAACTGGACATAAAGATCAAGTGAATTCCAAGAAAACTAAAGTTCCATAAAGCACATGTGTTTGGTAACAGAGGGGACGTGAGGATAAGCGACAGCATGGGAAACACAGTAGGAAATGAGGATGAGGAAGGCAGCAGCAGGAAGCGTGGTCACATGTTGGGGCAGTTCTTATTGCTGCCACGGGGGGCGTCCTACGCAGGCATATCCGTGCGGGGTCTCGGTATCATCTGAGCAAGAGTGTCAGGCAGAAGGTGCAGATGAGCTGGACGCTCGGAGGAAGATGGCGGAGACTGTGGTCGGACCCAGAGAGCACTGCTGTAAATATAAACACAAGAAAGAAATTACAGGTCAGCATGAAATACGTGTCCTTCATGTGCATCATTTATTGGTTCCTTCACACTTGCCAAGACCCATCTTGTTAAAAACACTCTTAAATTGATCAATATAATTACTGTGGGGTCAAACTCTTTTCAGACTGGTTGTGTAGAAACAGCTGTTGTAAATGGTTTTGTGTTTCTGTTTGAGCAAAAGGACCTTAGGACACTGAAATAACAGATCAGATGGATGAGGTTACAGCGACTGCCATCATCGCGTGACTAAACCAGTGCCCGTAAGCGCTAAAATCTACGAGCTACGGAAGACGAATGACCTGCGTGAGGACAATTACAAGTCATTATGTCTCAGAGGTAAAGCTGAGTAATAACTCGCTACACAGCTCAAAGGAAAAGGACATGCTTGCAGTGTTATTTAAACATTAATACAACAGTGACTGCTATCATAAACACACACACACACACACATTTCATTATGCATGCAAGCTGCCAACACAATAAGTTTAATAAATAAAGAGCAGGTATTGTATTTTAAAAAATCAATAGGAATTTATATCAAGAGTTTCCCAGGCTAGCAGGAAATCAATAAATTCATAATAAAGCTTTTTATTCTTCCTTTTCAATAAAGAACCAGATTGGGTGAGCCGTGACATCTTTCTCAAGGACCTTTGAAGGAGGTGGGTAATTTCGAGAGTGGGTGTACGGATCTGCTGGCTAAGGATTGTGTATGTGTGTGGACAGACTACATGTGTAACTACAGACGTTTTTTAAAGTAAATAGGACTGATAGTGTAATCTCTGTTTAGAGAAAGAGAGGGTCATTTGTAAATAAAAAAAAAAATTGACTTTCGCCTCTCTACCGCCACCTCTGTTTAAAAGCTAAATGTACAGGTTACTTTACATACTGTAGGTTGATGTCAAATGATGCCAAACTGATTTCGCATGAAATCGTAGCTAATTGTGAATTTGGGAAACGTGACATTCTTCTTAAATTTTTTGGCTTGTTTATTTTTTACCAAATATATAAATCGCACCTTATTAATATACTTCTTAAATCCATCAATGACACAAATGGACTGCAATATGGCATGCGTATCTTTCTCCCTCTATTAATGTGACTTTTCACAACTGTCTGTACGGTCTCTACTACGATTCTGAAATAATTTTGCGTGAACACATGCAAATTACAAACAAATGTTTCCTTATTGTGAATATTTGAATACATCTTAACACAATCACTGTTGTTGTATCCCCTCAGAGATTTTGTAGGTCAGTGGATACGCGTGATCAGAGATATAAAAGCGGTCTGCAAAAAGGTTCAGAGTTGCGGCCCCCCAGTTCCGTCACTCCGTCACCTCTGTTTCAAAGTCTGCACATAGTTTCCCTCACTCTCCCCCTCTCTCTCCCTTCTTCCTATTCTACCTCTCCGCCCTACAGCCAAATCCCAGTCAGGGTGTGATTTATAGGGACGCGGTAACACATGGGACGTCAGAGCCAATCATCATTCATCTCTAAAGAACAGCTCATGGTTGAGCTCCCATGGGCAGCACCCCGAGCCGAACAAGCCAAAGAGGAGAAATGGAGGAGAAAAGAGGAGAGTCACTGCGACTCTAGAGTACATATATTGTCTTTACATACCACAATATTGAACTAATAGTTAAAAAAGAAAGTCTGTTACAATAACATTGAAACATTCTGTGAATATCTTGTGATCAATTTGTGCTTACACTAAATAAAGCCAATTCCTTAATGACATCTTAGTGACAAATGTCTTTAAGTTTAAGCAATTTTTTGAAGTTTAATTTAAAGAGTTCAAAGGTCCTGAATAACAAGCATGAGACAGAAAAGAAGCAAAGGCAAGAGAAGAGTTTCATTGATGAATGCACATCCACTGCAAAGCCTCATGGGTAAAAGACAAAGCCTGCCAGCTAACAAGGCACACACACAAACATAGACATTTCTAGAACCAACAACAGCTATCAGCGACCTGTGCGGTTCTCTGTGAGCTTTCACAGTGATTGATCTTAATCATTAATTTGGCTTTTTGCTTGTGCCCCGCGGAGCACCGCGCGCAGTTCACGCTACACTTTCCTGTGTGTAAGCACAGTTCAGCACCTGTGGGCGGCACGAACAGGTTTTACCGTGTGGGCAGCACTTGCCCCGTGTGTATGTGATATAACAGCAGTGTTCATGACTGCCCGGGCACAGAAACTGGAGGAGAGACGGTGCGCTGCCAGGTACTTGGCATGGTTGCAATAAAACTTTAAAAAGAGTGGAAATTTTCTTCCTTTTCGTTTCACCTTGACATGTTTCTGGGGTGTTTAAGAATTTTAAAACAGAAAATGAGTCGAGGCTTAGTTTGTGTCATTGTTTCATTGATTGTTTCCTGTCATATATGTGAATATGAATCTATGAACATAATCTATGATAACACTGACGTGTGTATAAACTATATACAACAGATTTCTCTCACTGTCTGTCGTAGGTCCTAAAAAACGAGATAATCAGAGCCAAACTCTTACTATTGGCTGAGTTGACTAGGAATCGATTGACTACGAATTTTGAGCTAGCAAACATTTTGAAACAAAGCACAACAGAGCCGTTTCGAAAAATTAATGAAAGTCATCTATGCATTTAAAATGGGAGAGAAAGAATTACACAAGACCTTGAATTGAATTGCTTATTTGTACCGCTACTAACATAGCTAGTAGGAACTCTTACAGTACAGCTCATATTTACTTCAAAACTTCAAAATGTATAACTTAAGTTTATAACTTACTTTCATAGGTGGCACTTACATTTTCTTGAACATTTCTTTTATTTACTGTAGTTAAAACCAACCATTATTAATAATGCATTCTTATAAAAAGTGACTGTTTTAAAATGTTTTTCATTAAATTAAAATAAAAGCAATGCATCAAACTACTATGTCTAAAAAGTATACACATTTTAATATGAATATCGTTTCATAAATCAATGATATTTGTTCAATTACATTTATGAGAAATTAGCAGTAAGGGGGCTTAATTGTTAATAAAATAAGCTGTCCTAAAATAAGGCTCTATTCTTTCAAATATATTATTTTATTACTTTCTTTGTGTATAAAATATATTACCCAGACATGATCTTGTCGGCCTTTGTGAAATTCACCCAGTAAAAATAGCGCTTTTGCCATTTTTACCATTCAGAGCAAGAAGGTCAAGCCTTTAATTCATCAAAATCAAATCACTGTGGCCTGAGAACTGAGATTTAAAACCTTGAGCAGAAAGAAGAGATGTTGAGCAGAATGTTAGCGACCATTAGTCCACATTCACATTGATTGTACACAAAATAACTTAAATGTAAATAGATAAAAGCATAATGTGTTCATGCATGCTTGATAAAACATGACGATGAGTAAATGATGATAGAATCTTGATGAAAATAAAAATGCAGAAATATTTCACTGAGGTTGTATTAACAACACTATTGATTTGTCTCGCAAAATGCTTTTATAGAGTTGTAAACGAGTGTAATTCTGTACAAAGGGTCGGGTTTGAGATGTATTTTTTATTTTCCGAACCAGAGAGAGTTTGATCTTCAAGGTTATTTATTAAGGAGCTGCTGAATGTTTTACACGTTACAAAAAGCATTTTTAACTGCGTTCTGGAACATCTTGGGATGTTCTTGAGTTTCCCTGACAGCTTTCATAATACATAAACGTTTTTATCACCGCAATCTTGTAGGAAAATCACCTTTAAATCTTGTAAAGGTTTTCATTCACAGACAATAACGGCAGCGTACTGTGGTCAATCGATCTATCAGACAGAGGAAACACTTTCTATCTTCCGTTCATAACGAACAGTCAGTATAAAAATATGGGTGAATTTTACAAAAGCATGTCAATTTCTTCAAACTCCATTTAAAGAATCATAGTTTGGATCAAGAGAAGGAAGGACAGTTTCTTTTTAGAATTGTAACACTTTTAATGATCAACTTTTCAATTTTCCCACCTAATTCTCATATTGTGGCAGATATTTATACTTATTTTTTTGTGAATTCCATTATTCTCACTTTTTTGTATATTTGTGCATTTTTGCACTATATGAATTCAATTAATTTCAATGTGGTACAATATTGTGAGAATGAAAATGAACAGAATTAAAGACTATTCCAAATTTTCATTTCATCATCATTTCTAGATGTATTGTGGCCATTCTAGTCAAGTGTCTGTTGAATTTCAACAATATCAAACCTCAGGACATAAAGTCATCCAGCAGCAACGTGAAAGACTGACGGCATGACAAGACACATCAAACATGTGATAAAAATCCAGGTTATCACATAAAAAAAAATATTTTTATTTTCCTGAATACATCTAGAAATTGAACTGTTGAATTACTTGAAAGTGAATATGAACTTGTTTTCTTGGCAGTATTTGAGATCTGGAAAAATACCGAGCATCTTTACTGTTATTTTCACCTGTTTTCATTTTCTGCAAATAAATCAAATAAACAATATTTTTATTTGAAATATGGTAGAAATATTGTTAGTAAGTCGAATCAAAGTTAGTAGAATGTAACAAAAATGATCATTTCACCTGAGGGCACATAACTATACAAACAAAATCATTTTGGATGGTCTCTTAATATTTTCGGTGGCTGTATACTTATTACATTACTGCATCACGAGAAAAACACAAAAAGCAGAATGGTCCTAAAAGTTCATGTTGTCTTTAATTTCCAATGTTTCTCACTTGATTTTGTGGTAAAATATTACCCAGACATGTTCTTGTGCGATCACCCTTATCTCCTCGGGGAAGTATGGGGAGAAGGTAGGATGGTTTTCTGGAAAGCTGCCCTGTCTCACCGCCCTGTCTGGCGCTGGGCCTTTTCCTGTCTGTGTGCATACACATCCTGTGCCAGGACAAGCATTGAGGGGAGACCCGGGCCATCAGAGGGCTACACGAGGGGAGGACTGAGGAGAAGCCAGAAGAGTCGGGCCCTGAGCCCGGGACCCTGTAGCACACTACAAATGCCTTTAGCACTCGACAGGAGAGAGCTCTACGTTAACACCAACACCGCTGGCACGGCTCAAGCATACTCTCAGTCCTGGCACATCTCACTTTCTGTCATTTCATTTCCAAATCCTTTCTGTTTTAATGGAGTTATAGCAATACTTCACCCAAAAATTTAAGTTCTGTCATCATTACTCCCCCTCACATCACTTCAAACCTGTTTGACTTTCTTTCTTTCGAGAAACACAAAAAAGGAAACTTTGTAGAATGTATTCATTCAGCACCACAGAAATATATTTCAGCTTATTTCTTTGCTCAGTCTAGGGTCACTTTTAATGTTCTCACTGCTGCTTCTTAATTTACAGACTCTTTGTCTCTGAAACACAGTATGACCCGAACTCACACTGCCAGTGAAGCTGTATCTACATGAAAAGACATAATGAAATTCATTACTGAAGGATATTGGCTCTTGTTTTTCTTTCTGTACAAGTGTACTGAAGATGCTACAGACCTGTTTTGTCCACGCTGTCCTGTTGCTTGCATTTTCCCTTGGTAACCGAAACGTCATCGATGGCAATGTCTCCCTCAAAGCCGTTTCCACGGATACCTTCGAATATCACCTGACAAAGACACACGGGAGTTAGACGGCTCTCTCGCTGAAACCTACACGAGTCCATTTAAACAGACATTAGTCAATTTTCAGTTCATTTGTGTCCATCAAAAACACACAGATGGACTGAAATGCTGAAACACAGCACGCTTGTGAGATGTCACAACCAGTAATGGGTGAGATTCTTATTCACTTCACGATTTAAATCAATAAAAATTGAGTTTACACAAGAAAATTCGTTTATTACATTTTTAACAGAAGTTTGTTCGTCCAAACACAACACATTATTAATGTATTAATTAGGATTGATCATTAATCATAGTTTATGCTTTTGACCAATTATGCCCATTTTTTCCCTACAATCAATAAATCAATGCACGTAAATGTCCACCTCATTATTATAAGGTGATATAATAAACTGTATATAAATACTGAAATCAGTGGTGAATTGAACATTTATGAAACTTATTTAGGATATATTTATGAATTTATGAAATATAAATGACATAAACAGTGCACTTGGATGCATTTTCAATGATGATTATAAATATGGAAATACTTAATGTTACATAATTCATACTGAAAAAGTATATTATATGATTAAAAACTACAACTGCAATGTTTTAACACATTATTTCATTCCTTTTGAATCTCAATTGATAACTTAATGCAAATTTCTCAATTTAATGGTGCACACCTGTCATCTAGCTGAGCATTGTTGCTGTATTCAGCACTGTAAAATAACCAAATACATGAATGTAACAAACTTATATTATGTGTAATTGAGAAAATAATTGCAAAGCGGTCCATTAAATCATAATAATACGGTTCCACCTTCACTCGTCGCTGGTGTTTATTTCCTCTCTGTGCAACCTGAGTTTGATTGACAGCTTAATTACACTGAATCTAAAGCTCACTGCAGAGACCTAATCAGATTCATGTCAAAGCCCACATTCAGTCGAACTGGAGTTTGCACAATTACCCCCCTCCCCATCGGAAAAACACACCTTTATACACACACATACCTCCTCCAAGCTCCAGCTGCTTGACTAACACACAATTCATTTAAATGTATAAGCAAATGTGCACAGAGCTATTGGATACACATTCAGTTTTACCCACTGCACCTTAGCAATACATCTAAATCAATTTGGCACATTTGGAAACTTTTAGAATAAGTTGTGCCGAACGTTTGCCTGAAGTGGACACTTGGAGACATTATTAATGTGCACAGGAATTGTTAGAATCCTGAAATCTCTGATTGTATTACACCTTAATAAAGTTTGAGCAAACTTTTTGTCTGAACCACCGCCAACCCTTCATCTGCAGCGTTCAATGCACTCCTAATGGGGTTCAGGATATGACGGAAACAATGAACACAACTATTAAGCAGTTCATATAAAGCAAAACAACAACATTAAATATTGAAAATAAATCCATAATCATATCTATTTATGATATATTATTGACTATATATATATGCTTGCCAATATGGGGTAAACTAGAGCATTCTGGAATTCAAAGTGTTTTTTGTATTTAAAAATGTTTAAAAGTGTTAAAACATTGCAGTTGTAGTTTTTTGTATTAATGAGTAATTATATAGTAATGGATACACATAACAATAACAATAATAACAGTAACAATAATAATAGTAATAGTAAAGTAGTTGTTTTGTTATTATTATTATATTAAAACAAATAATCATAAATGATGTACAGTTTTTACTATATTAAATTATTTATTATATAAGATAATTAATAATCATCAAAACATTTAATATTTCACAATTATTTACCAATTACTGATGTTTATTAACTAATGGTTTTTGAATTATTGTGTGCACTATAACATTAAAAACCAACCTAATTCCAATTTGCATTCCTTTCCAATTCAATTCAAGTTTAATTTCAAACCAAATTGTGAACTTGAGCTGTATATGGCGCCTAATCCTGACGTTTCAGATGGTGTATATATATTGTGCGAGCTAAAACAACAACCAAGGCACATCCAAGGTTCACATTCTTGATCCCAAGTGAAGACAGAATACTTAGCTTAGTATACACCGTCATGACCCTCGTGTTTTCATAAACACACACACACACACATCATTACCCCAGTCTCTCTTTATATGCCCAGCAGAACGAGTCCCTCCTCTGAATAAACAACACGAGAGGAGAAGTACGGATTCAAGGGAAGAGGCAGATGGGTAATTTAATTTGTCGGCGTGTGTAAAACTCTCTCTTTCTGTGCTAATTGGCTGCGGGGGGCACAGTGGACACAGAGCCACATGACATCAAGGCAATGTCAAGTACTGCAGCCATACCTGCTTACCTGAATATCTGTTCATTATCCGCTCCCAAACGAACGCTCAGGTAAACCTATTTAACCACACTTTCGATCACAAGGTCACTGCGACACACAAACATCAACACACAAACACAGAGATGAGCTGACTGCCATGGAAGGTGTTGGTTGTAATTGGTAGGCGAGGCGGCGCGTGTGTTTTCTCTGTTAGTGAATGCAAATGGCTTTCTGGAACGGGTGGAGCACAGTTCAGTTTAGTGGGCTGAGCTCATTACGGGCATGACAGACTATTCACCTCTCATACATGAGCTTACACGCCAGAAGAGACGCAGAGAGAAACAATTATGTGTGGCGTCTGAGTGGCACAGGCATCCAGACGCCTCTCCACTTCTACATTCATTACATCGCAGGGAGAGATAGGAGCGTGATGTCGAAAGACAGAAACCGAGGGGAGGTAAAGCCAAATAAAAAATCTGTCATCATTTATTTACCCTTGTGTCATTCCAAGGTCTTGTGACTTTATGGAGAACACAAATGGAGAACTTTTGCTTAGGAGACATTAAAACCCAAAAGAGACGACTGGTTCAAATACATGAGGAGTATGAAAGTGTAAAATGAATGTAGATGTAAAATAATCTGGATTTGGGTCAATTTGACGAGAAATGTTTGAGTTCATATTGAGATCTTCAATGATTTAGACTTTTGTTGGCAGACTTGACAAATCTGAGCTCAGTTTGAGCCATTGTCGACATCTCTTTTGAAACACTAATGGAGACATTTGTGATATTTCTGACTCTGTTTCTTGAGAAAATAAAACATTTGGCCTGCAATTAATCTCATGAATGTCCACAAGACATGATTCTGATAATCGCTCTTCTGTGTTTTACAGACAGGAAAACAGACTAGTCGACTAATGGTTCACACAACCCAGATTTTGAAAACATGTATTTTTGCACATCGTGACTGTACAGCGGCACCAGCAGAAACACGAGAGCCGAGCATAATGGGAAATTTGAAGCGTAGAGAGATGAGAGGTTAATGGATAACAAACACAACAAAGAGCTGAGAGCATGAGCAGAGAGACGAGGAAGTGCCGATAAAGAGGATAAAGTGAAGAGAGGAGATGATGAGGAATTCAGAAAGAGCTTAAAGCGCCGTGTGAAAGTGGATCAGCGTTCGGCAGAATGGACGCTTTTCTCTGCTTCTCTCCGGCTCCATCTTTCAGAAAATCATCATTAAGCAAAGCTAATTAACAGCCCTCCCTCGGTCCCCGAACTCTTCTTTTGTAAAGCTCCTGAGCTTTTGTCCTCGTCTAGCTTCCCTGCTGGCATCTATCACATGGCCGCACTGAGCATTTCTGCCTCCCTTGACCTTTTCCATTAACATATGGATAGACTTTAGATGTATGTAAAGGTAACTTTAGAATTTAGAGTTTTACTTTTACAGAGGAAAAAGTGATCACCTAGAAAAGTGTCACGATTTGAGGCATCGTTCATGTCTGCAGTTTAATACATTTGCACATTGATTCTAAGGCATGGTTCACCCCAAAATAAAAATTGACTCGACATTCAAAACCTGTATGCGACAAAACATCGTTCGAGAAATTTTTGTGTCCATACAATGGAAGTCAACTCAAGTCAACAGCACTTTGGCAAACACTAAGTGTTTCTTTATGTATAAAATAATAATGTCAAAAAAACATTAGTAAGATTAGATAAAAGTAAAATAAATCAAAATAAAAATAGCAGCTCTCACACAGAGTTAAACGCCAAACTATAAAAATAGGTTTTTAAACTGGACTAGGAGTGTTCGGGCCTTTCTAACATGTAAAGGCAGATTATTCCAAAGTTTAGGCCCCGTCACTGCAAACGCACGGTCACCTCTATTCTCATAAAGTCCATAGGGTTCAACGTTCTTCAAAATATCTTCTTTTGTCTTCTGCAGAGGAAAGTGAGTAGATAATGACAGAAAGCTCATTTTGGGGAGCATTACATAGAAAGAAAATTCACTGGATGTACTAAAGCAAATCAATCTAATGTAACATGCTTTTACAATTTCAAATGAATACAAATAAAATATAACATCATTTTATAGACGTATAAAAATGGTCATGTAGCTAAACAACAACTTTAACAACATAAAACGGTTAACTGTGTTTTGTACAACAGTATTTACATTTTAATGCACTGAGATCGTGATTAAACATTAACAGTGGTGTTGAACAGCAAAATTAAAGGCAGGAGGCATTAAAGAGCTCTATAAAAAACAGACCGGTAACCGATCGTAAGCATGACCTCACAGAAAACAGCTCATCCTTCCAGCTGAAACATAAAACACACGCATTCATTTCATGTTCATCGACATGTCTGTGCCGGTTCAGAAGTGAAACACATGTATGTATACTGTACATATAAAAAATGATTAGCAACAAAACACACAAATAAAAGTTAATGGAAATGAATTAACCATTAACTGTAAGAGAATATTTTTCTTATGAACCTTTTTTCAGTTTCATAAGAAAAACCTTGACCTCCACTGATTGGTGGATGTGTATTGTGTAAATGTTAAGTAAGGCTGCGTTTTAACTTGCGAAGTTGAAAAGACCGAAACACAAGATGATCTGCAGCTCAATATCTTGTTAAATGAGGACGGGGATTCGATTATCCGGGGTCAGGAAGTGAGCCAATCAGAGCTGACGCATTGTTTGATTTCTCTCATTAATATTATGTGTGTTTGTGTGTTCTCATCTGTATTTTTTCCTACTTTTATCCTGCCAACAAACTGTGGTCCATCAAGACACAAGGGTTACACGAAGCAAAACATTACCACACAACCTGGTTTTGGGAAATGTTCAGAATTTTCTCCAAACAAGAAAATAAAGACGAATCAGATTCTGATTTCACTTCCAGCAGCATCAAGATTATAAGTAACTTTCCAATAAATGGAAAAGAATCTCAACAAGAACCAGTCCCCACTTCTCTACTACATCAACCAGCTTCTTCCAAACGCTGTGAAGATCTCTGCGGAAACTCCTTAACAATCAGTCTCGCTCAGATTAACCTCAAACCCATTGCCGGTGTAATGCATTCACTCAGTTGAGTAAAGCTTTTAAATAAAGCAACGCTAGAGCGAAACTGTATGATCCATCAGGCTTAGCGATGGGCGAGACGCCCCATGCACCTATGCCAAGTCTTCCTCTCCGGTTCTGTGGGAAAATGAATCTAATTCAACTCGGCAAGACCCAGCAGTCGGTCAATCCACACGGCGAGAGTCAACGGAGCTACTGAGAGAAGATGAGAAGAGAGCAAACAAACAGACAGCGAAGAAACGCGGCTGTCCGCTCGACCTGTCAAATCCTGCTGTCCAGCAACGTCTGGATTGGTCTTTAGCATCGATTGATGGAGGCCAACTGGGGCCTGGATGAGAAAGAGAGGAGTAGATCTATTTACCTCTCCAATGTGTCAAATACGCTGGATTACCGAGAGAAATGGACGAGAGATGGCACAGATACAAAACGAAGGGCGAGACTTGAAATAACAGTTGAAAATTATCGTCAAGAAAAGACGAAGGTGAAGCCAACAGAATATTTCATCAGAGGGCGGGGCTTCGTGTTCTTTGGATCGGACTGGATCATGAAAAGCCAGGTGGCAAGAGGATGGGTTGAAAATAAGAGGGTTTGATGGTGTCAGTCGAAAACAAAAGCTGATTCAGAGGCTGAGCAGGTTATTACATTTTGATGAAAGATTAAAAAACAAACATTGTTTTTTTTTGGAATAACATGCAAGGATGAACCCTTCACAATAAGACCAGGAACGCGATTCAGGAAAGCACGCCAGATTCATTTTGTTTTCATATATTGACTTTGATAAGCGTGCATGATTCATTTGTGCATGCTTCTCAAAAAATCATATCAAGTAAAAAAATCATAATCTTTCATCAAATTGTAATTGTAATTTATATCTTAATCTCTGAAACAATCTTTCTTTTCTGCTGATGTAATAAAGGCTGAGTGGGAAGTTGAAAATATGACATTTTATGTTATTTTGGATGGCAGATTTGTTTTTTGAATAACCTCTATGTTTATTTCCATCTTAGTTCTATTTGAGGTTTTATTTTTCTCAACGTAATAGACCTCCCTTTTGTAGGTCTCCAAGCTCTTCCAATTTGTACTTTTCTGTCTCCAGCACCTTTTCTCCTCTGTGATGAGCAGTAAAACGTCTTTTGGTCTTAGCAGCTGGTGTGCTCAGAGCTCGACTCAGCAGAAACACGGGTCCAGAGAAGAGAGAGACAGAGCACGACTCAGCGCTTCCTCAATCATTCCAACCACACACACACGCACACACGCACACAAAGACATATTACACCTGCCCAACAGAACTAGCTGATATATCTACAAAAAAAACCATCTAGATATTTCTGCCGATATTCCACATGCACCACACGTTTTTATGTATTCGCTCTGTCTAGCTTCAAAGAGAATGTATCATGTCAACCAAATAAAACACTGTTGCCACATAAATGATGTTTTACATTTAAGAGGTACAACTGCAAAAGTGTTAAATGCATTAGAAGTGCAAAAATTCTAATATGATTGTCTGAGTGTCATTAGCTCCGCTGACCTATATCTATATATAAACTAGGGGCGCTACAATATGTGATCTAATTTGTGAGGTAAGGAGCATCAAAAATCATTAATTTAAAGATGGGGTATCATGCTATTTCATGCATTCTGACTTCTTTACACTGTTAAACGTGCTGGCTTCTCGTGCTTAACATGGTCATCTTGTCCAAAAACTAGTTGGACGTATGACTAGGGATGGGAACCGAGAACCGGTTCTTCTTTAGAACCGGTGCCCAGTGAATCGATTCCTTGGAACCGTTAGCGTACCTGCTTAACGATTCCGCAAACAAACAAATTTGTACTTATTCCCTCACCCAATGAATCGATAAGAGAATCGATAAGGAATCGGATCGATAAGCAATATCGATAATGGAATCGGAATCGTTAAATTCTTATCAATTCCCATCCCTACGTATGACGTAGTATTTCTGTGCTTGATACACTCCCCCACACTCTAACTTGTTTGGAAAGTTTTTTATAATTCTGGATCCCTATTCCCTTTATTGGCCGTTCTCCCGCAAAAGCACGGCAAGGCGAAAGAAAGAGCCCACCCATGAGCCAACCAACGAGCGAGACCATCAAGGTTATCTGCGCCGCATCAAGATGGGCTGCGCTGCAGCTCGATCCCCCTGCGATAGTGAAGTTGAGGTGTGTTTGTTTGTTCACGGCATTTCAGTGATGGACGTTATATAAACGGTGGATATAACGCTGGATTTGGAGATGATTTGAAACTGATAGATTTTGCGGCCCCAGTGCTAAAAGATGCCGGACATGAACTGCACGCTGTAAGTCAAACTGAGTCATATGTCTGTGTTTTGTTGACAATCGGTACGTGCATAATGTCCAAAACACGAAGGGATTAATGCGATGATGTGTTGCATCCCACTTTCCCAACTAGTCCCATCTCTCGTGTTTTTCCGGAAATAATCGTACAGCTGTATCTCTCTTTCATAAATAGGATCAAACTAAGTACTCTAAGATACGTCTGTATAGGTCCGCAAGATTAATATGAGATTGACAGAAACTGCCTGTGACACGCGATCTTTAACTATGATTTCAATCTTTACCATGGCCATACCCAGTCAATTTCACATATATATACAACAGCAGATATACATTTAACATTTTGCTTTAAGAGCCCAATTGGTCACAGACGCTCTCTCTGTCTCTTTAAATAGTATTGATAGTGTGAATAATAATATGATACAAATGTGATCATCTAAACCTGTCTTAAGTTTTAATATTACTAAAGTGCATCCAACCACCCATCAGAATCATTGCTCTGGCTTGAGCCCCCTTAAATACAGCCCTGATCAAACTTATATACTTCCGTCAAACTTAAACACACTCACACAAATCTTTCAAGCATACTAAAAAAACACACACCTGCACAAAACTGCAGTCATACCTGGAAGGGTCCGCTCGGATAGATCACAGCATCCGCCTTCCTCCATTCGGTTCCTTGGTGTCCGGAGAGTGTCCAGATGGCAGAATCCACAGTGGCTATACTCTTCACTCTCATCAGAACATTAAGCGTTCCTGCAGGCAGACAGTGCAAAGCTCAGAGGAACATCATATTTCTGTGACCTGCACACTTTCCTCCAGCTATATGACCACCTCTGACAAAAGAGAACGTCTTCTGACTGCAGGCATGCTTCACTTCGCTGCTCGTTCTGATCAGGACAAACTCAGAATAACTTATAAAGATTCAATACCTCGCAAAAGTTCTTAATTCTCCTACAGCCTGATACCTTGTTAACCACAACCGCCTGTCATGAGGACAGAAAAGGCGGCCAATTAGATTGCCGCTTGTGATTTAAGAAAGCTCTTGATTCGCATTAGGTGGTCTGTGAGTGGACTGTAGGTGGTCCGTGGATGTGCCGTCGGAGACTAATGTAGGAGAAAACATCCCGCAGCGCTCCATAGACAAGAACACAGAAACATCTACAGTGTGATTAGGTTAGACATTAAACACACACGCAGTCATCTGAGATGAGAAAAGCTTTCGATGGAAGGCAATGAGGCCAAGTGGCACCTCTATGAGTCATGCATTAAATTATTGCTCTGACTTTGTGCTTAAGGGAAGCTAATATATAATTCACATGCACTCTGGGAGAGAGAGAGAAATCAAGTGAGGATAAACTTGTGTAAAGCCTGGGATTAAGCCCAGGCACAAAGTTTATCCCATCTAATGCTTCCCAACTTTTCCTGCACAATGGATGCACGCAAAAGACAAAAGCAGACCTGACGGTGCGGCAGATCACGCTCGGATGCTCTTTATTTGTTCACAAAGTGCAGAAAAAAATGAGAAACAAAATGCAGAACAAGCGTTTTAACAAAACAGATGGTGGGGTGAGAAAAGTTCCTCGTAAACAGTATAAAACATATCCTAATAAACTCATCTTTACTCATCTTACCTACAGATGACAAGCACATACTCTATACATCAGGACACAGATACATAGGGCTTTAAAATTGTATTTTTTATTAAAGCTAATAATTGTCATTTATTTGATATTGGAACCTTTTTGGGATAATTCCCCCACATGTGAATTTTCTTTGTATAATCATTGCTTCCCCCTCATGTCATTTCTTTCTTCTGCGGAACATTTTGATGATATTTTGAATAACATTGATAACCAAACAACACTGGATCCCATTGACTTCCATAACAAGGACACAAAACCACTGAGAAATTTCTCAAAATATCATCTTTTGTGTTCATCAGAGGAAAGAAAATCTTTTCAACGGAATGAGGGTGAATAACTTATATTTTTAGTTTTGGGGGAATTACCCCTTTACATTTATACAAATTGCTTTGGTAGTAAATTTTGAGCCAGAAAGCATGTAGTAATGTACAATTTTAATATTGGCACTTAAGTAACACTAACAAATGTAAAATGGTACAGTTTGTGCGTATTTTTTTATGATGGTACCTTGGTAAAACAGTATTTTAACATTATGTCAATGCCATTTTACATGAATGCATCAATCATTCAATACCATTGTTCAATTCTATCACGATTCAATATTAACAATATCTTATAAGTTAGTGCGTGTCATTACTGTACACAGTAATCAAAGTGGTTCAGAGTGAATCAGTGAACCTTTAAAGGAACAGTTCACCCAAAAATTCTGACATTTACTCAAATCTATAAATCCAAATCTATATAAATGTCTTTGATCTGATGAACACAGAGAAAGATATTTGGAAGAATGCTTGTAACCAAACAGTTCTTGGACTCCATTGACAACCATAGTAGGAAAGATTGCTTTATAAATGTCTTTGTTCTGTTGAAAACAAAAGAAGATATTTGGAAGAATGTGTGAAGCAAACAGTCCTGAGATACTTTTGACTACCGTTGTCATTTTTCCTACTATGGTCAATGGTGTCCAAAAACTGTTTTGTTACAACCTTTCTTTCAAATATCTTCGAGATCCTCACAACAAAGAAATGCATACAGATTTGGAACGACTCGAGGGTGAGTAATGACAGTATTTTTTTTCTCGGGTAAACTGTCCCTGAAAGCAGTGTTATATTCGAAGCTCACGATGAGCTCGCGGCCCCGGCTGAAAGCGTCTGTCACATCTCAATGACCCCAATCACTCTGAAGAGGTGCTTGCTGGCTAATACATAAACAGAAATTGTGTCCTTGTGCATTGTAAGGTGATTACAAACACTCGTTATCTTTTGTGAGAAACGAGCGAGGTAGTTAAAATCAAGACACTAACAAAACCAACCCTTGAAAGTAACAGTTATGTGTGTAAATATAGGGAGATGCTCTAAATAAGGGCCAAAGCTCAGATGTGTGTGGACTCACTGGCAAAGAAGCGATGGATCTAAACATCAGAGGACCTCGGCTAACCTTGACACAGGTCGAACGCGTGCAAACATTCATTCATCCTCATAATGAGCACAAGCTGGACAGTGGAAGGCAATTTTAGCCTGCGGTTCAAGCTGTTTTGGTGCAGTATAGAGACATTTTGATTGTTTCTAAAAAGTCAATAAACAAGGAATTATATTACACAAATCGCTTTATTTACACCCTTTTCCCTTAAGAATATATAAATATCTTTAACACTGGAAAATATTCTTAGGAAGCAAAATAAATGCGAGACGACGAATTGTTAAACAGATAATAAAACACAGAGAATTTGAAGAAAATTATATTTTTCTTGAATCATATGTAAATTGCTCCTAAAAACCTCCTAAGATAAGTTCTCTTTTTGCTTCTCTCAACTAATTTTTTTTACATATCTCCACTAAAAAACAAGACAAAATTCAAATTAAAGTCATCATTTACATCATTTAACCGTTTGTCATTTCAAACCTGTATGACTTTCTTTCTTCAACAGAACACAAAAGAAGATATTTAAAAAAATGTGAACTGGACCCAATTCACTTGCATTGGTTTTTGTGTCCATACAATACAAGGAATCGGGATTCGGGTCCAGCTCTGTTCGGTTACCGACTTTCCTAAACATATCTTCTTTTGTGTTCTGCAGAAGAAAGAAAGTCATAGATAAGAAATGAGCGAGGATGAGTACATGATCCCAGAAATTTCATTTTTGGGTGAACTATCACTTTAAGAAACAAGCTGCAGATTATTGTTTACTATATGAAAATGTTTGCTCATATAATGCTTAGATTGGTCAATCAGAATCAAGGACATCCATTTAGTCATTTAGCAGACGCTTTTATCCAAAGCGACTTACAAATAGTTTAGGGAGCAATAAGCGATATGTCATACAGAAGAAGAGTGAGAAGAGTTTAAAAAATCAATGCAATTAATAGCCCAAACAATATGGGCCGTGCATACTTTAAATGCACCACCAATATAAAAACAAACGCATGTGTTTACGTGCATCACTAAACCGTGACAAAGTCTCTTTTCAAGTCGATGCTGTGGTCTGCTAACAGTCAGCTGGGTCACTGTGTGTAATGAGTGAAGGATGTAATGAACCGGTACCCGGGGTGCTGAGATTGACTGGCGCTGTATTAAATCCACTGGCTGCTGAATCTCTCGTAATGAACCACAAGCCTAATAAACTGCTAACACATCTAACAGAACATGCTACGGTATTGCTCTTATTGAAGTGTCTAATAGACTACTGCACATTTCCTCCTATTTCTATTAGACAGAAGCTGGTGATCACTTGAACAAAGTCTATACTGAGGGGAATTTTAATGAAGTCGAATAAACTCGACTCTCCTCCATCTGAAAAACTTATTCTGGCCCGTTTTCTATGACCTACTGTTGGATACAGTCTATTTCTGTCTTACATTGTTTCCATTGTTACAAGTAAACAGTTGTAAAATAGTAAAACAACAGGGGAAAGTTGCCTAAAAATGTGATTTGCAAGAGACTCGTGACCCAGCAACTTTGACAATACTTATTAGCCAAACAAAGCCAACGCATCACCAGTCAAAAACAACATGGATGTCTAAGCGAGGGAATTTCTCTGTCTCACTGCTAGTAAAGATTTATTGATCCGGTGAAGGAACGCAAAGCTTTTCTGTAAAACTATTCAACAAAGACAAGCCTCGCAAACACATGCAGTGATACAATCCCACTGTTTAACATAAGACTGGACTATAACCAAATAGTCAATAAACCAGCTCAAACATGTCGCTGTATGTGTTAAAATATGTTAAACCAGAGCTTTGTCTTAAACCGCCAAAAACGCGACAGGTTGCATTTATTTCCGATGCATTGCATTAGTGTGCAATTGTGGCATGGACATTTTTTTTATGCATATTTTTTGACAAAAATAACTATAAATCACACATATTTGGCCCCTGCATGTAACTGTTAAAGGTAAACAGACTAACATGCCACAGAGTTAAAGACAAACAAACCTAATAGCCACACCTGCTATGTTTTCACAATCTCTCTGTGAATGTAATGTGTCACAGGCGCAAAAAAACAGCTACTGTCTAAATGTTGTCTAAGTGTGAGCAAAGCACTAAATGTTTATATCGCAAGTGTTTACAGCATGTCTTCACACACGGCTAAAGAAGATATATTTGAGATAAAGTAAGAGCATTAACAAAAGTGTAAAAAATTGGAAAAAAATACACTTTTTAGATGTCATCCTGATAAACACACCTGTTGAATTGCAGTTATTAAAACCTACTTTATTTACCTCAAAATACCAATTAAAAATACATGCAATGTAAAATGTTTTTTTTGCTGTTTTACTGTTCAATTAAATTGTTTTTTTTTCTTACTATTTTAAACTTTGTCAAGTGGTTCAGTTTATGTAAGTTAAACTTAAATAAGTGAAAAAAACATGTATTATGTTTTAACATAGTAGATGTGATAAATGTAGTAAAATTGTAATAGAAATGTTGAAATCGCTTATTTTGATGAGTAGGTCACTTTAAAATAAAATAAAAAGTATTCCTACTAAGGAAAGTCAACGGGGGCTTATTTTAAAGTTAACTACTCCTTTAAGTAATGTAAAGACATTAAACAATAAAAAAAATTAACTTAAAATTATACCTAAGCCAACAAAAATGTTTGACGTGTGAAGATATATTACATATTATATGAAATGTATGCATTCTGCTGCCACTTTTATCCAAAACAATAAACTTAAAACAACAAAGAAATGTATCAAATATAAATAATTCTTTAGAACTTTTCATACAGTATCATCCTGTAGATTCAGAACATAAGTTGGTCAAATCTTGTCAACTACTAACCAATCAACCCCCTGAACCAGTAACTGGCCCATTAATGACCAGTTTAAACTAACCACACACAATTCAAAACCACGCAGCCACATCCTAAGTTAGTTTAGTTTGACTTTGTAACAAGATATATGTCCAGAAGACATCTGTGACTAGTGCGAGACCGAAGACTGAATGAGCTTTTCAGCACGGCATAACCTCATGCTGATGTGACGTAGCCAACGCAGAGCTAATCTCTCCAGTTGCTAATTGAGATGTAATCGAATGCAATGTAAGCACAGTGGCGCAAATAAAAGTCGAAAGTCTCATATCGGTAATGAGGTTGTAATTTACGGCCGGCGTTGAGAAGCTAACGCAGTCCTACACATTAAGATCGCTAACAGGGATGTCTGTCTCGCGGCGGGACGTCTCGTGTAATGAGAGCCGAGCCAGCTGTGCCTCCCTCTCATTTTAGCATCTGTACACACCACATGCCAATACAGAGACGATGATTAACAGATTAGTGTACACAATCAGACCGAATCACACAAAACCCTACACACAAAAAACGGAAGAGTTCGTCACAATGCATTATGGGATTGCATTCTCTATGAGGAATACATGCTACAATCAAATTTGAATGTAAATGAAAGGTCACGTGAAGTAACTTATGTGTACTGGAACAACTGTTTTAGCAAAAAGAGATGCAGCAAACCGGCTACAATGATATTGAATGTCTTTGAAAACCAGACACACTCTCAGACAATGAGACGCATGTGAGGGGTAAGAGATCTCCAGACACTCCCAGTTTCAGTTCAAGTCGTGTGTGTGTGTGTGTGAGAGAGAGAGAGACAAAGAAAGAGAGAGTGCACCCTAGGGTGATTGTGATTATGACTAATGCGATTGGTCTTTCAATTTTAATTTTCATTAAGGACCCACTGTCCCCACCAACGTCTAAATAGCAATGGAATTAATAAAACATCTCCTTTGAAATATACAGCTCAGGCCTGCGGCAGAGAATCCCAATGCTTGCGGAAAGGCGAACAGATTGAAGCGCTGTCTGTGTTCACCAGACGCCCCCTGCCACGACACCAACCTGTGACACGAGAGCGGCACACGGCAAATAATTAGACAGGCCCGTCTCATTACAGCAGGAGAGACGGGCGAGACGCACACATAAAGAGAACGAGGGGGAATCAAGTGCACGGGCAGCTGAAGAAGAGGATGTAGAAGAGGAGAGGGAGGGGGCAGGATTAAGGAGAAGTTCATGTGCTGATTAAGTTAGTAGAAAGTGCGCAGATAAAGGCTCGTTCGTTTGTCAAACTGAAAATGGAGAAAACAGAAATGTTGCTGTCGAAACTTTAGTTGCAGTAGTTCTGTGATGCGGTTCTTAAAGTAACCAGCAATTACAGTTTGACACGTCCGCGGGCGTGCGAGCTAAAAGTTTTCAAACAGCCACAGATCTTTGAGCTCCATATAATATATCAGTCACTGTGTGTGGGAGCTTTGTAATAAAAAAAAACTAATTCACCTCTAAGGTCAAACACTTTTGTGTATTCCATGGACAAACAACCATCACTACATCTTGTGTATATTTGGGGATTTTTTTATTTTAGCTCGAAAGGTAAAATTTGATCAAATACCCTATTCGGAGCAAGTGGCAACATAGTAAAAGTGTGTCAGTAGAGGTTTAGGAGGTGGTGACAGGAACCATTATTGCTGTCGTTGAAGTGTGTGTCTGTGTAAGAAAGATCCTATCAAATCACTTCTCTCTAAAAATACTATTGAGTGACGGCTTAAACGTGTCAGACATGCATACATCACACTGTCCTGCAGCACTTTGAACGGACGGATGTCACTTCGAAACAAAACTTCATGTTTTAACAGTCGCAATAAATAAGTAATAGATGTGTGAATGACATCATCGCTCTCTTTCTTTCCCCTCTCTCTCTCTCTCTCTCTCTCTCTCTCTCACAGGACTCAAATAGCTTTATTGGCATGGTAAAAAGAGCCTTTACATTGCCAAAGCACAGAAACATTAAATACAGTCTCTTTCTCTCTGCCCTCCGCCGCCATTGACCTTCTGTTGAATGTTACAAATAAAACACAGAGCTTCTCAGACAGCTTCAGCCCAACGCTACGAGTGAAGAGAATGCTTTCCGATGGAAACCTCAGAAAATATGGTTTACATTTTTAAGTTTGTTTCGAACATGCACACTTTATGTTCAGGTCTTTCATACAATATAACTACAGGACTAACAGATCTTTAACAGAAATAAAATGCTCTGGTACGGGTGAAATGATCGTATTAATGTACATTACTGACTTCTGCCTATCCATCCTTCTGTCTAGCTTTACATCTCTTAAAAACAGCCATTTTGGGGAATAAACCATTGTTCTGCTCAAAAACTGATTTAAATAATTTCGTTATGAACTGACTGTTTGAAGTCACTAGTTGACACTGAATTATACCTGGGGACTCACCGATATGTTTTCCCTTCATGTGATAGTAGAAAGACACACAGTAAGGTGCCCTGGTGGTCCCCGTCGGCCCACGCGCTGCCGTCACGTTGTAGAGCGGAGAGAGGAGCCGAGCTCGATCGCCCACCTGACGTGGCCGTGACGTCTCGATGTACATGTAAAAACCTTAAAAACAGCACAGATCGTGTGTTAGAGTGTGTGCCCAATGCATGCTGGGTAAGCGACATGTGTGTGCGTTACCCTCTTTTGTCCCACTTCTGTCCTTATCAGGCCCTGTGTTAACTGAGCGCTTGGGGTTCTGGGTGAGATGGTTCTGTCTGGTCCAGTCGAACACGTCGCTGCGGTCTTGAGTGAATCCACATATTCGCATGTCCTCGAACCCGCACACGTGATCTAGATGTGAGAAATGCATCAAAGAAAGTGAGATATCCCAAAGTCGACACTAACACTTTAAACGGCCGATACATTTATTTTCAATGCGAGCGGAGACAGAGAGAGTGAATGAATGGAGAAGAACGCCGTGGTTTCACGTGGTGGTTTGAAACGTTCTCAATGTTCTCCTCTCAACACAACATTCACCTCCTTAATTCACTCTGCCCGTCTCCAGTCGGTTTTAATTCATGTTTTCTTTTTTTTGTACCGCTTTGGCACTGCGCTGCGCGTGCGCTGTCAGGAGAACTGAAAGGCAGAGGGAGGATTTGGAGGAGAGAGAAAGAGCGTGAGGTAGAGAACAGATGGAAAGTAAAAGTACAGGACTGTCTCACCTGAAGGTCTCGGGTAAGTGTAGGCTGCATGCGAAAAGAAACCAGAACATAAAGAGTGACATCGGGATCCATACACTCATCACATTCAACTCGACAAATCCATCACATTATAAACATTACACAGGGCTGGGCAACATATCAATCCCTATTTTTCATATCAATATGTGCAGAACATGTTTGCTCTGAATTTCAATGAGAGACACCATCAGTTCAATCAAACCGATAATGTGGATGTAACGTAATATTAAATCAGATGTTATTGAAACATCACCTGTCGTAAAGGAACACATTCTCCAACCCCCCCAGAGTTAATAAGTTGAGTTTTACCGTTTTGGAGTCTATTCAGCCAATCTCAGGGTCTGGCGATAGCACTTAGCATAGCTTAGCATAGATCATTGAATCCAATTAGACCATTAGCATCGCGTTCAAAAATGACAATTTTTCCTATTTAAAACTTGACTTTTTGATATAAGTACTACTGTACTTATATATCGTGTGCTAAGACTGGCGGAAAATGAAAAGCTGCGATTTTCTACGCCGATATGATTAGGAACTATACTCCCATTCCAATGTAATAATCAAGGAAGTTTGGTGCCTTGACATGGCCGCAGCAGGCGCAGTGATATCACGCTCCTTGTGCATACAGTTGGTTACGCTGGATATGATGGCAGAAGTAAGCCTATTTCCACATGCGCTGCTTGATATCACTAAATATAGTTCCCTGATCATATCGGCCTAGATAATCACAACTTTTCATTTTCCGCCAGTCTTAGCACATGATATAAGTACAGAAGAGTCAAGTTTTAAAGAAAAAATATTGAACGCGTTTTTGAACACGATGCTACTGGTCTAATAGGATTCAATGATCTATGCTAAGCTATGCTAAAAGTGCTATCGCCAGACCCGGAGATCGGCTGGATAGATTCCAAAAAACTCTGGGGGAGTTTGAGAATGAGCCTATTTCCAAAAAAAGTGGAGTGTTCCTTTAAAGCTGTAATGCTTTCAAGCCATTTAAGAATTGAACAATTGTGTTTGAGAAAATCATCACAAATCTACTGTGAATATTCAATGGTGTATATCGCCCAGCCTGACCGTCACAGCAGAATGGATTCTCATGCACGTCTCCCAGCACTTAATCTGGAGGCTGGACCCTTTTCTGGTGGTCTTGTGAAAGTGCTGAGATTGTGAAATTGATGATAGACTATCCGATGGGATTAGATGTTATCAGCTCTTTCTGAGATCTCGACTCAACATCTTTTTTGTGTTTCTGGTGTTCTGTGGCCATCAGCAAACTTGCCACATGATGACGGCCACACATCTCAATTCCCTGAAGCGAAAACTCATCCCAAATTCTTGACCTCTGTTGATACTAGAGATGTGTTTACTTAAAGATTACTTTAGTACCCCATCTAAAGATTGATTCCAACTACAAATTAAACAATGTAAATAAAAATAATTTAACGTTATTTTATTGAATGTACCATACGTTACAACAAATCTACACATGTGTAGACATCAGACTGCTTTTGATCCCCAAGCCTAGAGTTTCGGCTTTCTAGTTTAGAACAGATCTGACCAGAAATCCCAAAGCTAAAAGAGAAGACTCGGGCATCTTTATCCAAACTCTGTTTGACTTCATCCGAACAAAGTAAAAGTGTGTCTGTTGACCTTGGATGGAGAAAACTCATATCAGATAACTTATGGAGATGATACGCTTATTCTCTCCGGCAATTACTCTCTGTTGCCTGGTACCAGTAAAATTAATGAGGCTTCTACATTATCCTTTGCGCAACACTGTGGTTATACATCAACAGCACGACGCATTAATACGACAAAATATCAGATATCAATCCTGAAGATCTCCTCGTAAAGATTTTATCCGGTAAAAAGGAACGCTAAACTTAATTAGCACGGAACAATGCTTCGTGATGGCCCCCATGAAACTTATAAAGTACACCAAAATACTTGCCCTATAAGGAATATATGTTCTAAAAAATTTAAATATATATATTACTTAGTATACCTGGAGCAAAAATGTATGTTAATCATATTAAATGTAATATGTTATGACATAATTGTATGTATATATATTAAAATAGTATGTTAAAGATATTCTAATGAATAAATATAATATATTAAATAAATAAAAATCATAAATATAATAAATACATAAATATGATATAAAAAAAAAAATTTTTATATACATTAAAATATTACTGGATATCACATAAAATAGCAAAATTAAGTAACACGGTGCACTTGCAATTATTCATTGGGTTTGGATATTACTGAATCGTGATGACATAATGATGGTGACTTACGTTCCGAGTACTGGATGATGCGTGTGACCGAATCTCCAGTCACGAAGGAGGTTAAGGGAGCCAGGCTGACCTCATATGACAGGGGAATGCGCAGATCCGTCAACGTGTAGGACATCAGGACACCCTTCACTGGCTCTTTAGTGTTGATCTGCTTGGACAAAATCTTCAGACCGTTCTGCAAAAACGAAAAAAAAATATTAAGACTGAAGATTTCATTGTGCATTAACAGTATGTGTCTACATTGAGAATGTCTATCCCAAAATGACGCCATGGACTAAAGAAAGCATGCCTTCACAACAACCCCAAAAGCAAGTTTGGGATGTCACTTTGCACACCAACGAATTTTCTGTAAAAATTAAAATAGTTTATTCAGACGCAGGAAAAAGGTTCTCGCATACCTGTGTTTGTATCCACATCAAATCTCTTTGCAAATAACCAGAAAGAACTTTTCAGAATAATTTTCTGTGAGATTTTATATATTGCGAAAAAAGTGGAAGTTGTTGGTGTGTCGGACAGATCTGACCATTTTTGTACATCTTCTAGTTGTCACATTTTTCTGCTGTGTGGTGTTGCACGTTTTTTTTTTTTTCATAAAAGCTCAATATGCTCAACATATACCTTAAACCTAAATGCGTAACTAAATCTAAACTTTAAATCTCACTACACAATAGTGATTTTGTTCCTTCGATGTGTCTTCCAAAAGTGAGAAATGATGTTGAAATGCAGTAAACATCAAGCAATTACATACGACAAAAAAACAACAACCGGGATTCTGTTGCCTTGCACTTTCCTTTACAGTGGGGACAGAAAAATCATCAAATGGAAGCATGTCACATTCAGTACTACATCCCTTACCCGACAAAACCACAGCAAAACCACAGATTTACTGAGTGCCAGGTCAGCTTCTGTAGGCACCCTGTCTCAAAAAAGGTAAAGTCTGATCTCAAGGCAAAACGCAAGCGTGCTGACTAAGAACACTTAGCAAACAGTGCAACCTGTCACTTTCTCCTCCGAGCGTTCCCCTGGGACACCTCACATCGCATCAGAACGCCGCGGGGTTTGAAAAGTTTCTGAAGATCCTTTATCAAGCGTTTGTTTGCCAGGCTTCTGTGATTTACCCTTGATTTTTCTTCGCTTTGTAAAAGAAAGCTTTTAGTGCCGAGGCATGAGCTGTGTGTAATACCCGCTAAACGCTGTTGGGCTGTTACATCTAATAAAGAACTTCAAAGGTGAAGTGTGTAACTTCTGCGCCGCGACAGAATGTTAAAAATAATGACTGTTCTCAGACACGTTTCCAACGCACATCTGCTATTTGGTCAGCACAAATGTTACGTGCTGGATCCCTAGAAAACACACTCATGATAGAAATGAATCCACTGCAAGTCGCTTTGAATAAAAGCGTCGTGTGAATGCTAAAAACAGACGGCAATCCTTTTCTTGCCACTAGCGAGAACACGTACCCCTTTATATTTCATAGGATTAACTGTGAAGAAATGTGTGTGCAGCGAGGGGCTCCAGGTCGGCCCCTGCGTCCCTAAGGATGTGTGCAAATCACTGCGCCGCCGGCATTGTGGCTGTCCCCGCTTTTCCACGTGGAATTACGGAAAGCAGCCCTGCGAAAGCAGTGCATAATGCTATGAGGAATTATCTTCAGCTCTGCGTGGAGACCTGAGCAGCATGACACACGAGTAACTCCTCCACGAGTGTAAGTGTTCCTTCATTTTCTTCCTTTTATTCTTCCATACAGACGCAGAAGTGTATCTACGTTACCCGTGATGGGTAGATGAAACCCATTAGTTATCTGTCTAATTAAGTGCCACAGTAACCGCTGTTACTGACCCATTCACCGCGGTAATACGGAGAGGTGTGTCGCCACGTCTCGAAAAACGAAATTCATTTGAGCCAACAGAGCGCACGCCAAGAGTTAACAGCCACATCTAACACACACACGCGCGCACACGAGCTTGTAAAAGTCACAGATAAATTGTCTCCGCTTGGCTGCTCTTCTCTGTTAACAGGAATTTGCTGTGTATCTCCCTTCATCTAAATCACCTCACAGACGGCAGTGTTTTTTCTGAGGGGGAAAAACACGTGGATGAGAAAATCGACAGTACGAGAACATGGCTGATACTCAACTTGAAATGAACTTGATAAGAGACATCATAAGGACTCATCTGGGGTCATTTAAAGCTACGGTGTCACCGACATCTGTTGACTATTGATCTTAAAGAATATTAGTCTATTTTGTATTTAGTGACCTTGACCTAACTAACAACGGTTTGAAAATAATTTTTGGGTTTAATGTGTAGTAAAATCACAACCACAAATGACGGTCTCCTCAAATAAGCAAAAAACTAGGGTAAAACAAATAGTAATAAATGTGTGGAAGATAACGTTGATAATACGTGTTTACTGTGGCTTATATTCAGAAGCAGACTATCAATAAAAGCTTAATAATGAAATGTAAAATATGTTAAAATAAAACCAGAATCGTTGTCCATTGGCTTGACCTCACAAAGGATGTAAAATTTGAAACACACATTCTCTCTCTCTCTTCAGTCTCTCTCTCTCTCTTCTCTCTCTCTCTCTTTCCTCTCTCTCTCTCTATCTCTCTCTCTCTCTCTCCTCTCTCTCTCTCTCTCTCTCCTCTCTCTCTCTCTCGCTTTCCCACCCTCCCACACACACAGCACCTGTGCTTTAACCCTCCCACAATCTTTTCACCTCCAAATGTCTTTTTCCACTGTTATTTGCTCGTCTCTGGCCATTCTCTCACCCTCTCTCACACTTGCTATGCACATCATACAAGAAAAGTGTGCGTGCGCGTGTGTACGCGCGTGTGTGTAGTCCACATATGTCTGCTTATTATTCACAAGTCCTACACATCTCTGGGCCTTGACTGTTCACTTATTAAATATCTGGGTGAATTGGATTATGATTTTAACAACCAATATGTGTTCGATACTCTCAGCTGCGTTTTAAGGTTTTTACTGTCAACTGAAATCTGCACATTTTCACTGGGTGACTTGAATTCCTTAATATTCCTATTTCGAATCTTTTCATTTTCTGGTATAAGAAACAGGGCGGTCCATAGGGAGGGAATGGCGGAGAGCTTTTTAGGACCCTAGCGACTCAGATGCCCAAGATAAACCGATCTCGACTCCAATGTCAAATTCTGTAGAACAAGTCGTTTCAGGTCTTAAAAATGGTTTTCAGACTTGGTCTCTGTCTGGATGTTTGGGCGTCTGGTCTCGACTTCAACAACCATTCTTCCACCATGTTGCATATGCACTACAGGCATGAACTATTAAACATGTCGAACTAAGAGAATACAAAAACTACAAAGGTTACTGCACACCGCATGGGACTTTAGAAACTACAGACGCGCACATACAGAGAAACGCATACAGCTGTAAGATTTCACCCTCTCTTTATATCACAGGTGTGTGAGAGCAGAGTCCTGTGAACCGCGCTGGATCTCCCTGCAGGTACGACTCAATAAAAAACCTGTAAATGCATTCAAGCGCTCGGTTCTCTCACCCCGCCGATCTGAGGTCTGTCATTGGCGCAGAGTTCTGATGCAGACAGCTGTTTGTGTCTCGGGCGGCTGTGTAACATATGCCAGGAATTATATTTAAAAGTCGAACTGCGTTGGTTACGTGTAAGCAAATTTAAACAATGTGTCTGAAGATGGATCAGTTGTGAAGGTGTAAAAATGGGCCCAAAATAATCATGTGTAATGAAAGATTTCTCATCGACTGTGTCAGCGTGCTATATTCTACAGGGACGCGGTTTCTCGCACCGGTAAACAAGCGTGTGGCCTCGGAAATGAGGCTCGTGTTTCTCCGCGGTCTCTGAACGTTCTTCTGCTGGAAAGATCAGAGAATAAAGGTTTTCTGGGATCCTTTTATGTGCAAGTGTGACAAGAAAAGTATCTATGAAAGAGTTCAAGATACGTAAACACAGTTCCAGTTTGTGATGTCATCACATTAGATATCAGTCATCTTCAAACTAACTCACAGAGTAAACCACAACATCTTCTACAAACTCTTTAATGTGTCCTGTTCTTCTTGAGCTTCCGCGAATGTTATTTTTTAATAGTTGTGTGTGAGTCTCTGACCTCTCCTAGTTGTGAAGAAATATACAAAAGATTGAATTATTATTATATATTTTGTGTATATGGGTCATTTTATAATTGCGAGTACATCTGACATATGACTTTTTGAAAACGTGAAAATGAGATGTTTTGATTTCCCTCAAACAACAAGCATGACCTCATATTAAACCCTTATACTCAAATACTTATTCAATCTCAGGATACCTGGTTTGGGGTTTATACTTTTACCTCACAGAGTGGATAGTAACATAGTTCAAAACATTTTGGGCCTTTACTCAACACGGAAGCCAAGAATTGCAGAGCGTATGGTATGTTTAGAAATACATTTTCATACACACAAGTTTTAATCAAAATGTCTTAAGAAATGTTTACTTTGAAACAATAAAATGTTTTAGTAACAGTGTTGACAGTTCATATATTCACATGACACGTTTGCTATTTTAACCAAATATTTGGGAAAAGAAAGAGGACATCACTCCTAGTCTTTCATTCACACACTTCTATGACATCGCAATATGCAAATCGTTTTTGAGAAAGGTTTACCTACTGGGTTACAGAGTTGACAGTCGTTTATCGGCCACGTATAAAATAAGAAATATCACAATGTATACAATATATTTTTGAAAAACACACCCAAATGTCCTGTTTAGCTAATCTTACTGAAGGCAAGAAAAACAAATTTATGTTTGAAGTTATTTTATGCTATTTTATAATACAACTTTACAAAATCTGACAGCTAAGCGGTCATTTTTTGATTTGGACATGAGATGGACATGAGATGTACACGCAATTATAAAATGACCCATATGTACTGTTATGTGAAATCTGAAACAAAATCTCTTTCATTGTAAACTTCATGCTTCCTTCGCTTCATCTCGCCCGTACATCACATCTATCTCTCTGTGTATGTCTATATTTGTTCCATATGTGTGCGTCTGCTTGTTAAACAGTTCATTAACTGTATTCTCCATTGTATATCTTGATACGGCGGAAACACAAGAGATGAGTAATGAGGAGTCATGAAGTTCCAGTGTAAAACTCTTTTTGTACGATGAAACTGCTTTCTTCAGTTCATTACTCCTCTCGCTCACTCTCTCGCTCCATCTTTTTTCCTTTTCTTGTCTACATTTCTGAGAGTAACATCTATAAAACATTTATCAACTTTACCACAACAAAGCAGTTCAGCCCGTTCACACCCCTCACACATGCATACACACACTTACATGCAAACATGCACACAACCCTGACCACACACACTCACACACAGAAATACTACAATACTGAATCTTATACCCACACGCTGACATTCATTGTTATTCTACTATGATCAAATATGCATATACTTCAGGAGTCTATAGAGAAACCCATCCATAATCTTTCTCCCTCTCCACCGCACAACACACACACACACACACACACTCATAAAAGTTAATGCGTCAATGCTTGCCGCAGTCAGGAAGTTAATTCATTGGTCCCTGTAGACTCTTACTTAAGGTAAGGTTTCAAAGAGGGGAAGATTAGCTATTCATGCACACCAACACAAGTGGCTAATCTCCCCCTCTCATTTCGCTTTGATTCCTGCCTCATTCCATAATTCATTGGCGCTCTTCCGTTCCTGCCGCCCCCCTCTGGGCCAGGTTTCTATGAATAGATGATCAGGACGTTGGAATCAAAAATCTGATGGAGAGTCACAAAGCACACGAGGCTTCCGTGGCCAAGAGCGTCGCCCTGCCAGCGGGGCCCGTTTGACTGTCGCCACTGGTTTGCCTTAAATGTTTTGCGAGTGTTTGATTTTTGGTAGGGTTGCCAGATTGTAAAGCCTCAAATCTATTATTGGGGCATATTATAGTTTCCTTTTAAAAAAAAACTGTAATTAGACAAAAAGCACACATTAAAGCATCCAGTAACTCTTTTTGGTCTAAAAATGAACAAATCAGTTCTTATTTAGGATATTTGATGCTTTAAAAAAATAAAGTTTTACTTTTGTCTCAACTGACCTGCTGGGTCATAGCTGCTCCAAAAGACTTGTTCAAGGACCGAGTCGTCTTCGAGGACGACAGTGACCTCAAAATATCACAGTTCAACCTCCACAAACCTTGGATTTTAATTTAAGCTGGTTTGTACACCAGGGATGTAGTACAAAACAATTTGTGCAATATGGTGAAGGTCTGGTTGAGGTGGTTGGCCAAGTTTCGAGGTGAGCCTGAACTACATCTTGAACACATTAGATTGGTGTGACCTGTTTTTTCCCACTGGGATGAAACACAAAATCAACCACCTTGTGTGTGTGTGTTGTGTGTGTGTGTGCGTGTGTGTGTGTGTGTTTATTGTGTTTGGCCGGTGGGGTTCTGAAAGTCTTGTTAATGCAGTACAAGCAGTGATCGATCCACTGTTTGCTCCCTACACAGGGCACACTATTCCCCCGACTCCTATTACAAATACACTTATTCCACTCATCTGCCTCCTACCTAGCCAAAATAATGAAAGAAAGAAAGGAATGAATGAGGAATGGAAGTAGAAAAGGAAGAAAGGAAGAAAGGAAGAAAGGAAGAAAGAAAGAAAGGCAAGAAAAAAGGAAAGCCCTAAAGGAAGAAGCCCTGCCCTAAAGAAGACTGAAGAAGAAAGAAATCCCTTTGACGCCTCAGAATCCCTCCCTCCCTGAAGAAAGAACGTCCTCCCTCCCTACCGCCACTCCTTCCGAAAGGCGGAAGCTCCCTTCCCTCCTTTTCCTCCCTTCCCTCCCTCCCTCCCTCCCTCCCTCCCAATTCCTTCCTAAATCCAGCCCTCCCTCGCCCTCCCTGACCTGCCTACTCCCTCCCTTCGTCCCTCCTTACTTCCTGTCCCTTAGATCCCTCCCTTTCCCTCCCTCCTCCCTACTGCGTGCCTGTCCCTTCCTTCCATCCCTCCTTTCCTTCCATCCCTCCCTCCCTCTCCCTCCCTCCTCCTCTCCTGACTCTCCCTTCTCCCTCCTTGCCTCCCTCCCTTCCCTCCATCTTCCTTTGCGAGCCTCCCTCCCTCCCTTCACCCCTCCCTCCCTGCAGGAAGAAATAATCCAATCCATAACGAGAGAATTATCATTCATCTTTTCGTTTGTGTGTTTGTGTGTGTTTACCTGCTGGACATTGATCCAGTATCCAATGATTTTGTCCACAGCGCTCGGCTCTTTCTGTGTCCACTGTAAGATGTAGGAATAATTGTTCTTCAGGGTGCGAATGGGGTTTGGTGTGTCGTAGTAAAATTCTGCGACATAAGGCTGAGCTAAACAAACAAAACAAACCAAAAAAGAGCAATTAAAATGAGTCAAATACTAAAATAATAAATTACAAATATCTCATACAGAAAGCATTGAATCAAACCTTCACTGCCAAATGTACAAGCATCACATTTAATACAAATTATTTGATTGAATGGTTTGGTGTGGATTTATTTAATACATTTTTATTTTATATGTATCTATAATTTTATATCATTGCTGAAACCTCAGATGTCCAAATTCGCAGTATTTCAGGAAAAGAGTTTTGTTGACAAGCACTTTTAAATGCTTTTTTTTATTGGTTAGATATTTACAGAACGCAGAGACATTCACAAACTATTAATAATGATTTATTGCAAAAAATTAAAGGTTTCAGAAGGACATCAGCTATATGTACTCTAAGATAACAAGTTTAAGATTTATGTTATTTTATATCCAGCGTAAAATAAATACAAATCCAAAGTAAATAATTTTTTTTACACCAAGTCAACAATTCCTTGCAAAACGGCTCCAATTCTGTATGCCTACTTTACACGATTGCATAAATGTATGCATTTGTGCAGATGTTCACCCAATCTGGCAACACTGATGGGATCTTCTTTAAACAGTTTAGAACATTTTCTGGAGTTTTCTGTTATTTTTTTTTAAAAATGTTATTTCATCATTTTTGTAGAGGTCTCTTAATATATCTTCAATATTATAATCAGAAAAAGAAAAAGGTAACACATTACAATAAGATAAGTGTTTGTTAATGCATTAGCTAACATGATGACATTACCACATATCAGCTGTCATATGCTGGCAAAGCTAAAGATAAGACCCTACAGAGCAAGACAAAATTCACAAGATAGGTCCACTCCTGGATAAACAACTGGAGCTTTAGGACGTGTAGCAGAGAGTGTCACAGTATCTGCTGCCAGATTTCTGCTACTTCATCAACAAATGAAGAGCTGGAAACTCAATGGGGTGACAGACTGAGGTTTTTAAATGAAATATGTAAATTGTTATGTTATTGCTATTCCATTTCCAGGAAATAATATTATAATTCTTTCTGTAAATGCACCTAAAACTAGTCGGATGGGAGCTGGTTGTGCATGGATTTTAGATGGTTCAAGTTCATCGTAGCTGGTTTTGGTGGTTGATCCTTTCAAAAACCAGCAAGTAGGGTCTTGATAGAAGGTATTGCTCAATCTGGATGGTCTTAAAGTGGTCGACCAAGCACCTTAGGAGAGTATGATCTGTTTTCTCAAGCATGGATGAAAAGCAGAACTATCTTGTCCATATACACAACAGAAATAAACTTTAACAAAGTTTGATAACTCTCCCACATCAAAACCAGTACACCAGAGTCTGCAAGAAAGCCCGATTATGAATTCTCCCATATGAAGGCATCTATTTTTCAGTTTAATGTTCCTCTACAAGGTATAGATGCAGGTGGAGACCTTCTTCCCCTACGGCTTTCGCGTAATGTTTGCAGACTCACCAGAAACATTAAAGGTGCAGGTTGAAGTACCCACTCCATTGCTCACTCTACATTCGTATGTGCCGTTATTAGTGGGGTCGAGTTTAAAGCGGAGCTGAGGGACGCTCTGGGGGTCCGCCGGCGGGGTTCGTATGGCTACGCCGTTACGGTACCACCTGGTGCTGGCTATTCGGTTGGGATTGGACTTCAGAACCACACAGCGCAGATTGACCGTCTGGAAGGTCGGAGAACGGACATCCAGCAAGACTGGATCCACAACAGGAGGATCTGTGATGGGAGAGAAATAAAAGAGACATTGATGTTCATCTGTCGTTGCCATGGAGATCGAGAGAGATACTGTGTGCAGCTTTAAATAATTAAATGCGTAAAGTAAAGTAAGATAACCTTAAAATAAAATAAATAAATATACCTTAAAATAAAATGAAACCCACCACAAGAATAATGTACAGAAAGTATATACAAATATAAGTACATTTCATGTGTTAAAAAGCCATCTTAAATAAATGAAATAAATGCATTTGAATAAAAAATGCATTTTAATAAATAAATAAAAGTTGACGTAGTGCATTAGTAAAAAAAGAAATCTTATGTGGCCATCAATGGAGACAGCTTGATCCATTGCTTTACACTTGCATGCATTTGCTTGCCACCCTTTTCTACCGCATGTACATGAACAACTTTTATTTTGCAGTCATTTATTACAAATAGTAATGGTTTTAGACGTCCGTGCTTCCATTTTGGCAAGCAACACAGCACTAAGTAACTCATTACAACGTGAAGACTTTCAGCGATGGTAAAACGCTCCTGCTGCTTCAGTGAAAGATGCTCCAATAACATTTTTTCTATTCTCTAACAGGCCAAAAATCAATTTAAGGAAAAGAACATTAATTGAACTGCCCACTCATGAGATTTTACTGGAAACGGAGCGCCACGTAACCCACCCTAAACCACTTACAACACATGCATGAATCCATCGCACATGTCCACGACGCTCACATGACAAATGACAATCTCCTGGCTAAATCAATAAGACGGGTCTACACTGTCTCAGCTAATTGCACAGAATCAATCTATACTGTATAGTGTGCTGGAGCTGGAGACTCATTTCAGTCTACTGTGGTCTGCTTAGACACCCAACATGAAAGAAATGACATGATAGCAAATTACATTACAGGACTTCAGGCAGACGGTGTGATCAACAATATACCTCAAACTGTGATGTAACAAGAATGTGATTAAACCTATCAATTTATATTCTCTTGTTTGAATGTCAAAAAATACAGAAAAAATTCAACAGTGATTTGGAGTTACGTGTCCAGCCAAACCACGCAGTAAATTACATGTAAAACAATTAAATAATAATAATAAAAATATAATCATTAAAATAAATAAAATAATGAATAAATATATTAAATAAAATAAAATAATTTAAAATAAAAATATAAATACAAAAAGAATAATAAATTATAATAAAAAAATTATAAAAATAGATATTTTATTTATAAATATATTTCATAATAATATATTTATAAATAAATATGGCACCACAAGAATACAGTACAGAAAGTATATACAAATATAAGTGCATTTCGTATGTTAAAACGCCATCTTAAGCAATAAATGCATTTGAATAAAAATACATTTTAATAAATAAAAAGTTGAAGTAGTACATTAGTAAAAAAATTAAAAAAATCTACAATATACCTAATATATGTTTAAGGTTCTGAACTACAGAAAAAATAAACCATCCTTTTCCCACTGTGAATTGGAGGTGTAACGTGTCCGTCCAAACCACACAGTGAAATTACGCGTACATTTAAAACACGTACATGTAAACACGTTCGTTCTAATGAAACAAAGACAGACATGAGGGAAAAGACTGAAAGAGAGACAGACAGATATCAAATAAAAGACAAGTGGAGCTGTGAAATGCATAACAAAAGGTGTTGTGAATAATAATGTACAGCATTATAAATTCCCCTGATGTGACACGCTGATCATCAGCTTTGCATTTCAACGCCGTTTGTGACAAACGTTTATCTAAAGTCAGACACCGGGAAGAGGTGATTTCCTCCCATCTATCGCCATAATGAAGGTTTTACCAGGCTCTTTTAATTTCACAACACAACAGTTCCCATAAACAAACCATAATCATCCATCTAACACGAAAGGACGAATTTCTCAAACCCGCAAGACTGAGCCAAACAAACACTGATCAATGAGAGCGTGCGAGTTTGCAAGATAAAATACAAATCAACGCAAATAAATTACAAGGAAAAGATTTAAGATGGAGTGTTTTATATACTGTGCTGTTGATTCGCAAATGAACTGGATCGATCTGAACTGTAAACTGTAATTTTTCTACTTTTCTGTCGAACAGGCCTTTTATAACGCTTTTGCATAATAATAGTAGGCCAATTCTGGGCTAGATGTGCTTATTTTTATGCAAATAACGTTATACTGGCCAAAAACATTCTTCACTTTCTTATAACTTTTAATTTGGAATAAAACACATCCTGCGCATGTACCCGACAGCCTTCATGAAATTCAGTCATAGCCATGCAATGCCCAGAAACACAGTTCAGAATCCAAGCAGATGCTGTCTGTCTCTCCTGACACAGAGGAACAGACCAGGGCATTAGACAGCGCACCCCTGTCTTCCTCTCCTGTGAGGCAGCAGCCACCTGGCTCATAAATCAGAGGCGCCGTGGGACGCGGCACGGCGGTGGGCTCTAAACTGCCTCCGTCCTGCAATACTCCGCATTAGTCGGGCTGCCTTAAACGGCGGTATTGACGGAAGACAGAAATGAAGGGATTGAGGCTGTGAAGACAGAATAGATGTGTGGGAGAGAGGGTGATGGCTTGCCTGTTCATACGAGGTCTTAATGAAGCCATCACTCATGTGGTTGCGACACACCATTCTGGGATCTCTCAGGCCATAAATCCTTTCCGAGAAGTCTTAAACTTGTTCACAGTGTTACTCGTGTTGTATATATTATATTCAAATCAAGCACTGTACATCAGGGGTAATGTTTGGAAAGGGTTAAAAGTGTAGTCAATGTCTGCTTTATTTATTCTATGCATTTTCTGTATTACACTTAAACCCATATTTCCATATAAAACCCAGTTTTTCCTTTTTTGCCAAATAGTCTTAAATGTTTTAATAGTTTACATGTAGGGTCATTACAAGGAATATTGTGCAAATATCCCGTCAGGATGTTACTTTTGGGCCTCGTGGTGCAGATCTCATAATACTTTGATATTGCCGCATTTGTGTCACAGGCCACACAAGCGAAATGGCACGTGTGATGTAAATTGATACTTTTCTCTCATTGTATGAGCTCTGTAGGCATTAAATAGCACTGTGAATACCAGATTGAATAAAAAATGTGTCGTCGTCGTTTATCATAATTCATCACAGGGTGTTATAATCAGGGAGCAATGACATGCTCCGCTCGCTTGAGACAAACTCATTTACCTAATGCTACACAACCTGCCAGACGGAAAGAGACAAACTCAGACAACCTCTGTCAAACACAATATGATCACCAAACAGCTTCTGATCGATAAAAAGAATCACAAGAAATGTCCAGTCCCCGTACCAATAAAAATCACCGGTTTGACTCGCAAAAAATCTGCCTCCTCACGAACTAAATCCCATAAATACCTAATGATACTGCGTCAGGATGACATTCTGAATGCAAATTAGCTCTGTCACAACCATTTTATCCTGCCTACACTGTGATCGTGGCAAAAATCATAGTGATGATATTAGCGTGATATTATAAGATCTTTTTTAAAGAAATAAAATGAAGCAATCAGTCAAATTCGTGTTTATTTCGTTTATTTTGCGTTTTATCTTTATTTCGTCAATCACATTCAAACTACAAGTGTAGAGAGGCAGAGAAAGAGTTTGTCACCGTTGTGAGTCTAAAGGCAAAATTTTAACTGGGTGCCGAATAGTTTATGATATTACGATATGAATGGAATTTACACAATATCGACAATCATGGTGTGTAGCATGTTAACTGCCATCCGTTCCATATACGGAACACCTAAGTTTGCGTCAATATTGTGCATGTAATTTCTAATCGAATCATGACAAACTATATATCATTGGAAAGGTCTAAGACTATAGAATACAGTTTTCTTTGGTGTTTTTTAAAATAATTTATGTAGGGAGAGTACTTGATTCTATTCTATAAAGAGTGTGCTTAGATTTTTTGTTATCCTTTTGCAACCCGTATCTTTTTAATGTATTTTTTAATTAAAGAAAAACAGAAACTTTTTTTATAATTTTTTTACAATAAACCTAACATTCATACCTTTAATAATTTTTTTTGTGTGTGATCTTTTCTTTTTTCAAACGTGACCAACCATAAGTCTGTATTCCAAAGAATTCATTGGTTACCGCCATTTTAGTTCCAACATGCGTTTTCATGTGACGGCTCAAAAAGGGCTCCGACAGTCAACAGGTTTTAATCTCGTGGTTATTGTTAATACCGGTATACTGTGACACCCCTAAAACTAATGTAGCTGGGAACAAAAATAATTTAACTGCTTACGTTTTATACTAACTAGTTAAATAGTTGACATGACATAACAATGAACAGCACTTCCACAACCTTTATCCATCTTAAAGCCTCAATCATTCTGCCTCTCTGTCGCCATCTCTGTTTGAAATCTAAAATTGCAGGTTACACTATGGAGCTTGAATATATACTGATATATCCTGCGAAATCCACGACGACAATTTATAAATCAAGTTTAGTGGGGTAAGGTTAGGTGACCTTTTGTGCTTGGTCAATATTTTTTTGCTTTAATTTGATTGGATTTTTTATTTTTAACCAAATACATGTATGGATGGCTGCTTAAATTTTACTTTCAACATTTACTAGATATTTCAAATCCAAAGCTGTATCTGTTAAAATGAGTTGCCCAATGAACTAACATGTATGAGCATTTGTAATGCCATTAACTAACATTAACATAGAACAATAAATGTTCTCAAAATACATTCCTGATTGTTTATGTCAGCGAAAGCATAAAACATTCAGAATCTCATTGTGAACTTTTTCCAATAAAAACCTACGCATCAATCCTAAATGACACGCGTCACCTGTAAACGGTGATCTGTGGGCTTCGAACCACCAGCCACCCAGTTAGCAGCATTAAGTGTTTGTCTGCTATTCCACACCACAATAACATGAGCTCTTGATCACCAGCCAGACAATTCTACTCGACAGTGAATGAACTTCACCATCGGCCAGTAATCACATGGTGTATATCGAAGAAACACAATAAACACACAGGTTCCATTATGAGAGCGTCGAGCGTTCGCTTCACTAATGGCTGGCGTAAAGAGGGCTGATGTGCATCGAGTGCTTCAGGGTCATCTGCCTGTCTTTTGTGAGGCTTGCGCTACTAATGAATTCAAGGCTTTTTAGTTTGGCACTTACAAACGCACTCTACGCAGTCATCATAATGCATTATGAAAACTCTGAGCGCATTAACACACTCAGTCGGCCCCAAAAGGCCTCATCTAAAGATAGCGGGATCAAACTCATTGATAACGCTCCATTGGGTCTTAATGGAAAACGTGTGTCACTTTGTAGCGATTTGGCCCATTTGGTTGTTTTCTCTGGGACTCAATCTAATCTCGCTCGCCGGATCACATTATAGTCGAGATTAGATTCACATTAGAACGTGCACAACCAAATCAAATTTAATCACGCCATCGATTGTCCTTACTCAACGCTCTAGGATGTTGACAATAGTCTTTTGATAGAAGGGGTGCAACGAATGATTTGCGAACTTACATTCCACATTGAGTTGCACCTGCACTTGTCTGCGTTTGATGTTGAGGCCGTTGTAAGGCGCGGTTTGGCATCGGTACGCTCCCATCATGTCCCGCGACACGTTGGTCAGACGTAAGCGTCCGTCTCGCGACTCCACCATCCAATCGCCCGATGGCATGGGTAGGTCCTTGTTGGCACGAGACCATAGAACGGGTGGGCGGGGCTTGCCTTCGACCAAACACACAAGCTCGGCGGTACCGCCCTCACTGGCATTGACCACACCCCCACCGAGTGGCACGGTCAAAACGGGAGGAACGACTGGAGAAGAGATAAAAGGGAGAGGTAGACGTGAGAGGGTAATAAAGTGATTGGGAACGTGCACAAATGATAAATGATATTGAACAATAGCTATTATGTAGAAAACCAATCAATGGACAGCGAAGAAATGGAAGAAAAGATGGAGATTGTAAAAAGCTTTATAGAGAAGTACCAGATCACTATTTACTCGCTGTCCTAACAATTTATTTTCTTGGCTTGGAAAAACGATATACTGATATTGTGTTCAACCATTTTATATATTCTTCGGAGACCCTTAATTTAGGTAGTTCAGCTTCTGCAAGAGCTTATAAGTTACATGAAGTAAAGTGTTCCCATAAAAGACTTTTCAAAGATAAAATACACTTTCAATAATGCAGTTTAAACAAACAGATTTGGGGGACTTAGCGTTATCACTTTTATTTTACTTGCCGACTATTTAAGATTCATTTAACATTAACACTATTATTTTACTCTTGGTGAAGAATATTGATAAATGCGAGAATGCAGCTATGCAAGAAACATCTCATGAATGCAGCTCATTAACAACAAACAAATTTACTAACACAAAAGTTTGTGTTAGAAATGTCTCAAAGAACTTCTAGAATTTAAGAAAAGAGTCATGCTGAGATAAGAGAGAGCGAAGATCAGAGTGGTCTAAAATGTGTAAGGGCGTCGGGCTTTGCCAGAATTTTAGAGTTTACCACCATTAACCCAACAGAATGACCATTTCAACATTATCTGTGTTAAACCGCAGGGCTCTGCAGACCCTACACCCCTGACAGATCAAGACGCCTCTTAACAAACATCTCACGGTGCAGTCTCACATTTTCATTAACAGCAAGCAACATAATCACATGGAGGACAAAACATCGAGACGTCATGCTCTTTGGCAACAGTATCTTTAAGCGTTACAATCCCTCTCTCACCACTGCTCTGCGTGATGTTGACATCGACACGCAGTTCAGGCAAGCTGCTCCCCGGGAAGTTCGCTACGCAGCTGTAGGTGGCTTGATCTCTGAACTTCATGTCCACGATTTCCAGGCTGCTGGTACCGGGAGGCATGTCTGGGTCGCTGCGCAGCACGATGAGCGTGTCGGTGGGGAAGATGGGAGCTCCGTTCTTGTACCAGGTGTAGTTCACCTTATCCTGTGGCTGCGCGTCAACGTGGCAGGAAAGTTTGAGGTCTCGACCCATCTGTATGCTCTCGCCGTCTTTGTTGGAGTCTGGTGTGATCTGGAATGTTAAGTTCTTCATGCCTGAATGGGGTGAGGGAAAAGATGACATGAGGGGTGAAAGAAAGGTGAACGTTTGGGCCCATTTCAAAACACTTTTTTTGGCAGAAAAAAACAACACCACAGCTGAAGATGTTTAGAGCATCCACTGTAAAACCCATAGACTGTTGTAATATGTCAGCGCTGAGACATAATTCGTAACAGCTCAGCCACGTGTTTACATTCTGACGGTACAAAAAAACGACCCTCCAGGTGGGTACAGAAACTTCAGCGCCATATGTTCGGCGCCCTGCGTTCCGACAGACGGCTGCTCTACCTGCGCGACTGGCTGCGTTCGCACGGCCGCGGCACCTGCGTGTGTGTTTGACACAATGCGAGCTCATTACCGTCAACAGAGACGGATCCAACCCTCATCCAAATAAGACGCTTCCACAGCTAATTGCCTCCATTCCTCTCAAATTAATTGGAGTAAATAAAAATGATTAAAGAGGCTAAGAATAGCTCCTGGGCGCTATGGCAGCCGTGCTCCAACCAACCTCTCGGCTACAAGAGTTTCACATGATCATAACCTGCCAAGGGTGTTAATTACAGTTCAACCGCCATCTCACGCCACATAAACACACGCACCCACGCACATGTATGAAGAAATTTGCATTGACAGTTTATCTTTCAAGTGTTAGATGGCAAATCATTTAAATACATGTCAATCAATCCATATACATACATATCTATATATATATGTGAAATCGTGTGTAATCATGTATATGTATATATATATATATATATATATACATATATATAGATGCCACATTAATCTATACCCCACTATGTAACCATATGTGACCACAAAACCTAAAAGGGGTCATATGGCGCGAATAGGTGTTTTTCTGTGTCTTTGGTCTGTTATAAGTTGCGCATGCATGTGTTAGACACGTAAAATTGCAAAAATTAAAGTGTCCGAACAAAGACGCATTCTATCTAAAAGCGAATGCTCACACAGACCTGCCTGAACGCCTCGTGTACCACCCACCCCCACAAATCTACGTCAGTTTTGGTGGTCTGATTTGACTAAGACCGCCCAAATGTATACGCAAGTAAGGTGGGTGAACCTGTCAGTACAATTGAAGAGGAACCCGATGGTCCAAATATGGTAAGAGGCGTTACATTTCCGTCACACGCTTGCAGTATTCGACCAATCACTACGCACTGGTTAACTGGCCAATCATAGCACACCTCGCTTTTCAGAGCAATGAGCTTTAAAAAATCTGCACGTTTCAAAATGGACTATAAATAATACAAACTATAAATTGTGAATCTTTATTTAAAATTGATATTTAAAAAATATCAAGTTTAAATTCTTAATTTAACTATACATTTTCTATAAACCGTATAAGCAAATATAAAAAAAACTTTTTGTTCCATGAAATTAAAATGGATAATATGATTTCGGACAGATATTCAATTGACATTTTTGATACATTTTTGTCTAAATCTCATGGACACACAAACCAGGACACTTACTTCTCACAATAAGGTTGACGGTTCTTCTTGCAGGGTTTCCAACATTGTTGACAGCCGTACAATTGTAGACGCCAGCATCAGCGGCCGTCACGGACCAAAGTGTGAGGGATCCTCCTCGTACCACAGACCGCTGGGGGGAGAGGCCCGGGGTACCGCGACCAGCTCACCGTAGGTGTGGGGAACCCTGCTGTTACCTCACAGGACAGCGTGACGTCTTGACTCGGGTCCACCACGTATGTCTCATTGACTGACAGCTTCAGAGCAGGGGGCGCTGGGAAAAATCGAAGAAAAGTGACACTTATGGTTAGTGGACTTTCTGTTGTTTTTATGTCTAGATCAGTGAGTTTTGCTTTAAAAAACAAAAAAGAACTGGTTCTATGAAGAGTCCAGGTGGTCTTGCTTGGACGGTTATGAACAATTCAAAGCTTAAAGTGCCTCGACATGTCAAGAGAATCAATATCACAATTCGTCGATGCTACCACTTCATGAAAAATCACCTCTTTCCTGCTTCTGGGTAAAGAACTGACAGTGATTCTCAGCACTACACAAAAGTCCCACGACGAAGCCCTGAAAGTATCGGATTTACTCCCTTTTTGTTTGAAAGACACCAGCAAGACCAGATCCTTAGAAGCTGAGACATTTACCGTAACATTAAAGGCACAGTTCAGCCAAAAATTTTAATTTATTTTAAAATAAATAATAATAATAATAATTATTATTATTATTATGATGCTGTAGTATTATACTGTATATAGGGACTCTGATGTTACTTTGCCTCTTCCACAAAGTAAGACAAAAATGATCTTCACATGTCTGAACAAATAACAATTAAAGCAGAAATGAATCTCACACATTAAGAAAAGTCTTTGCTTAATTTGTCTCATAATGCAGGTGATTATTGTAGCATTACTCACTGCACACCGTTCATCTAATAAGAGTCAAGACTCGCTCGCTCTCGCTCCAATGATTCTGTTATCACTTAGTACATATTGTACATCCATATTATAGGTACATCTAAATATATTTGCAGGATAGAAAGCAATACGTCTCGTTATAAGATTAAGTGGGAACAACACGCACATGCCTGCAAATGCAGTAGGCGATGCATCTTGTATGAACTTTCTGAACTTTGATAAAGACTTTCTAAACTTTGTTGAACCATTATTAAACTTCTAAGTGACTTGTTTAAGGAAATGTAGAAGGTTTATATGCACTTTTCACTATGCCACATCTCTTTTTTATAAAAACATTCCTGAAGTGTCTTGAACAAATAAAAAACACACACTACTTGAAAAGGTGAAATCCTGTCAAAAGAATATTTTATCTACAAATTAATTGTCAATGGTGATGTGCTGCTGATTTGAACCATAAAAAAACTTGGAGCACAGAATAGAGTTGTAAGAAAGAAAAGAAAATAACTGCCAAGGAACCTCGCGCAGCGTCTGTGAGCCCAATTAAAACTGATCCAGAACTGAGTCTGTTAAATAAAATTCACAAAAAACATCAACAAAACACTGATGTCAGTTTTGGGTGGTTTTAGTCCAAAGTGTAATGTTTTCATTAATCATTTTATTCCTGTGACAAGCCTGAAATTGAGTTTTAAAAAATTCATCATAAAGCGCCTGAATTGTTCCAACGCAAAAGAGACAAACACTTCCAACAAATCTATGCCGCAAAAATGATTTTAATCAGTATTTTTGACATCCTTTAAACAAGATGAATTTACCCGGGAAGCAGAATTGTATAACACTTCCACAGGACACTGGCAGCTTGATGTTTTTCTGTTTTAAATAGACATCTAATAAAATGTTTAAAACAAGATATAAACAATTTGCCAGTGGGGTATGAACTAAACTCAAGATATATTCTCTGAAAGCAAATCTTATTATCAAGCACCCGTTTCGCAAATTTTTCATTAAATTGGTCTTGTTTAAAGTTATTTAGGTAGTTTTAGTGGAAAACGTAAACGCTTTAGTTTAATCCAGGGTCATGATTAAAATGCTGACCTATATTTCTCAAAATACAAGCAGAGATCTGCTCTAAAATATACTTTCCCTTCAGAGAGACAAAGTGAGCTAACATGACTGAGACCTACATTCAGGCGTGGTTTACATTTTCTGTCCCATAAGCGGCACGAAACCAGAATAATCCCCAAATATAGATGATTCTACGGGCCATTAAAAAAAAAAGGCTCAAGAACCCTTCCAGGTGACATTTCAACCCAATATCATAAGGAAAAAATATCTAGCTGAAAGGTCCAGTGTACGAATTTTAGCGGCATCTAGCGGTGAGGTTGCGAACTGCAACCAACGGCTCACTCCACCCCTCCCTTCAAAGCACTACGGTTGCTGATACAGCACTAAGATGTCGTCATGTTTTCGAGTCTTTGCTGAAGAAAATAATGTATTTAAGAGCAGATTATCCGTTTAGGGCTAAAGTAGAAACAACATGGCGAATTCCATGTGAGGGGACCCGCGGTGTATGTAGACAGAAATAGTTCCTTCTGAGTTAATAAAAACGTAACGCTTCATTATGTAAGGTCTTAATACACCTCTGAAGACATAGTTATGTGTATTTCTGTCGATAAATATCCAAAAAATGACACACTGGAGCTCAACATTGAAACTCTTCTGATTTGGAGTGATTTCTGATCCAAACGGGCCTGAATTCTTTACACCCTAAGCTCTTACAGAAACAATTTACAATGACTTTAACATGTGTTGAAACATCACGTCTCTTCGTAGAGACGGTACGGGTGGATAAAGTCATCCTGATGGCTATACTGTCACACACAAGCAGACGAGAGTAGATTTGGGCTTCTGTACTGCCAATAGCTCTACAAGCGCTCATCTCCCGGCCTCTTGGCCCATACAAGAATCTTATTTGTTCTACAAATAAAAGAGAGATCAGAGGAACTGAAACAGAGAGAGAGAGACTGATGAGGAAAGAATTTATCGCTTCAATTTCCTGGAGCGGTATGAAGGAGACATTAGAAGAACAGTCCTCTGTTGTGTCGGGATAACACCACTGTTGTCCCGCATTAAAGAATTGACTCGCCTTTTATAAACCACTGCCCTTCTGTGCTTTACAAAGACATCAGAGAGAAGAAAACAGATGGAGAGAAGACATTTCTTTGCGGTATGATCGAGTCATGAGATAACTATGACTGGATTAAGTTTTACATCATAGCAGGCCATGTTAATGCTCCCCCTTTGAATGTATAGAAGGCATAATAAATTGTAAATGTATTCAATTATTTATAAATTATAGCACAATCAAATTTCAAATACATAACTCGAAGCAAAAACAAAGCAGAATATACATATATGATGAATGTTCAGTTAGCTTGCGACAGCAAATGCTTCAAAACTGTCAAATCTGTTGTATTATTTTAAGATTATAATTGGGGTTTAGTCCCTAATCTAAACCTTCTCTCACAATATGTCCATTCGCTCACTTCTTTAGAGTGTCACTTTAAGGATTTTCATTCACTTCTGTTTCACATGCCAATCAAAGCGTCAATCACCGATGGCTACAGAGAAACAGAAATAACGCAACAGCACGGCAAATTATCGGGGCAATCGGAGCCGTGCTGCCGTGGCAACAGATGAAAAGTAATTAGCACTCAATAATGTTAGACACGACAATAACATCATTAAAGCAATTTATCCTGTCTGATTTAATAACACCTGTCTCAATTAATGCCGTTAAATAAATCCTATCTGCATGGCAATGAGGCTATGGATTCTTTTTTGGGGGGGTTGGTTAGATTTTTTGTTTGCCTTTTCATCCAAGCCAAAAAAAGTTGATTGAGTAAACATGCATATTTATTACTATCTAAGTGTGGACGTGTCGTTAAAGGGATACTTCACCCAAAAATGAGAATTCTGTCATTATTTACACCCCTTCGAGTTGTTCCAAATCTGTAACATTTCTTTGTTTTGATGAACACAGAGAAAGATATTTGGAAGAATGCTTGTAACCAGATTTTGCCCCCCACTTGACTACCATAGCAGGAAAAATTACTTTTTTTGTTCTGTTGAACATACAATACCATGGAGTCAAAAGTGCCCCAGAACTGTTTGCTGTCCTACATTCTTCAAAATCTCTCATTTTGTGTTCAACAGAACATAAAAATGATAAAGTATTTTTTCCTACTATGGGAGTCAATAGGGAGCAGGATCTGTTTGGTTATAAGCATTCTTACAAATATCTTTCTCTGTGTTCATCAGAACAACGAAATTCATACACCTTTAGAACAACTTGAAGGTGAGTAAATGTGAGTAAAACAGAATTTAAATTTTTGAGTGAAGTGTCCCTTTAAGATTGGCTTTGCCTTGGAGCTCACCCAAAACAGTCTCAGGATTTACTTGCATTTGCTTACACACACACGCACACACAGCTCATTCATTCTCATTACACCTGATGTTGTATTAGCTCTGTGTATTGATGGTAGGCGATGGCAGGTGTGTGTGGTTATAGCAAGACACCAACTGATCGAATGCAGACAGATTTGCCCTCACCTGCTCTGAATACGGTACAGTTTAAATGTAGTTTTTCTCTGACGGTCATTAGATCAGGTCCCCTCATCACCACCTCTAGTGGCAGTTCATTTATTCTATGTTAAACATAAGTGATGTGTGATTTGCATAACATAAATGGACTAACAGTTATGGCTTGGTGTCTGTTTTCTCTTGACCATCTTGACTAATGCAGCTGAAAAATTTGGGTTCAGCCTGAGACCCCAGAGCTTGGGACCGGTCCATGGTATATAGGGACGGATGGTCAAATTCAACACTCTTTACTAAGCTAAGCTACTTTCACTTTCATCCCAGTCCTACAGATGGTAATAAGAATTCAGCTACACACATTCTAAGATAACCAACGGTCAAATTACACTTCTATGAAACGTCCTTTGAAGTCTCGCTTGCAAATGTCTTCTGGTCAATCTGCTTGTTTTATTATCGTGTCCAATATAAAAAGGCAAAACTAACACTTCTGTTATTAGAGTTAATCAATATAACCGGTCTGACGCCATTCGGTCTGGTGTCATTTCCCTCACAAAATATCTAAAAAAGATTGACGTTTGCACATGCACTAGCAGACCTCCGTTACACTTCGATCGATCGGCATGTTTTTAACTGAAGTTGACGCCATTGTTACTGTTTATTGCTCAAAGTTTATTAAACACATGCACTGAGAGGGGCACCAACCAATCACAACAGCCTGAGAAGCGGAAGCTAGTGATATGAAATGGGTGGGACATCTTTACACACACTCTCAGCGGTGAACCAATCATGGCAGATCTGGTCAGCTTTACCAATCAGAGCGTTTCGGAAGGAGGGACTTTATATAGACCGGAAGAAATCCAGTCGTTTTGAGAGAAGAGGGACAGCGGTGAACAATAGACTTGAAATATGTGAAATATAAAGAGATTTGCTCTTTTAAAAAGAGAGAAATACTGGCATAGCAAAAGTGTAAAATACTACGAAACTACTACTAAAACTGAAATAAAAACTAACATAGAAACATAAAAAGGAAACTAAATCTTATAAAAGGACATTGGCAAACCAAATTCTACTTTTTTTCTACGTTTCCTAATAGCGTCTACATTTTTGTCACATGACGAAAACAAAACTATCTCTGCCTCTTTCATTTCCTCACACGCATACAACTGGACTGAGAAATGTGTCAGTATCCATTCAAGCAGTAAGTTTCTCTGTGTTTATACATATTGTGTGTGTGTGTGTGTGTAGGTGTGGTGTGTGCGTGCGTGAGAGAGAGAGAGAGAGAGAGAGAGAGAGAGAGAGTCACCAGAGCAACAAGAATGGAGAGATTGGACATCCAGCATCTCTATTGCCGTGGGGACCGTGCTTATGCAATTAAACCCAAGCAATTACTGCCCGCTAATGGCTGAGAAAGCCAGATACTTTAACACAGCTAACTAACGCTTAACCAACCCTTTTATTAGAGCCACCCTAACCCAAAGACATTGACCCTACGGCACCAGCACGCTAAGTGCTGCAAATTAAACCACAAAGCACCAATTTTTGTAAATCTGACCTGAGAACTTCACCACCACAATGTCGGCAACAAACTGCGTCTGGTAACTCCGGATGCCAACAAAGAAGGAGATTACGGAGATTACAAACCTCTTCAGTTAAAAACACACGACTTACAGAAGCGTCAGTCAGGGATGAGCGTGTATACAAACTATAATTAACTGAGTGGATGCGGTTTAAATATGAATTGATGGGGAAAGTGTTGACAAACAATGAGGATTCCGACAAGCATGTTTGAACCCAAAATAAAACAGAGCTGTGCTGGGTTTGTCAACATCAAGTTCAATTTCGGGATTGCAGCATCTAATTTTCATTTTTAAAGAAATACCATACTCTTTGGATAAAAATCACCACAATTGAGCCTGTACATGAAAACTCTTATTTATGGTAAATTTATAATAATTTGGATATTGGGGTATGATTTTGAAATGGCAGATGGCATCCCCACTATTCCTGTAAAGTGCCAAATGCATAAATGTAAAAGCACAGAACATGACTGAAAATATAAAACCGGATGTATATGATATTACATTCATTAAGGCATTTAAAATCACACATTTCTGCCATTTCCAATGTATTTTGTGAGCAACGCTCAAAACATACAAACACGCTGTTTTACATGAAAGAGAATTTAGACCATGAGGATTAGGTGTTGCACTTTAAGAGGTCGAATGAACTCCTATAAAGCTTTAGGATTATGATACAAAAATCAATCCACCTGACGCCACCTGTTCTGTTCTCGTCTGTTCTGTGTCGTCGAACCCATTTGAGAAAAACCTAATCCTGTGCAACCATGACACAAAGATAGAGACAATAATCTTTCAACCTCTACCAATCACAGACAAATAAAAAGGCAAAACAACAACATCCATGACTAGACACAGAATAATAAAACAAATACCAAAAATCTAAATTCTCTCAGTGGATAAACTACTCTGAATCAAAACGTCATTGTGACCTATTGTGACCAATTGTGACTGTTTTTATGCAGAAATTCAAGACACGTCAAGCATGTCTAAAACCGTCTTTGTGTTCCTAGAAGCAGGTAGGCAGGTTTTAGGTTTCTAAAACGTCTGACAGGTCATCATATGAAAGTGTAGCGGGATTCAACCGAGAGGAAAAGACAGGAAAAATGTGCGAGAGAGAGAAAAGCGTGCCAGGTTCAGTTTCCTCCACAGAATACAGACCATGTCCCTGTCTCTCTCTCCTCCGAAACTTCTACAGCTCTCTCCATCTCAGCCGTACAATTATCCAATTAAAGCTTCTTCTGAGCTCAAGCCTGATGGGATTGAGTTATATCAGCTGTTTCCTACTGAACGAAGCTGTGCAGATGGTGCTGTATGTCTATATGAAAGATGAAATAAACATTCGACTGAACATGAAATATTAATGTGTTAGAGAAAACTTGAGCAATTTGTTCCCTTACGCAGGCTGACTGTAAATAGTATAAGAATAGCAACGGTTATAATAACAATAATGTTATTATTTTTAAATGGATAAGAAAGATCAAGGTAGTCTCTTGCACAGTTTCCAGAAGGGAGAAGAAAAGACAAACGAAAAAGAAAGAAAGAAAGAATGAAAGGAACAGGAAGAAAGGAAAGAAAGCAAAGCAAGAAGAAGAAGAAGGAAACGAAGGAAAGAAAGAAGAAAGAAAGAAAAATATAATCGGAAGAGTAGGTAGGTAGCGTAGAGGAAGGAAAGGAAAGAATAACCAAGACAGCCAGAAAGAATGAAGAGACAGAATGAAAGACAATGACCGAATGAAAAGTGCATTAAGGCAGGACAGGAATACACAGACAGGATAAAGAAAGAAAAGTAAAGAAAGTAAATACAGGGAGTGTGAATGAGAGACAGGAAATCACATAATAACGGAAATAAAATAAAGAAAGAAATAAAGAAGAAAGAAAGAAAGAAGAATGAAGGCATGAAGAAGCGAAGGAAGTAAGGAGAAGGTAGGTAGTTGGTAGGTATGTAGGTAGGTAGGCAACAAAAGTGAAAGACAACGAAGAAAGAAAAGAAGAATGAATAAAGGACAGATGAAAGAATGAAAGACAATAATGAAATACATGAAGACATGAAAAGAAGGAGGAAGGAAGGAAGGAGTCAAGTGAATGTATTTAAGGTAATGTAATGAAGAAATAAGCAATAAGAAGCATGAAAGAATGAGACAGAATGATAGTATGAATACTAATTACAGTAGGACAGAACTGAAAGAAGTAAGTCACTCGACTTAAGTGAAGGAAGGAAGGAATCTATGTTGTTTTATTTTAGTGTGTATGTATTTATGTAGGTAAATAAATAAGAAAGAAAGAAGAAATAATGTAAGGTGAACGGAATACTAATGAAGGCAGGAATGAAGGGAATCCCTACTACAGTACATCCTTCCTTACGTAACTACATAAATCACTCACACATAACATCCGCATACCTTTTCCTTCCAGTACTACCTATAATTCATTTCATATTATTTATTTCCTGTACTCATTTCTCTTTCATTCTTACCTAATCACCTAAATCCCATCATAAATAAATCACACCCAAATTAAAAATGAAATTCAGTAAGTGTAAGTAATCGTGTTTGTTTATAACAAATTCTGAAATATAATTTCCGAAGTTAATTAAGCTACTTTCAATGTACTCTCAATAACGCATAACATAACATACATCCCATAAAGGAAATACCGACTAATAAATGAAAGTATAGCAATAAAATATAACCAAAGAAAGAACGGTAAATAAAGAAGAAAGAATGTAATTCTTTTTGATGCTCCAAATTTCTTGTATGTGGCATCGCTGTGAAGAACCTTTTGAAACACTTCTTGTTGCAGACTCCAGATCTGATTGGCTGAGATGCTGATGCATATGAACAATTGAGTATCTCAGCAAACATCTTAGAAGAACCATTCAGCCATTTCTATAGCATCTGAAGCACCTTTCATGTAGGAATTGAATCATAATCTTTTAAACACAAAGGCCTTTTCAAAGGTGGAGATGGTGGTCTAGTGGGTTAAACCACTAAACTGGTAAGTCAAAAGGTTTGCTGGTTCGATCCCAGCAGCCACACCAGTGTATCCTTGAGCAAGACACTTTACTCCACGTTGCCAAGGGGGGATTGTCCCTGTAATAAGTGCACTGTAAGTCGCTTTGGATAAAAGCGTTGACTGCCAAATGCCTAAATGTAAATGTAAATGTAATGTTCCCGTTCCCGCTGAAATGACCTTCACAGATCCGAGCGGTAAGCATCGAGGTATGAAGTTACACATCACCATCGAGCTGTAATTCTATACAGAGTGTCAAATCCTCGACACAGACGCAGTCTCCTTCACTCCATACCCTCCAAATGGACAAACTTCTGAAACTTCAGCACAGCGGCACGCATCCATGGCATGTCTGCTCTCTCCAATTTCATCAGACTCCCTTCCTTCTCTTCTGCTCAGTGGAGAGAAAATGAAAACCAACAGAAAAACAAATCAGTGTTTTTGTTCTTCCGTCGAGGAGCCGCGTGCGTACGCGAGAAGCGCGCTCCTGCCACACAGAAAACAAATTCCAATTTACAGCAGTGTGTTGCTTCTCCACAGGGCAGGACACCAATGGAGCGCAGATCTGTGTATGTGTGTGCGTGTGGTAAAGACTTCAGATATTGTCACTCATCTCTATTGACTATTTCACACACCTGCCTTTCTAGTGGAGAATGCAGAAGGAGAGGAAACTCAACAGTCTTTCAAACTCATCACCCGGAACGAGAGAGGAGATTCAGAGAGATGAGAAGAGAGAGGAGAGACCCGACGCAGCACTGATCTGAAGAAGAGAGACGCGGATTCACTAGAGACGGAACTTGATGATGATGCCAAGAGCAAGAGGGACGGAGCACGCGGAAATGAGAGAGCCGAGAGTGAGAGAGAGATGAGGAAGGAGAGACCCCCCCCGAGAGATGCTGGGCAATGAGACTTGACGAGATATGGAGAGGCACGGAGCAATGGAGATGAGAGAGCATGTCATAGGCAGCACTAACCTACCCATCCTACTGGGGGATGAAGACTAGAGATCGAGATGAGGAGAGAGTCCCAACTTACTCACTCAATACCACTTGAGAGGCGTGACCGAGGATGGATGACGAGAGCGATCGATGAGGGACGGGAGAGAGAGAAGGAGAGAGGACTGGTAGAGGAGACGATGTAGGATGATAGCAGAGACGGGAGAGAAGAGGGGAGAGAGAGAGGTGAGTGAAGTCGAGGAGACGGGGGGCTCGAGAGAGGAAGAGAGGAGAGAGAGGAGCTGAGACGAGAGAGGAGAGAGAGAGAGAGGACGTAACACAAATATAGCAAACTTTGGGCCAGTTTTAGATCTTCTCCGCAAGCTTTGAACTCATTTCTCCAACATGAATTCTTTATGCTGCTAATTTGAACACGAACAAACATGTTTTTGACATGACTAATTCATAAGGGCTTCTCTAAACATTGTAGTTATTTCCGCTGTACTAGCACAGATCTTTCCTCTGCCACTAATAGACATGTTTTTGGCTTTGGTGCGAGTTCAATTCATTACGGATTCCTCAAACAAAACATCCAGAAATTAAGATAGATAAATGAAATCTGTGTCTGGCAGCCTTCTATGCTAACCACAACGCCACCTCTCACACCGTGTCTACACCGGGACAAGAGAACGCATTAGAACCCATTATCATTAAAAATCTGTCCACACTGGATGTGGATCGACGTGACACTCCCATTATAACAAGCCGTGGGTTGCGTCGCATCATGCGGCGTACGGTATAGACACAGTGTCCAAAAAATCACACACACCCTCACTTGACAGAATCTCAGCACATGATAGTGAAGCCGCTTTACAGATACACGCGGAGATACCTGACACACAAACAAAGGCTGTGAGACCAACATGATCAAAGACACGCATGCGGCTGCTGTCTGCGTTTCAGCACAGAACGTCTCTGCTCCCCTGACAGCGAGCGAGAGACGGCAGAGCGGAAGAACGGGGAATGAAACTGGAAAAAGTGAAGACATAAAAAGTAAAAGGAGAATTAAAGTGACAGGTCAACAGACTGAACTCACTGGTGGAGTTGGTCAGTCGAAAGGTGACGGAGCTGTCGGAAATATCACAAACGTTGCGTACGGACACCTGACAGGTGTAGTCGGCAAAGTCTTGAGGACGAAGATTCTTCAGTTTTAACACCTTTGTCTCACCCTGTACACATAAACACAAACAGATGATAAAACACACGGGAGATAGTTCTTTGTTTAGACATTTTGATGGACTTGTGTGGAAGTATTAGTGTTTTCTAATATGGGTATGGGTGCGAGTCTGGCTACTTGTAAAAAAATGTAGGGAACATTTTTTGGTTCTTAAGAGGACGTATAAGGTGTTAAAAACAAATGAGTCAATACATTAGTCTCAGATAGCTTTATGCTAAGCTTCGTATTTCCAATATGACATCTTATTTGATCATCTTGGGTACAAAGCTGTCGTAAGCAAAAATATTGATTTTGATCATTTTAAACAAATCAGAAGAAATGTTGACGCAAATGACACATTTCCTGAAAATTAGTCCATCAGGTAAATTCTTAATTTTCATTATTATTATCAAAGCCACCAATGGCCTTCCTGTCCACCTAACTCAAACCGCCTTTTTTATAAGCACACAACACAAAAATTCATGAAAAGAAACTGTTTGTGCAAGTGTGTGTGATACCTGTGTATACAGAGGCTCATAGATGTCCACCCCGTTGTCTTTGCTCTGTTCAATGAGTCTGTTTCCCCGTTTCCAGATGAAGCGAGCGGGAGGGTTGGAGTTCACCGTACAGCGCAAGAACACAGTTTTCTCCTGGTAGTAGTTCCCTCTCACATCACCGACCGTCTGATGCACAGTGAGCACGGGTTTATCCAGATCTGATCACAGACAGAGAAAAAAACCAATGAACTTAAACTGACGAAATGTCATTTCTTCATGGAGAAACCTGTAGGCTAGAAGGCATTAGCTGTGTCTGAAACCACTCACTTTCTCCTATATAGTGCACTATATCGGGTGTCCGCCATTTTGTAGTGGGTGTCGGCTACATTCGTTCACTCTTTTTTACCCACAATGCACTCTGATTTTGAGTGTACACTCGATGTCGACTCACTTCCTATTATCAGCACCAGACGACCCTTGAATAGAATCCGCTGGAGGACACTGACCGTTGATGCCACGAATGTAGGTTTATCAAACTTACACCGCGTCTACTCCAAACACGCCAAAAAATAAACATAATAATTTTGCATTTTGTCCACACTGGATGCGGCGCGTGCGACGACACAAACCCCAATAAGAACAAGCAGGTTGTCGTGTCGCGGTGTAGACACGGTGTTATGCTTGTTCTTGTTGACAGTTATTTTCCACTTTTAAAGAATAAGCAGATTCAATTAATGTGACAAACAGTAGTGTTTTATTTTAAATATATTAAATTATTTTATTAAAAAATGTTGTTCTCTTTTCTATTACACTCATACAATAAACGTGATAAATAAAGTGAAAATTAATTTTAGTATTCTATAAAACAATCCACAAAGCCACACAGGTGTAATATAAGCTAATCGTTGTGTTTATGACGAACGTCTGCGACAGTATTGTCAGACGGAGGCTTGTCAGTGTCTGAAATCACTATAGTGGACTCAAATGTCATTCGCTTTATATGGTAATAGTGAAGGAGTGACAAGGGAGCGGTTTCAGACACAGCAACTGTCAGAATTGGAGTCTTGATCTCAGGGTCTCAGATATGACCATTCATACCAATTCATTCTCCGAAAAACGTAACATTTCTGACACAAGCCGTGCAGCACATACAGTTCTAGTCATCTTCAATCAAACACACATCTAAACATCATGTGTTGATGCTTTAAAGCATCTTGGCATCTACTATTTACTGAAGGAGAAACCCTGATAGAGTCCTGCTCACAAGCACGGTGATGATAAAGATGTCAGCAAACCTCCTGAGACACATGTTCAGATCTTTCCATTGGTGAGCAGAAAACCACCATCTGAGTAAATCATGAGGTTTAGTGGATGAACATCACATCACGGGCTGTCGATCTATTAAAAATGTCATGAAATGAATCGTGTCGCCTGAATATTTTGTTTAAGTAATTGCTTACTTATATAGGAGAAATATTGTAGAGAAAAATTCCTTAAATGATGATTACTCAAAGACGTTGACATATTGTCGGTTGTGCTGTCATATCAAAGAATAAACGCATATCACTGCTGCCAGCACACAACGGTTGGATGATAAATGATGACAGAATTTTGGATAAACGAATTCTTATATAAAAAAATGTACCCTTACACAACTTAAAAGAAAGCGAGAGAAAGAGGAAGGGTAAAGGTTAAATCTTTGTGACAGTCTAACAAGGTCTAACCTTTGACCTCTCCCTACTGAGGGATTCCAAATCCACTTTGATTTCCAATAAACAAGCATCTGTCTAATAGACTGCCAGGACATGCACTTCTATCTGTGTGCGTGTGTGAGAGAGAAATGCTTCCATTTTATCTTGAGCATGAGGTGCAATAAAAATAAAAGTGTCATATCAGTCAGCGTTGGATCGACTGGGAAACGGGTCGACCCGTAGGGAATTCCCTGCTATTTCCACGGAGATCAATCCGGCGAGTGCTCTAGCCCACATCACAATGACCATGTCAAATTATCACTCAATTCTATTAGTCGGTGTGAAGCTAATGTGACGGCCAGAGACCAGAGAAGCAAATAATGAGTGACATACGGACCTGACCCAATACACCAATGAGCGGAACCATTGATTCGCAGTGCATTAATACAGACCTGTGTGTGTGTGTGTGCGTGTGTGTGTGCGCGTGTGTGTGTGTGTGCGTGTGTCATTCCAGTGTCTGTTGTGTCATGTGTCTGTGTGCGTGAAATTAAAGGTAAAAATATCTTGATCACAGTAGCCAACATCAGATCCGTTGAGCATGCACCTCAACATCCAGCCACGGAAAATGTATTATCAAAATTAACAATTAACAACAATCATATTTGTAATGTGTTTAGGGAAAGTAAAAAAAAAAAGTGATGTGATGACATCGCTGTTAGATGACTTTTTGTCACTCCAGGGGTTTGATTTAGACACTGGAGTGAAACGGCCCCAATACAGTTAGAAATGCGGTTTCATGAAAATTTAGAAAGGTCTTTCTTTTTCCGTGGCTGTATATACTTACATTACATCATATCATCAAAAGGCAAAAAAATATTAAGATAACATTTAATACAAATATTGCCTACCCTTGTAGCCTTAATTCTAACCCACCAACACACATCCCACTTCTGCATTCACAAGAGCGCAAACAGAAGCAGGCGCTGCGTTTGATCCCACCAGAATCTCCTGAATTATTTAGCACTTTTCACTTTGCTTGAGACGGAGCATCACAGGAGCGCGAGCCGCACATTCGAATATAATGAGCACATATGCACGGCCCAGAATGCACTGCAGGACGGTAAAGATCTGTTTTCAGGTTTCCCTCTAATCTATCTCATTACATCATTTACAGGTGTCAACATTTGCCTTGTAGCTGTTCTCAAAGCACACATGTGAACTGCTCGCACGCATGTTTCTGCATTGCATCAATGCTGCTATTGCATGGATTGCATGATTATGTGAATGTGTAAGTGTACGGCATTTAATCTTTAATCTTATAAACATGAGATTTCTCTCCACACTGGATGATCTGAGGGCAGCCGACCCACAATGCACTTGTTCTGTTCTCACAGGAAAACCTGAATAACTGTATAATTCAACTCAGTGCACGTCCGAGGAGAGATATCTGTGAATGCATGCGTGTAAATGACTTTCACATTTTGGTATACAAAATATTTTGAATGCACTGATACAGAAAATGTTGATGAAAATTATTTTCATGTTATGACTGATAACCAATGCAATGGCAGGTTTGTAATATGTGATTATAAATTGAATTTTGCATGCTATGCTACGCTACGCAACTTCGAGTTGTTCCAAATCTGTTTACATTTCTTTGTTCTGATGAACACAGAGAAAGATATTTGGAAGAACGCTTGTAACCAGACAGATTTTGCCCCCCATTGACTACCACAGTAGGGATAAATAGTATGGTAGTCAAAAGTGCCCCAGAACTGTTCGCAGACCTACATTTTTCAAAATATCTTCTTTTGTGTTCAGCAGAACAAAACAAAGTATTTTTTCCTAATATGGGAGTCAATGGGGGGCAAAATCTGTCTGGTTACAAGCATTCTTCCAAATATCTTTCGCTGTGTTCATTAGAACAAAGAAATGTATATAGATTAGGAACAACTCGAAGGTGAGTAAATGGGAATTTTTGGGTGAAGTATCCCTTTAACTAAAACTACCAAGGCAGTCACTTTGAACGTTTTTAAAATTTGCAATGTATCAACTTGTTGAAATAAAACCCAAAACTAACTAACTTTACAACTCGACTCACTTTTATCGTCACACCACCATGTGTGTTGAGTGAAAGTCTTGGGTGCTTATTCCAAACATCTAACACAAATTACAAAACACAAAAGAGTTCTGAGTATTTCTACCTCGAACTGCCGTGGGGATCAAATTGACCGTATGCATTACAGACATTGTATCATTTCAGCGCTCTTTCACGTCACTAAAGTTGCCTAGCAACTCATTTTCTGGGTTTTTTATTTTATTGCTAAACTAAAACGTAGCTTACCCTCAAAATGTAAGCAAAAAAGAAATACAGCTTTCTAAATCAATTTAGTTTTCCCGCAGGTTAGCGAATATTCTTTATAACTGTTTTTGATCTTGCTAATTTTGTCATATGCCCATACATGCAATGAAATGCATATTGTAAATATATATTTTATTACTTATTATATTCTAAAATTATTTTATCTATTTCAAATATCTGTAATTAGCAGGCTACCCAATTAGTTATTCGGTTGACGATTAATTCGGTTGATCAATTTTATGTCCTGATGTATATTATTACCTATCCTAACAAAACTTATTCAGAAAATTATTCACGATGACCTTTCCAATCTTACTGATTATTTACAGACATTGATCAGCTGTTATTGACATGCAACTCTGTAAACTTTAAGCAGCAGCTCATCATTAAAGGAACATCCTGTGATCTTTAGTTTCTCGAGCCTGCGTGATATCCATAGTCGTACAGGCCCCATCAGCACTCATTAATTGTGAGTTGGCGAACAAAAGAAAGGTATTTTTAGAGTTGAAGAGGTTATGTTTTCCATTAAAACTGTTCCTGATCAATTCAAACCACAAGAGAGAGAAAGAAATTAGTCTTACAGTGTCTTAGACGAGTACGTCGATAGGTCGAAAAAATATTTCTGTTTTTATATTTAATACTAAAACAAAGCACAGAAACATAACTAAGGTCATATCTAAGGAATAATAAATAGCTTTTTTCATGAAATATTGCAGCGTTTATAGTAAATAGCTTATCAATGTGGTTCATTTTCTTTTTAAAACTCATGTACACACATAATCTTCATTTAAAACCAGAAAATGCACTTCCGCCCTGAAATAACTCTCCATCTGAAATGACGTAAAGTGGGCGGAGCTCCTCCCATTTAGCTGTCAGTCTGCTGCCAGTTTCATTTCAAAATCAATGCAACAGCAGTTTTTACATATCCAATCAATTCGCAAAAGTGAAAAACGCAAGCCACGCCCACAAATTTTCTTTTGGAAATGTGTCAGAATACGGAAGTAAAAATGATCGCAGCTTCCGGTTCCTGGGGACTTTAACGTTGAGATTCCAAAGGACAAACAGAGAAAATATACAACTTTATTGTATTAAAGTTATATTAAGTATTCTTAAATTCAAGTTATGATTTTATTTTAAGTATACTTTATGTAGTGTATATATATAATAATCTCAATCTACAAGTAGCGTACATGTATAATTTATCCTTTAGCCTATATATTATATATATATATATATATATATTGCACTCCAAGTATACAATGTTTTATAGCCTATAGCATATCAGTATATTTCTGAGGAGTAAATAATAAAGATTAAAAGTAGTGCACTAACAGCGCAGTTGAATATTTGAAAACAACTTTTTTTGTACTTCACCTTTTATTATTAGCGAAAAGACAGTATAGTTTACAAGTATAGTAAATCAATCAGCATCTTCCATCAGAAACAATCAACTTTCTTATGCGTTCAGCATCCACATTGAGAAACAGCACACGAGACGGTTTTTGTTGTGTATTCAAGTGTGCCATTTTAACCCCGAAAGATGATTGGCTATTGGTCAGGGCTAAAAAGTTTGTCTCATTAGGTAGATTTGAAGTGTTTATCTGTGTATTTAAAATACCATCAATTTAACTTGACTAGAAGCCAGAATGTGTGTGTTTAGCGTGTAAAATGGTCACAGCATGAATCCCGCGGGAACTGACTTTCTATCAGATGGAGCATTTAAATGAGCTGCTTTAGAGATCTTATGTCTCTAATATGTCTCTTCATCACAGACCGAGACGCAAATATCTGTGAATGCGTGGGAGGTGGCAGTTTAACACATAGAGATCAATAGGGTCCCCCCCGCGGGCCCTCGATGAAGCGTGTGCCCAGCACGAGTTTCTGCCCTCCTGGAGCTCCCTGAAAAACAAGGCAACGGCACAGGGCGTAGAGGAGCATCGCTGTTGTGTTTGTTAATCTCTCATAAAACATGCGCTTCATTGCACGCACACACATACGAAGAGTCGAGCAGGACATGCAATGTAAGCATTTGTGGATTATCTTGATATAGAGCCCCTCTTTCATTTTAAGAGCCCTTTATATCTTCTTTTCCTCACTTTCTGCTTTATTTACTGGTTTTCCTGGAGGCAGCTTTTCTTTTACAACAACTGGCTTCGCTCCAAACGTCGGGAAGGCGTCGAGCAGGAAATACTCTTCTGTTCTCTGCTGTTTTGATTCGGTGCCGCTTGCCCTCCCTTTCCATCCTCACGCACTTTTATTTAGTGGCAAATCCTTGACGGTGAAGGATTTCCTATCCATTATATCTGAAAAATGTGCAGTGATCTTTAAAATGTTCAACCCTTCCGATTTTCTTTCTCTCTTCCCTTGACAGCATGTGCATCATTTTGATATAAACAAACGGTACAAAAAGGACAATAAAAGACTAAACAGGGTTAGTTCACCCCAAATAAAAATGTATTTTTTATAACTAGCCTGAACCTGTATAAGCTAAGTAGTTGGCAGTATATGACTACATAGAGTCTGTCCTTTGAAAGCATGCTAATTGATTTCTGTGCAAAAAAAATTGACCATTTTTGGGTGAATTAACTCTTTAAATTGTAAATGTAATTTTGTCGATGCCAATACTATCCCCTGGTCCAGTTAAAGGGAACCCAGGGTTTAGAGGGATGTATGGCTTAATAAATTGTTATAGCCTTACACTACTAGCATTCGTCGTTACAAACACATCAAATACTTTCATTTCTTAAAAAAAAAAAAACGTAATACTCATTTTAACCTAAGGAGGCCGCCATGTTCTTTTTCGATGACGTAAAATGGTTGCACGCAAAGGCAGCCAAACTGAACACGGACACACTAATCATTTCATCAGTAAATATAAGGTGCTGTAGGATAAAAATATACTGTATTTAAAATAAGGCTAAAATAATAAAGAAAGAAAATAAATATGCTATTTGGTGTATTTTCATACATTTTAATATTGTTGGTCAGAAACAATGCTGTACAAACATATTCATTGTGAATATATAGACAATGTTTTTAGTCATTATAAAATCAATTTTATCCCGATTTTGACTTTTTGATGTTGATTTACGTCTTCTCTCTCTCGGTCATTAGCTGACGGGGCTAATACTCACGTGAGCTCTAATACAGAATCAATAATCAAACCGCAAGCACCTTATTATTGTGTTTATCAGTATATTCTCATAATGTATAAAGTATACGATAATGGTGGATGATGATGTCTTAAATAGTCTTAACTGTCTTAAAGACGGTAGTTAAAAGCTATGATTTAATGCACGTTTACCTTGAACAGACGCTCACTGAACGCGTTCTTCTTTTATGGCAGGCAAGCTGGCTTGTGTCAAGAGGACAAACCGCCACCTACTGTCCCTCTGTATTTATATATCTGATCTTATGTTTGACGTATCATATTTTACTGTTAGATAAACGTGTGTGTTTCGCTGTAGCGTTAAGAAAACAGGTTTAGTTTGCAACCATTTGACGGATTTGTCACGGATTTTGACGCAAAAAAATATGCCGGCCTCCGAGTATTATATATATATATTGTTTCAAAGTTTACAGTTACACTGTTTTTTAATTTCACATTTATAAAGTAAATGCCATTGTTAATATACTAAGCCAAACTTATCACTTTACCCAAGGTTCCTTTTTAATATGCAGTACAGTGTTGAACTGGCAACCTAAAATACTTTCAAAGGCCCTTAAAATTATTTTTAGAAGAAGACAATACAAACAATCAAATCTGGATATTTCTTAGTGTTTGAAAGCTTGGGCTTGAGGTCAAAAAGATTAGATCTACTGATATAGAAGCCGTTCCATGTGAAAGAATACTAGTATACTGTAGTATTGAGGAATATGAGTAGAATATGTTTATTCTACATGTTTATAGGATGTATATGGTATACATTGTAGCATAATATGTATGTAGTATACTCTGAAATTTTAGTACAGTACACTGAAGTACTTCAGACTTTAGCTGCCATTAGAAGTCATGGTGGTGCTAACATTGATGATTCATTCATACTCAAATAACAAAAATAACAGCATAATAAATAAGCCAAATCTGAGCTGTCCATTCCAAACATAGTTTAGTATTTCTTCAATCAATGATAGTCAAGAAACATCAAATGTATACAAATTCATATCCATTTGGATTGATACAAGCTTCATAACGCAACAATGTTTCAATAAGGAAATGTCACAAATGAACAAAACTCTAAAAAGGCTCAGTATTGTTTTAGCAGCCATAGCACTGCACTGAGGACAGGAGAGTGACGCAGTCTAGACTTCTAACAAGTCAATCTGTGCAGCGAACGATTGAAGCACAGCTACGGACAGCTCTGACAACCCTCAACCTTTCTGTTTCCAGACATTTGGACGCGGATATTGAAATAACAAACAAGCGGCGGAGGCCGAAGTGATTGATAGAGCGAGCCGTTCCCGACTACACCCTGCTGGTGGTCCAGGTGTCAATTCATTCGGCCTGAACTTTTTTATACTTCCTCTCTTAACAAAAGCCAGGAGAAAGGTCAAGCTGATCTTGGCTCGGCGGTCTGTTGTATAAAAATAACATGCACACAGAATGGAAAATGCCTATAGGACCTACTGATAAAAACACATTTCAGATGAAAAAAGGGCACATGGACATTCAGACTGATGTTATCGGCGGCTCAAAGCCGAAAGACGGTTTTATTCTTTAACTCCCTGGAGTCAGAGTGACTGAGTGTGTGTATGAAAAGCTTTTCTTCTTCAATACAGAGCTGGACAAACATGACATGAGGAATATCATCCCACGTAAATATCAATATGCAAAACAATATTTAATCTGTGTTAACACTTCTGCTGCCTTCTAAGACACATTTTGGCCAGATTGTAGTCCACCTTCCCGAGCTGCTGTTGTACAGATCTGATGAATACTTGAGACTTGATTCTGTGCTGTGAAAATGATCACAGCCTTTATTGAGCGCATCCAGGGCTCGATATCATCTCACACAACCGACCCGCTCACAAAACTGGCCTTAGGCAATCTCAGACATCTGAAAACATATCCTCCCTTCATCCCTTATCATTACATTCCCTACATTTCATATAAAATATGGAAATGTGGTCTGTTTGGACATTCTGCTTCTATATTGCATCCGTCGAAGACATTTCAATCACACACACACACATATACTTCAAATATCATTGACATCTGCTTAGGCATGTTGGGTCGTAGTCAACAGCATATGAAGAATAGAACAACCTGAATATTCGTTTAAAACCATTTACTACAACAAATGTTTTGCTTTTCACAGTGTAACTAAAGTCGCATCAAACTATGTTCATAATATAGCGATTAATATCTGTAATGACTGACCAGGTCAAAGGTCAAGGTAGACTAAGCACTAAAATAATCCGAACAGAAGCAGAAAGAGTCTGCGGGCTTCAAACGCTTCATGTTTTCCACAAGTACTGTAGAGATCAGAGGCTGTAAGGACAGGTGGAACGTTTTAAGAATCACACCGTGTCGTCGCACTTGATTTAACACATAAACCACTTTGACCCCAAGAGTGCAAAACATCCACACACAGCTGTGGAATCACCGCAGATTGGAGCAAAGCTCTGTTCCAAACATACATCTTTAACTACACGTCATGTGAACAGGCATACAGGGACTTTCTGCTAAAGTTCATCCGCAAACTAGGGATAGTTCACCCAAAATGAACATTTACTCACCCTCGTGTCATTCTAAATCTGTGCGACTTTCTTATGCAGAACATAAAAGAAGACATTTTGAAGAACGTTGAAAACCAAAAAATTGGTCCCCATTCACTTCCACTATGTGAACACAAAATCACTTAGACATTTCTCAAAATATCTTCTTTTGTGTTCCACAAAAAAAAAAGAGTTGTATTCATTGGTATGACATAAGGGTGATTAAACGATGGTCAAAATTTGATGTCTCCATCAGCTTTCACGAAATAGAATGACTTGAAATGACTTTCCTTTACAGTCGACATCACAAATCCCCATTACTTTCAATTCCTCCCCTCCTGGACCACCTGGCTTCATTCAAGTTCTATTCTGGCCCGCCAAGAGTTGTCTGCTTCAGCTTGTGAAGCCTGCGTGCCACCACAAAACCCCGTTTCAAAAAACAGACCGTTTGAAGTGCAAACCCCTTTTTAAGCTCGTACAACGAACAAGAAAAAAACAAGAATCTACAGTAAATTCAGAAGCGCATATAATTACAGTAGGATCAAAAAACACAATCCTGCCGCATAAAGAACTCCCGCTCATTAATGCTGACAGGTGCTGAACACCTGCTGGGCTGTTTACACCAACCACTGATGGCCAATGGAGCAGAATTACAGCACTTGAAAGCACTTTAGCGATGATTAAGAGCGTTACGCTGTTCAACGCTTCGGGAAACGGATTAGAATAACAAACGTGTTTATCGATCATTTTCTCAAGCACCCATGTGCATTCGGTCGCCGAGACCAAAAATACGCCCTGTTAACCTTAACGTCAAAGGATAAAACATCCCAGCTGATACAATTCCACACCCGCCGTATTTCTATTCCTTATTAAAAGGAAGGTAAATCCTTTCAAGGGAGCAGAGTGTTCCACAGAGGGTGCAAAACTCCCACAATGCACAGCAGGTGACAGCTAATCCACTCCAGAGTTGCCATATTGCACAGTTGTTGGACGAGACGTCTTCGCTGGTATTATCAGACTGCTATTATCTAGAAAATATTCTCAATATTTTTAGGGAACTGTTAAATCCAGCCTTCGCGGTATCCCTGGAGTTCAACATCTCCATCTGTGCTCAGCAGGGTGGACATATTTAAAAGACACAAAGAGGCACAGCAATAAATGACTAAATGATGATATTTTTGCAGGATAGATTATGGATGTGCACACAGTACGCATGGAATACCTGGACGACTCGTTACATTTGTCAAAAAGTCATAATAACCGTGCAACAACAATGCATCATGCAACAAACATTTACTGTATCATAATGTTCGAATTTTCTCTTATTAATCAGAATATTTCAGGTCTGCGCCACCCCTTTCAATCCGTTCAAAATTTCATTGGGATCGAGCTCAATGGGGTCGATTAAGTTGTTTTTCTTAAAGGCCTTTCGCTCCAATTGAGCCAGCAATCCGATTACTACAGATTTTTTGTTCGCATGCAAACTTTGCTATCGAGTCAGCAATGACACTATTATGAGCTGAACATGACAGGCGATCTGTGTTTTCTCTTTGAGTAAGCCCCCCATCATTTACCCCGATGGTGAAAATCAATGGTTTTCTGTGTCCTAAAGTGAGCTCTCGGAGAGCGGGAAGTGTCCGGGAGTCTATAAGGTCAGTCTCCGGGGAGCGATCTTTCTCAAACACAGCCGCGCGTGGCAGCGTTTCTAAAAGCATCTGACATTTAAGTGATCAGCACGCAACACATTCAGTCCTGGAATACACAAACACGCTTCGCGCGACTCTGAACGCAGGGACGCATGGATCTGGATGAAATCGTCACCAGTAAATAAGCGCTTGTGTGAGATGTCAATGTTTTTTTGAGGGGGGGTCTCTGAGAGTGATTCGGCTCTTGATCGGGGATGACATCTTGCATCACGGTGGACAGAAACTGCTGTCATCTAAACAACTGTAGTGATAAAACTTGTCCGGACTGCTGAGTCCATAAAGACTAATCTAACTAGTCAAATTTGATATGGTTGTAAATCGTTGAAGCTTTTTAATTTGGTATCGTATATAATAGCGTGCTTTCCATGATTTACGATTTTCTCGTTTTTTGCCCATCATACTGTATTTCTTCTCAACTATACATTCTCTTTGCTGTGTCTCTGTATACTGTACTGTATCTTTACTGTATAGACGGTTTCAGTAGCAACAACATATCAAGCGTTATGTGGCCCAAACTTAACTTCCGGTAGACCTCGAATCAATCACAGTTGAGTAGTTTTAATGTAACACAATTAATATACACACTAAAAACATAAAATAAATTGATATATTATAACCAAACACAGACTGAAAGTTAACTTTTGGCCAGGCTTGTGCGTGTACTGCCTGAAGGAATTTGAATTTAATTTTAGATCAACATTATTTTATTTGCACTACCTTACTGTGTTTATACTTTGTATTTATCTCTTTGCCTTCATTTTGTATTCGTTTTTTTCCTCTCTACATTGTTCATTTATGTCCTTGTTATCTACACTGTATATTCTTGAGAGTTGCGAAACAGTCTATTCTTTTCTATTCAATTGACGGTTTCCAAGCAAAAACATAAAAACATTTAAAAAGTCTTTAACTTCCGGTACACATTTGCAAATAATAGAGTGCCTATAGATTATTTCTGATAACAAGCAAAAAAACAGACAAGAACCGTTCCTTGGCTAAACTTTTCTCTCCAATATTTTGAATTTAGACTGCGATACCAAGCTCGACCGCTAGATGTCAATGTCCCATACAAAGATATGACGCATTCAACGAATTGTTTATTTAATAACATTTTTGTTTGTGTTTACAAACTAGGGGAGAGCCTACATTTTTCCTGCAGTAATCGATAGAGCTTAACTAGTTTTTAACCCAAAAACATTCCTTGCAGCCGCAATAACCTGTTGGAGCTACCAGGAATGAGCTATTTTATTAGTTTGTACCAATAAAGCTCTCATTGATTTGTGCATTTGTCCAATTAAAACGACACTTTCTGCTGGAGTCGGGTAATAAACCTTCTATTTTCTCAGTATCATGCGGGAAGTTGAAATATCGTGGCCTATCGTACCCCACTGTGAAGGCAGAAAGTGCTTTTCCCTGTCTTACCGGCCTCAACATCATCTGACCAATACCTGTTTTGACTCCATCTGTCCCATTTCTCTGTGAAGAACAGTCTCTCAGAACAGAAACAAATGTGGACTTAATTTAGGCCGGTCCTCGAGCACCCACAGCAGCGTGGATCCTCTGTTAATGGAGGTGAGTTATAGATCAACACTTCATTATTTATGCCACTACAGGACGGATTAAGAATTTACGCATCACGTTACAACAGAAACACCGGAGCGGACGCTGTCAGTCGTGTGACGGTGTGTAGGTATTACAGGTCCAGTCTGTTTCCTAGCTGAGGGTCTATGGAACGAACACCAGCAGATTAACAGAGAAAAGACCAAGATTCTGAGAGGAAGAGAATGTGTGACGAGAGTTTATTAAACCGTCACGTAAAACGACAGTAAAAAAACATGACTTCCATCACCCCGTCTCTCTATCACCACATTTCTCTGACACTCGACAGGGTTAAAGGGATATATATATTTTATAATAATATATATATTTTTGGGTGAACTATCCCTCTAAGCACAATCCAAATGTCTTTCGGGTCATGTATTAAATTAAACTATAGCCAAAAGCACGGTCAATTGTAATCAACCGGGAAAAAAAACAAAGAAGAATTTACTGAAATTGTCATTTTGATCAATTCAACACAGACACAAAAAAAGCTTTTTCTTTAGTCCGACAACATGGGCAAGAATAGTTTATCTTTTATTATAGTTAATCCATACTGAAAAATAAAAACACAAATTTTCCTCATGTGTAGTGTTACTGTACTGTTCAATTTGTACTTCCTTCCATATTAATTTTTAATCCGAATGAGAATTTCTCATCCTTTGTGCTTTCTTAGTTTTGCTCAAGGTATTTTTCAATATAGTACTCAATGCCTCACACAAACTTCATTCAGATGCCCTAACCCATAACGTGGGAGTTTTTCTTGCTGGTACTTCACGACTAAAAGAATGAGAAAAGAGAGAGCGAGAGAGAGAGAGAGAGAGGAAGCCTCTTTTGTGTAATATCTGGAAGTAATTCCAAGGTCGACGTTCCTGGTATCGAGGGGTTTGGAATAAACACAGCACTAATTAGCCCAAATGTGGCACAATAGCTCTTTCTGAGATGAGTCTGAAGGCCGAGGAGAATCTAAGACCTACATTATCCTGCTGTCATGCTTCAGATGAGAGAGAGAGAGAGAGAGAGAGATAGTTCAGTGATCAAGGTCTCTGTGACTCTGCTGGGTCAAATCCTAATCACAAGATCAAGTAAACCAACCAATGAGAAAAGCAAAATGAAAACCATTATCCAAATCAAACTTCAACTCTTAAATGTATTTCAATGCAGAGAACATTATCAATAACTAAAAGAATTCCATCGTTTTCAGATGAAAATTTCGCCTGTGTGACACGCCGCCGTGTACGGCACACAAGTCCTATTGATAGCAGACAAAGCTGACTGTGTCCACCACTCCCCCCACCCCACGGGTCCGTCAGAAAGAGGCTCATATACTGCAGCGTAGACACTAAATGGCCTATTTTCAACGCAATCAATGTCTCATTACAGACCACGGTTATAAATCTTAGCCCTATTTAGTCAGGGGATTAAAGGAAGCGGGATAGAGCGTCGCACATGGAGGTAAATACATCACCACCAGATCCATGCAGAGACACGCACAAACGGCCCGGCACACATTTGAATGCATTAAAACACACCACACATATATGCAGAAACATGCGTGTGCCGAAAGACATGTTGTGTGCCAGGTTTCAAAGAGCATCGTGTGTGATTTAGTGAATATGAACGTTTGAGTCAAAATAGGTCTGAATCCATCATAAAAAACATGGAAACTTTTGCTAACGAAAGAAATTAGAAACACAACTGAGAACTCGATCAAGTTTTCTGAGCTGAAAGCGCAACTTCAGAACCACGATGAATGTAAATTCTTGGAAACAAAAGAATACAAAAATATTTATTTATTTATATACCATAATGTTTCTTAGCTTTAAGAAGTAAAAATGTGTTTGCCACTAAAGAAATGTACCAGTGTGTTAAGAGTGAAATAAAGAAAATCTTTCTCAAATATATTGTATATATATTTTGAGAGAGAGACCATTACAAATTTTTTTGTTTTTATGAATTGACTATTTAAAGCTGTGTGTTTAGGTTAAATTATAATTTTTGTTTCAAACTATATTTCTCCCAAATTTCAAACAAAATATTGTTTCTATTTGCATTTATGCGCAGAAAATTTAAACTGGAGAAACAGGTGACAGAAAAGATGTTCTGTAATTTTACAGACCTCAAATACTGCAAAGAAAACAACTTCAAATTTACTTTTATGCAATACTACAGTTATATTTGTACAAAAAATTACTCTTTATGAATTCATCTTAATGTGATTTTATGTCTTTCACATTGCTTTATGTCACTCCTGAGGTTTGATTTCATTGAAATTTAACAGACACTGGACTGGAAAGGCCACAACACATCTAGAAATGCTGACGACTATATACAGTATATTTTATAATATATATATATATATATATATATATATATATATATATATATATATATATGACACTTACAGTGCACACTATTTTAAATAAAACAGCAGAGGAGATGAAGATTTGTGTATTGGCTAATACCATTATTGAGGTGTGTAGCATTTATTATTTATAATCCCTATTTTATCACCTCTGTCACCTCATAACATGCAACAAAACAGAAGTTGCGTTAGCTCATCCGTTACATCACGACGCAAAAAACACGATTCTGTGTGTCACCCTGCAAGTGTCATCTGTGGGAAACAGCGTTATCATGTTCTCTACACATACAGACTAAGAAATGTTTGACATTTACACCGACGGCGAACCCTCTCAGCATCTGCCGTCTATTTATATCCACATGTCAGGCAACCGGTGACCAACAGAGGAGCTTCACACTGACAAGTACAGCTCAGAGAACACAACCTAACTAACAGAAACAGACCGACCAACACAAAAGGCGCAACGAGATAAAGACTGCCTTATAAACAACACCATAGATAGACGGATAGTGTAAATTCTCCTCCCATTAAAAGTCTCTGAAAGCTCCTTCACAGAAGACTGGAGTCTCTCAATACTCATCCAACAGAAAGAGGCTTATTCTTATGTGTTTTATTTTGTACCTTTTTGATGAATGAAGCCCCGAGCTCTGAAAAACATATTTTTTTTGCCACAAGGCAGTAGGTGGTGTGTTCCTTTCAAGAGCTTCTCTCTGGTTACAGCTTCCCATTTCATTTTTCAATAAAACACATGTCTGCCAGAACACATGAAAGCGGACAGAAAGTTATTACGCATCTTTATAAAGCACACACACGCGTGGCCTGTGAAGGACAAAAAAAGAGAGATGTTGAATTGGATCTCAGAGGAGCTCGCATGCGAATAACAATGAGTCTAAATGAGTTGATGTAAGGACTGATCTCTCATGCCATACCGGATCTGGGTAATAAGGTTTCAGTGCGAGGAAGAGAAAAATCTAAGAATCGGGTGGGATACACAGGTACATATTCACAGTAGGCTTTAAAGGCGTTATACACCTTGCCGTGATATTAAGCTTTTCTACACGTTAAAGGAATAAACGTCATCGTGTTTATCCCATTTTATTTTCTGCTTCTGTGGAACGTAGATGTCTCAAATGTTTTGTGTTTATTGCAAACACATATGCCTTTAAATGCATCATGCCACCCATGAGAAAGAAGAAACATAGATGATCTCTTTATCATAAAATCTCTTACTCGATTATAAAAAATCTTCTAATTCAATTATTTCTGCAAGCCAATGAGATTAAATAGAGAGTAAATGGAACTGCGTTAACTGGGTGCGCAGTGGTTTGCAAAATACGTTGGCTGAAAATGTACACACGACCAGTCACACCGTTCGGCCAGAACGCTCTGATGAGTCGAACATTTTTATGCTCCTACGCCTTTCACAGACGATATATAAATATAAAAATATTGTTTGCTATCAGGATGTAAAGAGATTTCCAACCAACATGACAAAAAATGTTCCTGGACAGGATCACCCATCCTGCCTTTAATACAGTCTTGAAATGACATGAGGCTGAGAAAATGATGACAAAATCTAAATTTTTCAATTATGGCTGTGTTTGCTTTTGTCATCCAGCGCAAAAACAAGCTCTTCTCGACTTATAATAATAGTTATCAGCAAAATGAATAATTCATGTTATTTTTAATCATTTTAAAGCCTTCTCATGACTGATCAGATCTGAGACTTACTCAAACTCATAATAAATGAAGTGGCACTCTCAACAAGAGCAAATTGTTACCCTTAAATGTCAAAGGAGTACACGGTCTGAAGATTTACTGAGAAAGAACGAGACGGAGGAGTAGAAATGCCGAGGCCTTGTCACATTCGTTTCCTCTGGCTTTGGGGCTTTGTAGACACAGTCCATGTCTGAATAACAAGGTATAAAAAGCACAGAGGTGAGATAGTCGAGAGAAAAAAACGAGCTGGAAGGAGAAAGATCGAGAGATTACACGTCAATGACACGTTTAACACCTCAGCAAAAAAGGAAAGGTTATAAATCGCAGGGCAAATCTTCCTTCATTCATTTTACATTTTTCACATTATTGCATTTCTCAGGGCGCCATGCTGTTCTCTGACCGACTTCCTGTGCCTCTCATCTCTTGGACTATCAAAATCATTTCAATGTATTTCAGAAAAAATGTGCAAACATCCTTCTTTCAAAATAAAGTTGTTTAAAATGTACCTCAAATGTAAGCAGCATCACCTTAACTTAACTACCGTCAATCTCTCCTTTCATCATTTACTAACCCTCATGTCAAACCTGTATGGCTTTCTTCTGCAGAACACAAAAGTAAGATTACGATATTGTAAAGAATGTTTGTAAAAGAACAACTTTGGCCCCTATTGACTTCCATTGTACGGACATAAAACAACATTTCTCCAAATATCTCCTTCGGTGTTCCACAGAAGAATAAGTCTTATTTTAGTTGAACTATCACTTGCGTACACCAAAATTCATTCAACAAACACTACGAAGTCCCTCCACATCCAATGTTCACTCAACACTAAATGATCTTAATGAAATCCAAAGCTCGCTATTCCAACATGCCCTAGACTCGGGAAAACGCTTGCACAAGCCAGCACCCATCCGAAGGAGACTCTGTGGCTTCTAGACCGCCGGGAGATATTTATTAGAGGTGCATGAAATTTTCATGCGGAGTGAAGCATTCTCTTTCATCCCGCAGCCTGCTGTCTACCGGCAGGCGGAAGCTGAAGCTCCGCGTGGCAGCTCCGCACGAGTGGGGGGCATGCCTCCAGGTGACATCATCAAAAAAAATGGGTGAGGGGTGGACCCTTCATCACCCAAATCAGCCAATTAGATAAAAGCTTCGTTCGGGATTGTCTGTCGAGAGAAGAGGCTCCTGGGCCGAGAAGTCAGAGAAGAGCGAACTGAAGGGCGGATATGAGAATACAGTCACAATAGAGCGGATCACGGATCGGATAGTGACACCATCTCTCAAAACTCAACAGAGAAGCCGAGTGAAGGAGCTTTTCCTCGCCTTTCACCTCCTGTTGTCACTGACTCATTTACCGTCTCTCTTTCGGCTCACAGATATACTGCCTGTTGTGTGCGGGTCTGCAAAGTCCTGCCCTCTCAGTCCTTCTCTTCATAAGACATGTTTTAAAAAAACGCTACAGTGACAAAGCAGAGAAGATACGGTGAGTTAATTGGTTTGGGGTTCAATCTAAAATGCCCTTTAGGAAAATCAGACGTGGACGCACACACACACACACACTGTCTGGACCTAAAGAAAGCACAATGACTCAGATTTAGCCCACGAACCATCATATTCACCCAAAGGTCAAATACAATGTACCTTCAACTCAAGCAGAGAAGTGCCGTTCTGAGTAGGTGTTGGTTTGACTACACTCTTAAAAATGTTGGGTTATTTTAACCAAGCGTTGGGTCAAAAAAACAACTTACATTAGGTTAAATTAACCAGAAATTATATATATACTGGATATATATATAGATTGTTTCATCGGACGCGTGCGCGCCTGACCCCAGTTGACTTCTGGTTTGTGTTTGGCTAGTGTTTAATAACATAACTATTTATATTTGATTTAATTTATGTTAATATTAATTTATGTTCATATCTAATACTTGTATTAAATTAACGATTTGTTGAATTTTGTTGCATTTTCATTTTATTAAATAAACAATTAGTTGATTGGGTCCCGTATGCTCGCATTTAACATAACCGTATGGTACATTGACATCTAGCGGTTGGGCTTGGTATCGCAGTCTAAATTCCAAATACTGGAGAGACAAATTTAGCCAAGTAATGTTTCTTCTCGGTTTCTTCTGAATTAACTATTTGTAGGTATGCGTTTAGGCAAAATGATCATTTTAGTTTACTAACAATATTTCTCACAGATTTCAAATACAAAGATTGTAACAATTCGATTTATTTGCAGAAAATGACAACTGGAAAAACATGTCAAAATAGCTGAAAAAATGCTCTGCAAATAATACTGCAAGAGAAAACAAGATCATATTCCTTTTCATTTTAAGCAATATAACAGAAATATTTTACACATATTTATGAGAAGTTAAAAAATGTAAAGATTTTCATCCTAGTTTTCACATATATAGTAAACATACTATATGACCTAACAATGGGTTAAAACAACCCAGCATTTTGGATAAAAACAACCCTGCATAGGTTAATTTACAACAACCCGGCATTTGTTTAGAGCGTACAGTTTACCAGTGAGGAATAAATGTATACATTAAAACTCTTACTATATATAAAATATTAAATAAAACTTATTTTGGTGCATATTACTAAAATGTTTCATCATCACCTTAAATTGAATGCTTAGCGGGTTTAATAAACAGGTTTGTGGGAAGATTAGAGGATTAGAAAAAAGAATTGGCTTGCTATAAAACAAACTCTATGAATCTTCACTACAGTAAATGAGAGAGACAGAAACCTCTCTAAAGTCCTGTGATGAAAGAGGGAATTCTTGTCATTTTTTAGCCAATTACCGCACTCAGATTTAGTGTATTGTGTCTGCGCTGGTTGAAATGTGTGAGTCAGGAGTTCATTTTTATTCTCCTCCCGTGTTTCTGGGATGTCTTCAGCACAAGGAGCTTTTTGTGGACTGTATTATGACGCCAGATTCTGGCGTGAGCAGTGAGGCTGGAGGCCAACAGTCACACACACACACTCCACCAGAATCAGAGCACTCGACCGGCAAAACCAAACAGCCCACAGATAAGCAAAAGCCGAGTGAATTTCAACAAGTGAGTCTCACAAATACACACATTAAGAAACATCACATACAGTATGAGATCTCTGAGATGACAATGAGATTATGGAGAACAAATAGAGAAAGTGTCTTGGTTTACTGATTCTTCCCAACAATGTCACACAATGTCATTCTAAAAAGGTCAAAGTCTGCTGTTTAAAGGGGTCATATGGTGTGAATACGTGTTTTTCTGTGTCTTGGTCTGTTATAAGTTGCCCATGCATGTATTAGACATGTAAAATTGCACAAAAATTGCAACAAAAGATGCATTCTATCTAAAAGCGAATGCTCACCCAGACCTGCCTGAAACGCCTCGTGTAACCACACCCCCACAAATCTACGTCAGTTGGTGGTCTGATTTGACTAAGACCGCCCAAATGTATACGCAAGTAAGGTGGTGTACCTGTCAGTACAATTGAAGAGGAACCTGATGTTCCAAATATGGTAAGAGGCGTTACATTTCCGTCACACGCTTGCAGTATTCGACCAATCACTACGCACTGGATAACTGGCCAATCATAGCACACCTCGCTTTTCAGAGCGATGAGCTTTGTAAAAAATCTGCACGTTTCAGAGAGGCGGAGCAAAGAGGAGATACAAACATGCTCGGTATGTGAAAATACAGCGTTTTTGAACCTTAAATCGTGTATACACATTGCATTACATCTCAAACAAACGATAATACTCGTTTTAGCCGTGTCACATGACCCCTTTAATATGTTAAATATTCTTATCAGGTTTATCCGAGGCCAAATTCTCCACAGTATTTGAACCTGCCCTACACTTCTAGCTACCGTGTTGAAATAAAAACCTTCACAGACATTCTAATGGTCTCCATTAAATAACCACGATGAACATTTAACCTTTTTTAAAACCGTTACAACATATATTTGTTGTGTGTTTTGTGCATTATTCCAATGGATTGATTTGTGTTCTATTGGTTCCTATGTAGAATCCATCACATAGCAGTAAACACCATTATAGTTTTCAGTCCAATACGATTCCCATTATACCCATTACAGTAAATCCATTAGAGTTTCTGTGTTTTGGGCAGGGTTCTATTGATGTTTCAGCAGGGTATGCACAGGCTTGTATGTCAATGCAATATACTTATTTCAATCCAAGTGTCACACACAGACGCTATCAATACTCCAACAAACACTCAACATAAACATCCCTCATCCAGTCGGCCCTTTGAAGTCTTCATAATCCCAGCAGGCTTTGCTGCTAATTCGTAGTTAGGAAAGTGGCACTTAGAACCGAAGAGTGTGTAAAAAATGATGTAGTAATTCATGTTTGTGCTTGTATGGATTATACTTTCAATAAAGAAATGATTTGTGCAGATTTACTTTCACAAAGGAAACTGTCATGAACTGGGGAAGAGACAAGGCAGGGAGAACCCAATTGCAGGCACAAGACAGGAGGTGAAGGGGTTACCAGGGGTATTTATTGTACAAGTAACAATGAATACTACAAAAAGGCAAAACAAAACCCACGAGGGGGAAAACAAGACAGGATAAACAATAATATTAACAAGGACACTGACTAACTAAAACTAAGAAAACAAACAGTTTAACAACGCTACGCTACAAAGGGAGTAAGGAGTAAGGAGTAAGGAGTAAGGAGTAGTAAGGAGTAGGAGTAAGGAGTAAGGAGTAAGGAGTAAGGAGTAAGGAGTAAGGGAGTAAGGAGTAAGGAGTAAGGAGTAAGGAGTAAGGAGTAAGGAGTAAGGAGTAAGGAGTAAGGAGTAAGGAGTAAGGAGTAAGGAGTAAGCTACGGACAGGACCATCTCATGCATACACATACAGGAACTTCATACAATGAACCAGCACAGGACAATGAACACGAGGATGTTTTAAAGGGTGACAAACACAGGATCATAACGAGGAACAGGTGCTGGGGATTAAGCACTAAGGAGAGGCTGACGAGGAACGAGATGGCGGGAACAATGACGCAGACCGGAGAGAGAGAGTATGGCCAAATAGGTGCCAAAATAGTCTCTCTCCCACCACATAACTAAAGGCTATGCCATGGCTCCACAGAAAACCAAGAATAAAACATGACATGATAGTGGAACCATGACAGAAACAGCAGTACTTGCAAATGAATAGTGAAGTGTTAGGGTTTGGCCAGATGACCTATCACACAACAATACGCAGGAACATGTACAATGGAATCTTAATGTACATGTTACAATGACATCATCAACATTTTATAATGAAAAAATTTTCTGAAAAGTGCACAAAATAACAAAGACCTGACAGTTTGAATGTAGAGTCTACAGTAGGTGTGTTGTTGAGTGCAGAAACGTTTTGGAAACGTCAACACAACGTTTCCCGTGCAAGCACTATAATAATCATGAACGTCTTACCTGAGCTGAAGTTTGTCATCACGGTACCGTACCAAATTAAAAGGGTGAGAACTGGGTCTCTGAACCAAGTCCATCTCTACAGTAGAGGCATGCTGATCCCAGAACACAGTTACCCACTGTCTCACTGGCCAAAGTGTCAGGGTCAAAGACTGACATGCCCACACAAAGACCCACCTGCTGAACATGTGTCTGCGTGTCAGAGAAATGTCTTCATGTGTTTCATGGGTTCTCACACTTCTGTCACATCTAAGAACTGAAGTGGGAGATTTTTTCCTTCACTCTCTACAAGGGATTTTATGCACTACTTCAGGACCCAACTCAACTCCAGCGTTGAGTTACGCTTTGAGTTTTCATTTTTAGACGTGTCGAGTAAAGAACACACATTATTCCCATGTGCAACGTCTTCCTGTTTTGGAAACTAAGAATGTGTTAAAATCCATTAAGAAACATGTGTGATCTACCTAATCTCACAAGAGAAGGTAACTCATTTTTGGGGTGTTATGTACTGTGGGAATCTTTCAATAACATGATTTTTACAAAAAAAGCAAGCATGAAGGTCCATCTCTTAACCTACTGTAATGTCACTAGGAGAGAAGCAGATTTTTCGAGATTGTGTTGGTACGATACCGAGATAGCACATGTACGTCTGTAAGATGTCTGCTAAAGATCGGGAGGTCTGGAAAGCGACTCCTGTGTAAAAACGTCTGCTAAACATCTTAGAAAGAGCTGTCTTACATTTTAAATCATAAACATCTTGCAGACATCTTCTAGATGTCTATATGACATCTGACAGCAGACGTTTAGGAGACGTATTGCAGATGAGCAAACAATAAAAAATACGTCTTGCAGATGTAAATGCAGACATTAAATAGATGTCCGGCAGATTTGCGTGTTATCAGGGTCGAGGTCTGATCGACACCAAATGACTGCGCACCAATAAGCCGAATTAAACAAAATATGATCTATATTTGCACCTTTCTTTCTACGTCTCTCTCTGTGATGCTAACTGAGTTCGTCTGCCTCTGTAGCGTGTGCCAGGACGAGGTTAAATAGACAAAATACGCCAAGCAAATCGATGACTGGTGATATCAAAGTCTCTTTTATCCTGAGCCGTAACTGTTAACCAGCAGGGAAAAACGAGGGAAAAGAAAATGAGAGAGATTTGTCATTACTTTTCTAACGAAATAACTCTAAATAGCTCAATCGTGTCGCGCTGCCCGTGTGCGAAGGGATATAAAAGCAGGCTGGATGTTTTATTCAGCCGTACAAAAGAAGGTCATCTCGTGAGTCGTATTGTCAAGCCTTTGCCTACTTCCTCTCAGTGCTGCTTCTGTAATTCTTCTATCTTTATCTCTCACACCTTCTGCACCTCTCACCTTTAAATCTCACAGCTCGAGTCGTTCTCTCACTCCTCTCTATAATAGGGTTTGGACGGGGGCGTTGTGTGTGTTTGTGGGTGGGTGGTCCGTGCCTCGCCGCTCCGGTCTGACTGAGTCTAATTGCCGGTGTTGTGCTCCTAAAGTCATCCAGAGAGCCGCGGGGAGCCGGTGGGGGAAAATTGAACAAACATCACCCGTCAAAAGTGTTTCCACTCAGAGCGGCTGTCAGACTGCCCTGTTTACCTGCTACACAATTATCATCCGCCCCTGGGGAACCTTGCGGAACAACACATTCATCCTCCGAAGGGACGGAGGGGGGCTAGGGAGACGTGCGATGGTCGTACACAGAGGCGAGAAGGAGAACGCCGACAGAGTCTTGTTATGTGAGGATGGTGGGGAGTAAATTAAGCATACAGTCTGAGAGAGGTTGCGTTATGTTGCAACAGGGAGGCTAAAACTGCCACGAGGAGTTTTGTTCTGGGGCTGGTAAGATGTCTGCTAGAGATCTGGAAAACATCTCCTGTGTGGAAACATCTGATAAACGTCTTGGAAAAAGCAGTTTTACATACAATCTAAATCGTAACATCTTACAGACATCTTTGGATTGTCTATATGACATCTGACAGGAAACGTATTGCAGATGAGCAAACAATGAAAAAAATACGTCCCGCAGACATCAAATAGACATCTCTAATATGTACGTGTGCCATCACAACCCAGTCCCACGGGAATTCGTGAAATTGTCACGAACTGTAAACTATAAATTCGTGTTCATCAACACGTGTTTCCTCAACAGCACGACGATTTTTCGATACACAGACCGCGTGTGTATGTACATTTATATATTTCTAACCTGATATCAATAGAAGTCGCAAAGGCTAATTTAGCTAAAAATGCTAGCTTCACGAGGTGGCAAAGCAATGATAAATGGCTACCCTAACCCCGCCCCTAAACCTAACGTCACAGGGGAAAAGTCGTATCATAACAAAACATACGAATAAGATCGTAGGAAATAGGAATTCACACGAATGAGCCACTTTGTAAAATAGATATGAATTCCCATCAGATTGCATTGATATATATTTATACATATGAAAGATATCGTGTTTTAAAGTACTTTTGATGGAAAGTCGTGCCGGGTGACACGCAAGGATTGCGTGCTGACTGACACGAAAAAAAGGAAATTCGTGTCGATGAACACGAATGAATAGATTACGGTTCGTGACAATTTCACGAATTCCCGTGAGACTGCGTTGGCTATCAGCAAATGCTATGCTAATATATACAGTTTCTCCTCTGTTATCTCTCTTTTGTGCTATGTTTTTGCCCAGACAGCACAGGTACGTCTGTAAGATGTCTGCTAAAGATCTAGAGGACTGGAAAACATCTGAGGTTTAAAAACATCTGATTAACGTCTAAGAAAGAGCAGTTTTGCATACATTCTAAATCAAAAACATCGCACAGACGTCCTCTAGATGTCGAAATGACATCTGACAAGAAACATCTCAGAGACGTTATGCAGATGATAGAACAATAAAAAAATACGACTTGCAGATATGAGGTGAGATGTACGTGTGCTATCAAGGAATGCTATGCTAATATATGCCATTTCCTGCTATGTCATCTCTCTTGTGCTGTGTTTATGTACACGTGCTCATGTCTTATGAACTGAATTTATCAGACCAAAAACCAAATAAGGGTGGTTGTAAAGAATTCCTAGTGTGTGGTTTCTCTGGGCGTTTCGTGTGGGCTCTTGGAGCCGCTGACCTGACCCTTGGCTCAGTGGGACAGTGGGTCAGTGGTGCTGGGCAGCACCGCAGGGTTTCCCTTCACACATAAAGAGTGTGACCCCGTATGAACTATCGCTTCAACTCGATCTCAGGATCCATCCAATTCATTCACCAGAACTCTCCAGGCGAATCTGTCCAGCGCAACCCATATGTCTATTCATCACTGCTTATTAAATCTGCCCAAAAACCGGTGGGTGAGCTAATGCGTTTGCTCATTTGTCTTGGCAGCTCAATTGAGCATTGTTTCCGCTCCTGTTTTCCATAACCACCCACGCAAATTGCACACCCAAGTACTCTCATTATTCAAGCAAACCAACAGCGGGACAGAAGCTCTGGAGAGTTCACACTGATTCACCTCCATCAGGACTGAGGGAGGGATCAGGTCGGGAACGGGAGGGATCGTGACCCTAACACTTACACTGCACATCTACGCGAATGGACTTGATAGCAGCCACCCCCACCCCGTTCTCAGCTTTGCAGTAGTAGCGACCGCCCTGCACTCTCTGGATGTTAGGGATCTGTAAGGTCTCGTTGAAGATGGATGTTTCCTGGAACTTGTCAGAGGCGCTGCCTGCCGTTTTGGTCCACCGCACCTACAGGGGGCGACAATGAGAGACTCATGAGTTTGACATTTAGTAGAACCAGTTTCACTGTTGTATTTGTTTCATTATTATTTAAAGTTGATACTATTTAATAAAACAACATCAAACACAAAACTTTTTGCATTAGTACAGTAGTTAGTTATCTCTGTTAAAACAACAAAACATACAATTCTAGGTTACTCTACAAATTTATCTTTATGTGGGATGAAGTCAAATGACATCAAACTGCCATTTCCCGCAAAATCAGACTCAACAGCTCAAATTATAAATTATTATTATAAACTTAACGCTGCAAATCAGGAAGTTAAAGACATTTTTCAACTTTATTTTTTGTACTTTTACAAAAAATATAAAAACAAAAATATTTTTATATTTTGTACATTTTCTGTATTACAGTGTTTTTTTGTTGAAATTACAGATTTTTGTTTATATATAATTTAATTTTTTTGGCAATAGCTTATTTTTGTTTATTTACATGTATATTGTATTATATTGTTATTTATATATTAAATATAAATGAAATAATTTAATGTGGTTTTCTTGTCAATAACTTATTTTTTTGTTTGTTAAACCAAAGTTACAGATTTCTTTCAAAAATAAATCTTTATTGCTTTAAAGATTTATGTTTTTTACAAAAATAAAAAAAGCAATAGATTAAAACATTAAGGGGCGATTACCCGGACAGGGTTTAAGCCTAGTCCTAGACTAACTTAAATGTTAGATGTGTCTTGATCACAAATAACTTGCACTTACATATCTTGTCTCAGGATGCACACAGCATTGACTTTTTGTAAAGTATGTTTTTAAAAGTGACTTAAATATCCTAATTTAACTAAGGCCTAATCCTGCTTTAAGATAAACTTTGTCCGGGAAACTGCCCCTGTATGTCAAAACATATATGTATGTTGTCACTATTGGAATCATATACAAATAAAACATATGTTTGAAATGTTTTTAAAACGGAGAGCCCTACAGTAAAATAACATAAATTCAAAAAGGTTATAGAGATATCTATCCATGTACCAAAATTAAATAAAAAAATGTACTTGCTTTTGAAAAAGCAGATCTACAAAAAAAAACATGAAAAAATGTGCAGATTAGAGAACTGAAGGGAAACTGAATGAGTCTGACCTCACTGTAGATACAGCGGTCAGAATGTGTCCATAATCACACTCTCATTCATTCAATCACTCTTTTGACTCCTTCACACAATCTTTGCATTGAGCGTGTAAGGTCAAGTGAAAATCTCCAACCAAAGCCGTTGTAATCTCTCACACCTCACAGCCTCTGGACATCAGTAAGCTGCTTGCATTATAGCAGGGGTCACCTCTGAACACGGTGCCACGCGGGTGAGCAGGCGATTGTGGTTGGCAGCGCACGGGTCGGAGGAAAGGTTAGGACGTACGTGAAGGGGATTATGGAATTACACGGGCCTGTGTAAACGACAGGCTTTGTGTTTATTCAGGTTTATTTGCCTGTGGATTTGGGATGCAGCGCTGATCATTTATCAGGTGTAGTGGGTGAGAAATTAACACAGCCGAGGCAGAAATGTGATCTTGATGGGAATAACCTCTCCTTTTGGAGCGAAGGACAGAAAGCTGATGGCAAACGGTTTATAGTACTTTTTTAGTTCGACGTGAGTTTCTTAGGAATATGAAATAAAAGTCATTCAAATGTAAACAGCTAGAGTGCAACAGTAGGTTAAAAAAAACACTGTTTTTCCTCTACAAATGTATGTTATAGTGTGTTTAGTTTCAAATAAATTACTTAGGAATACAAAATAAAAGTCATTTAATTTAAATCAGCTATAAAGTGCAACAGCAGGTTAAAAAATCCAATTTTTTTTCATGCAGGAGAAATGTATGATATACACAATGTATTTCACCAAGAAGAAAGTTAATTTTTTTACATTTTACTATCACCAAATGTGAAGTCACACTTGGAATTATGGGAACACTTTTTTACTGCTTCTCATTGTAAAATTTAAGATGACTTTTTTAACATAGAAAAAAATATATTTTACTGTAAAATCACATAGATCATCTTCTTGAATGCTGTACAGACTTTCACTATATGGATATTCATATTCTTACTTTTTAACACCAAATAAATCAAATTATTCACCTGTAAATTTCGTAAAATGATTTACAGGTGTATAGACGGTTTCATCAGACGTATGCACCTGGCACTTAACTTCCAGTCTGTGTTTGGTTATCAGTCTGGATAGTTATATAACAATTCATTTTATGATTCATAATTAATATTAATATTTGACTGTTTATTAATTGTATTAACTTAACTACTCAACAGTTATTGATACTTTGCGTAGGTCTACGCTAATTTTGGGCCACATTGCGTCTGTTTATGTTGTTGCCGCTGAAATCGTCTATATGTGAATTTGACATCCGCTAAATAAAGTAACACTCTTTAACTGTAGTATCAATATTTCCGTTAAAAACCTTTTTCACAATGCTGCACACAGTGATTAACTAATAAACCCCAACACCAGTTTTCAGTTTTCAGGTGATTTCTTCCTCTTTGTTTGGTGTGACTTTCTAAAAAAACCTACTATTTGTTTTCTCAGCAGCCCAAAACTCTGCCATCAGTGCGTTGATTCATCACGGCTCTCAAAGGGCCGCCACTGGCAGATGTAAGACAGATGGCGTTGGATAGGCTATCATTACAGCGGCCTCGCACAGGAACTGAAAGTCACAGTGGTGCTGAAACTTTTGAAAGTCTCACTGACGCAAAGAGGACAGCGATGAGACAGGGAGGAGATCTGGAAGGAGGGTTGTGGGCAGACAGAGACGCGGATATGTTGCAGCTAGAGGAAACACATGAGAGGATGAAGAAATTGGTATTATAACGAATGAACCGATAAAGGGACCACACTGCCCTTCCTAACATCAACAGCTGCCACACATCAACATGTTCTACCGTTCCAGAGATCCCAACAGACTACGCCAACTCGCTCTTTCTTCAAAGACTCCTTTCTGCAGCTGTCTGCTCATGGGAGAGATTTCCCATGAGTCTCTGTAAGCTGTACAGTAACAGTCTTTATCTGTCTGCACTGAAAATTCAGATCGGAGAGAGAGCAAGGAAGGGGTACTTGCATATTCTTATTTACGGTAAAATGTGCAGATATTGTTGTTACCAAGAAAAACTATTTTTAAAGATTCTAAAAAAGGGTCAGATCATACAAAAAATTAAAAGTCGTTAATTTACTCATCCTCATATTCTTCCCATTTTTTGACCCCCCCATTCACTTCCATTGGATAGACACAAACCACTAAGGCATTTCTCAAAATATCTTCTTTTGTGTTATACAGAAGGAAGTCATACAGGTTTCAAATTAAATGAAAATGTATTTGTGGGTAAACTATTCCTTTAATAAATAATATAGTCGCTGTTACCTAATTTCCTAAAACCTATCCATAAAAAAATTGCCAGATTGTTGTACAACTTAGTCATTTAAATTAATAATTAATACTTACATATTAAGTATTTAATCCTTATAAAGTGTAGTAAATGTCGACTACTATTTTTTGTTTTTCTTTCTCATTTTCCCCTGTATAAACCATCTGATTTTACATAACTGCGTTAGTTTCGTGTTTCTCACTTCACTCAACGATCTCTTTGTTCTCGCATAATCCGTCCTTCGGATGAGACGTTAAACCGAGGTCCTGACTCCCTGGGGTCATTAGAGATTCCATGGCACTTCTCGTAAAGAGTAGGGGTGTAACCCCGGTGTCCTGGCCAGATTCTCTCCACGTGTCAATCATGGCTTCCTAATAATCCCCACCCTCAGAATTGGCTCTATATCTCTCTCCTCTCCACCTATAGCTGGTGTGTGGTGCCGTTGTACTGTGGCTGCCGTCGCATCATCCAAGTGGATGCTGCACGATGGTGGTGGATGAGGAGAGTCGCCCCTCATACCATTGAAAAGCGCTTTGGGTGTATAGCAATATACACAATAAAGCGCAATATAATGTAAATGCTTCATTCATAATATCATATTTTCAGCTCAAACCAATATTTAGTCCATTTATTCAGTTAGTCCGACTGTACATTATCTCTTATTGCACTGCTTTGCCAATACAAACGTACAGAAAATGGACCTGAGTGAGAGAGATAATGGCTTTACACTAATACACAGTGTAAAGATAATCTGAAAACGTTCAGCTTCTGTATGTAGCCATCACTCTTGACTGATTTAAAAAACTCGCAGATAAAAAAGCAGCGAGGAACATTAAATAGGCTTACAGTAGCAATAACCCCGCTCTAATGCTGAAGAGGACACCACCGTCCAGATTTAAGCAGGCTTGACAGGCATTAAGCAATAAATGTCTTTCTGCGGATGCTTCGCTTGAAACGGTGTCACTCGCAGAGGACTTAATTTATAGAGGCAGTTATGGGATAGAAAAAACATGAAAAGCCATGAGAAAGCGAGTGAGAGAGAGAGAGGAATGATAAAAGCAGTAAAGAGAAAACTAGTAAAGAGAGAAAGATCAGATTCTGCCAGCTCATCTCTCGTCCTGAACTGAGTCTCTGATGGCTGAAATCAATCCTTATCAAATAACAGAAAGCACTGCAGAGCATTTAAACCTCTCCATGTGTACACAAACGGAAGATCTGTTAAACATCCCACACCGAAACAAGAGGTGTGAGGTGGACACAATGACCTTTCATAACTTCATGCATCTCACAGCTTTTGTTTTTAGGTAGATGACAAGTCAAAAGTGGTAATTCTGAACAAGTTTCATGAGACAGAATTCTGAGACTCAGTACACAAACCCATCATGATCTCGTACCCCAGACTGCCCGCCCACAGTCTGTTCGCAGTACTAGTCGCTGGGTTCGCTGAAGGTTACGCCACTGAACGATTCAAAGATATTCCAGAGTTTTGTTCCAGACACTTGAGTCAACAAAATATCCTTGAGCACAGTTCAACTCATGTCTGATTTCAGACTAAACCGCTTCTCAATACTGAATAAAAATGAACTCATCATTGATCATTTGGAAGTCTCCTGGTGTTTGAGCGGATTTATGGGAACCAGAGGTGAACCAGAACCTTTAACAAATTCACACAGGTATCTGTAACATCGGTGATGTTCTGCAGTCGTTTAATACAGAGCATTGAGTTCAACACGTCAGACTACCAGGGGAGGGATTCAGTGTCCTTCAGATCAATTTCAGAGAGTAATAACTGGAAGAAGAAACTGGATCACAATGATGATGAATATATGAATAAATGCAAAAAGTGCAATAATCATCGCGATTCAGTTTCCGCTTTCAGACACTGTTCAGCTTTTATCCAAAGGGACTTTTTATGTTTAGCATTAGGTACGTATAAATATATATATATAGGAATATAATAGACATTTTCAAAATTATTTCAGTTTTTCTAGGTCAAATGCTCATTTTGATTTCAATCTGTAAACTGCTAACAATGTGTCTCCCAAATTTCAAATAAAAATATTGTATATTTGCATTTATTTGCAGAAAATGAAGACTGGAGAAACAGGTCAAAATAACAGAAAAGATGCTCTGTGTTTTTCAGACCTCAACTACTTCAAAGAAAACAAGTTCATGTTCACTTTTAAGCAATACAACAGTAATATTTCTACACGTATTTAGGAAACGTTCAAATGTGTATTTTATAAATTAACCTGGATTTTTATCACAGTTTTCATGTGTCTTGTCATGCGGATGACTTTGTCCTGAGGTTTGATTTTGTTGAAATTCAACAAACATTGGACAGGAAAGGCCACAATACGTCTAGAAATTATGATTAAATGAAAGTTTGAAATGGTCTCTTAAATTTTCCACGGCTGTACATAGTACATATAAATTAAATATAAAAAGTTAAAATATATAACAATATAACATAATTCGTCATATTTATACCATATTTTATAATACGTATTATATAAGTATCTAATAAATACATGTAAAAACCAACCGACAGGATGTCCTTTACAGATATGGTATAAATATACATATGGCTGAAATAAATAAAATACAGAACTATACTGAAAATACCCAACAATATTAATAACAAATCATAATAAATAAATCAAATGGATACCCCTAAACTCTGTTTTTCGTCATGTATTTTTTAAAACTTTACAGTAGCATTCCAAAAACATCAAACATTTCTGACCGAGCCTCTCCAGCACCCAAACCACCAAAGGTACAGCGAGACATCTGTTACAATTTAAAACATCCTCGTCTCACCCTCCTCCTCTAATTCCTTTTCTCTCGTGGCCAATCAGAGGCTGTTAAACAGCGCTTCTGCGCGAAGCCGGCTGGTGTAATGCATTTAGATGCTGCGCACACTGAGGTGCCAATAAAAAAGCTCAGTTTCTGGAACACTCCACCACTGGGGGCTTTACCCTCACTGCTTTAATATTCCTTCTGCTCTGTGTCTCTCACCAACGCACCCTTCATCTGGACCACAGATCATCTTCCTTTATCCTCTATGCTGTTTCCTCTCCTTCTTCATACCGGGCGCGTAAGAATGATCTGAAAAGATGGGGACGGGGCCTACACTGTAAACCTTATTAACTTCCCTCATGAATATTAATAGGGTGATGTAGATTTTTTAATGTAATCCCAAGTGAATTCTTTAAAGAAAGGAATTATGAATCTTAGGAGCTGTGATGTCATTGGTGGGTTTTTTTTATTGTGAAAAAATTATAATTTAAAGCAAAAGCTCTGTCTGTTGTACATTTCATATAATTGTGATTTATAACGTTTGGTTTACAAACAGCTACTTTTGAAGGGCAGTCTATGGAAAAGCGTACTCTAAAAACAACCAGCAGAACCATCACTATTGGATTTACCATGCGATGAGCTTATCATGTCCTTCCCCAACTTCTTATTTTTATAGGAAACAATCCAAGAAAAAAAAAAGTGTGCTTAAACCATAATAAGTGTTTTAAATAATATTATTCCAGCAACGCCCTTCTCCTCATCCACGCCTCAAGCTTTTATGTCGTATGACCTTGCGCATCCTCATCAGAAGGTGGTGAGATGTTTCTTGCCATCTGATCTTTCTGTTTTCTGAACTGTATCGATTCCTCTCATCTGAACTATCAAGGACAGAAACCCAACCCAGACGACCCCCTCCCCTTCGCCTGCATCATCTCCAACTTCTTCGACATTCTCTTTTGGTTTTATGCCTGTCTTTGTTCTTTGCTCTCTGATCGGAGCCCAAGGTTGCAGTGACCAGCGGTATGAATAAATAATGTGCGGAGCAGGATCTCTTTCAGAAAAGTCATTTAGGGTGCTATTGTGTTACTAAAAGCTGCGCATTTAGTCGACAGCGTCCGTGTGACAGAAACGCTATAGGATGTGAACCGCTAGCCGCGTGGAGCAGCTATACCTCCAACTACACCAGACCTTCCAGATGACCTCAAATACACAATCTCTGTTGTGTCTTAACAATTCTAGAACAAGTCTGGAATATTTATCATCAAATTAAATTCAAGATCCAATGATCTAAGTCAGGGGTGTCAAACTCAGTTCCTGGAGGGCCGCAGCTCTGCACAGTTTAGCTCCAACCAGCTCTAAAGCACACCTGCTTGGAAGTTTCTAGTAATCCGGAAGATGTTGATTAGCTGAATCAGGTGTGTTTGATTAGGGTTGGAGCTAAACTGTGCAGAGCTGCGGCCCTCCAGGAACTGAGTTTGACACCTGTGATCTAAGTTATGCTAACTACGTTAGTTTCACTTTTCTTTAGTCTGCCTCATTTGTGTCTATTTCTTATCTCCCAATTACATTTAGGATACACCTAAAACAAAACAACGCTACAATTTTAAAATGGACACGATAAAAAGTCAATAATGCATTCATGCCATTACAAATAATAAAAAAAAGTTTTACTAATAAACAAAAGTAAGTTAACTAAACATTTAAATGATATAAAAATGAATCAAACCACAGCTGATAAGTGAGAAGATACAGTATTTGTCTCCGGAGATTTAAAAGAGCGACCACTAAGAAATGCTTTTTTTCTCGAGGCAATGTCTGATGTAATTGACCTGAATTGACCTGAATTGACCTGACATGTTACTCATTCCCTGACTACAGAGGGTTAATTTTACCAGCTGGAAGGATCAATGTGCAAACCCAGGGTCTGCAAGCATAAAAAATTTAGCAGATTCCATACTAAACTTGTCCCGAATGCATAAAACATTACACGGGATGTGTTTGCTTTGCTGAGAAGACCAACTCGTAATGAATTTCCTTTCACTTGGCTCTGCCAGGCAATGGACCAACACCTCCATCTCTTTACCAGTGTGGTCTCTTTGATGGAAGATAGTTCAAATGTGTTTATTAAAAAAATCAAGAAGCAGAATTGGTCAGATTGGTCACTCTCATCGCAACATCATCACGATCATCAGAAAAAAAGGTCAACAATCTGTCCTGATTCAAAATCAGATATACACTCCATCAGACTCCTTGTCCTTAATCATCCGCCTCTGTAAATCGAGCACACGCACCCGACTGGAGACGACAGAGAGAAACAGAGATGAGAAGCAATTGCTATTGATTCATTTAAGTCTCTATTCAAGTATCAGACCTTTCGTACATAGTAGGCATGTGCCAAACATGTCAAAAACACATTTTCAAAATCAACCAGTCTGTGGGATGCCTGAACAACAAGTCAACGATTGGTCTTAAGGGAGCCCTGAATAATTTGACTGGTTTCGTGTTTATCTGACCCAATAAAATCCATTTAGAAAGGAACAGAATTAAGGGCTTTTGAAACAGCATCTTAAGAACAAAACACATCACTCGGTCCAAACAGCACAAGATTCACAGGCCTAAGGTGTTTATATGAACAGTTGTGGCCGAAAGTGATGTCTGGAGGGTATCTTTGTACAATATTTGCTTTTATTTCGCCATCAGGTAAGATCAACCATCAAAATGTAAGGCGCGTGGTACAAAATTGGTTGAAGTATTTATTTGACAAGAATATTAGGCAAAAATGTAAAACTACAGCATATAAGAAAAGATGAGTTTTATACTAATACAGAAAATTGCATAAAAAATGTATTGAGTTTTGACTTAATAAGCTTCGTGCATGTGTTGTGTGTTATTTTTTCCGAAGCCTCCATAACAATTCTCAGTTTACACTACAAGCACATATATACTGCACACAACATGCATACAAACCTTTTAATACATCTTTAATAGTATATGTGGATAATGGACAAAGATTTCAATTGTCACTATTGGCCACTATATTGTATATTCACGACTGTAGCACCGTTGCTGTGAAATAAATGTTTATTTTATTTTAATTAAAATTGTTTTCTATTAAGAATGTTACCATGCAAAGTGTGTAACAGCTAAAGCACATCATGCTGCACAGCAACCTAATTACAGCACAGCTAAAAATATAAAACTCAATAAATAATACATATATATTTGATCACAGTGCTCATCTGTACGCATTTACATGCATATATGTATACGTATGTCTGCACTTATAAAACATACACACATATATATATATGAAGAGTTTGGTTCAAATATGATAATAATTTTTATGGTTATCATGTTTACTGTGTTTTATTGGGTAAGTAAGCTGTTTTTTTGTAGTTATTATGGCTGAAATCAAATCAAATCAACTGCAGTTTGATTGATATTAATTGAAATGCACAACAAAAAACATGATTTTTGATCAATCTCAAAAACGGACTTATCTCATTTTGGAACCAAACTCTTCCTGTATAAAATCTGGGTACACTTCTCAGTCTCACTAATTGATTTCTCAACCGTTGTGACCAAGTTTCTAGTAAATATACTCATTCAGTTCATTTGGAACTTTCCATCTTGCCAGTTGTATGAGTGTACACTGTATCCGAGTTTCCTGAATGGCATACAAGTCTTCTTGCAGCCCATAATTAAAATTAAACTACGGCAAATGGGTTGAGAGCGTAATGGTCATGGTGTGTTTGCGATAGCATTCTGACGGCAGAACACATCATCATGAAGACGGCTGACCTTTACAGCATCTCTGCTAATCAAAAGGAGGAAAAAATATGATGTGGTAGAAAGCGAGGGGTATCATGTTTTCGGTTGCAGCTCAAGAACGCCAATGCAGCGAGAAACTTTAAACTCCCTGTGGGATGCAGCACACAAACACCAGAACTGTGTCCTCATCGTCCTTAAGCTGCCGATACCATCACTTTTTAGCACTAATCATTTAAAGGCCGTGGGTTTGATTCCCATACGCAGTGAGTTGTTACACACATCATCCGCAACCACAACAAAACGCCCTTTATCTTTTACTCCATCCACATGCATAGAACCAGACTTCTATAGCATCCTCTGGAAGGGAGTTCATTCAAAAATAAAAAAAAGTATGTGAACATTTACTCATCCTCATGTCCTTCCAAATCTGTGTGACTTTATGCAGAACACAAAAGAAGATATTTTGAAGAACGTTGGTAACCAAACAACATTCGATCCCATTGACCTTCACAGTATGAAAACAAAACCACTGACACATTTTTCAAACTTGTTCTTCTTTAGTATTCCACAGAACATACATATGCAAGTTGTAAATGACATGAGGATGAATAAATGATGATTTTGGGGTGAACTATCCCTTTAAGCGCTGCTGCTGTCTGTTCAAGCTTCAACATATAATCCAACCACCGTTCTTAAAGTACTCAGAACAAACAGATTCCAACTTTTTTGATGTCCGAGGTTAGCTATTCATACCTGTTTGTCTATACATCTTTTTTGATACGGTTACAATATTTTAAATGAGCTTTTCTGTCTCGTATCGAACCTACACCACTAATCTGATATATCCTCATTGACATTTGACGGCCTTCTATACTTTATACACACTGAACCTAATAACAACACATCAATATGGAGGGCAAAACATTCTATTTACATTCAATTCAAAAGCCATAAAGACGCAACCAAAAATACACACATGCACACTATCTAGTGAACCACGGAAACCCGGCACCGCAGGCGATACCAGCCAACGGGACATGCAGTAATGTTCTCATTAGTTTATATTCAGACAGCGTGACTAGATTCCCACTCTATATTATTCTTCTATATTAAGTCTGTTCTCATTGCAATGTCCTGACATTTTTAATGGAAACTGCGCATCATGGTTTAGAATAGAATCTTCCTAAATCTGAGGACTCAATTCTGCACAGCAAGAGGACCAACTGATGGAATTTAGAGCGGGTATTTTTGCTGGCGCATCATCTAGGGCTAATATATGTAGACAGGTATTTGGGGGGCTGTGTGTGTGTGTGAGGGTCTTTAATAAGTGATCTGATAGCAGTGGACAGAGTGCCTGTGGGAGTCACACATTCATACCTCCTACTGTTATCAACTCACTCGTACCTTATAAAACGTATACAAAAACACACACGAGCGCTATACATTCACTTGTCTCAGGGACAGTAAATAAGGATATGTGACAGGTACGGGTCACCAGTGTGTCTGCGGTAGTGGTGCTTGGAATACGAATATATCTTGTGATAAGTGAACTAGTAAAAAAAGATGAAAAAAGCAAATTTGACCCTGGACCACAAAACCAGTGAGCGTCAGTAGTGTAGTCGGGGCCGTACGCACGTATAGTCCGTATACTTACTTTTTCCATAACGCTGTTTGCGTGTAATGACTTCTGAAGATATATATTAGCGTTTACCCTCGGTATACCCACTTGTTTTACTGCTTAAAACGTCTCCAAGCTGCTTTTCCTTTTAACTTTATTGCCTTTTTCTTGTTTTGTTGTTAAGCACGCGGTTCTTTCATTCAGTTAGAGCATTTCTTTAAAAAAATACACAATATTTCCCTACGTTTTCACTGTATTCTCATTCCCTTTACAGTCATTTTAAACCTCCTCGTAACTTTTATTCTACGTTAAAAAGGTAAAAAGTATTTTCACTACAACATAGGCCTACTTTATACATTTATATCTTCCCCACAGGTATTCACACAGATATGGAAGTGTTGGCAAGTCACAAGTCAAATCTTGCGTATGTTTTTACGTAATCTTGTGTATGTGATGCGTTAAAAACATATGATGCTTAGTACAAAAATCAACAGTACTGGCTTAGACCTGTTTTTTTCCCAATGCTATAACTTCATAATCAAAGCATAAGTGCAATAAATGGCATATTAAAATGTAATAATTGGCATGTCACTAGTAAAAACAAACACACTCACTTCTATCTTTTTGGCCATTTGGGGTCGTGGGTAATGATTTTATAAGATACTACACCAATTTCTATGCCAAAAATCATTAATGTATTGAGTAAAGATCATGCTCCATGAAATTATACATTTCCTGCCGTAAATATATCAACATTATTTTTGTGAGTTGATGCAGCAAAATCGCAAACAAAAATGTCCAGAAACACACCTACCTTCCCGCTCTTAGGGAATTACCCACTCGAGTTTGGTATCTATAAAAACTCTTCCACAACGTCATTACAGCGGTAAGCCAGTAGAGAGCATCAAAACAGACCTGTTTCTTCTTAGCAACGGCCTGCTACAGCGCCTCTGATGGACAACGTTATAGGCGATTTTCTCAATATTTAGATTTTTTTGCTCCCTCAGATTTCAGATTTTCAAAAAGCGGTATCTTGACCAAATATTGTCCTAACAAACCATACACATTGACCACTGGTTTTGTGGTCCAGGGTCCTATGTATAGAAAAGATGCAAGTCACTGGAAGGAATCAAACTTTCCACCACTAGTCTGCGGAGACACGACAAACATACTTAAATAAGTCTAAAATGAAATAGAATAAAATATATTACATGTGGATATTATAGTATTACCATATACGCTTATTCTTAATTCTACACATTTAAATGAATGCGCAGAATCCCATATGAAAATATGGGATTTTCATAGCCTATAGAATAAAACCTTATGAAAGACATCAAAGATAACAAAATCATTACGATAGAAATCAAATGTTAGACTGTTTTAGCCCCACACTTGAAATATCTGGAGAAATGCTTTAGATGTAGGCCTAATATCCGCCCCTGGTATTTATGGTGTGAAATGTGTGTTTGTGTTCACCTGTGGCCGCGGATGACCCTTCACCAGACACTGCAGGACTAATGTGTCTCCTTCTCTGATGGTGTAAATTCTTTCACTGATGTTGTCCTCCTTCACCACACACGCCTGACCAGAATGCACGATCTGAGCGTTTGCAGTAGCTGATGGAACGAGAGAGAGAGAGAGAGAGAGAGAGAGAGAGAGAGATTACTCGCTGACATTTTCACCATTCCACACATATGAACTGTTGTCAATGTGAAATGTTATGGAGTAAATACCTTTTCCAGATCAACAAAAATGAAAAGCCTGAAAATGTTTCGTCCAACACAGTCGTCAAATCGTATTCAGTTTCAGGAATCTACAAGCCATGTATTGTTACATCATGTCAATTTGGGGTCAGAAGAATATAAGAATAAACCATGGCAGAATTTTGTACTATATTTCCAACATGCAAAGAGTTTTGAGAAGTCGTGCGGCATATGCATCAGTACAACTGACAGAATGAAATCAATAAAGAAAAAACACTCAATTCATTTGTAAAGTGCACATCCACATTGGCTTTACAGAAAAAAGATGAAATATACAGTATACTGTGCAAGCGTTAGTATCCCCCCCACAAAATGTTCAGTTTACATTTCCAAACATTTCTCTTGCCATTATTTGTACTCCAGTGAGATTTTTGTATGCATAAAGAGTCTGACGACAGCCGGTGTTCCACGCAGAGCTCCGGTCACCATCACGAGTCTGTCTATTATTACACGAAAAAAAGAGAAACAACTGAGACAGACTAAGCTTGGCTTTAAACCAGAAGAACTGTGGCAGTGACTCCAACATGCTTGAAGAAACCTGACCAGATCTCTGTGTCAACCTGCTGTAGACTCCTTGTGCATACCAAAATCTCACTGGATTGATAAAATAGTGGCAAAAGAAATGTTTGGAATCGTAAACGTAAAAGTGTCAATTCCTACTAAAACACTACAGTAAAAGATAAAAATAGCAGGCTTAAAGCTCTTTTTTGGGGTAAACGTACTAACGTGCCCAAGACTTTTGCACAGTACTGTGTTCATACACATCAAATAAATGTATATAATTTTGGATGTATGCAAAACCACACTCACAATCGTTTGTATTGACTGTGTTTGCTTGCATACAATACACACAAAAAGATCTCTACAAATTCGATCTACACAAATACCATTGTTTCAGGCACAATAAGATCAGGTCAGAAATAAACGCTGAGTTCAGATCGAGTCGCCAATGAAGATTCGTTGAAACCGAAATGATGCACAACAAAACTTTCTGGTCAACATGCCCGTCCACGAATGAATTCATTTTCATTTCTGAAGCACTTCAGGGCCATTTAACCTCTGGCATTTCATTTCAAAGGTTTAATCCCTTTCAAAAGAGGGACAGAGGAAACGCTTTTACTTTAACAAACATTAAAAGAAATTACCATAAATCAATATACAGATACAGACATCCCTGCACACAATGTTCTGCACCTCTACACCGAGGTTGACCAAGAGCTGAGCAAATGAGCGATCGGGTCCTTCAGTGACAATTCGGAGGATTCACGTCTGAGATGTTATATTTTATAAACAGATTTGAAAGAAATAGCGTTTGCATTGTTTGGCACTTTCACACACATGTACTCTTTGTAAGTCGCTTTGGCTAAATGACTAAATGTACATGTATGGTTAATTGTGCGAAAAATAGAATTTATCCGTCGATATCCTATCCATCAATCTACGTATGTACATATTTATTGTGTAAAATAGAAAAGATGTGACAGAATAATATGTGATACAGATTGCAGACGACAACCTCCCATGTTCCTTGAAGTCTACCATCTTTAACATCTTTCATAGTGGAGTTTGCTATCTGGATGTGCTGCTGCTCCCTTCAGCCCCGAGCAGAATTCAAAGTCGGGACCCTCGGGAATACCGGCCAGAGATGCGGACAGCTGGGCCCGTCGGTCACTGCCCGGCAAACGCTTTGATAGCGAAGAGGAACGTATCCACTACAACAACCCACAAGCTGTAAACGCGAGGCATTAGCATTTGAAAGGGAGTCCGGGTACAGGAAGTGCAAGAGGCGTATGGAGATGACCAGAGACGTTTTATTTGTGAGTGCGGTCAGAGTCGAGCGGACGTCAGAGGCCAGACTCCAGCTCGAATTAATGACGCTCATTAGAGGCACAATGAGGCTCGTGCAAACGCTGTCAACAACCGCCGAAAGAGAACGAGACGCGCACGCTTTTAAAAAACCCTTTACTCAGCACATGTGCCGTCATTCTGTGACATTCCAAGACAACTTTCATTCATGCAAAACTTGGAAAACACCATTTTTAGAGCAGGTAATTGATAAAAACAGTCATGGGAAAAAGTTGAGAATATTTCTAAAATGAATATATTTCTAGTTTTTATTATTTAGGCTGCGACCTGTCATTTTCGACTGTTTATCGCCATCTCTCTTGGTAACATAATACCGCAGGTTACTTTACAACCTTTACGTGGTTTATAGTCAAATGACGTCAAACGGACTCACACGAAACTTGACACAACAGCTCAAATGATAAATCCTCATTATAAGCTTACCATTGTAAATCATTGTATGTTTGTCGTTTAAGCCCCAAAAATGTTGGATTGCACTTTGATTGATTTTAAGAAACACAACGTGTGGCATTTCTGTTTAAACATTATGCAATTGACAATCTCAAATTCATTCTGAAATAACTCAATGTAGTTTGTATAGCCTTATGGCACCGATTTGGAAACCCTCAAAGATACTGCGTGAGCGTCCATAAGGATGCGTAGGAGAATATAAAAGTGTGGTCGATAAAGAGGTCCACTCAAAGACAGAGCCAACGAATTTCTCTCTGATGTGATTATTATTGATCCGTTAAGCGTGAGGTGTGTGTTTGTGTGTGTGAGGTCGTCGTGTTAACAGCTGTGGGTACGCCACATAATGTGTGGATGGCTGGACCTCACATCTCACTGGCCTTTCGCAGCAGGTGTGAATGTTTTTGTGTGTGCGTGTGTGTAAGCCCCAGATTGTTCGACACAGTATCCCTCTCAGCAGGAAAGAACGCCCGGCGTCAGGGATGAGCTCTTTAACTCTGCACCCGGGTCAACATCCATCACTGTCACACTGACCCAGTGCATCGTGGGCTGAAGACAAACACATCTCCACATCAGCATGCGGCGGTCGCTCGGCAACCGCACCACTGCGGGTCGACTACCAATAGGAACGAAACATCAGAGAGAACGTAGCAGCCTCCGTGTAGTCTGGATTAAGATTCGAGTTTTGAGCAGCAACACCGATAATTACAACCTTATAAAGTGCACGATGTGAGAGAAAACATGCAAGAGATGTTTTTAAGACCGGCTCTCTTCCAGAACCAAAGGGATGCTTTGTTGTCTATGGCTTACAAAGCAGAGTGGTGTAAAACACAGACTTTAAGAACTGTCTGTCTTTGGGTTCTGGAGTTTCATGAGAATTTGAATGAACTGAAGGGTGTTGGAGTGACAATAAATTGAGTTAAAGGAATTCAACAACAGAGAATATGCAAACAAATACAAAAACAATGATTCACAGACGTAAACACAAATGTCGAATTTGCCAAAAAAACTATATTTTTTGCATTTTCTTGTCATTTTCTTCCACCTCAGATCTGCTTCCTTTACGTCAATGTTCAATTTACAATTCTAGATTTTACAAATCTCATTTGCTTCGAAATTCAGAAGTTTAGGGTATGCCAATTCAATCACATTTTTGTAACTTTGTTTAATGATTTATGATTTTCATTGACACTATTCTGTCTGGTTAAGAAGGTTACGTGTTATTTACCGACTGTCATTTATTTGATGTGGCTGTACAATCCCAAATAAAGCCCCTGTCTATAAAACCCCATAATCACCTGAAATAATAAACAAACATCTCTTTGATATCAATCAGATATGAATAAGAAGACATATGTGCGGCATGTGTGCACTGAAATGAATGACAGCTACTTTATTTAAATATGATGCAATGCAATTTCCAGCACATTTAGTGGCTGGTTAAACTACTGTAAATTGCAGTGAAGAACAAACAGATTTTGCTCTGCACAACGCACATGAGCTTGGCATCCATTTAGCAAATTTGCCGCTAAACAAGGCGTCGTAAAGCAGATGTGATGTACAATCTCCTATGGCCAGGGCACTGCCAACCGGGCATTCGGTCTCTCCACGAGAACCAATCTCCTGCCTACTGTTTTTTTCTCTTTCATCAGCCCCGTCTATCCATCCATACGGACATACAACCATCCATCTAAATCTAAAGCAAGCAAGGCTCCCTCACTTCTCGCTCTCTTTCTGTGAGTTATCAAACTAGTCTCAAGCCAGCGAAGGGGAACTGCTGGAGGGAGGGGGGGAGAAAGAAACAAAACAAATGGAGAGCGGCATAGTGAGATGGAATATAAAAACAAATCAATAAGAGACACACACACACAAATAAATGAACACAGCCATCCGAGTACACACACACAAGCTCACAACAAGAGAGAAGGTGATTCGAGCCGAAACACTAGAGAGAAAACTGAAGCAGGAATGCATGACAAATTGAAGAAGAAATAAAACTTCAAAGAAAAAAGAAAAGACGACAATGTCTGTAAGGGAAGCGTGTGAGGATGTTTTGATTTCCCTGCATGACAAATGGATTCTTAAAAGTGTAAATATTTCATGCAGTGTTTCAACAAATATAAAAACTATACATTTCATTAGCACGTCACTCGAAATATCGGTCAACCCTTAACTGTAATTCCCTTTTATATTAGTTTTTGTTCTTTATTCCCCGGAGCAAACTGAGAGAACAATGTTTAATCTTGGGATAACCTGTGCTTATAAAGTCCCCAAACAACAGGATGAAAAATGCATCGCTCGGAGAAGATTACACCCAACAAATGAGAGCAGGTGTGAGGACGGCTGCTGTGACTGATGACCCGAGCCGCCGTGCGCTCCACCTGCACCCACGGCCCCCTGGGAATATCTCAGCAGCGCTTCTGAACGACTCCAACTGTTGCTCAAAGTTTTCTAGAGCATCTCCTCCTCTCTGACTCTCCTCCTGTATGCGCACGCTCGCCACATAAATCATACTTGATGCGCTTGTGAGGAGCTTCATCAGATCTACCGCTTCACTCACTTCCTGCAGTCACACACTTATTCATCTCTACTGCGTCTAACCCGCAGTCCCAGGAGAGCGAGAACGACAGAGAGAGACCGACAGAAAAAGAGCGAGAGACCTAGAAACAACACGAGAGTGAGAGAGCAAGAAAGAGAGAGGGGGCAACACAGAGAGAAAGAGAGAGAGGAGTGAACGGCAAGGAAAGGAGAAATTAGAACAACAAAGCGGGGAACGAGAAAGCGAGAATCTTTGTATCTTCGAAGAGTATTTAGTTTGGTCAAATTTATAAAAGAGAGATACAGCTGTACGATTATTTCCAGAAAAAAAGAGGGGATGGAACTATAGCACGAGCACACAACACATCATCGCATTATCCCTTCATGTTGTGTACATTATGCACGTACGCGCCGATTGCCAATAAAACACAGACATATGACTTAGTTTGACTTACCTTGTCCGGCATCTTTAAGCGCTGAGACCGCGCCATCTATCCATTTCAAACGATCTCCAAATCCAGCCTTATATCCACCGTTTATATAACATTCATCACCGAAATGCAGTGAGCAAACAAACACAGCTAAACTTCCGTCAGCCGAGTGAAGCGGCATTGATGGGCTTGCTGCTCTTTCTCACATTGGTTGGTTGACGCGTGGGCCTGCTTTTCCGGGAGAATTGCCGATAAAGGAATAGGATCCCTGTCACGAAACAGGAGTTTCCGAAGCAAGTTGGAGTGCTGGGGACGAGTATCGAGCACAGAAATACTACGTCATACGTCCGACTTGTTTTTTTAACAAGTTGACCATGAGAAGCATGAGAAGCCAGCACGTTTAACGGTGCAAAGATGTCAGAATGCATGAAATAGCATGTTACCCCATCTTTAACTCAATTCATTTTCCAGTCAATTTCCCTGTTGGACCTGTATCACCGCCTCGTGTTTACTGTATGTCAAGTCAATGTTATAAGTACCTCCACACACTCTGTCAACACTACACCTGACAGAATTTATCGACTGACAGAATAAATGCTGACACCTGTGATTCATTTTAAAAGCCTTTTTAAAAACCCTTAGGCATATATCACACCAAATAACTGGACTCTGCTGTTTTTTACCCCCCTGAACAACACTGTATACACACTGTAAAGTCAGCAACTAACAGTTATAAAAGCCCTAAGATGTTACAACCAAAACCACTGCGTTCAAGAGTAAAACTCCAGAAAATAAGATGATGACTTTGTAGTTGGTAAACTTCCATGCAGAGATTATTTATTTTAAGACACGAAACTATTCACCATCGATTTTACTCACATAATCTGATGCAATCTGAGAGAATAGTTAATACCCAAACATTGTAATGTAAAAGAAGGCATTATATACCAGTAATTGTACGTGGTCTAAATTGTCTAAATTATGAACACCGTGCACAGATAAACCGAGAACGTTAAGACCAAGAAAGTGTATAAAAAACGAAATAGGGTCAATTGCAATGTCATGTTATCTGTAATAAGACGACCAGCCTCGTCCTGCTGTATTAAAGCCATTCATCTCAGTTGTGAGAGAGCTTGGCTGTCCATTACTGCTGTGTGAAAGTAAACAGGGACGCGGGGCGCTGTGAGGATTCGTGAGGGAACAACCGAGAAGATGAGAGCGAGAGTAAATTTGCGCGATCACTACGGTGACAGTTTTACTGGCAGTGACAGAAAGTGATTAAATTAGCAACGTGAGGACGAGAGCGACCGCAGCCCTGGAGGTAATGTTGGAACTGTCCTTCTTTCATTCAAAATGATAAAACACTGCAGTCTGTTGTTGAAAACAAAATAAAAAGCAATATCTATCCAAACTACGCATAGACTTCTAATTGAAACTAGCCCAAAAACACAAACATATGAAACGTATGTTAAATGCACACTGCACAGTAAGTTATTTTGCATAAAAAGCATCTGCAAGCATGCATTTAACACATTTTCAATATTTCAGAAATATTAAAATAATATGGAATTTATATTTAACATATTTGGTATGCTGTATATGTATAATCTAATGAGAACCACTAATGGGATTTTACAAAAAAAGAGAATTGACCAAAAAAGAGAGATGCAGTACAGCAATGAGACTTTGGGAGGAAACAATGGCGAACGTAGTATTTGTTGTATTAATGATCTTCGTACTCTCAATTATTTCATGCAAATTACAATCCACTTCTTGGATGTTTTCATAAGATTCTCTCAATAATCGACGTCTGCTTGTTCTGCCAAAACAAATAGCCTTTTACTCCCACACACAAACATCTGCAGCTACACAAACGTTAACACGCAACGAGTCGACTACAAACGCCTATTAACACAAACGCATCCACATCTCTCACAGGCAGACGCGCAAACACGTGTAATCAGGACGGTCCATACTGGCAGCTTTCAAACAGGTTGTGTTGAGTCAGACGCGGCCTGATCAAACACGACGCTGAGTGCGGCCAACAGATGAACAAGCGAGTGAGAAAAGCATTTGAAAGGCCTATCCGCATCAAGCGAGGCGATTCATTTGATGCAGCAATGCATACAAAACTCACCAACATTGAGCGCCGCCTTATATTTTTCATCCGGTTTCTTTCTGAAATACGACAAACCAGGTTACAAACGGCTTTTTAAGTCGACCTTAACACATTTCTCCCGACTCTCGTCTGCAAGGCACTTCTGATCAAATTTAGCCGTAACGTGTCGTCCGGGGTGGTGAACGTTACAGACACAAAGCTGTCAATCAAAAGTGGGGCAGCTGGAGGTTTCCCTAGACCAAAGACAGAAAGAAGAAACAGAGACGGAACGAGAGATACAGAGGGACAATGAGCAGAGAGATAAACCCGGCACCTCAGATCTCCTGTGCGGACTGACAGAGCCAGAGAGAAAGGAACAAAGATGAAGAGCATCAGGGCCATTGAATGACATTCTTCTTGAGTGTGGAGCATCTCAGAATAGGATAGACTGACAAAATCTCTGCTCGTAAAATTGTGTGAGCGTGTGCTGTAGTTTCACCAACCCACATCCAAAAATATACCAATAGTACCATAGATGACTAAAGACGGTTTCAGCGGCAACGACATAAAGAAACGTTATCTACGGTAGACCTCCACAAATATTAAATAACTGTTGAGTAGCTCTTATTTAAGGTTAATGCAGTGAATATACAAAAATAGTGTATATTTGTATATAAAATATTAATACAAATTTTATAGTATAACCAAATGCAGACCGGAAATTATCTTCGGCACCTGCGTCCGATGAAACTGTCTATAGCTAATACTACATTATACTATAGTAACTAGAATACACTACAATTTACAATAGTTAAGTATACCGACAACAGTTTACTACAGTAGTAAACCGTAGTAGTAGTAGTAGTGTGGTTTGCAATAGGACACTACAGCATTTTTACAAGTGGCTAGAGACACTTTCAATCTGAAATGCATAAATACATTTATTAAAAAAGTCTATATGTTCTAAATAAATGTATATGTGTGATTGAAGCCATTTTTTCGAACCCACAATAGGTGATGTGACACCACCATAGACGTTCAGCTCAAATCTGACTCTGCAAAAATCCACTTAAATACAAAGATTGGAAAAATGCCTGATTTTTGCACACACACACACAAATAAACCACAAAACAATTTCACCTATGTAACCTCAAAGCATAAACCTCAAGGGGTCATGTGGCCGTAACCCCCTTAACCACAGTAAAGTGCATTAAACATATTTCAGGCAGTAATTCTTTAGTCTAATGTAACTGTAGGCTGTTTATAATTGCCAGACAAAATTAGAAAGAAACTTGCCGCATTAATATATAACGTGCGGTCACAGGTGTGCATTATTGCTATTTTATCTTCCAACACCAAAACAGCCCTGAAAGTAAATCAGGTTTATTAAAATTATATTTCACAGAGACGATCGCCCAGCTGCTCAAATACAAGAAAGCTCCGAACACGGGATTTAGCGCAGAAGCCAAAATCTTGTTTGACTTTATTAGTAATTTTATTTCAGGGTAAGAGTATATCACAATTCAATTATTTCTGCCGTAAATTCAATGAAAAATATGACAAATTAAATAACCGTGCGGTAAAGCCTGTTTTTGGAAATTCCAGTTAATAGGAAAACTAACAAATGAAGGTAATTTATAATCGTCATTTTCTCTTTCGATTTGCAACTTAATGGACACAAACCAAAAGACACCAATCCACGCAACAAATAAATGACAGATATCACTGATAACAATAATAAGTTTCATGGATCACAGCTTTAACATGAAGCCTTTCATTGAACATTCAGTACATTATATAATCATTTTAAGGAATAACTATTAATTAGGTAATATATATATATATAATGAATATAATTAATTAATTTAAATTAGATAATAACTCTCAAATGAAAATGGAAATCAGTTCTGGCCGCAGATATACAGAAATAGATTGACAACAATAGATGATCAAAACAAAGGTGCTTTATATAAACTTACCATAAACTTTCTCTCTCTATCCCACTTGCTCGTCCACACTGGACAGCGCACACACACATCCGTCTCAGCTGCATCACAATGGAGTTAAGGAGGTGAACAGCTGCCGCAGGTTAAAATTAGCAGCGTTGTGTGAACGTCTGTGTGTGTATGTAAATGTGTGTTTGTGTGTGTAAGCGGCATATGCTCGGCCCTATGGTCAATCTCTCTCTCCGCTGGACTCTAATGGGCACAAAGAGGTGAGAAAGAATATGGAGAAGAAACCGAGTGTTGGGTTTTTTGACCATCTGTCAGACAGACAGCACGAGAGAACGAGACGGGCGGAGGTGTCATAACTACAGCAGAGGTCAGAGGGGAACCTGGGAAGTTCAAGGGTCCTTAAAGCAACACCTGCAGTGTCAGACCCATCGGGTGAAGAATATTATAATATAATGAAACAGTGAAATCAGTATCACTTTTTTTTATCGGAATCAACTTCATAGACAGGAGACTATCTGATGTCCAGAGACTTCCCACAGCTTGTTAGGTTAAAATGAAACAGCGGATACCATCACAACACACAGAGAAAAATATTCAAATAATGGAACAGCAGTGCTGGTCCTAGAAAAGCTCAACAGCAAACAGCAGAAAATGTGCACAGACAAACTACTGCCCGTCCAAAACTAATAATCTGAAGAGCACGTCACATCTGGAGTGCTTTGTCATTGTACAATGTCCAAACTCCCATCTCATGACTTTGCCAAGTGAGAGATTTTATTATGGTCAACACAGTCGGCTGATCAGAACGATCAGTTTTGAGTTTAGCAACATATTTTTCAACAAATTTTAAAACAATTACAGATCAAACACTATAAAAGAAAACAAGTATGTGTAAAAATTAGAGATTGATCATGTCGATAAAAACATCGGTCGATAAAAGCTATTTTTCACACTATCGGTTATCGGCTGATAGTTTACTGTGAAAACAGCCAATGATCAGGGCCGATATATCCTGTCAATCAGAAGAGGACAGCAAAATGCAATGAATTTGTGCTCGATATATAGAAAATGTTAAGAAACGTCACCAGTTTGATGTTCAATATTAATAGTCATTATATGAATAATTAACATTCAGAAAGTTAAGAAATATTCACTTAATCTTGAACTTGTATCGGTCTCGGAGGACATCACTCTGAATAATCGGCGGAGAAATTTTGTATCAGTGCATCTCTAGTAAATACACATATATACCATCAAGAAAACCCCCCAAAGATAAAAAGAAAAATATGTTTCTCAGAAAAAGGCATATTTTCTAGAGAAACACTACATATTTTTTAATTATAACTATCAATTTCGTCTATATTGCTTATGAAAACAATATTTATGTTCCAAATATATTTATGCTCTGACTAAACACTTACGTTTTCGTTTTACATAAACTGCTTTTTAAGAATTTCCCATTATAAAATTCAAAACTCTACTTATATATTTTTTTTTTTTATAGATAAAAAACATCTGAGAAATTCCACTACAAGGAAACAAACAATCCATTAAGAGTGTTTAACAATAAATTTAACCTTGCACATTGAAGAAAACAATAAAACTGATAGGAATGATGTTGGCCCGGAAACATTTCACTTGGCAAATTCAAGACCATCTTCTCTGTCAGCCTTTGGACAACACTTATAATTTCAGTACTAGTCAACTAGTCAGGATGTACATGTGTGTATGAGGTAAGGTTTCACGCATCTGTTGTCACGGTGGCAGCGTCAGACTCGCTTTACAAACAGTGAGAATTGAATGGTGACTCTATTACGCAATCAAGACAGGCGGCAGAACTGATTTACAGCAATATTTACAAGAGCTTTCTGCGTTTTTTAATGGCAGCCGTCTGTATTCATGAGTCAGAGACTAACAGCATGCAGATTAACCCCGTACAGATGACAAGCGTCACTAACAGGTCGGGCCAGAAACGCACTCTAAACATTGAAGTAGTAATGTCCGCAAATGCACAAAACAGCCCCAGATCTTATATCGCCATACTCATAAACATGTGAATCCAACCACAAATGTTTTTTCTTTACTGTGACGGCAACAAACCTCGAGGGGGTGATAGAGTTATCTTTACATGTGCCATCAAACCAGATTACTGTATTTGCAGACAGCAGACAGGTAATGCTAATGCCCGCTGTAGCGCCCCCTTGCTGCAAAGCTGAGAATACAACATGCACTTGACATTGCATTTAGGATTGTAATGACGCATAAAATTTAGCTCGCTTATTTAGAAACATCTACAAACAATACAGAGGGTTTTAGGTGAACAATAATAATAACATTTAATATGTCAAAAATTTGAAACAATTTGAAATTACAACAGAACTAAGCCATCCAAGACTGCCACCGTATAGCCTGTGGGTATTTGTGAATGTGTGTGTTTGTTTATAGTGTGTGTGCATTGTATGGAGCTTTTAAGAGACCGCTGGGTAATATAAGGAAATGCTGTACAATGACTCTCTCTCTCTCTCTCTCTCTCTCTCACTCTCTCTCTCTCTCATCTTCCACTCCCACACACACCACTCAGTTGGACGTTTTCACTCACCCACATACAGACACACACGCTCTTGCATCAGTAGCGTTTGGCAATAACTGTTAATGTAAAATGTGTGACCTTCACTTCAGCTCAGAGTCCTAATGCCACCATCCCACAATGCAACTGGAGCGGATCACGCACACACACACACACGTGTACACACATCTATACAGTCATTTCACACATTCTCATAGAATCAAACTCCAAAAAGTGAGTCACGGTGAAGTCTTAACACCTCATGATACAAGTCATACAAACCAGACAGAAGGAATTTCCATTTCTCTGTCTCTTTCTGTCTCTCTCTGGAGCCCTCGGTGACTAAGAAAAGTCTCTTTTACGTCTCAACTGTTTTTTAGGCAGCGCTGAGAGTCTTAAACTTAAATGTCCCGCTTCTTAAATAGTTCTTCTGAGAGTAATCTCACAAGTACGTCTCCTCCCAAGATCTAAACACTTTTTTCAAGATAATTCATGAAGAGACCTTTTCATGGTCGAATTAATATTTGTGTTCATATTCTAGCTCAATAATACAACTTCGTGTTGACAAACCTTTCAATTATGTCAGGTTTTTGTTCGACAAAGGAATCTTTGGACCGCACATCCTTACACCATTCTCCATAATTCTCGACTTAATGCAAAAAATACATCAATTAAATGTATTAAATCAAATCATCAAGTACACGCCATGGGTTTTATACATAAGATAATGATCGACAGCGATCGAACCCAACACCCAACCATTGCATATGCACAAAACGGGCATTAAACGGAGCGTACGCACACCTTACGGAGACTCTTGACTGTGAGTACACACACTTACAGGATCAAATGTACGCAAAGAACCCTGTATTCGATTTAAAGTACCACATTTTAAATGACAAGAAAAAACAGAGAATCACAAAAATCAGTTTACAAAATGTTTCACTATATTTGTGAGAACGCAAAACCCCAGACACAAACACACACTCCCTTACACTCCCTCGTACACTTTCAAACAGTACGCACACACACTTTGGCCATCATCCGTTTACACAGCGCTAAACAAACCGTGGAGGTTTTATTGCACATCCGGGCACCGAGCTGGCACGGCCCTGTAGCGACGGCCTCTTGACCCCAGCTTTCACTGTCTAACACAGCGTGAACGCTCAGCGTAATTACATGCGGTGTGACGGCACTTCATTATTCCTGGAAAGCCTACAACTGTAGGTGAAGGTGTGTGTGTGTTACGCAGCTGGTGGAAGGCTTCTGCTGTAGGAACGGGGTCTATGCCGAAAGATCCAGTAAGATCAACTTTGATAAATGACGGCTCTATAGTGCCCTAGATCGATCCAGTGGAAAAACACCTGGGTAGAGAAGGAAAGATTTTCTGGCCATTGCAGCACTAAAAAGAGGACGAGGGAGAAAAAACACGGTGCACTCGTTTCTTCTCCCTGACCTTGTCTCAGACATTTCCGGTCTATTCGGTGCAGAGATACACACACACACTATCAACACCACAGAGCAGATGAAGATGATCTGACCAAATCCTCTATCAACTCTACAGTATATCACGTTAACTTTATAGATACTGCACGGCGCAATGCTGCTATATGACGAGAATAATAAAAAAAGATAATAACCGGCAAAACTGCTTCTGATAGCCTAGATAAATGCTTTACAAATAAATAAACATCATCTCATGAAACTAAGTATACACAAACCATCTTGCAAAAGGAGGCACATTACGCCTTATAGGGTCATTCAAGCGTTATGGACGTGACATCTGCAGTCAATATAAACTATGAGAGAATGTATTTATTACCAATATATTCAGCCATCTTTTATATTTTCCTGACAGATTCCAATACAGACATCAGAAAAATATCCGTCTATACACGTTTTCTATATAAGATGAAAAATACATGCTTTATGGACGTGAAAAAAGGACACCATGTTTAAGAGGTGAAGTGCGGTGAAAACCTTTGGTAAAAATATTTTGTTCATGTTAAAGTTGACTGAGGTTGCATGGAATTGCTCTATAGTTCACGAGTTCGCCTCGCAGATAATAAGTATGGAAAATAAGGGATGGATAGTGTGCGTATGTAGCGTGCTGTCCAGGTGAGAGGGGGCCGAGCTCGGTAGTTCCACCGAACTCTTGAAACTACAGAGAGTAAAACTGAGATTTTTTTTGTGGTTGTTTTTTGTATAAGGCACAGTAGCTGCTTTTCCAAACATAGTGTACAGTACCGGACACACTGTTGAAAGAGTTCTGAAACAGATGGTAAATACTGTATATTCAGATTGATCAAGGATGGCCAAGCTCACAAACACGTATAGTTCTCTACTGTGTCATCTCTTGTCTTATCTGCTCATACTCGGAGGGAAACAACCGGCCCTGTGTTTGAAGTCTTCTGTTATTTTTCTAGACTTGCTTTTTTCCATTTCTGTTTGATGTGAAGCCTTCGACTCGTGTTAGAAAATAAATGTTGAACAGTAAAGGAGACTTGACTTTACACCAACGTTCTGATGGAGCGGCTGATGATGTCAGTCTTCAGACAGCCTCACCTCTCGCTAACACGCACAGACAGGGCACTGCTATGCAGTTGCTAAGGTGTTCAGAGTGATTTGTTGCCATGCAGTTGCTAAGGTGTTTTGGGGTGGAGTCTATATGATATTCTGATCTCTAGATATGGCTTGAATCTATATGCTTTGAGTTTTGTTCAATTGCTTTATCATCTGAAACACAGAAATCTCAAATCTGATCATAAGCTTTAAACAACCCCGCACAATTTTACGTATTTATACTGTACATATATATTTTTTAAAGCATTTAAAAGGTGTCATAATCATCCAGGACATGTGATGTTACACTTAATTGTCTCGCTTTGTGTGAGGAACAGACTAAAATGTAAGTCCTCATCGTCTCTTTTTAAGTACCATTGGCTTTGTTGGAGGAAATCATTTGTTGTATATTGTACAGACACATTGAGCAGGTGTTCTCATTTGATAAAGTGTGGAGAAATTAATTTGATTTGATTCAGAGAGTAATAAGCAATCACAACAAACAGGCTCGGGCGAGTAGGGGTTAGCTGAACCTATTGTGAACCCAAATTCGGTTTATTCATAAATCATGAAAATCTTAGATTTCACGAGAAATAATATAAGAGGAGATAAGACGAGAAATAAGTCAGAAACTCACCAAAAACACCTGGATACATCAACGAAGCTACTCAAGGGTTTGCCCGGTTCTCATCCGTAATCTAGATGTTATTATCACAACATTTTGTGGGGAAAAGGCATGTTTGACCATTAACTAGCATTCAAAGAAGCTGTGCGTTCTGAAAATGCAAGAGTCTGCCACAAGACCACCATAGACCCCGAACACACACTTCAATTACACTTCAGAGTCACAGAAGTACATCAATATCATAGCACACACCTCAACACACTAAGGTGTGAAGGATAGAAGACTGAAAGAAAGACATAAACAATTACACGCACAGACAAACAAACAGAAAAAAAGACAGAAAGTGATGAGCAGAAAAACAGACGGGAAAAAAGTTCAAGACTGACTGAAGAAACGTTATACAGAGAGACGGACAGACAAGCAGAAAGTGAAAAAGAAGAGAAATTCAACGAAGGAACAGACAGACGGACAGACAAACAGAAGAAAAGTTAGACGGACAGACAGACAAGCAGAAAGAAGAAATGTTAGAGGATGTTTACACGAGACCGTTTGCAAATAAAAACTGAAAACTTTGTATTTGTTTTGGCTGTTCATTTACACAAAAACGCGTTTAGAGAGACTGAAAACGCAAACTTGAATACGGGTCTCAAAGTGCACGTTTTTGAAAACGACGGCATTATCGTTTCCGTGTTAACTCTGAAGGCTGCGTTTTCCAAAAACAATGACGTCATACGCATAGGCATGCGCGAGTATTCCCCAAACATTAATGCCGGCCTCCACCCTGCATGTTTGTGCCGCTTATTATCAGCTTTCCTGTCGCTCAGTGGGTTCGATCCCAGGGGATTGCACATACCTATGTAAAAATGTATAGGATAATGCAATGTAAGTCGCTTTGGATAAAAGCGTTTACCAAATGTAAATGTAAATGTAAATGTAATATAATTTCTCCAGAAAAAAGTATATTTACTACACTAAGACAACCAGCAGAGACATAGTATTTCTATGAGCACCACTATAAACACACATACACGCCGACAAAATGTATTAAAAGCGCTTTTAGATTAACGATTTTCGGGGCAAGGACCCCTTAGACGAGAGATGCATGGAGCAGGGACCCCCTTATACTAAATGTGTAAACAGAGCACAAGACCAGCTTAAACCAGCACAAACCAGCATCAATTTTTTCAACAGGTAGGACAAGGCTTTCACACTTTCAGCTCTCACCCGCTTCATTTGCGTTTGGTCTGAACACAACATAAGACATAAGCGAACTCCTTGTGTTTGTCCGAGTTAGCAACAGTATCTAATGGGGGCGGGGCTCATATATGATAGGTCAATTGGACAGGCAGACAGATTGACAGACAGACAAGCAGAAAGACAGAAAGAAGGAAAGTTAGACAGACAAACAAGCAGAAAGAAGAAGTAGGGTTAAACAGAAAGACAGACGGACAGACAGAAGGAAGGAAGAAAGAGAAATGCAACCCGTGCTGTCACACAACTCTACAATATTAATTACATCAGAGCAGCTTGTGAATAATTAAGAATGCCTATTTAACAGCTCTGAATAATTTAACTTCAGTCAGGCCATGTGTGTATAATGTGATCGATAAGCACTGACTTTAACCAATGAATCAGCAAAGATCTCCAGAAATGTGTGCGTCTATACACCGCTCAATCATATAGTTTGTGTGATACCTGCAGAAATTCAACATTTACCGCATATTCCCACTATACAAGCCTTAATATATAAGAAATAAAAAAGCTGATATTCTATCTTAGACATTCCTGTTATAAATAAAACGAGACACCGTGAATTTCAAGTTGACACCCTCGTGTGAGCTAACTCTCAAAACGTTGCGATCCATCGAGTTCATCTTTGCCATTGTCTGCTATACACATCTTTCAATCACAACAACAGCATATTACTTCTCGAGAAGTTATAAGTTTCAGAACAGCACAGACAACACTGATCAAACAATCTTGTCTTGTAAAACCCTGTGAGCCACACACAACTTTTCAGCGCGGATATGAAAACTATTAGTATAGATGTCGAACGCTCTCTCTCGCTGAAACATGTTACTGAAGCTGTAGAAAAAACCCAGAGGCACTTTGTGCTAATGTGCGTTCGGGCTCGGCTCGCGTGTCCTCTGCAGACGTGGCGTGCTAAAGCATGCTACCGCTGACAGATTCCTAAATGGCTTGTGGCTGTGGAATGAGGAGAAAGCCAGCTTTTCCTGATATCTATTACGCTTTATTTAGGAAAGTGTCAGAAAGGATATTGCCATGTCAAAACAGAACACACACACATACATAAGGAACGCTATGGATCGTCTACAAACCAGATTTACTTGAAAAGTGTCAAAAGTGTAACCGCTTGGCTTCTAGATGTCCCTCACAGGGTGTAGAACAGATGTGTTTAAAGGGACAGTTCACCCAAAAATAAAACATTCTGTCATCATTTACTCACCCCCAGATTGCTCCAAACCTGTACAAATGTATTTGTTCTGCTAGACACAAAGGAAGATATTTGAAGAATGACAGTAGCCGAGCAGATCGCGCACATGATTTACTGCCATAGTAGGGAAAATAAAAACTACGGGAGTCAATGGAGGGCGAGATCTGGTTGGTTACTGACATTTCTGGGTGAACTATACCTTTAAGGAAGCGTGGATAATATCAGAAGGGTGTTACATCGCATTTTTAAATAAGCAACGTTGGTAAAAAATGAAAATTAATGGTGTGTTAATTTATGTTTAGCTGTAGGATGTGTCTTGCTATACAAACAGGTGGAAATGAAAATGTATGTCATTATGGTTTATCATCTGGCTTATAAGGCCCTGAATGTCAATCAAATTCATGTTCATGTTTTGAAAAAGAAGTGTTCACGGTACTAAGCATAATATAACCTTCTCCATTTTAAAAAGCCCTCTTCTGTAAAAAAAACTGAGCTAGTCAAAGTCCCATACTCTGGGATAGACGCTAATAGTGCCGCCATATTGGACAGGGCAAGTCTACCCTATTAACACATACAAGTAAACAGGGACTTGCATTTTTCTGGATAAAATACACAATAACATTTACATTTCTCAATTTCTCATGTCAATGGATTTCAATTTACTCTTGTATGGTAAGCAACTTGATGTGCAACGTAAAATCTTGGACAGTTGAGAGCCTGATCTTATGCATGTAAACACCTGAATCGGTGTAGCCATCAAATGTCAGCTCATTAATGCCTGAGAAAACATCGACGTCCAGAAAACATCTTGCCAATTAACTCCGAGCTGCACCTACACACACACACACACACACACACACGTGTTAGCAGGAACGGGACAGTGCAATTACTCAAACTGAGGTGTGACTCGAGTCCCACAGAAACTGATGAATACACACAGTAAAGAACTTAATTTACAAATAAACAGGGTTATAATTCAGAGAGACCAGAGACGAGTGAAAGCAGGCCATAAATATGCATTAAACTGGGAGTGATAATATACTGTACAAGCCAGAGCGAGAATAAAGAGAGAGAGACTTCAGAAGAACACATCATCAAAAAAATAATCAATCATGAAACCTGTCAGTCACACACATCACTGTGTTGGTGTTGCATTCACAGGTAGTTTCATGCACAAATATAAAGATTTTATCATGTTTTTTCGATAAAAAAAACTCTGATTGGTTAAGACAACGAGGCGTGCAATGAAAAGTCAGAGATGTCAACATAAACTCATCATATTCTTCCAAAACCAAATGATCTGAGCTATGCCATCCACATTCATTTTATACGTCTTTATTCTTTCCGTACGTCAACGGTTGTAAAAGAAACATCTGAAACAATATTCTATTAATCTCTAGAGCTTTGAAGAGCAACATCTGAACAACACCATTATCCTCTGGTGTCGACATACCTGCTGCGAGCTGAGAATAAAAGATTCCTGAAGGGCGGCTATCAATAAAGTCCAATGGGAACTATGCTTCGCGTTTTAGTTGGGTTAAAATCTTGATCAGATTAATTTTATCACTTTCAGATAATACACAGTGTAAACCTTTAATATCCATCCAAAGAGTGTGACTAGTTGGTCTATTTAGGCACTTTATTCAGCATTACGCAAAAAGACTTTGTAAGCAAAATATGCTACGAGCTATAACTGTCAATAGTTTCAAACTGTTGCTCGTGTGAGGAAACTGACCATCGTAGAAAACTCATGCACAGAATGCGACGCACACTTGCATTGCACGATTTGCAGTTCGAAACCTTTCGGTACGCATCAATGCGTGAAATTGAGCTCACGTAGCTACAGTACGAGCGAGTGTGGTTGTGTCTATGAGTATATGAAGTAGATCTGACCTCCCGGCACGAAGAGCATACGGTCAAATGAAATAACCTAAGATATGGTAACACAAAAGAGCAAAAGCTTTCGTAGGTAAATTCAATAACCTCTTTCATCTCGATGTTTTACGGCTACAGAGAGTCTGATGAAAGCAATAACAGCTTTTTAGCAGCTCATAAGAGTTAATGCACTGAGATCATCCAGCTATTCATTAGAGGGAGTTTCATTCGGCATTCTGAGAGTGTGTGAGCTGCAATCTCATTACACATGTCTAATCTAACATTACATTTAGCTTCCTTCACTGAGAGCTTTTCAATTACATTACACTCACGTACAGACACGGACGCACCTCGGCGAGAGATGAGTAAATGCACGTAAAAGTCGCAACGCTTCATGACACGCACAAACACGCACACAGCTGTTGCATTCAACTTTGAGATTTACTTTTTCATATAGACTTCATCGTTTTACTTTTTGTCTCAGACCTATATGATTCCATCAGTTAATTGTAGCGAGGAAGGCGGGACGAGTGCCGTCAGACAAGGAGGCGGGGCCGGTGGCGTGAGTGATAATGGGTATCAGCTGTGCGCGCACCGGCTCCGCCTCCTTGTCCGACGACTCTTGTCCCGCCTTCCTCGCTACAAAGTACAATCGTAAATTTTGCATCTAGAAGACAAAAGCCCTGCCTCTCGGCGCCCCCGGATGCCCTTGGTTGGGTGTCCGTCGCAGGCTATCTCACATCGTTTCCAATTGAGCTATAATTTATTTCATTACAGAACATACAAATATGAATTTAGATGTATTTACAAGTTGGCCTATGAAATAGCTTTAGAAAGAATGTTAAAGACATTTCAGGAAAACATTCTCTTTTAATAACTCAAAAATGAATCAAAATACTAATGCGGAAAAGGGACATTAATCTCTCAATGACTGTATCTGTGTCTCTCTCTCTCAGCTTTCTGAGATGCTAAGAAACAGTGAATGTCTTTCGATCAACTTTTATTTTGAACTCTCTCCTTTTTGCACTTCATTTGTCTCTTTCTTTTTGCGTCTGTCTCCATTTCTCCATTCATGCGCTTATGTTCTCTCTGTCTCTCAAACCATCATCCATTAAAAATGAGCCACATTTAAAGGGGTCACATCATACATTTTTTATGATTTATTTTTTTCCCTGAGGTCCACTTATCCTTTACTAAACTTTCTGAAAAAAAAAAAGTATTTCCCTGAAACTCTCTAACCCTAAAGGCCTGGTCAAACAAAGGACGATAACTTTAAAGTTTTAAAAATACAATATTGTTGGGATCACTTGGGATCACTATGTGGATCACATATTTTGTCCGGCTGAGGAACAGTAAAACAAAATCCATTTGAATTTAAAGGCATCGCACATTTTAAATGGAAAACTGCAGTGTGTGAGCTTAGAAAAAACATAAAGTTCTCATTCTTTAAAGTTTCGTGTGTCATTTTTTTGAGGATCTATTGACAGAAATGCAATATAACATACAAAACTAGATGTAAAAAAAACTTTACAAAATGAAGTGTTATGTTTTTATTACCTTAGAATGAGCAATTTCTATCTACATCTACACACACCCTTGCGTGGAAATTCATCATGTTGTTTCTACAGTAGTCCTAAACGGACAAAACATTTTAAATACGTAAATACGTAATCTCTTTCGGCAAAGAAGCAAAACATGACGACGTCTTAGCCCTGTGTCAGCCACCGTAGAGCTTGAAAGGGACCGGTGAAGTGAGCCGTTGGTTGCAATTCGCAACCTCACCACTAGATGCCACTAAACTGGACCTGGAATGCAGATGCTAATTTAATAATTTACTTTAATAATTAAACAGGCAGTATTTAAACTCTAAAGATCCTTTTCACATGTGAAGTTAAACACAGCCCGGGCTGCAGGTTTGCAATCAACAACTTTAGTTTTTAATTCCCTCGTTCTTCAATAACACCCTACATTACAATGAACAAAATGTTATTAATGTAGTATTCTCTTTGTGAAAAAAGCACATATAGCAATTAAAAAAGTGAGAACACTGCACATTATATCATCTGACGTCTATTCTTCATCCAGGATTCATATAATACATCAAAGCTGTTATTCTACACACCTTTCACACATTCAAATTCACACATTCAGGGCAGACAGGTGACTGCGGTTTATTTTTACAGCTGCTAATCCATATATTTCACAAAGTCTCCTGTTCATTTACAAGGGAGAAAAAGCATTGAGCAGGAAATCCTGTCCGCTTCTTACAAAGTTTCGGGAGCGTTCAGTTAATTCTCAATAAAGAAGGGATTTGAGAGCTGCTGTGGCATGCAGACCTGCGTACCGATGCCCTGCAGTCAGAATGCGCTTTAAAGCCTCACTTAAACTGAAGATTAGCCTTAAATGCAATGGGGTGGCTCAGTGTTATGAGACGTAACGCTGAGAGCTCTGTGTGTGTGTGTGTGTGTGTGTGTGCGTACGTGGGTGCGTACGTGGGTGCGTGTGTGTGGAAAGACTCATATATTCTCACATTCACACAGTATTTTCATGAATTTCTGTTGGCACATTGTAAGCATGTGTTGGATGTGGATTATTTCGGCGGATATCTCTGTCTAATAGGCCGACTAACAGAAGTGGTCATTCCACCGGACGTCAGTTCCAGAATCAATTCACATAATTTATTTTGAGTGTTGAAATACACCATAAAGGTTTTTTCAGTTTGGCTCTGAACACGGCTGAAACCACTCAAAAAATCCTTCAATACTTTCTCGCTTTATCCTGAAAGGCATCTTTTGTTGGCAAAGCAATTTTACTGACCTGATAAAAGTCAAACCACTCCAGATATAACTCTATTCCCTTCCTTCACTTCCTAACAAGGAAAGAATTTGAGAGATGTGACAGAGAGACTATGGCCCGGTTTCACAGACACGGCTTAGCTTAAGCCAGGACTATGCCTTAGTTAAATTAATATAGGCCTATTAATGGCGCTTTTATAAAAATGCATTAGAAGAATGTGCATCTCGAGACAAAATAATGGCACTGATATAAGATATTTCTGGGCAAGTTATATTCAGTTAAGACAGTTCACACATTCATTTTTGTCCGGGACTAGCCTTAAGCCTTGTCTGTGAAACCGGGCATTTATATCACAAACAAATAATCCTACTACCATACTATAGTTTGTTCAGTCTCTACAAAATATGACGTCACATGTATCCCACAATGCAATGCAATGCACTCAAGCAACCATCTACTTCTATTTCAGCTTTTACGTCATCTGCTACAATAAAAGTGACAATAAAACCCACACAAGTACAATACTATCACCCAACATTGTTACAAAGGACAGCTTTGAGAGATTTACCCCATTATGTGAAAAACATAAAAACATAAATCGCTATATTAGGGTGCGTTCCAATGTGAAGGCCGCACACTTCGAAGGTTGCATACGTTATCAAGGCTGACTTATTTCAGTTAAAAACATTATAAAATGTCGCTCAAAAGACATAACCCCTGTAGTTTCACTCTTACCTTGAAATATCGCAATTGCTTATCTGGAATTAAACCTTAAATAATAAACCTCGATGACGACCTTTGAAGTGCGTAGCCTTCACATTGGGATACAAGTATTACCTCAAACACATCTGCAAAATCGAACATTATATCCTGATACTGAAAAAACACGGTATATAGTTTGTATGCTTCAAAGCGCCTTAAAAATACCAAATGCTTCTCAGACACTTTATCCCACCGACCTGGCAAACGTTTCAAAAGTCTGCGTCACGTCATGGTGCTTATTAAGTGACCTGTGCCTTTAAGAGCGAGTGCACAAACAGCAGACAGCAGGTGCAAAGAGGTGAAACGTGACGAGCTGCGCACAGCGTGTATTTTATTCCCGGTCAAAATGATCCATGCAGGCCTCCTCATTCTCCCTCAAGCTCACGTGTGAAGCCAGAAGTCTCCTCTCGTGCGGTTCTCTCAGTTTTTCCAAAGTTACCGATCAGAGATTTACACTGCTGAGCCTCTCAGAGGAGACGGTCTGTGTCTCTTGAGCCCAAAGCAGGTGCAGGATCACATGCGCACGCCTGCCGAGCAGACGGGCATGAATTCCCCCTCGTTCATCAAGCGCAAATCACAGCAAACAATAGATAATCAATGAGGAGTCTGTACTGACCCGCTCCTGCAGGAGACACCGGAAAAGAAGAAGCTCAAACTGAGAGGAGGAGAAATATGCCGGGACGATGATTCGAGACGTACAATCATGAACACCTGCACACTCCTCCGAGGACACACACACAGAAAGTATGGGCACGTTTGCAGGACCGTCAGTATTGGGGGCTAAAGTTGGACACAACTATTTTAGTGTTTTATGCTGCAAGAAAGGAGATGCTAAATAAAAGGACACTAGATAGGCGTCATGAAAATGCACTTCATCTCATTTGCTAACCTTGAGCTTGACTCCACACACACGTCATGCTGTTTCAGAACTCAGCAGAACTTCACAACAGCAGTCACAGCGATGCCCTGATAACTACATCCAGTCTCTCCGATATCTTGACAAAAATAGATATAGACTGCTTTTTTCACCTTCGATCCTGTGGATATGTGTGAGTCACACAATGAGACTAAATAATCCTGCTGCTGTGACAGCGCCCTGCGTGTGTGTGTGTGATCTCTCTCATCATTGCTCAAACACTTGTTGTCAGATGTTTGTTAATCAGATGTGTGTGTTGGAGGAGAAATGGCTGTCAAACAGAGTCAGTGATGAGTGTAAAAAAAATCACACACACTCATACACAGATCTCAGTAGACCGACTGTACCGTTAAAGACCTCTCATATGGACCACAGCAAAACACTTGTAAAACACAGAAGACAGTATTTAAATGTGTATATTCAAGAGCAGCCATGCTCATCACTATGTTTCTTCCTAACTTAACCAGCAGGCACCATATAAATGCTCCCAGACAGATTTACTGTAGTAAAGCATTTCTCGTGGCTGCACGTCTCTGATAAACCGCATTTGGAATTCAGGCTCGCATTGTTCGCATCTGTTGCATCCGCAGCCGACACAGGTGCCGTTTTGCGCATGTTAAGTTCTGGTGGTAAATCAAAATGAACAATACTTCACTAACACTGTGAACCACTTAACAAGTTGACAGTGATGAACACCTGCTTTATTCACAGGGATACTGACAGTTATGACGCAAATATACCTCGAGTACAAAGGGGAGATGTGAAGAGACCAGTGGGGTGGAGGAGAGGGGGCCGAGTCAAACACACGTTCAGATCATGCAACTGAACCAAGAGTGAAAGAGAGAGAGGGCAAGTGACTGAAAGAGAGCGAAAAAGAGCAAAAAAAATGAAGGAATAGAGAGAGAGAGAGTGGGTGGGTGGGTGCCGTGTCTGTTAGGAGAACACAAGGACTTCTGTGTGTTAGCACAACGGACTTCTGTTGTGTTAGCTCGACATCAATATGTGTTCTGCCTTGGTCACAACAAAAGAGATAAACAAGGAATCTGCCATTGACTGATGTTCCCCCCACTATATGTAACATTAACCTTGAAGATTATTATAACCTTTATTCTGCTACTAAATGTATATTGTTGCTGACCATTTTTCTTTCTTGGTTTTATGTATAATTATAACTACATATAAATTATTTATTTATTAGTTTATAAAAGTATCTTTCTTTTGTTTGTATAACATTACATTGTGAGCTCCAGGCCAAGCGGCAAGAGAGGTTTTTGAGGGGGGGAGAGTGCATGCAGTATTACAACAATTCTTTTACACACACAGAGACGAAAGACGAGTGAGTGACGTGCCCCGGGACCCGAGGGCAGTGAGTGGAAAAGTAGAGAGACCTCCCTGAGAGGACCCTCTGATGAGTTTTTTTTCGTTATTTTTCGACCGAGAGAGAGACCCGACCGAGAGACGAGATCTCCGATTGTCCGTTAGTGCCACCTTTGAACCCCCCTTCCCCGACCCCTTCCGATTTTCCGACCCTCCGAGCCGATCCCCGACCCGCATCCGTGATGAGTTGCACGCCCCCGATTGAGCCACGAGGACGACCCCCGAGCTTTTTACGATGACCCCTTTCCGACGCAGACCCGAGAGCGAGTGACCCGAGGAGAGAGAGCCGGAGAGGGAGGGACGCCCGAAGAGTGATGTCACGTATCCCAACGTCTTTACACCACACACGATGGGGCAGAAGTGAGAAAGAGATTGACCTGTGACCGCGATCGAACTTCGTGAGGAAGCGAAGTGAGTGATTCCGGGCCCCCCCTCACATGACCCTCCCTGCAATCACCCCCCCCCCATTTCATTTCGCCCCCCCCCCTTTTGATTTTATTCTTTTTTCCTTCTTTGTGACTATTTTTTTTTGTTCTTTTTTTTTGTTCCCACCTTGATTATATCCTTCCTTTTTCCCCCCCCCCCCCCCCCGTTTTTTTTCTTCCCCCCCCCACCCTCCTTCTTCATATATTTTTGACGCCCTCTTCTTTTTCCTTTGCCACCTCCTTCACTTTGATTTCGTCTTTTTTGCCACTGACCGAGCACCCGTCTTCCGCGTTGTCTACGCCTTCCTTGTTTTCGTCGTTTTACCGTTTAGTCCCATCCCGACTCCCTTTTCCTTCTTGTTATCTATTTCCCGCTGTCCCTTTTTTTTTTTTCCCCTTCTGTTTCTTTGCCCCCCCCCGAATCATGTTAGCCAGCACTTCCTTCTGACCCCCTGTACGCATTTTCTTTTCCGCGCTCCTTTTGGACTCCCGCCCAGTACTTTGTCCCCCCCCCCCTTCCCTCGACACCTTGCCGAATCTTTTTCCGCCTTCCGTACCTCCTCCCTCCCCATCCCCCCCCGTACTTTTTCACCACTTCCCCTCCCCCCTTCTTTTTGCCCCCTCTCGCCTTTCTTTCCCCCCCCCATTTCGCGATTGTCTCTTTTCTCTTCACCTAGTCACCTTTTCTCCTTTCCCTCTTGTCTCCCCCCCCGACCCTCCCCCGTTTTTCGCCTCCTCTTCGTGCCCACCCCCTTATCTTGCCTTTCCCCCCGCCCCCCCACTCCGCAACCTTGCCCCCTCTTTTCCCCCCCCCCGCCCCCAGACCCCCCCCCCCCCATCTACCTCGTTAACCCCTTGCTGACTCTGTCCCCCGCACCTCCCCCCCACCCGACCTCCCCCCTTCCTCCCCCTTTGAGCCTTTTCTTTCGCCTTTTTCCCTGTTATTCCTTCATGATTTCTTCCCGCACCCCGTTCCCCCCGCTTCCCCGTTTCTTGCACCTGCTTCATCGCACGCCCGTACACGCCCCCTTTCCCCCGAGCAGCTCCCTCCCCCCCTCCGATTTCGACACCGATTTTTCCCGATTTTTCCCCTTACTGATACTTTCACCCCGCACCTTCCTCCTCTGACCCGCCCCCCCCTCCTTCCCCCCCCACCCGACACCCTTTGGTGAGAGAGTCCCTGGCCGACCCGCACTTCCCTCCCTCCTCTTCCCGATTTGCCCCAGCCCTTTTTTTTGCCGCCCCCCCCCCCCTTTCCCCGACTCTTCTTGATTGCCGCGCCACCCCCATGTTTTTTTACCGAAACCTTCCTCCCGACGAACCGACGCCACGATGTTTCTCCGACGAGCGGCCCCCCCCATAGCACCCGTTTTTTCCTTTTCCTTGTCCCATTTCTTTATTTTTTTGATGACTCGAAGCACCTTTCCCCTCCTCCCCGGCCCCGCGGACTTTTCCCCCTCCCCGTGCCCCTGGCCCCTTTTCTTCATCCTCATTTTCCCACGAGTCCGACTATACCCCCCCCCCCTCTCCACGCCACCCCCCGTCCCTACCCTTTTGTGCCCCCTTTTACTGAAACCCCACTCCCACCCTTCACCCTGACCCCCAAGTCCCGCATACCCTTCCCCCTCCCCCCCTCCCCACCCCCTTTAGTTGCTGCCCACTACCCTTTTCCAAATCTTTCCCCCTCTGACCCTTCGACCCCCCCCCGCCATCGCCCCCCCTCCTGCAGCAACTACCCCCCTGCATTCCCTGATCGTGTCGACCCGAGTGCACCGATTCGTTTGACTCCCCTTCTTGACAGAGTCACGACTTTTCAGTTTTTCGACCTTTTCTTTGCCCTTGCCCCGTTATTCGACCTTTCTCCTTTCCTCCTTCGCTCCCGAGTTTTCCACCTTTTTCACTGAGTTTTTAGCCTTGTGGGATTCCGCAGCAGTGTCCTTGAGTACCCACGTGATCCCTTTTACCTTCCCTTTGCAGTTTTTACCTTTTGTCGGTTGTTTGACTCTTTCCCCTTGCCCCCCCACCGTGATTTTTCTCGTGTTTTTTCTGCCCCCAGTCTGGGTTCCCAGTTTCTCTTCACTTCCTTGCCAGCCCTTTTCTCCGCCGCCCCAGTTACACGTTGGTTTCTCCTGCCGTTAGGGCCCTCTCCCCCACGGAAATCATGGCCTGCCCCCCTCCCGTACCTCCTTTCCCTTTACTTTGTTTTTTTTTCATCCCCCTTGTTCCATCCCCCCCCCCCCGCGACCGGCCGTTCCTTTTCTTCTTTTTTCCCACCTCCCCCCCGGTACTCTCACCCCCCTTCCTGTTGCCTCACCCCCCTTGGCCCCCCCAGCTTTTTTTCCTCTACTTCTCCTCCTCGATCCCCCAGAACGCCCACTTCCCCCTTTTTTCTTTTCCCCTCATTTGTGCCTTAACCCGTCTTGACTCCTTTCATTTCCCTCTTTTACTCCCCTCCTTTAGGGACTTTCCCCCCCCCCCCCCCCCCCCGGATCTTTTTTTTTTTCCTTTTTTCCCCCCCCCCCTCGTTTCCCCCCCCCTCCACCGCCGTCCCGCCTTCTTTCTTTTTTCCCCCGCCCTTATACCGCCCGATTTCCGATTTCCCCGCCCCGCCCGTCTTTTTTCACCTTTTTTTTTTTCGCCGTGGCCTCCTCCCTTCTCCCCGGTCTTTTTGATTCCCCCTTTTTTTCCTGAGCCCCCCCGTAGCAGGCTCGAGCTTCCCCCCCCTCCCCCCTTCCCCCTCGGCCTTATTCTTTCCCCCTTTTTTTTTCACTTTTTCCCCCCCCCCCCCTGACTCGAGGCCGATGCCCTTTCCCTTCGCCCGCCACCCAGGTTGCGCATTGACACCCGTCTTTTTTCCTCCCCCTTTTTTTCGCCCCTTCCCCTTTTCTTCACTCCCTTTCCGATTTTTATCCTGCCCTTTTTCTTTTTTTTCCAGTCCCCCCCCCCCCCCATCTTATTTTTTCTCCCGATACCTTTGTGCCCACTACCCCTGTATCACTTTTCTCGGCGCATTTTTGCGCCATTGAGCAGCGTGATTCCTCTTGCCTTTTAGATGCCACGGTGAACTGCCACGTTTCCTCACTTTCACTTCATCACGTGAGTTTCTATCCCCCCATCAACCAGCAGGAGAAGAGAGTCCGAGTGACGTGAGTGAGTGAGTGAGTGACGTAGTAAAAGGGCGATGGAGAGAGAGATTGATGGATTTGTATTGCAGCGAGATGAATGAGAGAGAGAGAGATGAGACCGGAGCTTCCGTGATGATTCGGACCGACCCCGCAGATTGCGCAGACCTTTGACGGAGAGTGACAGTGATCCCCTGAGACCGAGAGTGACGGAGAGTGATGCACGTATTACAACACTTCTTTACCCACAACAGAGAGAAGAGGGGGACTGAGGTGAGGATGTGTATGTGAGTCAAAGAGTAGACGATGCAGAGATGAGAAGCCATGATTTTCCTTTTCCGATTTTCTGAGTCCTTCCAGAGAGATGGTGAGAGCCGCGGAGAGGGAGAGACTGAGAGACGAGAAGAGAGATGCATGTATACCACATCTCTTTTACACACAAAGAGAGAAAGGATTGACCCCCGTGACTCGCCCTGTTGTCTTCCTTTTTTTTTTTTTTTTATTCCTTTCTTTCCCCCTTTTCTCCCCTCTGACCTTTTTTCTCCTCTTTTTCCCCCCCTCCGGGTTTGCAACCCTGGGACTTTTTCTCCTCCCCTCCTCTCCCCTTTTCCCCCGTGTCATCCCCCCCCTTTTTTTTTTTTCCCATTTCTACCCTTGTTTTCCCCCCCCCCACCGTGAGTAAAAGAGAGATGGAGAGAGACCGATGATCCCCCCCGAGTCTATTTGACGAGTTTTTTTGAGTATGCTCCCCCGAAGAGAGAGGACGACGAGAGAGAGATGACTGACCATGTCATACCACACTTCTTTACATACAGTAGAGAGAAAGGATGAGTGAGCCGGACTCGAGACCCTGTGGTAGTGAGTTAGCAGAGGGAGCCCTGGTGACTTGGTAGCCGAGTGGGAGGAGTGAGTTAAGCTGTGAGGGAGTGATGTGAGGAGTTGAGTGAGTGACGTGAGTGAGTGAGTGAGTACGAGGGACGTGAGTGATGTGAGCGTGAGTGAGTAAAAGCGATATATAGAGAGAGAGACGCGAGACCGAGAGAGTAGAGAGAGAGAGTTCATGTATACAACAATTACTTTCACAACACAGAGAGGAGAAAGCAGAGTGAGTGAGTGAGTGACCGTGATGCCGCAGCGACCCCTCCGTGAGCATGTCCTAATAGGGACCCTTGCACGTGAGACATGTCCTAATTAGGGAGTGAGTGAGCATGGTCTTTATTAGGGCAGAGTGTAGTTCTGGACCGGCGGTGAGGACTTGTGAGCGCTTTTTCCCGCGAGGGGTGAGAATGTCCTAATAGGGCAGTGATCTCGTGAGCTATGTTTTTATAGGGAGAGTGATCTTCTGAAGGGTTGAGAGTGAGTGAGTCGAGGTGACCTGTGAGTGATTGTGAGTGAGCTGATGTGAGTGACCTGTTAGAGGTGCGTGAGAATGCTCTCTAATAGGGAGTGACCATGAGCAGTCCTAATAGGAGTGAGTGAGCACCCTGTCTTTTATAGGGAGAGAGTGTCTTTGAGGGCTGAGAGTGCCGTGATTGATGTGATGATTTTGTGAGTGACCCCCTCCGCCCAGTGAGCGACTGCGAGATGTGAGTGAGACATGCTCCTAATAGGGAGTGACCAGTGAGACTGTCTTTATAGGGAGCGAGAGTGTCATTCCCTGAGGAGGATTGTGAGTGAGTGAGTGAAAGAGATGAGAAGAGACAGAGAAGCGTGTGACGGGGTAGAGTGGAGTGAGTGATGTGGAGCGTGAGTGATTCCCGTGTACCCGTGACCCGTGTGTTTGGTGATGTGAGTTGAGTGAGTGAACCTTGCGAGGTGAGTGAGCATGCTAACAGGGACCGGCACCGTGAGAACTGTCCTTAATGAGGGAGAGGCCACATGTGAGCATGTCTTATAGGGATGAGTGTCTCCTGAGGGTCTGAGAGTGAGTGATAGTGAGTTGATTCCGTGATGTGAGTGAGTGAGCGACCTCCAGCGAGTGAGTGAGAAGGTCACTCAATAGGGAGTGAAGGGGCACTGTCTTTATAGGGAGCAGTGTAGTCTGAGGGTGAGACGTGAGCGATTTGACGAGAGTGAGTGACGCATGGTCCTAATAGGGAGTGAGTGAGCATGTCTTTATAGGGTGAGTGTCTTCTGAGGGTGAGAGGTGATGTGACGTGTACCCCGGTGAGTGATGTGACGTGCGTGAGTGCGTGACCGTGATGTGAGTGACTTGTTTGTGACCAGAGACATGTCTATAATAGGGAGTGACTGCACCCGAGCATGTCCTTCATAGGGATGTGAGTGAGCTGTCTTTTATGAGGGTGGTGTTCTTCTGAGGGTGAGAGTGAGTGAGTGAGTGAGTGAGCTCTGGACCCCGAGAGCAGTCTAATAGGGAGTGAGGCCGAGAATGCTCCTCCAATAGGGATGTGCGTGATTTCCCCCCCTCTGTTTCAGTCGACGTGAGCATGTCCTTCTAGGGGCAGAGTGTCTCCTGAGGGTGAGTGCGGACGTGATGTGAGTGATGTGAGTGCTGTGCGGTGAGTGCCAGTGACGTGAGTGGAGGTGGTGAGTGAGTGACCGTGCCGTGACGTGAAAGAGAGAGAGAGATCAGCGAAGACGGGACGGAGAAGAGAGGGGGAGATGCCAGTAGGGCGGTTGTAGTGGACAGTGAGTGAGCATGTCCTAATAGGGAGTGAGTGAGCATGTCTTTATTACGGGTGAGCTGTCTTCTGGGCGTGGAGGGAGTGAGTGAGTGAAGACGAGAGGAGACAGCGAAGAGGAGGAGAGGAGTGAGTGACGTGAGGGAGTGAGTGAGTGAGATGGAGTTGAGTGTGAGTGAGTGACTTTTGTGATTGTGACTGTGACTTTCCTCCTGTGCGCATGTCCTAATAGGGAGTGAGTGAGCATGTCTTTATAGGGTGAGTGTCTTCTGAGGGTGAGAGTGAGTGAGTGCTGCATGTCTCCCCACAATGATTTACACATTTACATGCACCTTCTTTCCAAAATGTGTCAGAGTCAGAATGCGCTGCCTGACGCAACACGAGCCCTCAGTTCTCTGCAAACTATCATAGGAACTTTTTTTTTTTCTCAAAAAACAAACAACAAAAACTCTCAAACAAGTCCAGTGCAGACCGGACGTCAATGCTTACCAATGCGACAGCGTTAGCTCTGATGTATCGCCACACCCTGCAACTTAAGCCTCAAGATGTTCATATACATTATGTTAAACACAAATCATAACGTCTCAGCCCATCCGCCATAATAGACTTGGCACAAACAGAATTTTTTTTGCACCCCCCACAAAATTAACCAGTGTCTCAAATGAGACCTCCAACCACACCTGGCTAAACAGCAAGCGCCGCTATGATTGTATCGGAATGCTAAGCATTAAGAATGCAAAATTTAAGGGAGGCCGGTACGCGACTGGGGTGGGGAAGAAAAGAGCAAGAAGATTAGAGAGAAAGCCCCTCCCCTTTCGTTTTGTTGGGTACCGTAGTAGTCAGTTATTTATTTCCTTCTGTCTCGCTAGACGTGGTATTAGCCTATCTTATTCGAAACATACTTCGGCGCCTCAGCACTTGGGGGTTACCTCCCGTGTTGCTTGGTTTTTAGGATAATACACACCAGTGTGTGTCATGTTGGTAAAATTCTGCTCCGGGTTTTGGCAGACAGCCGTATTTGCGTTGCCCTGAGTGTAGTGTCCGTGTCACTCCTCTGTATCCTAAGGTTTAGAACACGCATACAGGGTTCTGTGCAATATATATTAATCCCCCCCCCTCTCTTTCACTTCTTCTCCCATTTGTTGCTTTGTGCCCCTTCCTATCGTCCTCCGTCGTTTTCTTTTTTCTCAAAATTTCCGCGTACATTTCTCTTTTCTTCTTCCCCCCCCTTTTCTCCCCCCCCCTACCCCCCCCCTTTTTTCCCCTCCCCCTCCCCCCCCTTCCTTCCCCCCAGACATTGCAGACGTGGGAAAGAGTTGAGGTAAAAAGACACTATGAATCGGAACCTGTGGAAAAACAAGCTAAGCGAAACGACAAAGAGGACGTGTTGGAGAGGAAGCATTGACAGATGCCAGAGAGAACAAACGGATTATAGATGAACGATGCTCCTGTGAAAGATGTAGAGGAGGAAAGAAGGACACGTAGACAGGAAAACGTAAAAACAGAAGAATATCTTTCTTCTTGCAAAAAACGCACAATTCCAGAAAGTTTTAGCCTCCGTCAGGCAAAGCTCGTGTACATATGTCGGTCCCGTGGGTTGCCATTACCTCATCATGATCTCACCGAGCATCCATTGGCCTTGTACTGGCTGTCAGATGGTTGGTGCTACAACAAGAGTGTTGACCGTATCGCTCCCACAGGGATGGGCAGATACGGGGGGCGTCAGCTTTTATGGTTTTTCTTTGGACTTGTGGCCTAGCCGAGGAGTCCGGTTGGTAAGTGTAAGCAGTCAACCCCTGCTGGCAGATGCTTTAACTGCAGCATTGTGCAAACAAAAAGCATTTCAAAGAATAGGTTCACCCAAAAATGTTTATTCATCCTGTCGTTCCAAACCTGTGTGACTTTTTTTCTTCTGCAGAACACAAAAGAAGATATTTTGAAGAACGCGAACAACACTGGACTTCGCAGACATTTCGAGACAAATATCTTCTTTTGTGTTCAACTGAAATACTGAATCCAACATTTGTAATAAACAACCAACAAACAGAATTTCTTTAAATTACATTTTCTGTTCCAATTTTTGTGTGAACTGTTCATGTCAGCTATATGAGGCGGTGTTTCAGTGTATCATTCACTGCATTATTGCTTTTATATACGCTATCAAAACAACGCTTTGACAACCTTAATATACGCCGTATCTTTCATCGATCGATCATACCCGTGACCATCTCTCCACATCATTTACAAATCACTTCTTCGCCAGTTTCACACAGAATAAAATCTGTAAAAAAAAAAATCCTACTAGATACAACCATAAAGGTGAAGAGAGAGGAGTTTTGTTGTGTTTTGTTGTTACAACATGAAGTGATATGTATGAGAAAAAAGAGAGGCCTTGGTCACTAACATCTCTAAGTATGCCGTTTTCATATCGTATTACTCCGTATCAGACAGCTCGGCACCTGAATAGCGCTCTCATCAGAAAACATTCAACACGTTTGGTAAGGTTGCACAACCTTGGCGTATTCAAAGCGTGAGACAGAAACAGACACGGAGAGCAAAAGAAGCAGAGCTCCGTGATCTCGGGTTTAAAGCGACTCTAAACTCCTTTCAATGTTACAAGTGGGAAACGATGTTAAAAGTTGTCTGGGTTAAGCACAGTATGAAACGCTCCAAAAGATATCTTTCATGTATAGACTTTATGCTTTATGTATTATGCATGGCTTGTATATTATAGACTGTTCCCTTACCCAGAAACTCTCATGCATTAGTCAAAGCAGGCCAACTGTTCGCTCTTTGTCACGGGCGCCTGTGGACACACACGTCACCCACACTCCACACGCACACGCACTTCACCAAGACATTAAAACCCATACGTCTGTGTGTCCAAGTCCTGACATAACACTAAAGGTAAACCTGACAAAAATCTTCCCAAATTCAGCTCGAGGGAGGATATCCGGAGATCCCGGGAACCCCCGACCAGGCATGGGTCACTAACGCTTTAACTTCGGGGTAAACATACTGACCCACAGGTTAATAGAGTTTAAGTGACACACGCATCATCCTACAGTGAATGAGCAGCGCCGGAGGACGCCAGAGATGAAAAGTAAGAAGTGGATGAAAAGAGTGGCAAAGCAGAAAAGAGAAAGACGGCGTCTGGTGAGACAGAAGCGAGATTATACAACTGTGTGGAGAAGCGCAGACGTGATCCAAAGAGAAGACAGTCAGGAGCGATATGAGCACATTTGGGTAAGATACAGACGGCAGGACGATATCAAAAGGAGAAATGGTAAGGAAAGAGAAAACAAAGAGAATTGGGAATGAAGTTTGAAGACTCAATTTTGCTGTAATAAATGAAATGAACATTAAAATACGCAAAGTAGCCCTGTTTCTGTCTACTTCTACTAGTTTATTTAGCATTGCAACAAAATTACTGTACTACAGTAATGGGAATAACTACGAATTATGTCTGTAGTACCGAAATAAAAATGCCGGTGCTTTAAGAGCAAAAATTTTAGACTAAAATGAATGTTTGACCTGTCTAAACTGAAAATAACTTCCCCTGACATATCTCAAAATATGTCAGTGCCATATTGTTTTTTTTTCTCAAGATGCAAACCAGAAATGTTTTTTCTAAGGCATTTTTATAAAAGTGCCTGAAATATCCTAATTTAACTAAGGTCTAGTCCTGGCTTTAACTAAGCCTTGTCTGTGATTTTTATGTTCCTACAATGGTTTATAGAGTGTAAACAACAAGTTTACGTACCTACACGGTGTAAAAACAAGGTATTATTACCTTACTTCTTGACAGACTCTCAAACGATTGGTTCGGCGATTCATCTGTCTAATCCTCTCCTTTCTGTCAGCCTACTCTGATCTGATTGGTCAGATGGTCTAGTGTGCTGTGATTGGTCTACCGCGTACAAGCGTCTCGGTGTCGCAAATGGAACGTAGGCGGGCACGCAACGTCCAACGCAAATCCGACCCGGAAGTGAAATTCGAACGACAGACGACTCGTTCGCGTGATTCAGAGTCGACTCCTTTTTCCTAAGCCAATAACTTTGTTATTCCTTCACTTTTGGCTTTACAACTGGGCAGACTGCTTACATTCACACACAGCAACATTACACGCTGTATGATATGTCCTTTTAAGGACATTGTAAAAGTTACTCTTTAATTATCAGGAACACAATGTCACAACGCAAGAATACAAATGATCTCGAAAACAGGCTTTGTTTTGTGCATGCATAATAACCTCTTATTTGCTTTTGATTCTGGGGTGAAATGTGTTCGCAGAGCAAATGTGAGACATCCTCAAACTGATTAAAGTCTCGATCAGAGAGAGTTAACAGCCCCTAAAGCAAAGAAAGGAAGCAGCGGGAGGAATTGAAAGGGAGTCTCTGTAACTCTGGGGCTGACGCCCTTAATTAACTGAGCTGGCGTTCTCTCTCGTACCATACCGCCGCTTTTTACCCCTGGCTATGAGACCCTCACAACAAAATTAAATTGAGCGCACCTGCATGAGCAAAAGTAATAAAGACTAAAAAGGTCAGTCAACATTGTCTAAGTGTGATGTGATCGGAGGGGCGACGTGTGGCATGACATTCATTTTAAAAGTCAGGTGAGGTTGTGGGCATGATGAGAAAGACGCGGAGTTCCAAAAAGGCTTCGTCCGGCCACAGATGCATGTAAGTGACTTAAAGGGATAGCTAGCCAATAATGAAACTTCTTTCATCATTTACTCACCCTCGTGTCATTCCAAATCTGTATGGCTTTTTTTCATCTGCAGAACGCAAAGGAAGATATTTTGAAGAATGTATGGAATGAAGCTTCCATTGTATGGACACCACCGTGACATGTCTCTAAATATCTTCGTATGTGTCTCAAAGAAGAAAGAATCATATACAAGTTTCGTACGACATGAGGGTGGAACATTTTTGGGTGCACATAGAGCCAAGCAATGTACATTATTATATACACTTCAAATGTATCACACCCCAACAATAGACGTGTTCACTTTTTTAGTTTTTACTTGTATTGTAATGTTTTGCTTACAGACAATACGTTTCATGTACAGCTGATATGTAACAATGCAAATTGTAAAAAGCGCTACATAGTAAAGTTGAGTTGAGATGCTGGAAAGAAAAGAATTTAGCAGAATTGCTAACTGACCTTGGCAACCAGAGTCTGACCTAAGACTGCAGCGTCTGGTTGCCTTTAAAGCACGCTGATGCACGTTGCAATAACATCCTAGAGAGTTGGACTGTTTCAGACCGTATTTCTACTGGCATGCTCCCGGCCGTGAATGATTCCAGCGCAGAACTTGCGAGACTAATTTCAAGCGTCTGTCTTTAAGTACTTTGGCCCACTTCAGCATGCAATTTCCAACCAGCATCTAACCAGTTCTATATAGAACTGATCTCAAACGAGCCTATTGGTCCAGTTTCCATCATCACTGGACCCCTTTGACCTCCATTGTATAAGCACAAACCCACTTAGACATCTCTCAAAATATCTTCTTTGGTGCTCCGAGTCATATACAAGTTTTAAACGACATGAGGATGAATAAATGATGACAGAGTTTTTCTCTTTGAAAGACCAAGCTCTTTCAATCCTGTGCAGATCACTCCCATCAGTCACCGACTCACCTCACACACTTACAGCTCTCCTGTCAAACGAATGACGAAAAACAAGAAAATAACTGCAGAAGTGTAAATCACTTAAAAAAAGTACACCATAGACTGTGGTTTGCATCCCTAAAACTAGCTTTTATCTCCTAAACACTAAACACAGCCATCATTTCCTTTTCCTGTTTTTAACAGCATAATGTCCTAGAAAGCTCTAAATGTTCTCTCGGTGTGACAAAAGTGCGTCTCTCTCACTATGCATTTAATTGAGCTTTTTAAGTCCTTTCACAATCTGACAGTAAGTGCAGTACATGCAAGGGTACACCCATAGAAAAAAGATTAATTATGCAAAGAAGAAATTATTTTTGGAAAGCGCCGAGGTGATGCAATGAGTATCACGTCGCAAATAAATTGCTGCACATTACGGCAAATACATGGAGAAAATGTCTCTAATTATGAAATCCAAAAGAACTAGTAATGCAAAAAATGTATTTGGAAACCTTGCTTTAGAAACTCAATATGCATTAGGAGTCTTTGCATTAGGAACGCATTTAATGCATGTGGGAACTTTAATCTTTCCAAGGCATCTTATCATATCCATTCATTCTACTTGATAAAGATATGATTCTATGGAGTGCTACGTCTCTGTGCATATTGTTCTAGCACAGGGTGCGCCCAGAGCGCACGCGGATCTTTCAGTGAAGTTCTTACCGTAAACTCCTTGCGCTCGCGCGTACCGGTGTAGGACCGAAAATAATAAAATCCAGAAAAGCTCCATCTTCAGGTGCGATCCCTCATTACCTGCGGGAAACCAGAAAAATCCACAATCACACCTGCGCACGACACCAACGCAAATGACAACTCCTGCAACCAGAAATCATCCCTTCATAATCATCTCTATCATAGATTAAAGTCGCCCAACAACACACTATTCGACAGTTCAGGTATGCTTCTATCCCTGCGTTTTACCAGTGCATCCATGCGGGTGGGGGGGTTAAAGGGCACACAATTCATTTTCCCAATCTTGGATTATCTGCAGATTACAGAAGCGGTGCTGTGGTTTGATGGGATTGAATGCAGCAATCGCGGGTTATTTCTGAAATTGGTGGGGGGTTAAGGACGATCAGATACATGATTTTTTAAGTCTGAAGTTGGTCAGATCGAGCATAACGCACAGGGTGCACGATGCAAAAGATCAGATTGCGCGTGGTTGCATGCATGCACCCGAGACAGAAACGTACTTTTACGCACCGATTGATACCTATTTGTGTTATTGCTACAACCAATGAGGAGTATCTACTTACTAAAATACTGCACAATGCGCGCGTATTATTGAATACTTTTACGCGCAATCTAAAACATTGCATTACACTAGTTAAAATGTGAAATGTGCAACCCTGTGAGTTGGTGATGAGCTTTTCTCGCAGTTCCATATATGCATAAATCACAGTTCCTCCAAAAATGTGGTGTTCTGTGACATAGTGGTTTTAGATCGGGGCTGGTAAACTGTTCAAATTCATTGTCATTTCCTTTATCATCATGCAAATAGCAAATTCGTCACCACAAAATGTATAATGTCCAACATTAGAAAGATATGCGAATCAAATTTTAATTCCTGAGCACTTAATCGTTGTTCACTTTAAATGTATAAACAGTTCTGTTTGCATGATTAAAATGACAAACACATTTTTTCGTTCGTTTAAGAAAAAGTTCTCTCCTGGGTCTGTGTCTAATGCATATAGTTACAATGTGCAGTTTTTATCATTAGGAACTATGTGTAGCTCCTCTAAAAACCTCACTTTAAAATAACTAAGCTTGCTCCAACAAAACATTTTAAAGCTTTGGACATTTGGGTGTGGACACTTTGCGCAGTCTTTGCGTTGAAGATGCAAACCTTATTCACGAATAGAAGAAATACAGATTTAAAGTGTAGCCTACCTTCCTATGCGCGGGCTCAGCCTGCTCACCACGAGCGAACAAATACTTAAATAGTTAATTCCCTTTGAGAAGAAAAGCAATCACACAAGACTTGGAGTAGCGCACTGGAGTTCCGGATGCTTATGTAGTTCCTATGCGTGTTCCTGGTGCATCTCCTTCCAGAAAACGAGCACAAAATCCCACCACATTCTCACAGGCAACTTCAGCTGATGTAAAACTCTAGAGAAAGCCAGCACACGTCCACGCGTCCAAAGGCGTCTTCGTGGAAAGCGGCGGTCGGATGCGATTCGATCTCTCCGCTCGACAGATCTAAACTCTTCTACTATGATGCTTTCCCATCAGCTGCGCGTTCGTCTATGGAGAGCTTGCGCGTCTTTGCGCGCTGCCAGTGGCGGAGAACATATGCGCGCAGAGATCTTTCTGGTGATGGTCCGATACCTACAGTTTATAGTCCGTGCCGTGGGGCGGATGGATGCGCGTCTGATCTCTGAACAGGTTTCTGAAGAGTCTCTCTCCTGTTCTGACTTGGTAATGAGTGGGTTTTTGAGGACGGACCGGGGGTCTGAACTGTATAAACTCTGCGCTTCTTTCCAATAGTATTTTGGTGGATCTCCAGCCAATTAAAGCTCCGCTGCTGCGCGCGGAGGGCTCGCCCTGACTCCCGGAGGACCAATTAAATAAGAAAGAAAATCACAATGTCTCTGCCACCCTCCTCTCTAGTCCTCTCTCTCTCCTCCTCTCCATCTCCCCTTCCATCAGTTTCTCACACTGTCTGTCGTCACCGAAGGATGCGCTGATCTGATGGCCGCTAGGCGGCGCGTTTGAGCTAATTATCATTCAAGCGAGAGCTCGCCGTCAACTTTGACCCTTTTCATGACACGCAAACACATGTATGTGGTCGTGTTTTCAAGAGCTGAGTATGACATACATATTTTACCTCGAGACATCTCAGCGTTCAAGACACTTGTGTGAATTGTCTATGTTTGACGGAAAATCTCACAAAACATGGCCAGGTGACATTTCAACCTAATATCAAAAGGAAAATATAAAGTGAAGCACATTTTGAAGACCATTTAAATAATAATTTTTTTTTTTTATTAAATTATGAGAGAATTACTATTTTTGGGGTGAACTATTTCTTTTAAATTCTTTAAATCTGTTAATCTTTTATATGCATTTGGCAAATGCCTTTATCCAGTGACTTAATGCATTTAATCTATAGACTTACATCTTTTTATCTGAATGATCTTTGCGTTGTTAACACAATGTTCTACCAAACGAGCTGCAGAAACATCTTGATTCAGTCATTCCATTCCATTCCATTTCCTACCGCTTGTCCGAACTACCTCGGGTCACGGGGAGCCTGCGCCTATCTCAGGAGTCATCGGGCATCAAGGCAGGATACACCCTGGATGGAGTGCCAACCCATCGCAGGGTGATTCAGTCATATTAAATAAAAACATAAATGAGACATTACTGGATGAAGCACATGTGTGCTACTGGCTCTCGCACAGACCGGTGGTACCCAGGGGAGGAGAACCTCTGAGGGGATTTTATTGGACAAAAATGTGTATATGGCCCTGCAGACACGATGAGTCACCAATATTTTCATCCATTTCCCTGAACAGAAAGATTGAAAGCATTTTCCATGTGTCATCTGCTTCAGGAAAACATTAGCATAAAGATGCACTCAAAGTTACATAAGTAGGCTATGAAAAAGAATTTACGCCACAAATTTCACATTTTATCTCACAGGGTATAGATCAAGTAGAAACACAGTAGAAGCTCATTTTGACTTTGGACAGCATGGGGTGTGACCTAAACAGAACTAATATACTTTCAAATCCCCTGGGAATATCTCTTGGCTAGGACCAAAAAAGAAATCAGCATTGATGTAAAATTTGAGAGGTCGAATTTAGAAAAATGCTCGAATTATAAAGTAATTTCTAATGCAAGGTTGCTGTGGAAGAAAACGGCATCCGGTCTAAATCCCCTGTTGGTAAACGGCCAGCCCTGCTTGGCATAGATTGTAAAGTGAACATCATCCTTATTTTTATTCATCACAGTAAATGTATGTGAATGACTGGCATTGCCCGACTGGCGACTGACGTGCCCGCTGTGCCCCCGGGGTCTGTCCTCCATTGCCAAGGGCCAGTGGATGGCACATGAAAGCAGAACCTCGGCTCACTGGATCTCACTGTAATCCAGAGAAATATTCTGTGTCCAAGTGAGTGTGTGAACCAGGGGAACGCTGTCAGCGAGCACTGTGTGGGAGTATGTCAGCTCTTCCAGATTCCTCATGTAGTAGCCACACATTAGTATGCTTCTCACGGGACATTAATTAAGATTACAGTTACCATACTATCTGTAGCACAGCCAACACCGAAAACAAATATTCTGGCTTTTTTACTCACCCTCACGTTGTGCCAAATGCATGTGACTTACTTTCTGGAGGAAATCACAAATAAATGTTTATCCAAATACTAAAGCTACACGCATTTGAGAACCAAAAAATACCAAAGTCTTGAAGCTCAATATGTAATGTAAGCACCTGGATGAAACTATAAATACTGTAAATTATTGTATATGAGGATTGGTTGTGAATTTTGGCTTACAGCACACAGCCCACAGCTAGAACACTAATGCTGGACTGATCTAATAGAAGGAAGGTTTAAAGATTTTGCCAGATATCGACACTTAAAGTGATAGTTCACCAAAAATGATAATTCCGTCAACATTTACTCACCCTCAGATGTTCCAAACCTGTATACAATTTCTATAAATTTAAATCTAATACGTTTCTTTGTTCTGCTGAACACAAAGGAAGATATTTGGAAGAATGTCAGTCATCAAACAGATCTCATCCCCCATCGCCTCCCATAGTATTTATTTCCCCTAATAAGGTAGTAAAGGGGGATGAGATCTGTTTGGTAACGGACATTCTTACAAATATCTTTCCCGGTGTTCATCAGTACAAAGAAACGTTGATAAAAGCCTTATCATAAACATATCCTTAAAGTAAACTCATGTGCTGTATTTTTCAGAAGCCATACTAAAGCTTTGGGTGAGTAACAGATTGAAATGTAAGTTGTTTATTGATCCACCGTGTCGTTTTCTTCTCTGAAATATCATTTGCAGTCACGTATATATTTAAACTTGCCATGTCACTGACAATGACGCGGCACACAAGAACAAGTGGCCGTAAAGGATCTCAAAAGAGGAAGATTATCAGAATAGAGTCTGAAATGTGTTTATTATATTTTATTTTTATTAAGTTCTGAAAACTTTATAAATTGGATTTATGTCCTTTTTGGGTCTTGACAGCATAAATCGTTGTTCACTTTCATATTTCATATTAGATATTCGGTGCCAAATCACATTTTGTGTCACAAAAAAATATAATACAGGGTCAGAATAATAAGTATTTGGGGTAAGACGTTCCTATTCCCAATGTTAAAATACAGATTCTACAAATACAGGTTGAAAAAGTGTGAACATTGACTGACAGCGACATCTGGGATCTATTTGGAAGACCTGATGAGACTTTTATTATCACAAATCATAATTCCCCTTTGGTGATGCTACGGTACACACACCTTACCTTTAACTCAATGTTCATATTAGTGATGCTCAGACGCCAGGTCTGATGCGGTCTCATTTCAGGTCTGATCAGGTCTGGTCGTCTTCTCTCGAATACGTGTGCATCAGACTCCAGCTGCGGCTCGTCAGCCGCCTCCGCGGGGGCCATTATTCAGAAGGGTAATTGGCACAGCGAGGCACAGAGATGCCCTTGGGAGCCAACAATTCATAACCCCTTCAAAGCCAATATCCGATACCAGAAAATACGCTGAGACAAGAGACGGGTTTGTGAGGAGAGAGGGAGAGAGAGAGATGGACTGCTTCATCACAGAGAGGAGTAATGGGCGTGTATTGATTGCTCTCAGCCGAGACTCCGATTTCGTGTTTAAAACAACACTGATCCTCATTAGATGAGGGGGGGGGGTCGGAGACATAAACACTCGGATATCAGTTCCAAGGACACACAAGTGCAGAGAAAGGAGGAGGGCAATATGAGGAGCGCAGGGAGAAACGTGAGCGGAGAGGAGCAAATAAGGACAGGAATGGACAGTTTCACGTCTTAAAGGGAAATCGGATTTACCTTGAGCTGTGAGGTTATCCGATTCACCACGCTATGAACACACACTGAAAGTTTCAGAACTTCAAATCGCCTCCCAAGTGATAAAAAGACATTGAAACTATAGTGTGAACTGTCTGAACTTACTAAAGCGATGTAGGAGAGATATTTTCCTAAAAAAAGGAAAGATATGGTGAGAGTAAAAGTGGAAATCCTTCACATCTCTGAACTCGAGATATACAGCAAAAAGACAAACACAGACAGTGAGCAAGAAAGAGATTTAGAGAGCGAGAAGAAAACAAGAGAGAGACAGAATGGGAGCATGAGAGAGCGGGAAAATGAGTCTGTATAAAAATCCCATAGGTTTGAAAATCCATAAGCACTGCACCAGACACTGACAAATATCTGTATATATGTGTTTTTGTTCTTCTCATTAACAAGCGTTCATTTGGTAGTTGAGTATTGATCCACAGAGCCCTGAAAGATCTAATAACAGAAGTCTGCAGTGCTGCTCCGATACTTCAGAAAACACACACACACAAACGCACACAAACACACACACACACACAGGTGAAGGAAAACCGCAGTGAGATTCTAGAACTTTAGCCTTAGGGGGTAAATTTGCAAACTTAAACCACACACACACGCGCCTCCTCTCTCCAAAACTCCTCCTGCAAAGACATAACACCAATCTTGAATGTGAAAATGATTCCCTGTGATATTATATAATTATAGTGTCTTCCAATTGAGTAAAAAAGAATGACAAGCTCAAGAAAAACCATCCAAGAAAGCGAAGAAGCCAGGAATGTTAGGTGAACCGAAAACTATTCTTACATATTGACTATTTATGGGATTAGTTTACCAAAAAACCAATAACCCTCATGCTATCCCAGATGTCTTTGACTTCCTAAATCTTTCTGATGCAACATGTAAGCAATATGAAATAAAAACAATTCATATTTTCAGATTATTAGCCAAACTAAAAACCAAGACAAGGACTAAATGCAAATATGGATACTACTGAATCTCATTGGTTCTTGTGTATCTTATGAAATATAGGGCAACTGGTCACAAAACAAAAGACAAATTTTAATATTTGAATTTGTTGTTTTTTTCTATTTTGTTTGTTAAGCTAAAATAACGGAAGTTAAATGCATGTAAAAAAATTGTATTCAATATATATATATTAATATTTTTATAAAAATAATTACTGTGATTAATAACTCCCCCCAAGTTGTTCCAAACCTGTATACATTTCTTTGCTCTGATGAACACAAAGAAAGATGTTTAGAAGAATGTTAGCAACTTTGAGATTTTTAGGACAACAGTCATAGTAGGAAAATTAAAATGGCAGTCAAAACTTAAAGTTTATTCTCTAACCCTGCTGTTGGCAAACTTGCTTGGATTATTGTCGGGTGAGAAAAACAAATTGAATTCAACCTTACTTAAAAGCCAAAATACTGATTAATGAAACACATTTCAGACATTATGAAAAATGCATGCAGATTTTGAATGCGTCGCTCACACACGCATACACGCGCACACACTCCTCTTATCTCCCTTTATGCAAACTCTGGTTCTCCTAATGTGCACTCTCTGTTCCTGAACGGCCGTCTCTTTGTGTGCATCTCTGATAAGAGACGGCTACTCTTCAACATCACAGATTATAGATCCACCTTCAGAGATAAAGTCTGTGCACCTAACACCACATCACAGCACCAGCCCTCCTGCCTGATCTCACTGATCTGAGAGCTGCTGGAAGAGAACAAACAGGTTGAAGATGGCTAACGCGACGGTCTTGTGAAGATGCTTACAGCGGAGAGACAAACCTGTCTGAAGAGTTGAGCTTTTGAACCCGAATGTTTCAGGAATCAGAAATGTGTGTTTATTTATCATATCTCACTGCATGTGGGCTGTTTTGCGACGGGTTTGCACTGTGGTTGTGCTTAACCTCACACATATGAAAGTAAAGTTAGCTGTAAGTTTTTTGTAGGATCTATTGACAGAAATGCAATATAATACACATAACTATGTCTTCAGAGATGTATGAAGACCTTACATAATGAAGCGTTACGTTTTCATTATCTTAGAATGAGTTATTTCGATCTACATACGCCGCGGGTCCCCTCACATGGAATTCGCCATGTTGTTTCTACAGTAGCCCTAAACGGACAAACTGCTTTTGTAAATACGTTATGTCCTTCGGCAAAGAAGCGAAAACGCGGCAACATCTTAGTTCTGTGAGAGCCACCGTAGTGCTTCGAATGGGAGGGGTTGGAGTGAGCCTTTGGTTACAATTCACAGCCTCAACACTAGACGGCGCTAGAATCTCCACTTTGCTCCTTTATGTTAGACACGGGTCCAATAATAAACAAGACATAATCTCCTTGGTATAAATCAACAGCAGGTTTAGGAAGCATACAAACAAACAGGACACATTCTTTCTTTCACAAACAGCTACATGGAAAGCAGATGAATGGAGTTCTCAACAAGTATTTTTAACCTGACAGGGCTGAAAAAAACAGCGAGGTGTCACACAACGGCCGAAGACGTTTTTCTGACACATGTGTATTGACCAACCACTAAAAAGTCTGGACACACCACATGAACAACATAAAAATGACTCAAGCAGGAAGACACACCGAGCGCATTTCTTAAGACTCTTCAAGAGAAGCCACAACAGTAAATGTGAGAGCAGAACCTTTGGGAATTGTGCGTGTGTGTTTGTGACCACGCAGTGTGCTTATGAAGAAGCCATCAAAGTGTGTTTACACAGGGATTATTCATCCAAACATTGGGTCAAACAGGAGCCAGGCAGCGCTGAGAGCCAGTAAAGACCCAGAGCACTTCAGATTAAGTTTGTTGAGCATCTTTGAAATGTCAGACAATGATCTGTTTTTCTTCAACAAATTGGTTTTAGTAGATAATCCTTCTACTTTTCACACACGGATACGCAACCGAACATGTGACATCACATCAGTTGAATTCAATATAAAGCAAGCTGCGTTCACATTTATTCATTTAGCAAACACCTTTGCCTCAAGAGTCATCGATAAACAGTAAACAAAGCCATGTTTACGAGTCAAGAAAATATCTCATCAATCACTTAAACACTTGTCCACTGATGGAAGCCAACTACTACGTAGAGCGCAATCGCTACCGGCTGACGCATTTCTACGGAGCCCTTACCCGAACTTCAGAAATATATCCTATTTAAGTTCCAGCCTGCCTCTCATTGTTCCTCTACCCAGAGCCCGGCCATCAAGATTGCTCATTATATTTAAATGGGGACTATATAATTGACAACTTTTTATTGATGAATTGACTGCGCAAAGGTTGCGAAGTTAATGGCGTTTTCTCAACAGCCGACAGTCAATTAGCCTGCAGATGGTCTTAAAGACCAATTAACAGAATGGAGTACAATGAGCCTGCACAGAGAACATTCTGCTGCGTACAACCACTCGCTCTTATATCTGAAATACGGCACATGAAATACTTCAGGGCATCAACGCATTGGTGTGGAACGCCTCAGACTGAAATCACTCATGAGACGTATTGTATGACAGGCATTAATAGCTAATGCCAAAAGATCTTTAAGGACGCTGAAGGCAGAGGACAGAGGATTGAGCAGCTTTCCTCAAGATCTGATATGACTCAGAACACCAGCCCACATTACTTTACATGGCACTGGTTATGGATATAAACAAAAAGGTTGTACTTGTTAACACATGAAATGACCATAAATAATGCTTCTATATCATTCCTTGATCTTAATTTCAAAAGCCGAGGGTTAAATATGAGCAGAAAAGATTCCAGGATAGTGACAAAACTGACACTCATACAAACTCATTTACTCGAACACAGGGTGACTTCCTGTTTGGCCGAGACGTTTTGACAGGTGTAGTCAAAAGCAGTAGAGCAGCACTTCCTGCCACACACTAAACACATGCTCATACTAAACCCCCCCTCATCTCTCTGTCTGACAGTGTTGCTGGGCTAATGACAAGATCACTCATGTCCCAGTGAAATAGAAGTGAAGAGAACATCATCCGGCTATTCTTAGAGAGTCTGTGAAAATGTCTCGTAACCCCTCTCTCTTTCAGGAGACAAACTTGGACGTGTTATGCCATGAAAAAAGAAAACATGTATGCATATTCATATTTGTGTGCTGGTTCGCTGGTAAAGATGAATAGATTGATAGATCGATAGGTAGGTGGATCGATGGATGGATGGATGGATGGATGGATGATAGATAGATAGATAGATAGATAGATAGATAGACAGACAGACAGACAGACAGACAGACAGACAGACAGACAGGTAGATAGAGAGATAGAGAGATAGAGAGATAGATGGATGGATGGATGGATGGATGGATGGACGGACGGACAGACAGACAGACAGACAGGTAGACAGATAGACAGATAGACAGATAGACAGATAGAGAGATAGAGAGATAGATAGATAGATAGATAGATAGATAGACAGACAGACAGACAGACAGACAGACAGACAGACAGACAGGTAGATAGAGAGATAGAGAGATGGATGGATGGATGGATGGATGGACGGACGGACGGACGGACGGACGGACGGACGGACGGACGGACAGACAGACAGACAGACAGACAGGCAGACAGGCAGACAGGCAGACAGACAGACAGACAGACAGACAGACAGACAGACAGACAGACAGACAGACAGATAGGATAGATAGATAGACAGACAGACAGACAGACAGACAGACAGACAGACAGACAGACAGACAGACAGACAGACAGACAGACAGACAGACAGACAGACAGACAGACAGACAGATAGATAGATAGATAGATAGAGATAGAGATAGAGATAGAGATAGAGAGATAGATGGATGGAATGAATAGATAGATAGATAGATAGATAGATAGATAGATAGATAGATAGATAGATAGATAGATAGATAGATAGATAGATAGATAGATAGATAGATAGATAGATAGATAGTCAGACAGGTAGATAGATAGACAGAAAGATAGACTGACAGACAAACAAGCAGGCAGGCTGGTAGTCAGACACACAGACAGACAGGTTGACAGAAAGGCAGGCAGACAGTCAGACAGGTAGACAGATAGACAATTTGTCAATATAAATATGAGCGTTAGACATGGTGATGCTCATTACAGGCTTTCTGACATGGACCAGCGAGCATCTAACAAACGTCCACAACGCCATGGCAACCACCTAACACACGTACATCACATCATGCTTCTCTAGTCTTCAACAGATGATTAGTAATCATCTGTCTATTATCTCCTGTGTTCCTGCCTCCATCACCTGGCGTTGGCTTCTGGGTGGCGTTTATTGAGAAGATCTGTTGGCATTTTACTCAGACTGGAAGTTGAGGCTTGGAAAACAACAAACACACACGCATGACCAGTTCTGCTCTCTCACTATACTGCATTCAATCAAACAGATCTTCTCCTGAGAGAGATAAAGAGTAAAGGTGGTGAAGAGTGATGGACTCGCTCTTCTCACTGACATATTCCATCACAACTTCTCAACCCAGCACACGCACGCGTTATCAACCCTATCCCGATGAGGACAAACCACAGACTTCCATATGTTGTACTTACTGTAGACTAACCTGCTTTAACCACAAGAGAATATCATATATGATTTACCAAACAACAACATCCCAAAAACATATTTATGTCGATTTAGTTCTCACTTACACACATCTATACATAGGCAAATGTATAATCATATTTGCTTCTTATTATCAATCAAAAAAACGAGATCAGTTTGACACCCGAGCACACAATATAAACGTGTTTGGTGTGATGTGCTACACCTCAGTGAGAGCCGTGAGACTCGGACCGTCCAGCTGTCTCCCTCGTCCTGCATCTCTTTAACTGCTGATGGGCCTGAAATGAGAGTTAAAATCAATGCATTTAAAGATCCAAACCAAACCTAAAGCAGTTACATCCTGTTTTTTTAAACACCACAGAGAATATCCACACGCAGAGTGAGCTAGTAATTCAATTTCTGACATAATGCTTTTAAATACAGCATTATATTTCATATCACAATCATTCCAAGACAGAGCATATTGGCTGTTTACAATAAAATGAATCAACGGCACTTGTGAGAAGCAAATCAATCTCCTCTAGTTCATCTTCCGCACTGCTTTGCTGGGAAGAATCAGAAGGATATTGAGTTTAATTTGACAGTCTGAACGCACCGCATGGCTGTTTTGAAGTGAAAAGGCAGAGACTGACAGAGCATAAAACAGTTGAGACTAAAATCAGCAGGACTAAACCAACAGGATCTTCTGATAATCTTTTAATTTTCCGAGCCAAAATCTGTGAGCGCCAGGGCTAAAACCAGCTTGTCTGACCAGTGAAAGTTGGGGGAAGTTTTTAGGAAATCTAGTTTTGTACCTTTTAAAGTGTAAACATCTTGCACTTTGATTTGTTGAGGCAAGTGTTATAGAAATAAACCCCTTTCTCATATTTAGGATGTATATCTGAAAATCCTGTTTCTGTAATCTGTCTGTCTGCGTGCGTGCGTGCGTGCGTGTGTGTGTGTGCGTGCGTGTGTGTGCGTGGAATTTTAACTGTTTACTGTTAATCGAATCACCAAAACTGATAGATGAATAGAAATGTACTGTCATAAACACAGTCAAACAAAACAATTGTTCAGACAACAGATATAAAAATAAAGAAAACTGACATATTCATACAGTGGACCACTCGTAATATTATTCAGACCAAATTATTCAGACACTTTGACCTGACTGTTTTTGCTTAAGTGTTTTTTTCTAATGTGACCCTTTTTACATCACAGACTACAAAACTAAGCATTGTTTGGTAATTGGCTGCCCTAACTTGGTATTATCTAATTGTGTACTTAAATTTAACAGCCGACGGCTATTCAATCTAATCCATTTCATACCTTTCAATCAAAGTTATCTGACATTATCGAGATGAACTTGTTCTGACACAGTTTAACTCTGAGTTCTTGTCATATTTTATTACCATTTTCTAAACTATAAACTGTGAGAAATGTAAAAGGTGTCCGAATAAATTTCGATTTGACTGAACATACGGTAAATACAGAAGCAGGTGCATGTGCACACAGCAGCGTGAGGTGGATGTTAATGGGACAATGGCAGACGGGGAGAAGATGAAGAGGTCACGTTGGAAACAAAAATTACATTTACACATTTGGCAGATACTTTTATCCAAAGCAAGTTACATTGCGTTTTACAGGTCCAGTGGATGAAATTTAGCGGCATCTAGTGGTGAGGTTGCAAATTGCAACCAGCGGCTCACTTCACCACCTCCCTTCTGAAGCATTACGGTGGCTGACACAGAACTGAGATGTCGTCACGTTTCGTTTCTTTGCCAAATGAGATAACGTATTTATGAAACACACTTTGTAAAGCATTTTGTCCGTTTAGGGCTACTGTAGAAACAACATGGTGAATTCCATGCAAGTGACCCATGGTGTATGTAGATAGAAATAGCTCATTCTAAGGTCAAGTAAAAATACCGTTTCATGAGGTTTTATGTACCTCTGATGACTATATGCATATTATGTTGCATTTCTGTCAATAGATCCTCCAAAAAAATTACACAGCGGACCTTTAAGATATACAGTATATGTGTTTCCTGGGAATTAAATTGCTTTTGGGCTGCTAATGCTCTACCAGAAACATCAAAAAATTAGACAGAGATAATGAAATTATAATTCAGAAATAAAAATGTCAAATATTGTTCTCGATAGGTTTTGTTCATAGATTCACATCTAGAAGATAGACCACATAGAAGAACTACCTTTAACTCTCCACCAATCAGAGGTAAGTGGGCGGGGCAGGGCTTGTGTCCCTATGGGCTGAGGTTCACAGTCTCTCCATCAGTCTGCCATCAGATGAGTCTCTGAGTCTCCCTGCTGCTTCAGTCTGAGCGTCTGATTGATATTCCGAAGCCGTTTGCTCCAAACACACCAAACACTAAAGCTCTCCATGACACTGGTGCCCTCTCAGCTCACGGACAACAGAAAGCAGATAGACACCGGAAGAGACCCCCTGTCAGAGAGAGAGAGAGACAGAGAGAGAGAGAGACAGAGAGAGAGAGAGAGAGAGAGAGAGAGAGAGCAATCTCCTCCACTTTGGAGTCCAAGGGACAGAAAAATCAATAACAGAAGCCACCCCGACAAGAAGAGAGACAGTAAAAGAGACAGGAGAAATTAAAATGTTCGAACAACATCATTTCTGGTCATCATGAGAACACAACAGCACAGCTGTCCACACACTCTCTACACACCTGATGTGTTGACACCAGATCACTTTACTTCATTTTCACTGTGTTTGCAATAACACTTTTACACTTAAAAATATCATGTGTGAACTGATTGCTATGAATACGATCTACTATATACTAAAAACATCATCAATCATTGTTCATCATTCATAATCAATTATTCTGTTGGAAAGTAAGCAAATAAAATATGTAAATATGTCAAATAAATAAATGTAAATGTAAATAAAATACACCTGGGCAATGTTTAGAATTTACATACTATACATTACATACTGCGACAATGTTATAAATGTAGTGTGCTGTTGCCAATTTAACCTTGTTTTTCTTTTATGCTGACAGATTAAATGATAAAAATGACGGATTAGAAAAACATTGAAGTCGCAGTAAACCACTGATTTCACAACTGCAGAAAATCATGTATTTTACGACTGTAATGGTGAAATGAATACCTCACTGTAATCAAGCACTGTTCCTGGATCAGATGTGCAGACCGCAGCGGAGTCATCTTATATCATCCTGACGTGACTTATTTCACTCATATTCGAATCGTTTGTCATCACTTTTCCCAGTTCATGCCCCCCACCCCTTGCTACAACACTTCATCTGACAGCGAATCCTTTATTTTACTTTTAAAACGGTTCTCCAAACGCTGCGTCTCGACACTGTTGTGACTAGTCACTAGTTTATTCTTGAGGTGTCCACAGACAACCCAGCCCAAAGAACACGAGAGAACTGATGATAACAGTTCAAAGAAACTGTCCAGTTTTTCACTCTCGATGAACAGTGTGCATGGTTTTTGAGCTGCTCATAATACACTGAACGAACACGAGGCTCCTCACGCTCCAGAGTTTCTTACCTGCTGAGAGCTCAATCTGCTCACACAAACAAAGAGAAAAATGGGGAAAATGCTGGAGTACCACAATGAAATGGAATGAGGTCTGATTCGGATTAAGACAACAGGAACAAAGGCTGAATGCAACCATGTTATGTAATGTATCTAAAGGCATTTATGCTTTTAATATATTTAGTTTCTGATGTCAAAAAGGACATGCATCCCAATACAAGTAAGGTTTTACTTTTGTAAATTTTTTCCTAAAAAAAGTTTAAGAGTTAAGATTTTCTCGAGAATAAAGTTATACATTTGTGTTGACAAATTATTACTATTAGTCACGCTTTATGTTTGTCACCGGGTTTCGCAAATATCTAACCAATAAAAAGTATTAAAAAGTGCTTGTCATTTTTTACAGCATGAAATCATTTAGGAAGATCTGTGTTTTTTCTATTGCCCGAAAAACAGGGAATTTGGACATACAAGGTTTCAAAAAAGCAGCAAAGATGTGTTATTTACGTAGGCCTATTCACTCATTCAAATGCACAACTGTCGAAAAGTTTTTAAACACTTGATCTTTTTACATATTCTTTTTTTCCACATTTTGGAAAATATAGGGAAAAAATTGTAACATCCAATTTGAAACTCATACCTGTTATATTCTGGCATCTAAAAAGTCTAGCCACTCTTTCCCTACAGTCTGCAAAATGCAATAATGAAGAAAAAACATATACAGCTACGGATGTTTATTGCTGTGTTCTTGAGAGATCTTTTGCAACCTTAAACTTGATCTAAACCTTATCCCATAGTTGAATCATTTCTGTCATAGTTAACCAGGATATAACCTGCTAATCGAACATGTTAGTCGCCAAGGAAAGATTTGAGTTTTTTACATTTTGTAGTAACTATGATAACAATAACCACTACAAGCGAAATGTCATTGTTAAACTGAAAAACAATTCCATTAAATGACGGGAACCGAAGTACAGAAATAAAAGAGAATGCGAGGAAGACCATTTAAAAAGAGAGAAGACACTGTCGACACTAAAAGCCCAAGATTGAGCGCTCATTTAAACCTCTGAGTGGGCAAAGTGTGTATTAACACGGGATGTAATTTCAGCTCGACTCTATTAACACAAATCACATCAGACACCCAAAGACTCTCTCCAGTCATCCTCCACCCAGATATCTGACTAATGACAGTAAATAACAACGCACACTGCTGACCGTCTTAATTTCATTGGAAAAACATCTTCATGTTCGCAAAGGCCAACAGAAGCAAGATGCACGCACGCATACGCACACACACACGCCATTAATCCAGTGGTAATTTGCTTTCACTTGCTATCGCCCAGAACAAATCGTTCTGTCTCATGAAAACATTTGCAAGAAATGTTAGAGAAACATGAGGCTAATTGAGAGAGAGAGCGCAGCATTAGGAGACGGTGGGAAGGCTGTTACCGGACGCTGCACTGAAATCCGTGGATCGCTCGCGCATGGCTGGCCAGCCGGTGGAGGACAAGGGTTTGAGTGGATTAGAGGTGGATTTGAGAACCCTTAAATCCCTGTTAATGCTGTTCTACAGCACTGCAATATCCCATCAAGATAAGACTACAAGAGCGTCTTTGAAGGGGATTGCGGGGCAATTCAAGCGCCCATATTTATCTGGACCCTGCATAATACGGATTGGGTTGATTCTGTTATCCTGTAGGCTACTTTTTTATGGCCTCTGGAGAAAATTGAAGGACGGATTTATAGGGCTGTGCCGGAGCATTAGAAATTCATACACACAAAAATACAAAAAAAACATTCTTTTCAATTTCAATTTTTGAGAAATTTAGTTTTTGTTTACATTTGCGAGTTTTGTAGATTTAGACAAGCATAAACATTTCAAATGGGAATATAAAAAAGTATAACATTAAAGACATTTCAAAATAGAGTTGAAACCCTTCCTGATGTTTAATTACTTGTCACAGTAGAAAACAGATACAATTAAAGAGTATAATTCAATGAAATATATGAAGTCATACAGGAGCCCAAAGTGGGGATCAAACCTTTGACCTTTACGTTGCTAGCACAAACTTACTCAATAGCAAGAATAATATGTTGTGTTGAATAAATGTTGCTGTAGCTCTTTAGTAATATTGTATTGCTTTTTTTGTGGCTCAGTGGTTAGAGCACGGAGTTAGAAATGCAAAGGTCATGGGTACGACCCCAGGGATTGCACATACTAAAGTCCGAAGTATAGTTCCTTTTTTACGCGTACAGTGCGTGTGACGCAAATTTCGTCATCAAAATAGTACGTGGAACTGTAACTTCGCAGGTAGCGCATTCCTTTTTTTGCAGTAATCACCAGGTGGCAACCGTGTCCTGGGAGCATCGATTCAAGGTAGTAGAAGAAAACCTGACCTTCCCTGTTGAAAAAAAGCTGGGTTAGGTATATTTTGATGCTAGTTTGACAACCTTAAACCCGCACATGACCAGCTTAAACCAGCACAAACCAGCTTCAAAACATACAAAACCAGCATATGCGTTTTTTCACTCTGGGTGAACAGGGTTGTAGACCCAGAGAGATATCAAAGCCATTTTAATAGGAAAGCCTGTAACCATTAGGCAAAAAAAACGTAGTGCTAATGCTAACGCCCTGGCTTCAGCGGAATGCAGGGAAGTAGACCGGATTCTAGTTTTTTGAATGGATGTCAATGGGTTTTGTTAGCCGTTACGGGTTCTTCAATTGAAAGTATTACAGACCCTCCCATTTCTATAATAATAGTATCTCTGGAGATATTGCAATATGTCGTAATGCGCATGCGCCAATACCTGTGTGTACGCGTATGAGTCAAAAGCAGTAAACTTTGCAAGGCTGTGCGTTTGGCTGTATGCATAAAATACGAAGTAAAAAATTCAAGCATAATGCAATGTGAGTCGCTTTTGAATAAAAGCTTCTGCCAAATGCATAAGTGTAAATTTATCGTGAATGCACTACATGTCATTTTGTATCAAATAGTATGCCAAACTGCAAAAAATGCATGTGTAATTTGGCAAAATAAACCCGATATTTATCAGAAATATTAAGTCTCTGGATATGTGACTGAACTGCCCATCTGCCTTCAGATCTGACTGGCAGTATTGCAGGAGCTCTGTTTGTATCTCACACACAGTCTGGCAAGCAGCGAGTCTGAAGGCGCTATTTGATTAGACATCTCTCTCTTTGCTGACACAGAAGCGAGAGACTGATGTCTGACAAGACTGAACACTCATCAAATCCAAACCGCAACATGCACAGCTGCCCAAACTGCAGTGCATTCTCAGTATTACTGTTAGGAGCATTGAACAGTTAAGATTTCATGTCATGGCAGAAGAGTAGTTTTACTAAACCAACAAGATTCTCTTTGAGGACAACAACATAAAGATATTCAGTTTAAAGATTCATTTATTCACCCTCATGTCATTGTAACCCTTTGAAAAATATTTTTTTGTAAAAACGTTGTTAACCAAACAACATTGGACCCTATAGACCGTTGTATGAACACAAAACCACCGACACATTTCTTTAAATATCTTCTTTTGTGTGGCATCCTTGACTACTGCAGTCTGCACACTTGCAATGCAATGACCATACATTTGTTTCTCCATATGCATACTTGCATATTTCTGGCCTTATAAGTCAGCATGTTTACCTTTTGGTTAGTACATATACCGGCAGTGCATTAAATGCTTCTTTCATAGGCATTATATGGAAACTAAATGTTGTATCCAAACTAAATGAAACATACTATCTGCTCAGATACCTTCAACGGGCTGTTTGTGAAAACTGCATGCGTAAGAAAGAATGATATAAAACACTCTGCCCTCTTTATCTTGGAAACCGCAGTTTTTGTCAGGTGACCATAAAATAAGAAATGATCCATCATATCCAGTCACCTGTGATTCACAGATATGCACTGAAATATTTTTTGCATGTCAAAGTAAATTTTCTACGTGCCAGGTAACAGTGAATTATTAAATGAATATTAAATGAGTCTGGCAGCCTTCTTACCTTGAGTATAAAGTATGAAATGGCACAGCTCCATAGACTAACTCATACCATGTTCTTTATCACGCTGGTGGGATCCGGGTTTACAGGATACAGGTCACTGTGTGCGATGGAGACCATTCATAAATCACTTGTGTTTAATCTCAGATTTGTAGGACCCATGATGCAGTTTGTTGAAACTGGGTCACAGGTGTTGGTTCCATTTAGCACAATGTATAAAGCCATACCTTCAGTCCACGCATCTCTGCATGCCCTGTGGTTGTGCTTTAGGCATTTAAAGGGACAGTCCTTCCAAAACATCTTTCATCATTTGCTCACTCTTTCAACACGTTTCACATTTCAAACCTGTATGACTTCCTTTTTCTGCAGAACACGATAAAATATATTTTCTTAAATGTTGGTAGCAACAACATTGGTCCCCCATTGACTTCTATTGTATGCAGAAAACCACTGAGACATTTCTCAAAATATCTTCTCCTGTGTTACACTGAAGAAAGTCGCACATACAGAATTTACACGACATAAGCGTGAACAAACGATGACAGACAACTATAGTGTTGTGTGAACTATCCCTTTAAGCCCACCCCTTTTCATTTGGCTTATGTTATGAACACAATTTAATTCATGCAAAGTTTAGCCTCGAGTTTTCTGTAATATGCTATTCAAGCATATTAAGTTTATATTTAACAAAGAATCTCCAAAGCTGTTGGTTTTGCTCAACACTTTAAAAACAATAATATCAACAATAGTCTCATAAACTCAAATCAGGCTATAAACTGTACATTAGTCTGTGAAAGACATTAGTTTCATGTAGAGTCATTAAGAGTCAGAGGGAGTCTGTGTTAATGGTCATTGGGTGAGAGTTAACAGTGTCAGAAACTCAACTCCCTGCCCACTCTCCAACAACAGGGAACACATTTATTATTATCACTCGGTCTGTGGGCTGGAATGAGTCGTTTCTCACAGTCAAGAACTGACAAATCACTGACCCCTTTAGATCCGAGACAAACATTACCTACAAGGCCTGTGAACACAAATACACAAATCACACTAAAGGTATTGAATCATATTACAAATATTTAAATGTATAAGTTGTGAGTAGGCTTGTATGACAAAGACGCCTTGGCTCTTTTAAACTGTAAAACGTCCATTCATGCAAAAATCATTTTCAAGCTTAGTATCGGTCTTATTTTCCAGTAAAATGAAAAAAAAAACATTAAAATCAACCCATGTTAACTTTCATATTTGTATTATTACTTTCAAGGTCTTTATTTATTATTTTTTTGTTTAACATGTTTTTCCAAGTACAGCTGCTTTGATAAAATGCAAATGATAAAAAGGTTGCAGACTGGCTGGCCCGAAATTAACTTCCAGTCTGTGTTTGCATATAATATAATTTATTTTATACTGAATTTATATTAATATTAATTTAAATTCATATTTTACTGAACACTCGTTGGATTAAATTGTATCAAACTACTCAACAGTTATTGATTCATTGCTGTGGTCTACTGGAAGTCTGAAAAAATAAACCTGACTTAATTTACTTGTGAGAATTACAACAGCATAGTTGTTCAAAATAAATTAGGATAAAATATAGTTGATGTGTAGATGTGTAAAACAAGAACACACAAAGTACTAATGGGGCGAAAAAAATAAACTGCATTCAAAAGAAGTTTATTTTTGCAATTGTGTTAATTGCCTGTTGAAATAGTGTTTAGATATTTTTACTAGAAAAGAAAAACAAAACTGATCTTAAAAATAATAGACAGCCAGAATATTGGTGGATTTACCTCAAATCATGTTTCTATAAGGGCACACCCGCGTAGCTTTTTATAACACTTTACAATAAAGATCCATTCAACACGTTAAATAACGTTAACAAATGGAACCTTATTGTAAAGCCTTTGTAATGTGTGTATGAATGCAATTACAATCAATAAAACAAAAAATGCCACACATCCTCTAATCCAGTTTATTCTTTATCAGCAAAAGAGGAAAGGAAAAGAAAACAAAGAAAAAAGGCTACAGAATCTTTAATCTTATCCATATTTTTGTATGTTTTTATGTTAACCTAAAAAGGGCAAAGTAATGCAGCTCTATGCTAGAGTGAGTTAACCAGAAACACAAAGGAGGTTAAATAAGGATTTTTCTTAAGATACACAATATTCATCTCTTTTCTTCAGTTCTGTCCTTCTAAACATCTCAACAGAAAACCAGTCAAAACCAGTAAAAAAACAAAACGATAATAAAAGCGCCGGTAAATTGAGACTCTGACTTCCTCGCTCCCACCACCGGTGAACACACTCCTCCTTAATGCCACGGACAGCAGGGAGGAGAGAAAAAGAGAGAGAGAATTAAGAGAATGCAGAAAGGACGGTTAGCATGAGCAGGCTAGAGACTATCGAGAAACTATCGGGAGGGCAAAAATGACACGGGAGAAAGCAAGAACAATGGCAGAAAACCTTTCAGCTGCTTTAAAACAGGCAGAGAGTATTTTGCGAGGGCTGATGGGAGTTTCACGAGGTTACAGAGTGTGTTTATTCAGACCTGAACTACAGTTCCCAGACGAGCTGTGGGCGGCCCTTTCCCAGCTGAACCACATCCAAAGGGTACCGTTTGATTTTGCTTCAGTCCTCGTGTCGGACCGAGCGTCGAGAACGCGGCTGTAAGTGCATATGAGCGAGTGTGTGAGCGTAAAACGGGCACGGCTCTGACGCAGCTCGGCCGACGAAATCTCTCTCTGAGCCGCAGCAGAGCCGCCGTGCGCAGAAACGCAAGGGGACAGAGTGACTTGGGTGATCCATGTCGCCCCTCCTCCCTAAAAAACAAAAAAAACGTCCACGTGATGCAGGAGACTTCCAGCGGTGGAACAGAAATTCCCAGAGGTCTGGATCGATCGACATGTTTCCCATGGAGTCGATCGCAGCATTTGAGAAAGAGCAGTTCTCCAAAGTACAGACGGTTTGGGAGTGGGGAAGAGGTTGCTTCCTCTCCGCCGTGACCTTTAGGGTAGTTCGTGTGACCTGCTGACCTGTATTTGCACTGGGGGGTGGAGGCAAATATCAGAAAATTAAGGCTCTGTGTGTGATGAGCCCGAGGCTACTGAACGGGACACAGGTCAGAGGTCAAGCAAGGGTGCGGGGTCCACTGAGATGTACTGGAGAAATAAAGATGCCACTAGTGGGTGATTGTGTGCGTGTCAGATAAGTGGACTGCAGTGTGTGTGCGTGTGTGAGTGTGTGTGTGTGTGAGTGTGTGTGTGTGTGAGAAGGGACTGGGGGCGTTCAAGAGCACTCTTCTCCGATGCGCTGGCAGGTTCGGCCCACCTTGCGGTCCAGTTTAACCATCTTCATCACGGCCTCCTCTCGGCCACGCCCCAGATGGTCAAACATGCAGTCGTGTTGCTCCGGCAACCGGTGCAACATGCAGAACACATAACCTGAGGACGGATGAGAGAGAGACAGAGATAAGAGGCGTTGTATAATCTCAAGGTTGATTTTAAAGCGAAGGTAACATGCTATTTCATGCATTACGACTTCTTACACTGTTAAACGTGCTGGCTTCTCAAGCTTAACAAGGTCAACTTGTCAAAAAACGAGTTGAACGTATGATGTAATATTTCTGTGCTCGATTCACTCCGCCAGGTTCGTACAGGTTTTGGAAAGTTTTTCCCGTTTCGTTACAAGGGTTCTTGGTCCCTTATTGGACAATTCTCCCAGAAAAGCAGGCCCACGCGTCATCCAGCGAGCGAAAGAGCACGTCTGTGTCAACCAGCCAGCGTGAGCGTTTCAGTGATTTATGTTATGTTGTACGGTTTTTGATTGGCTAGTGTCTAATAATATTACTATTTATATTATATTTGTTTCATGTTAATATTATATGTATTACTAATTTACTATATAATAACTGTATTAAATGAACGATTTGTTGAATTTTGTTCATTTTATTAAATAAACAATTAGTTGAATGGGTCCTGTAGTTCGGTCACATTTAAACAAAGCGTATGGTACATTGCCATCTAGCGGTTGAGCTTGGTATTGCAGTCTAAATTCAAAATATTGGAGAGTCAAGTTTAGCCAAGTAACGGTTCTTCTAGGTTTCTTTTGATTGTTATCATAAATAATCTACAGGCTCTCTATTTTTTGTGAATGTGTGCCGGAAGTTGGGGGTCACAAAAGTGCGCATGCTCAAATGTTTGTTTATGTTGTTGAGGTGAGACCGTCTATAAACAGTGTATATAACGCTGGACTTGGTGATCGTTTGAAACTGATAGATGGCGCTCAAAGATGCCGGACATGAACCGCACGCGGTAAGTCAAACTAAGCCATATGTCTGTTTTTTTGGCAATCGGCGTGGACGTGCATAATGTAAACAACACGAACTTATAGTGAATCAATGCGATGATGTATTGTGTGCTCGTGCTGTAGCTCCCCCCCTGCACGCCTCCAGGCGCTCGTCTTTTTCCGGAAATAATCGTACAGCCGTCTCGGTTTTTCATCAATTTGATCAAACTAAAGACTCTTCGAAGATAAAAAGTATGCAATACCACTCTGTAGGTACTCAAGATTAATACGAGATTGGCAGAAACTGCATATGTTACCTCATCTTTAAGAAGCGTTTTCACAGCACAGAGCGTGCAACACTCAGTTTTCCGGCATGAGCTGAGAGAACATCTTATTCTCCACTTACTGCCGCTTTTAAGACAACAACTAGCTCTCATGTCCCCGACTGTTTATTCTGATAAGCTACCATGCTTGGCAAAATAAACTGTACAGATATTAAATCATTTTCAAGTAAATATAAAACCATATTTTTTACTTTTTCGACGGAAAACTTGAGTAGGGTTTGCAAACCTTGACACCGTGATGCTTGGAGTGTTTTGAGTGGTTGCGCAATTCAATCTCCGAAATCAATTTACGTTTTTAATGCGGCACGTTTCATTGCTACGCGGAAAAATCTGCATTCATACTTCAAGTTTTGTTGTTTGGGATAAATGCACCAGCCGCAAATGTAAATGTCAACACATCTGATCCATTCTCCTGCTTTTTCAAGAGAGATTAAGTGCAGTAAATCACAACACACACCACAAACATGATGATCATTTCTAAGTAAATAAAACTTTCTCGGCACTTAAAGGAGGATCCCATCATTTAGGCTTAAGAGCCTCATTACCAAGAGCTTAATATATTCATTAATACACGTGGCGTTTATGAGTCAGAGATGATTAAAAGCATTCAATCCTTCAATTACAGCAGCCACAGAACTACACATGCACACAACTGCATGCGACACAGCACAACCTGCTGTTCAATGTGGGAACTAATACACTGCATCAGGTACATTTTTTAAGTCCCCTGTACTGGTTAAATATGCAGATATGACCTTAAGTGAGCCAGTTTTAGGGCGATTCCCCAAAATGCTATTAAAACATTTGCTCTTTTTGATTGAGTGTGACTTTGGAAAAGGACTAAGTTTGGCCGACTAACAGGAACCTGTTTGAAAAAATGATAAAGCGCATGTTGATGGCAGATGTAACGGGTCCGGGTAACTGACACGGGAATAAACGCTTGCGGGCGTTCCACAAACACAGCTTTCCGAACCCTAAGAAGTTGAAGCTACGAAATTTTGAGCGTCGACTAACTGCAGGAGTGCCGTTTCAGACGGACCCCAGAGAGATAATGACTCAGATGTGAGAACAGTCGGATTCATAAGCGTATTGTCAGATCAGTGGGAACCGCTATCAGACTGATGACTCTGACTGCTGCTGTACAATACCACCTTCAGCTCAACAAAACAAGATGAACTGCTGTTCACACCGCAATTATGCTTAACCGCTCACTTTATTTCATTACCTACAGTTAACATCTGAAATTTAAATGGCCGAGGGGGGTTAAACATCCTCTCTTTCGGTTCTGTAGGGACCTCAAAGTTCTTGCCGAAATAGCAACCGCTGCAGAAACAGACAGGTGAGAGATGAGCGGACCCAGAACGCCCCTAAATATGAATGCCGATCGAGTAAGAATGTTTGGTAATGTAAAAAGAAAGTCCAGTGAATCTGTCTGATCCCGAGCGATGCAACGTGACTGAACTACAATGCATCCATTGCAGATAAACACGCAGGCCTAGAAGCATTACAGTTTTGTTGCGTCACATCACTCAGGATGTAGATTGTAGAATAGGGATGACTGTGATACTGACCACAACGACAGGACCCCAGCTCCTGCTGTACGAGCTCCAGTTTGGTTTGGCAGCTGTGGCACCGCCGACGGTTCTTCTGCTTGGGAACTCGCGGAGAACCTTCAGAACACGAGGCCTCTCCCAGCCGAACACGCTTCTCTGGGGACGACTCGCTATCTGAACCTAAAGTCAAACGCATAGACATTTTTACAATCTCGTGAAGTCTTATGTGCATTACTTCTGCTGGAATACCTGGCGCGATCAAACGGCCGAAATGAACTGTGCTTTGAGCCGATTGCTTGGACTGCCAACACACCTTAACTTTACTCAAGATAAACTCTGAATGTTGACCTTAAGTGGAGGCTTCGCACAGTTTAAAGATTATATAGTCCTTATGTTTAGCACATAATTGGGCAGTCACATTTGACGTCTGAAGCTTATATAAACTTTAAATACTATTCTAGGGGGTTACTATGGTGCTCTGGCTGGTTGCTAGGGCACTGGCAGTCGGTGAACTGTCCAAATGTGGCACAACATGAAACCACTTCAGAAAACTTAAGAGGATTTCAAAAATTTCTATGAAGGGGTACGGCTTGAACGGAATTTCTCCTTTAGTACATTTAACCTACGCAGTCTTAAAAACGTGTTTTTCCAAGGATGGAGACATGTAAAGCTGCAAAAGCAACCAAAGTCCTGTAAACATAACTATTACAATTTCAATATGAAAGAATTTGACTTACAAAGACAGGAGATATAAAATATCTATTTGTGATCATTTTGATGGCCACTTAAAGATGCAATGTCATTTTTTTTTCTGTCGCAATATAAAATTGCAGATTCTTTTATGTGCTTACTTTTGCATTGAATGACCTTAAACTGACAACTTATAAACCACTATTTATAAGCTTAAAGTTGTGGTAAGATAAAGAGTTACTTTAATGTACATTCTCATAACTGGTTTGTTCATTTTTACCCCAAAAAGTAACATATTGCAGTTAAAATATAAAACATCTTTATCATGCGCTGAAAGATTCATAATTAAAAAATTGGGGAAAATATCTTTTGGGGAAAAATAATCTACTTGGCAAAAGCAGTTTCTTGGTCATCTGATTAAAATATCAAACACAATTTTCTCTTGAATATCTTAAATAAAGACTTTCAAACATTAGTTGCATTTACAACTCAGATTAACTTTGGTGTGATGTGCTAGACTATTAAAAGCCGTCTCGCGCACACACACAGGGTTGGTGGTGAGGTGTACCTGAGTCACAGGGTCGTTTTGTAGGAGTGGATAGCGTGCCGCGAGCTGTGTCTGTACTGGAGACTTCTGGAAGAGAAGAGAGAATGACATCATTATTACTCAAGTTTAATAACTTTCAGCTCCTCCTGTCAGAGATCATTCCTAGATTTGCGGTGTTCTATATTGTACCGACCCCTAAACACTGCTATACAACAAAACGGCAGTGTATTACTGTACAGAAGCAGAAAGACTAAATTTGAATCATCATTTAATTTCCCTTTTGTCATTGCAACTCATCTAACTTTCATGAAACACAATATGATTTGTAAGCTATATTACAAATCGTTCTCCTTTTGAGTTTCACCAAAAAAGGAAACTAATACGAGGTTGAGATGACATAAGCGTGAGTAACCGTGTGCCCTCACCATCCTGTGCAGGAAGAGGCGTGGCTTCTGATGAAGGCTCCTCTGAGCTGGCTGGCTTGGAGGACAGGGTTTGGCTACTGCTGCTGCTCGACTCATTACAGAAGACTGCTGATTGGCTATTGCTGGAGCTGGGGGCGGGCTCTGGAGTGCAGTCCTCGTCTGGCTGTTTCTTCTGTATGTCTGGTGGAGAGGAAAGAACAATGTGAGAATTTCTTATACACATATTGACGCAAAAACTATAGCAACAGTGATTGAAATGTAAAACAAACACTTACCAGCAAAGCATTTGGAACAGAGGTTCATGGTTTTGCTGGACCTGGAGAGGAAGCGGAAACAGATATTAAATTGCAGTTTTTCACGTGCATCACCATTGATGAGAAATCAGTATTTTTTCATGTGAAGCGTCTCTAAACCAATGCAGTACATATCGATCTCTTTAGCACAGAAAAGTCAAACATACTGAACAAACAACGTTATTTAAAAAAGAAAAATATTCAAATTTGTAATTTGTCTTTATAGACACAACCAGAGGCAACATTTCACTTTTTATTTTGTTAATAAATGCTCACAAAGAGGTGCATGCTGCTCCTAATGCAAAAGAAAAGTTAGTCATTAAAAAGTTGTTTTGCCTCTAAAAGGACTTTTCAACAACACAACACAAATACTTTTTTGAAACCATTACTTTGGTATCTGATGCCAGTACACTAAATATTCACCACATCACCCGAACAAACAAATTCGACGTCAACACTTGCAAAACGACAGCGGAATCTCCTACAGCTCGGCCTCTTCACTGTTCTATACCTGCAGCCTGAGGATGGTTATACATCACACACACTTTATTTACATAGACGCAAACAGCCATCGCATTTCCTGCACCGGCTCCGAGCTCTCCCTCGGGACGACACAGGTTGAAAACAACATCAACAGACCTTCTTCAGCACAATCAAGCGCAATCATAATCAGCGCCCAATCAAGGAGGCGGAAGGAAGCATGGGGAGGAAGCAGGGTATTGCGGGTAGGAATAATGCATATTAAGCAGGTGAGCGCATCCGAAGTGAACATCACCACATGCACGCGCTGACAGGGGCGGGTTGCGCTTGTATGAAAAGGTTGGGTTGCCATGGAAACGAGCTGAATTATGATGCGTGTTGACACATGATGTGTTCCTGACAACGAGCAAACCGTTAAACCAGATGATCCATCAATGTTCATGACAGCAGGAAACACATCTAGTAATGATGAAGTCACACTGGCTGGGCACAAACCAACAAAACCTTTAACAAACACAGCGCTGTACAGTTCACCCAGAAATACAAATTCCGTCATCATTTATTCACCTGCATGGTGTTTAAAACCTGTATATGCCAAAAGAAGATATTTTGAGAAATGTGTCAGTGGTTTTGTGTACATACAATGGAAGTCAATGCCAATGTTGTTTGGACACCAACTGCTTACAATGCCCAACAAAAAAGTTACAAGAACGCTATGCCTGTGTCCAAGTCTATGACCAATAACAATTATGAAGCTAACAGTGTTAATTCTGATGTTGACATTAAAGTTTGAAGTTAGATAAGAGTTCATGAAACAACTTCACTCTGCTGGGGAAAAACCACATCTATGTTTCAGTGCGCGGTCTTCTGTCACATCACTCCAAACCAATCAAGCCGGCCTCTCAGCGGATTAATGTGACATCTCCTGTTAAATGTCACCTGCAATTACAGCTTATGAAGAGACGCAAGAGCCCAATCACGACTTCAGCATGAACACACAACACACACACAGTGAAACGGTGATGTGCGAAACTTTCAACAACACATTTTTAACAAAGGAGAATAAATGATGTTCTTTTTTTTTAAACTGACATCTACATTTATTCTGTAAAACTCCGAATAACATTTTTAACAAATGTATAAAAAATAACATTTTTGTTTCTTTAGTTTTAAACTTGTTAAACTTTTATTTTAATCTCAGTTTTATTTTAAGCAATTTTGCTGAGTTAGCTATTTGTTAAGTGGTGTAACAATATTATCGTGGTCACGTGACTGAAGAGCTGCACAGTTAATCGTAAAAAGATCACGATCTCGAATCAAAAAGCGTTTTTTGCTGTAAAACAAATCTCACTACAGTGACTGTATGTTAACCATGAAATATGAAATCATTTTGGAGCAAAGTCTTAAATATTACATATCTAAAATAAACTATTTTTTAAACCTCTAGAAAATGATGCATTCCTTTTAGCCGTCATTCAGAATCGTAAAAGAATCGCAATCACTATTTGAAACAAAAGTATCGTGATTCTCAATCTATCCAAAACCGTGCACCTCTACATGACTGTATGAAACGATCGGTCTTCCAGGCCTAACAAAGAGAATGTTAGAAGGGACAGAAAAGGATTTTTTTTCATTTGACCCATCTCATACATCTAAGGCAGCAACAGTTATGATTAGAGGATAAAGAAAAGAGGATGCTTATGGCACGTTTCCGTGTCATTTCCGTGGACTTCTTACGAAGGTATTATCGTACAGTGAGATTTAATTATTGTTACATCCCTATATTGTAGTATTGCTATTTAGGTTTAAAAATGTGTTTTTATTTATTTTAATTATACGTTAATTGTATATAATTTATTTAATTTTAATGCTTCAAACTTATTTTGGTTTATTGGTAAGGCCCATTTCTCGTTTTCATTTACGACTGTTGATTAATCGCGATTAATTGCATCCGAAAGAAAAGTTTGTGATAATTACAATATATCTTTGCATTTCATTTTGTATTTATAAACACATGCACATACATATAGAGAGGAGCGAACAACGCACGCGCTTAATGCAGCAAACATGTCGGCAGTGTGTGGAGTATTTCAAAGTGTCAGAGAAAGACACAGCACGGAACTTGCTGAGCCGGGAAAATTTATGAAAGTGTCCGTACTGGTCGGTAACTTGTGTACTTTAGACTGTAGCCCTGCCGCTCGCGACATCCTTTGACATCATACAGAGGTCGTGCGACGTGCGCACTGTTCCCTGTACTAAACAACTTGTCAAAGTATGTTCTGTGCATCCCGGCCATGAGTGCTCCTTTGAGTCTCCTTCTTTGTGGGCGGAGTTTGGAGGAGAGACGTGACCTCAAATGGTTGTCAGTCAGAATTGCTTGCATGGATGTTTTTTTCCTTTAAATCATTTGCAGTGCAGCATTTAATTATCCAACAGTTTTCGTTGAATCATATTTTTAGCTTATCTTTTTTATGAAGTGTTGTGTCGTTGGGGTACAGAGTAAATTACAATACTTTCAACAGTCAGTTATAGGCCTAATATAGGCTATTCAAGAATGGGGAGAGGGCTCATTTTTTTATTATTTAGCCTACTTGTTTTGCTCAGTTTTACTTTAAGTTATATTGTTTTACATTGAAAAGCAAGACAAAATATAAAAAGCACATTTTGACCATTCAGTTTATGCAATAGTGAAAAAATTGGCCAAAAAAAATAGAAGAAATACGAAAAGCCATGTTCGGTGTTCCGCCAAGTATTTCATCTTTTTTTGGCTTCGGCCTCAGCCAACCATTTTCATTTCAGTGCATCCCTAATTTACTACTGATCCCAGAGCCAGGACAAGCAGACAAACTACGCATACAAAAAAAATACCTTGCACAATTACAGCTCAATTTCAGCAAGATTTACTGGTAATTGCGATTAATCATGCACAGCCCTATTAGAAATACAAAATAAATATGCACAGGGCACAGACATCTATTATTATGAACACAAACTCTTATTTGGGATGCGATTAATCGTTGAACAGCCCTATTTTTACTAGCTTTTTTTCAGGGGCTTATTTTGCGACAACAGCCGGCAGCTTTTACATTATACCGCTTATTCCACGGCTACTTGCCACATGAGGAAAAAACTGGACATGAAATGTGAATTTGCAAACGAACCTGCAAACTCTCGACTGGCCAATCAGAATCAAGCGTTCCAACGTGCCATGTAATAACACTGAACTAGCGAATGTTACTTCTGCAATCAGACTCGTTGCAATAATGAAAGAATTCTGTGTCAATCGCAGGGGACGCCGCATCCAAACACAACAGATGATCTCACTATCTACTCTCTGTCCCTGCCACCAGCTCCCAAAAGATACCGCACGCTCGAAAAAGAGAATACAGACGTGCTAACAGGTGTTAAAATATTGGTGTCAGATGGAAGTATGGAAATGAAAAATGAAATTCCACAGCTGCCCTTCACACTTCTGCCCTCTATCTGCACATGCCAAGAAATGACTTTGGTACAAAACCCAACCTCATACATCTGATCTCAGTAAAACTACTCTAGAATCAAAATGAGAAGACGAAGGAACAGTTCACCCAAAAATTAAACGCTGTCATCATTTCCTCCCCCTCGAGTTTTTCCAAATCTGTATCAATTCCTTTGTTCTGATGAACACAGAGAAAGATATTTGGAAGAATGCTTGTCACCAAACTTGGACCCCATTGACTACAATAGTAGGTAAAAACTTCTTTATAAATTTCTGTGTTCTGTTAAACACAAAAGAAGATATTTTGAAGAATGTACAGAAGCAACTCGTTCTAAGGCACTAGTCATTTTTCCTACTATGGTAGTCAATGGGTCCAAGAACTGTTTGGTTACAAGCATTCTTCCAAATATAAAATTTATACAGATTTGGAACAACTCGAGGGTGAGTTAATGATTTTGGGTCAACTGTTAATCTAATTATCTCAGGGCTCCAGACTGCGACTAAATGGTCGCATTTTGCGTTTTTGAGACAGCGTGAGCGATTTTTACAAATGTACGACCTGCCAATTAGGATTTTTATTTTTTTCTCGTTGTTATATCTCATGTGAAAAGACGAGTAGATATCGAACCCACCAGTGTAGGCCTATGTGTGTGAGAAAAGGAGAGCCCAGAACCGTGCGCGGCTGGGTGACTGATGTTTCTCTCTGTCGTCGCGTCGGTCACAGCTCAGCAAATCATTGACAAGTTTACAGACACAACTTGACACATACTACGATTCGCTGTGACAGATTTTTTTGAGCCTGAGGATGAACGATTTGATATTTGAGGCGTTTAAAACTAAACAAACCGCGAAGTTCAAAATAAGCCATTATCTGTTGATTACTTGAGACTAGGCATGTAACGATATGTACATTTTGGCCGATAATGATAACCGATAATTCTTTAACATATATTTATATATTGGTATCTAAATATTAATATAAAATTACATAAGATTTAAACAGCTTTTATTTTAAAACATTCACTGCAGAAAACAAGTAAAATTACCACTTATGGCCGATACCGATAAGGCCGATAATTTATCGTGTATCCCTACTTGAGACAGTGCCGAATCATTTCCAATCCATTCACAACAAGAATGAACGACAGGTGAATGGTCTAGTTAAGTTTATGTGAAGTTAACTTTACATTGTGTTGTGAACATGATGAAAAATTTCCTTACTACACAATAAAATCATCATAAGAACGTATCAAGACGAGCCCTTTCGTTTTGGTTTAACACTAAAGCAAAAATATATACTTTATAATTAAAAGATATACTTTTTCGGTATCATATCGGTTTCGGTCGATAAATGGTAATTTAATGTTATTGTATCGGCCGATAATACAATTTAGGCCGATATTTTATAGCCGATAAATTATGAATCATTTCCTCAAGTTGAACCACTACTGCTGTCTTGAGACCTGTTAGACTTGTGGGTATTGAGAACATTTTCTGGGTTGCTCTGGTAGAACATCTTTAATTTGTTTATTAAATAAACAATATACCAGAAAAGTTAAAAAGTTAAAGAATCTTTAACCAGTGTAAAGTAGGCTTGGTACATGAAATAAGAGACAAAAATAATTTTCTGTCTCAGAAAATGTTATATTAATATTTAGGTACTGTATATCGGCCAATATATCAGTTATAGACTTCCAATGTTCAATAATGATTGGTTATCGGACAAAATTTACATATCGATGCAACCCTAATTTGAACACATATTTACATTTCTGTACAAATGTAAATGCATTTAAAACTGTTCCACAGAATTCTGCAGATTTTTCCAAATGTTTGCACAGAATTAAGAAAAAAAAGATCCCATATGTCCCTGGTATTGAGTAATGTTATATCCCTCTGAAAGGACATTTACTTGCCCGGGCATTTAGCGTGACATAGCCTATATGATGGTGATGGTTGTATGTCTTGTGGTGTTTATGTTGTAACTTCTTTTACCTTTTCTTGTCTTCATTTTGGCTATATATGTTCAAGTAGTTTTATTGGAAAGCACTTTGGTGCAACATGAGTTGCTTTTAAATGTGCTATATAAATAAACAAACAAACAAACAAACGAAAATAAAACTTCACATTGTAATTTCTATGAGTTGACTGTTTATTATCAAAGTATTTGACAGTAAAACATCTATTTTATGGAGAAATGTCAATAATTGCATTGCAGGCTGATTTAAAGTGTGCCCCTATTAAAAAAAACTTTGTCTGAAGCCCTGTATATTTAACCCAATATTTTGATCACAAAGCTACAATGGAGGAGGACATATAGCAGCACCTGTTGACATTTTAACAGCTGTCCTCCCTTTGACGCAATTTAATAGTTAACAACATTTCCAGATAACCTGCACCAAACATTAAAGCCATCAATCTTGACATCCTGGTGGATTTTGACAGATTTGCTTTTTGAAAGGCATAAGCTTAAGCTAAATGTTTCTCATTTGTCTTCTCTTGTTTCAGACTCATATGAAACACAATAAGCAATGAGATTCTGATCATTTGTAATAACATGTGCACAAATCAGGTTTCTTGACACAGCTTATCCAAACAGCAGCATTTGCTTGTGTCATTTCACACCAGGGTTTGGCAAGTCTGCACAAGGTTCACAGTTAAAAGCCATCCACATGTTTTGGAAATGTATTTCAATGTAAAACAGGTTAACTGAAACTTTTCCTAAAGCATTTGCTTATTAAATTGGGCAGAATATAAAACCTATCGAAATAACCACCCTACAACCATGTAGTTTTATGCAGATCTCAAATTTACAGATTTTGATGGGAAATAATTACCTGACACCACTGTCATTACTTACATCACATACCATCCGTATTATAAGTGAACTGTAATTTGGTCCACATAAGTCCATTCATCCTATAATGAGATATTAAAGAAAGAGAATCCTCGTAATGGGGCTGATAAGAACCAAGAGAAATATTGCTACAAAAACCCAATCCTGATGAAATTCATGAGCAGATGATTTACGGAAGGGTTTAAGTGGGCTTTCATTGGGATTGTTTGACCATCCCAGTAAGATTATCCTGTTCTGTGATTAACTGCAAATTATCCAAAGCAATACAATATGGCTTAAATGTTTAGTGCACAAAGTAAAAGACAGTAAAAACCCAGTTAGGACCCTGGTATATGATGGTACACTGTTTTTTACTAAATCAGCACAAGAATTTTTTTAATATACATTTTTTTCATTTATTGAAACAGACAGAAATATAACTTTTGCTATCAAACTGAGAAGCTATCAGGGTTTTTCCTGGCTCAAAATGAGGCGGTGCCATCCTTATCTTGTACACGCACGTGTAGGCCTTTCGTACCTTTAAGTGGCTTAACCAAACACTTTACATATTAAAACATAACAATTATACAATTATCAAGTTATATAAAACAATACTTTTATTCAAGCAAACAGAAATGTTTTTAAATCAAATAAAGCTTTTTATCCTTTTCAACTAACGTTAACTTTTCAGTCCACAATAGCCAACTAAAATCAACCAGTCTTACTTAATTTGCTAAGCTTACTCACATCCTGTAATCTCTTGTGGTTTACTGAGCTTTGAATGATTTTTAGATTTTTTTATACTGGCTAATCCCTAATGACTGAAAAGTTTCAACAGTTTAAACAAATCGATTCAATGGAGTCATTTGTTTGCGAGTCGTTCTGATTGCAATGCGAGTTTAAACTTGCGAACTCGCTGTGTAACGTACAGTGAAACGCTGATTCAACGAGCCAACTTCACAGCTTAAAACATTGTACAATGATGTACGCCACAATCATTTCAGAAACCTTTTAAGAAATTGACTGTACTTGGATGAAAAAAAATAAAAAATTCCCCTGAAAAGCCACGAAACACAGCTAATGGGCGATTCACATTTCGCGTCTAAAACTGCACAGAAAATCCGAGCCGCACTGCTTTTTCCTTTTTGTCCAAGGCGCCTAGGAGTTTACGCTCTCCTGGCATCGGTCATTGCTAAGCAACAAAGGCCACGCTAGCCGTTGAGACGAGGAGGTACAAGCAAAGGATATATGAGCTATATGCACAGAAAATACCTTTCAATGACTCTGCTACTAGATTTATTGAATTTATTTATGCTGTGATCATTTGTGTCTCCATCGTCACTTAGCTTGTCTATGTTGGTTGGTTGGTTCTTGTCACATGACCTGCGGTTTATGTGCAGCATTTTGAAAAGTGGAAATATTAGGCTTGTTCGACTTGATTTGGCGCAAAAGATCCGACAATGAAATCAAAGTATCGCAAGAGCGATTTGAAAAACCATTCGATTCGAATCGCTCTCTCGGTACTTTGATGTCATCCATCTGTTGGATCTTGCGGCACCGAATCAAGTCGAAAAAGCCTTTATCTTGATGCGGCGCAGGCGCGCCTAAAAAAATAGGAGCTTTTTGTATTTTGTTGCTTCTTATTTGAGCGCGCTTTTCGCACGTCTACATTTAAAATAATGAATATACGCACGCAAAAGACGCGAAATGTGAATGCCCCCTTATACAGCTTTTATTGGCTCTTGTACTGCAACTCTTCAGTGCCTCACTGGGCTGATAAAGAAACAGCGCCTCCTTACAAATGGCAGTTTGTTGACAGAATGCACGCAGTGATTTTTGTGAAGACAACCAAAATCCTTTTGGCGAGAGACTGAGGTGGCACGAAATTTGACGGAGGCGGTCACCTCCAATTTTTCTATGCAGGAAAAACCCTGGCTATGAAAACTTAGTGCTTTAAGTATACAATCCTTATAAAATGGCCAAATAAAAAGCCTATCATCAGTTCTTACAACTGCTAAACTTTACATCACCAGCAATGTCCAAAAATCATCAACCATCAGTAATTATACTTCTCCTTGTAAAAATAGTGCTAGATGCTAAAAATAAATTTGGTGGAAAATATAGCAGACATTGTTCCTGTAGAACCGTGGTTCTCAAATGGGGGTACGCGTTCCCCCAGGGGTACTGCAGGGGGTACGTGAGAGAAACTGACATTTAGGATTAAATAATGAAAATCAATAAATTATGATAATAGTATTTTTATATGAAATTAGCACTACACAAAGATGCATAAAACATAAATTAATAAATGTAGATATAATAACTGTTTGACTCTCATTTCACTGAGTTTTAAGGTAAAATGTTGTTGTCTGGTCAAGGGGTACTTGGCTTGAAAAAAAATCATAAAAAGGGGTACTTAAGCCAAAAAAGTTTGAGAACAACTGCTGTAGAACATCAACTGTAGGATTTCCAATTTATCTACGCGAACCAGTCAAGCTGTTTGAGTCACAACTGAATAAGGAAAGAGGATCTGTGCACAAAGCTAATCGCAATGTGTCAACGTGTTTATCTACCCCACCCCACCACACACGCCTATGTTCACACACATACCTGGAAGCAGACTTCAATCGACAACTCTGTGAATAACATTGTACCGAGTTGACCCTTGGCTAAGCCCCGCCCCTTTGGTCACCTGTGCTCACTTAAGACAAGCATTTCTATATGATAGCTCATTCACAGCCAGTAGGTTTACTTTTAAAAGATGACATACATTACACTGTGACAACTTCACATAATCCATGCTGAAATATGCCAACTACTTTCTAGAAGGACGGATATGCAGAGGATCCGGTCCTATACAAAACCAAGAACAAAATAAGCATATGGCGACTTTTCTATGTTTTACTCTTATTAGTGGGCATGTATTTTGGCATTTGGGAATATAGCATCTAACTTCCTACACATTTTCTCACTGTGGTCATGCAACCAACTTGGGATTGTTGATGTGTAAATGCGAATCTAAACATAAAACCCCATTACCAACAAATGCATTTACAATCAATTGTATTCTGTCATATTTTTAAGACTGATTTATTTTACATATTTAACAAGACACCAATGTGAATAACAAACAACACCACTAATACAACATATGGATGCCATGGAGCAGATCACATGACCACAACACGTGGGTAAATAAGACCGGTTGAAAATTATAACCGAAAGAGTTACAAAAATTAAAAAAAAATATAAAAAAGACCTGTTTTAAAATAGATTAGTAGCTGAGGAATATTTTATTATCATTAAATCAAACAGACCATGATTCAATGATTTGGTACATAATCCATGTAAATAAGTGAATATTTGAGCCTGACAAATGCTTTTAAAGCCCTGATTTATGTCACACCCAATGAAAAGTTAATCCGTCATGATCCTTCATTTAGTCTATATGTACAATGGATGCGTGTCAAAAACTAGTGAGCTCCCTCCCTACACATCAGAGAGGTAGTACACACTTTACTGCCTATGACGCTTTATTGTACTGTTTAGAACGTGACATGATCCAGTTACAGTGGCTCATACATGCTACACATGGCCATCATGCTAAAAACACTAAGTAGGCAGCATACTACATTTCGACAATTATTTAAAAAAAACATGCTCACTACAGTTCCGGACCCTGTTATCTAGGTAGGTAGCACACTAGGTTTTGAAAATAAATGACAGCCAGAACATTTTGCATGCAATTGTGAAGACAGATCAAAAGGTTTTGAGTTTATTTATCCTCCTGTAATGTCCAAATAGCTACTAAATTTTGAGATGCAGCACAAAGATTATCCCACATACAATGCCAAAAACTGACAGCAACATATAATGCCCAAAAATTGAATAAACCAAAAGGACCCCTGTTATGAAAAAAAAAGGGATTTGTCCCAAAATAATATCCTTATATGCTAAACATCTTCATTTCCAAATACGCTGTTTTTATATCTAAAGTAGATCGCTAAACGACTGTGAGACACAGCAAATGATTGTTGATAGAGGATACCCGTCATCTGTCAGTCCTGCTCAAAGACTCATTAAAACCACCAGATCAACTAAATTCAACGTTAGTTGAGCCCTTCTGTTAAAATGTGTCGTGTGTTTGATGGAAATGCGTGTTATATTTGTTTGTTTGAGGGGGAACACCAGCTGTGAATGTAAAAACAGGAGTGGTTGTTCCCCACCCCCATCCCATCGGCCTACAACAATGAACAACAAACACTACACATTTCATTCACATTTATCACCATATCCGCATCGGATTCGCCGAACAATCAGATTTACGTATTAAATGAACAATCTTACCCCCAAAATCCGCAAGGGCAGCGGGGAGGTATACTGGGCGGCTTGCTGCGCTCGCTCCCTGTGTCCCCCATGGCGACGATGGAAAAGCGGCGGGCTGCTGCAGGAAACACCGGGGATTCGTTTACGGCCTAGTGGTTGTGTGGGAATTCCTCGGCTTGACGTTTGTCTAAAAAACGCGTTACAACGCAACCCCCGACCGAAAAATGCAGCGTTAGAAGTCCAAAATGCCGACACGAGCGGCCACCAAAATGAATTTGACTTAATTTAAACAATATACAAGAATTTTACGGCCGCGTACAGTCCGACGGACCGCACCGGGAGTCAAGGCCGATCAGCTGGCGAGTAGAAGATACCAACTGAAGATGAGGTGTTCTCAATCATGGATAAAAACGAGTCCGCGATCAATATTGGACTTTTGTCCATTTTAACACAATACATTCCTATTAACGATAAATAAAATGAGTGTGATGTTCAAATGTAAGCAGACAAATTTTAATATACCTTGTTCGTTACGTTTTAGAGACCCACTGGTCCCCGGAAATAAAGTGGTAGGATCCAAGCTGTATTCCTTGTTTGTAAAGGGGATTTGAGCTTTAAAGCTGTTTAAGTACAAAACCTGCTACAGGCTATGCGTACGATGATCTGCTCACAATGGCCTTACCTTAAACACATTTTCAGCAGGACACAAAACGATTACTTTAAAAATACCAAGTTTTGCTGAAACCTACATGTCACATTGAAAAAACACTGGCTCAGGGCCACATAGTCTCTTTCTTCCACTCCATTGAAATGGGAGATACGTTCAATTCTATGTTCACAATATTTTATTCTATGTGTGCATTTAAAATGATTTAGCCTATTGTGAATTGTGTTGCAAATATTCAGGGCATAGGCCTATGTTTTACTAAAAAGGTGACGAGTACATGGAGAATAAATAAAGCTTGTTTGCCAGGACACATTTTAAATGAAGTTGACATGGATGCTAACAAAGGCAGATTTATAGACCTTAAACTTTTTATAAACTGCAATAATAGTCTCATCAAACACTTACAGAAGACTTAGCCAAAAGGGACGTAAAGGGGCTGGAGGTCTGTGTCGACTTCAGTTGATGTAGTATTTTGGAAGCTCGAAGCATTAAAATGAAATATTTGGTCTTGGTCAGTATGTACAATGTGTTGGTATAAAATAGGTTCTAAGTCTAAATCTAAGACATACATTTCAAAGTGACTAAACTGGCAGACATCAAAAGCAACAGATATATAAGATAGGAAACTAAATCTATATTTATTACGATATTTGCAAGTGAGAGCCTGTTTACCCAATATCATACATTTTGTGATGAATCTATTGCCAGATTTTTGCCTTATACTTATATGACACGGAATAAACAGGATAAAGCTGTTGATGGGACACTGGACAATATATTTTATGTTCACATTTTCTTTCTTTTTTAATTAATACACAAAAACAAAACCTGATTATTTTAATGCTGGTGCTAGTGGTCACATTATGTACTGCAGTGAAAACATGAGATAGGTTGTCAAAGTCGGAACCTAAATGTAAATTATTTAACATATATCAAACTCTTTTTGGCCAATTTACACCATAATCTCAAAATAACAACACAACACCAAAATCAAGTCTTGGCTTAACAAAAATGTCACAACTCGCACATGTTATTCTATGTAAAGAGCAAGGACAAGAGCACAGCTCGAACTCATGGTTATGGTTAAGGCAGTGTTACTTTCTTTGTGTATTGTGTTTAAATATTTAACATACAAATCTTAAAGAGATAGTTCACACGAAATTACAATTCTGTCCTTAATTTATTCACCCTCGAGTTGTTCCAAATCTGTATACATTTCTTTGTTCTGGTGAACACATGAGAAAGATATTTAGAAGAATGCTTGTAACCGCACAGTTCTTGGCCACTATTGACTACCCAGGTTGAAAAATGACAATGGTAGTCAAATTGTTCATAACTGTTTTCTTTCCTACATTCTTCAAAATACTCTATTGTTTTCAACAGAACTATATAATTTATAAAGCATTTTTTTCTAGACAGTGGTGGCCAAGAACTGTTTGGTTACAAGCATTCTTTCAAATATCTTTCTCTGTGTTCGACAGAACAAAGACATTTATACAGATTTGAAACAACTTGAGGGTAAGAAAATGCAGACAGAATTTTCATTTTATGGGTGAACTTTTCCTTTAATATTGTCTGCACAATTACAAGTGATGTATAATGACCTATCAAAGCATTGTAGCTGCTGAACTGTTATGTTAATGTTGACTTTAGGCAAGAATATGAGTGCAGGCCAGAATGTTTCCATTTTCACATCAACATCTTCTCCATAAGCCTGAGGCCTCCAGGTCTCCCGAGACTCTGCTCCACAACTTCAAAGATAAATTACCCCTCAATTCTACACATAGAACTTTATGAATTAATGAGAAATTGTTTTAAAGATGACTGAACTGTGTAACTTGAGCCTGTAAAGAATGACACAGATTTGCTTTATTGCACAGTGATTTACACCCTCACTTGCACACAAACAAAGAACAGTCAATCTGGAACAAATGGATTCATAAATGAGAGATTACATCAATTTGAACATGAACACTTTGTTTTCCAGTAGAAGAAAGACTACAAGGAAAATCTACAAGGTTTGCTTTATTAAGATTTACTTTTATAAAGGATTAAGGTTTTATTATGTTAGTTTCTCCCACATTTTTGGCTTTAGGGACAAATCTGTATTAATAAGATTTGTCTTTCATTTTTGAAAACTGAAAAAAAAATCAACAATATAAATAATAACCTAACCTTACAGACAGACAGTCAGAACGACAGACATCGCATGTGTTAGGGTTAGCTGCTCTAGAAACTCGAGTCAATTCAGCTGCTTGATTCATAAGGGCCAGTTTAAAAAGGAGGAATGTTTAGGACACAAACAGCAATGGATTTCATGGGAAATCTTTAGCTGGGCAGGTCTCCTCTAAAACGACTGCTTCTCATATCCTTTAATTCCTTCCCAAGAAATAGCGAAGTGCTTTATTGACAATGCGGGCCAGCCGTGTTTTAGTGTTTATCGGGTTGTGGATAAGATAACAGAAAGCAACCCTCTTATAAGAAACATTAATCTTGTTATAACTGGATTCAGCTCTTGTTGCGGTCATAGAGCCATAGACAGTAATGGAAAGTCTATAGTAATGCAAAATGGGGTTGTGGTGTAGTGTTTAGCAATATTCCCCACTTACCACATTCATTACAACACACCAAGAACATTGTTATTGCTATAGTAATTTATTACAATCATTTTTACAAGCAAGCACTACATTTCTCAATACTTCATAGCTATTGTTCTTTTAAAACCTGCTTTTGGGCTTTAATAAGAGTTATAAATGTTTACCTGGTAAAATATAAACACATATCAATGCAGAGCTTGATTGACTTAAGTTAGGCACAGATTTTTATAAGATTGGATCGCACTGAATTATATATATGGGCCATTTTACAGAATTCGTGCAAACTGGTGTTCCACATAAAAAACACATTTAAAAGCATTCAAATCATAGTTGCTTACTAAGATCCTTCTATAATCTATTGAAACCCACAATATATATATATTAAGCTTACTGATATTATAAATATTATTGTGGGTTTCAATAGATTATAGAAGGATCTTAGTATATATATATATATATATATATATATATACATATACAGGCATATATATATTATATATATATATATATATATATATATTATAATTTATTGGGAACTTTCAAGTGGGAGATGGGTGTCCCGAACCCAAACCCCTAAATTTCAGTTTATGAAAATTATATTAAAAAACTTTAGCATTTTTACCGTTGTTGTTTTTAAGAAAGTGAAGTTAAAAAAAATATATTTTTGTATAAAAAAAATGTGTCCCGGATATTCATGTCACTACCGAAGCTGAGACTGATTTTAGCCACACCCCTACATTTTGGATCAAGAATCATTACTGTCCCTCTCTCTAATAAGCTACACAATGAATAGATATGTCTTGTCATTTTGATGTGAAAAGTTAGAAAATCTGTGTGTAACTTTTAGGAACGTCACTACCAAAAATCTTTTCTTCTGCAATTAAACAAACTTTTTTGGGCATTATTCCATAAAATTTGTGTGTATACTTCTGTTCAGAACTGTGGTTGCTAACCATGTGGTGGTCAGCATCTTTAAGCTAGGCTCAAAAGTATTCAAAAATTGTCACTACCCAAACCAGTCATGACCAAAACTGGGTATCATTGTTTCGGTAGTGACAAAAACAGTTTCGGTAGTGAGAAAAAGGAGCACTTAATCCTTTATTTGGGGAAATAAACCAAACTCTGCACAGTTGTGCAAATCATTAGTATTTAATTATGTTTACTAGTGATATACAGTAGTGTGTGAGCTGTAGGTTTTCTATTATATATTCACTGTCAGATGTGTGTCTGCTATATGTGCTGGCTGTGTATGTGCAACATAGTTAGTTATTTGTATTAACATAAAATGTTGAAAGCCTGATTCAGCTGTGCAAATTAAATATTGTGATCACTACCAAAACATTACAATCACTACTGAAAATATGTGTGTCACAATCGAAACATGGGACGTTTGGTCAAAAATAAAGTATATTAAATTATCAACAAAGATTTCACAAGTTCGCCTATGCATATAACAACAATAGAGCAAGAGTAGAAAATGGTATGGGTATTTTGGTGCTGTACGGCGAGACGGTTTCGAGCTCGTCGGTTCCTACCAAACCCGGAGCAATCTCCCCCGACCAAGGCACGAGATGGAAGCACGGGCCGTCCGGGGGCGGTCGCTGCGCTGATACTGGCATCTGGAGGAGAGATGTCTGCTGTGCCAGAGAGAAGATGGAAACATGGTCCCCTCACTGCGGTGATACTGGCTTCTGGAGGAGAGATATCTGCTGTGGCAGAGGAAGCAAGGGCTACTGTGGAGGCAGTTGCTGCAGTGAAGCTGGCTGCTGGAGTAGAGGTGTCTGTGGCGAGAAGATGAAAGCGTGGGCTCCTGTGAGGCAGCAGAGAGTAGAGGTGCGCGCCCCTGTGGAGGGGGGGTTAGGGTGGGGAGTCGCTGTAGCAATACTGGCTCCTGGGAAAGAGGTGTCTGCTGCGGCAGCGCACGAGATGGAAGCACGGGCCCTCTGGGGGCGGTCGCTGTGGCGATACTGGCTTCTGGAGGAGAGATGTCTGCTGTGGCAGAGAGAAGATGGATGCACGGGCCCCTGCGGGGGCGATACTGGCTTCTGGAGGAGAGATGTCTGCTACGGCAGAGAGAAGATGGAAGCACGCACTCCTGTGGAGACAGTTGCTGCAGTGAAGCTGGCTTCTGGAGGAGAGGTGTCTGTGGCGGTGAAGAGAAGATGAAAGCGTGGGCTCCTGTGGGGGCGGTTGCTGCGGTGATGCTGGTTCTAGAGGAGAAGTTTATGCTGCGGCAGAAAGAGGATGGAAGCACGGGCGGCGATACTGGTTTCTGGACGAGCGAAGTCTGCGGCTGCAGAGGCAACTGGAAGCGCAGGCCAGACGGGGCGGTCGCTGCTGCGATACGGGCTTCTGGATGAACAAAGTCTGCTGCTGCAGAGGCAACTGGAACCACAGGCCCAGCGGGACAGTCGCTGCTGCGATAAGGGCTTCTGGACAAGCAAAAACTGCTGCGGCAGAGGCAACTGGAAGCATGGGCTCCTTCGTGAAGGGTTGCTGCTGTGGCGGTTTAGAACGAATGTGTTCGGTTGGCATTAGAGAGATGAGGGCGAGCTGAAGTTAGATGATTCGGGAGATGAGGGTCCCCTGGGCTTCTCCTATGCGTGAGCAGTCCGACAGGACATAGCTTTTGAATGCCTCTGATGTCCAGCGGCTGACAGCTTGGAATTGCGGCTGGGAGAGGTCTTTTTGGGCAGCTGTGGTTGCCAGGCCAATTTGGAAAGAGTGGCTTTGAAAAAATGGTCAGCAGGGATGCCAGATTGGAGCAAAATGGACTGTTTTTTGGAACCGGAAAGGAGTCTCAGGGCAATTAGAGTCGTACACGAAGAGTGGATCAGATGAGAATTTATCTGAAATGCAGGTAGGCTAGGAGGGCTTGATAGGGTTGAATTTGTGACTGAAGATTAAATATGTAGATGAAGTAGTCTCTTTGTTTTGATCTGTTTTGCTTGTTTGATGAAGTAGGAGATTGTTTCTGTATTGTGTGATCGTGTATGTAGTTGGGTGGGTTTTGGGTTAAAGCTGGACAAGGTGGTGATTTCCAAGCATCTAAAGATACCGAAAAGGCCAGGATGAACATGGCATCCAGCGTGCGTATGTGCGGTATGAGTGGAGTAATAGGCTCTGCGGAGGGTGGAAATGCATTTGGCTGATATCGCTAGGGTAAGTGGTTGTCTGGAGTCTGGGCGGGCGGGTGGGTTGGGCTCTTTGGATGCCCTTGATGAGCATGGATGTTTGCGAGCAGGCTACTGTCAGGGAGGGTGAGCCAAAAATGAGTTTGTGGAAAACTCTGGATACCGCTTAGATAATTGCAGGCTTGTAGGTGTAGCCGCCGGCAGAGGCATACTTGCGCTGCTGGGACAATTGAGGCAGAGATGTTCGGCTACGGGTGATTTGTTGCTGCCTTGGTAAAATCCCTTGAAACTGACAGAGGGAGCGGCGTTGGTGAATAGCTGAATATATGGCAGAGAAGTCTGCCTGTTATGAAAGAAGGATAGGCTGTTCCATTCTTTAAGGAAGGTTGTCTGTAAACTTAACTCGTTGCAGCGTGAGCTTGTGAGGACTATTTGATTCCTCGAGAATTTTTGGGCTGCTTCTGCGGCTGAAAGTTAGCCAAATGGAAAAATAACGTTTTCGGCAACGTATGGCAAATAAATGGCAATGATCCAGACGAATGGGCATCACTATGTAAGCCAGGCAAGTGCCGCGACCCGTGTTTAGGTCAAGGTGGTGGCTAAGTTGATCTTGTGATTTTGTAGAGAAAATTCTTAGAGTGAGATAAGGGTGAGAGATCGATTATAAGGCGTTTTTGCCTAAGCATAGTCGGAAGTAATGCTTTAGGATGTGAGGCGTTCAACGTTGGGTTAAAGTAGTGGTGATTCGTCATATGTCTACAAAATAAACCAAGATTTACCCAAATATAAGCCTAAATATTTTACACATTTTTAAGTAAATTAAAAAGTATTTCTGCGACACTGTTCCCGATGAAATCAATTAAATGTGCAACAGTTAATCTGTACAGCAGTGAATCTGTACAGAGTACTTCAAACGTTAAAGCAAAACGGCCAGTAGGTCACTTTCGTCCGATTCGTTCAAAACAGATTCGGTGACTCGCTGAATCGCCCGAATCGTTTGAAACGAGGATTCATTCAAAACGAAACGCAGCAGTTGTTGTTTGGAGAAACGCAAGCGTTCTGTTTAAAACCGTTGGAATTGGCGAAGTAGCGTACAAACAGTCATTTAATGCTATTGAATAATAGCTTCGTGTTTATTGAACTGTATAACATTCTCTTGTGCAGTTGTGCTGATATTAGGAAAGCTAAGCTCTTGCTCTTACTATTGTCATTGTTAGCAGCATTAGCGTCATAAAGGCAAGAATACGATGATAGTTAGCAACATACCTTGGCTTGCTTGGTTAACGGCTTGCAAGGAGGAGTTGACTTCGTTCTCAGATGTAACGTTAGCGGCGATTTGGGTGGACCAATGCTTGAAAGCTGAAGAGAGAACGCAGGTAAGACGCTTTGTCTGTTTAACGTAACCGTTAGGAGAGCTCGCTTGAGCTGAGCTTTAAATGCTGTGATTGCGTATAGAACTACCGAACTTTGTTAATTAAACATCATGTTATGATAGTGGTTGGTTCATTTTATATAAACTAATAAATCATTAACTATGAAATAAGTATGATCAATTGTATGTAGGGATCTAACGATTCCCTCCGCTCGCGATGCGATTCACGATTCTGATCTCACGATGCGATTTAATCACGATTGTTTTTTACAGAATGAGTCGAGGAAAATAAAAAATGAACAACTGCCCTTTTATTATTTCTCTAATAGTGCACAATTGGTTGTAAAATAAAAATATATTTTTATGTCAAATAACAAAACTAATTTGCCGTTTTAAGCCAAATTCCAAAGCAAATAAAAAATGAACAATACAAAAGTGTCTTTAATATAAACAAAATAAGACTTTGTCTGTGCTTTTCATAACTTTTACTTTTTTTAAAACAGCGACCCCTGCTGTTCAAAACATGTACTATACTGTTATAACGTCTCAATTGAGTTGAATTGTCACATAATTTAAATCGATTTTCACTGTGAATCTCACGGTGAATCGTTACTTACATACTTGTATGCCTTTTATAAGATTGGATTCAAATAAGATTGGATTCAAAAATAAAACAAATCTCATAAATTACACTTGAAATATTGTTAAAATTGTAACGGTTATTGATATACATATGAAAAAAAATTAAATAGCAAGAAAATATATTTAAAATGTATGTTTTAACAAAATCTTAATATGTAAATAATATCCATCTTATTAAATTAGATATTATTGTGTTTCGGGAGTGACAAAATTTGGGGAGAGGAAAAATAAATATTCCAAAACTTTCTGAAATTACAATATGAAAATGAACTGCACAATTACTACACATGTGTACCTTTGATATTGTACAATTTGCATACATAAATATTTCTGGAAAAAAAACACAGAAACTAGAAGACTTTTTCCTCTCGGTGTGTGTGCGCATGTGGTTTGGTGGTTTACACACACGACTGTACAGCTACACACAGCTCCAATGTCATCGTCAAATTTGCTGATGACACAACGGTGATAGGCCTGATCACCGACAACGTTGAGACGGCCTACAGAGAGGAGGTGAGTACCCTGACTAAATGGTGTCAGGAGAACCACCTCTCACTCAACATCGACAAGACCAAGGAGCTGGTGGTGGATTACAGGAGACAGAGCAGAGAACACACACCCATCACCATCGACAAGACACCTGTGGAGCGGGTGAGCAGCTTTAAGTTCCTCGGCGTTCACATCACCGAGGATCTCACATGGTCTGCTCACACAGATGCAGTGCTGAAGAAGGCACATCAGCGTCTCTTCTTCCTGAGACGGCTGAGGAAGTTTGGAACGAGCCCCAGAATCCTCAGAACCTTCTACACCTGCACTGTGGAGAGCATCCTGACCGGCTGTATCACCGCCTGGTATGGAAACAGCACCGCTGGCAACCGCAGGGCTCTGCAAAGGGTCGTGCGAACTGCCCGCCACATTGTTGGAGGTGAGCTTCCCTCCCTCCAGGATATCTACACCAGGCGGTGTACAAGGAAAGCCCGGAGGATTACCAAAGACTCCAGTCACCCGTCCCACAGACTGCTCTCTCTGCTGCCCTCAGGGCGACGTTTCCGCAGCATCCGATCCCGCACTAGCCGACTGAGGGACAGCTTTTTCCCTCAGGCTATCAGGCTAAAACAGTCACAAATAACTCACCTACATCACACTCCCACTCACACAACATGCCATGCACTGCACTTTAGATACTGTATATAATAGATACTGCATAGATACTATATATAATGTGGATGTGCCCATACGGTGTATAATGTGTCGTTGACATCTGAGTATGTCTTTATAGTACACTATGTGTACTGAGTATATGTATATGTATGTGTATTTTGCACATTGTCTTGTACAGTCTGTAAATATGTACTGTCCATATGTAAATTGTCTGTTGTTTTTCTGCACTGTCTGGAGCACGCTCATAAGAATTTCACTCACCAAAGCACTTGTGCTGTGGTGATGTGACAATAAAAGTGATTTGATTTGATTTGATTTGGTGTGAGAAAAAAAGAGCACGAAGGAAAGATCAAAGAGAATAATGAGAAATATATTTGGCAAATACAATGGATAAATAGGAGATGAGTTAAACATGGCAGAGTGCACGGACAGATAGAAGTGAGAGAGAGGTCAGGAGGGTCAAGTGCGCTGTGCATTCAAACAAGCAGACAGATGATGACTGAGCGCACAGAATGGCATTCTAGGGCGCCATCTTGTGGGGAATCAAATTAGATTTTATAATCGCTCCAAAAAGCATTGCTATAAAATGCTATTTTAATTTGGTGCTTGGAGCAGTAAAACATTTGACGGTGTGGCAGAAGTAAGATAGGATCGTTTATGATATTTAGGTAAATTAAATGAAAAACGATGTTTCCGCCCGGTTTCGAACCGGGGACCTTTCGCGTGTGAGGCGAACGTGATAACCACTACACTACGGAAACCTTCATGTAGAACCGCCGGGCGGTATCACGCCATATCGTGCACGGCTGCGATAACCGTGCACTTCTAAGTTGTATTTTTTGGGGGTATTCAATTTACAGGCCACATAAAACAAATCAATGTATTCTAAACATACCAATACAGTTCTGAACTACTGCAAATATAAGAATTTGTAGAAAAACTAAGAATAAAACCATGTTTCCGCCCGGTCTCGAACCGGGGACCTTTCGCGTGTTAGGCGAACGTGATAACCACTACACTACGGAAACCTTCATGTAGAATCGCCGGGCGATATCACGCCATATCGTGCACGGCTGCTGTAACCGTGCACTTCTAAGTTGTAGGCTTGTAGGCGAACGTGATATGCAGTGTGTAATGTTGAATTAATGTTTGAATGTGAACAGTCTGCCAAGTTGTAAATCCAAAGGTGAATGAATAACAAAGTTATTGGCTTGGAAAAAAAGGGTAGTCGACTCTGAATCACAAAAACGAGTCGTCCCTAGTCCGATTCACGAACCGCCGCGGATTTACGTCACTACCAGTGTTGGGTGTAACTAGTTACTAAGTAACTAGTTACTGTAATTAAATTACTTTTCCTTTGAAAAAGTAAAGTAAGGGATTACTCTATGTTTTCCTGTAATTTAATTACAGTTATGATGTAATTAAACTAAATACTTGTGTAATATCTGTGTGTGCAAACATGGAATTGACATCAAAATTCAAAGTCTAACTTTAAAATCCATGCTTTAATGTATTATTCTCACATTTGTAATAATTTGGTCAGTTAATAATACTACTTATGTAGTTTATATTATTGATTTGAATGAATTAAAAGAGCCGTTTCATGTCTATCCTTGAATCACTTAACTAATCAAGGTTGATATAGGATATAGAAAGTAATTAGTAATAAGTAATTAAATACTTTTTGGAGAGAGTAATTTGTAAAGTAATCTAATTACACTATTGAATATGTAACTAGTAACTAGTAATTAATTACTTTTTCAGAGTAACTTACCCAACACTGGTCACTACATATAGTCCCCGCCTACGTTCTGCTAGGACTGCCCGCGAAAACTTCACTCTTCTCCCCCAAACACTTGGCATCCTCAATGAGTAGGTACTCAATTTCAGTAAACGAGGGCTAATTGAGTAACGGTTTTGCCTGAATGTGTGTATATGAATGCGATAGGCCGTCGCACACCATATTGACGTGATCATGTGACGTAATTCTTCTTCTGTTCCTTTTCAATTACTAGAGTGTGGGCCAGAGATTAGCCATGTGATGTAATGGTAAGTGCCACAACTTAAGTTATGAGAGACAGGTTGCATTAACACCGTTAATGTAAATGTAATGAGACTGTTTGTGTTGCTATCCTACATGCATAAGTACACAAACTGTGCTATTTAGATTCTTTGTTTAAGGTCTAAAATGGTTACAGTGGTTGATTGTGAACCAGGTATGCGGATCCAATATCCAGAGCAGCATAAACAAGCCTTGAAATTCATTCAGCAGTGTCCCAGTTTTCCTCCCCACCGTCAAACTCTCCCTGCTTGTCTTTCTTCTTTCAGTCCTCAGGGAGCTCTCGCGATTGCAGTGAGGAAGCGTCTGTTTCTGGTTGTTTAATGAAGGTGGTATTATGGTGTCAGTCACCTTCTGTGGCTGATTGAAACTCAGGATTTATTGTACCCATTTAGATATGGAGGCATGTTCATTTAACTGTAAAGGCTATTCTGTACACACTCTCTCCATCTGGTCCATTGAATATCTGTCTAGCTATCACCTGCGAATAAATCCATTTTGACTGTGGGACACACTGAAAATATCCAAAATCCAAAACACGCAAATTCTAAAGTTGATAAATAACCCTTCAGCTATTCCCATTCAGGTTAATCATTTTGCATAGTATTTTTCAACAGATGCAGGTCGTTTTAATACGAATACATTTAAAACGGACATTTTTGGACTGTGTTCTGGTTCTCAAAATAAGACCAGTCAAAACATTTTACAAAAAAGACAGTATTGCAAAAGAGTAAGTGATATTTAAATTTATTTTATGGTCTTGCAGCTATCTGAACATAGGAAAATAGATGTGCGTGACAGTCAATTACCTCACCATCAAGTTATTACTATATTATAGACTATATAACGATAGATCTTTTTCATAAATACACAGAATTCTTTAGTTTAGCAGCACATAGGAAAACAAGTTCATAAGATGAGCTCTTCAAGTGTGTTTTGTCATACTTATGCAAGTGAACAGCACAGAACACATCCACAGTCTATGTGTGAGAGGAGGAGGAGGACGGGGGGGATTTATGGTTGATCGGGCTCTGAGTTACAGAATTCTCCGTGCTGTAGTCCGGTTTGGGCTGATCCGGTCCAGGACTTCCCTCGCTGACAATTGTGTCCAGCTGTGCCGGGCAATCAAAGTGAACACAATGAAACACCTAGCGGAGACAGAGTGAGAAAATCACATCAATCATCACAAAAAGTCATATAGCAAACTAAGCGCTACGTATGCATTCTTTTGGAGTCTGCACATATTGCACAAGGGGATCATTTTCACAACCTTTAAGATTTTAAAGCATGTTATAGAGTCCATAAGGCCGCTGAGAGCTCTCACCTCATTAGCTGTGTTATGAGTTCCTACGATTCGTATGAAGGATGCAGGCTGTCTGTCAAACACCAGAGATTGCCATGCCCTAAGAATTACATTTAAGAACATTAACACATCATAAAACTGGGGGACGATCGCTAAAAGATAAAGTTGCAGATGCTGACCTGCATGCAACTTTAGTACGGTCGACAGCTTTCACCCAGTGCTGCTGATTTGTAGACAGCTCCACATAATAGCTATAGCTTCTATCATCACAATCCCACAACAGCAATCTACAAACAGAAAAAGTCATGTAGCATGTATACAAGAAATACTAAGAGACATTGATTTAACACAACGTCTCATACCGCATTGAGCCCAGCATGTATGGTTGTGCCAGCTGGATGACGATGGCTCCAGAGCCCAGCTGGTGGCAGGTGTACCCCGAGTCCCAGTCGTAATGGCTGGTGTCTCCGTTCAGCAGCGTGTTTCTGCTGCGACTCACGCCCTCTATCACACTAGCACACGCCTGTACGGTCGCCACGTTCTCTGTGGGAACTGCAGGAGACACAAACGTATGATGTGTTAGAATAGTTGTTACATGTTACTACAACCTGAAAGTGCAATTAGGAAGATTTTTTTTTTATATAGAGTATATATATGTAAAAGACGTCAAAGGGTCAAAGACGTAAAGATGTCCCCATCAAAAGAAATTTACAAAAGTGATTTTATGTCCATAGAAAAGCAAATTGAATGCAAGTAAAATGTTTACTTTGTGGTTTCAACTAAGTTAACTAAGTAAAAGTTTTTGGAGAATAAAATGTCAAAATTTGCTTGAAATAATGTTACATTGTCATTCAATGTAACACAATATTTATGTACAAATTCAAACAACACGCTTATTCTGACTTGTACTTAATAAAATAATAAGGGAGCTAGTTACATTTTATTGTGCTTTAAATTAGTAAAAAAATCTTATTGACAAAATCTAGGAAAGTGGCAAATAAATAAAAATGTCAAATTACAACTAAGTAGCATTTGGTGTGAAAGTAATTAGACTTTTAATAGGTCATAAATACATTTTTGTTGTAAATATGCCTGACAAGATTGTAACACTAAATTACATTTTATTGGGCGTCTTCTATAAATCAGGGAAACATGTATGATATTTATTTTTAGCTCATAAAAACAAAAATGCAATTAAATTATTTTTTAAAGCGGTACTACACTTATTGTTTTTATGCTTAAACCCTTTTTCGTCTTTGACCTATATAATAAATCAATGACTAGGAAAGTTGCATTACCCAGCAAGCCTTTCTCCAGGGTGAAAGACTGCTGTGTGTACATGCATTCCAGAGCCACCAAGTGAAAGACTTTGTTGACAGTGTTATGTGTGCCCACCACACGGATGAACCTGTGTTCGGGCAGACAAAGACTTCAGTTAGCATTGTGTTCAAATATACAAGTTTGAATCAAGTTTCCATATTACTATTTGTACCTGCAGACCCGTGCTGGGAAATAGAGGTGTTGCCAGGAGCGACACAGAAACTTGGAATGATCCACAACACGAACCCAGTCTAGTTCATCCATCGACACCTCGATATAGTACGAGTATGACCTGCAGGAGAAAGAAAGATGCAACGACAATGTTTGTATGGAAAATTATGAGAACTTTTTTAGAGAACAACTATTCTTTCAATGTCACATAACCTGCTGTCCTTGTCCCACAGCAGTAGCCGTATGTGGTTGATGATGGAGGGTTGTCCCAAGCGGACCTGGATGCCTGCGGCTCGTCCCTCATCTTCAATAGGGTGCCTTGAGAAGCCGTGGTCCAGATCATAGTTCTGTGTGTCTCCATCCAGTAGAGCAGACTTTAGCTCGCCTTTTACCACCACAGCACCGTGCTTCATAGTGGCGATGTTTTCTTCTGGAACTAGAAGTTTTGAATAAAACAGATATTTGGAAAACTTGATTTAGTATGCTCTGCTGCTTTTTCAAGTTCTTTCGGTCATACACTGTAAGCATTACGCGTATCTAGAGTGTGTGAACTGACTGAGCATGCCGCGGTAGTTGAGATCCATGTCTCTGCTCTCCGAGCGGGTCTGTATGGCATCCAGCAGGTCATCTGGGCTGAGGAGTCCCGTTGGACGGACTACATTCAGCATTTCAGAGAGGCTCATCAGGGGCAGCCGCACTGCTGACATCACTTCCTTTGCCTCAGGACCCTCGCCGTTCTGGTGACACCAGCGGCCGAGGGCCTGAAAGATTTCTCTCTCGCTCGCAGCAAAAGAATCTCTTCTCACCATGGTCAACAGGGCAGACTGCAGAGAGGAATAAAAAGCAAACATTTTATTATGTTGTTGTTGACACTGCCTTACAAAAGAGTATGAGTATGATAAAGGGGGATTTTGTCACATTTTACATGCTTAAAGGGATACTTCACCCATCATTTACCCAACTTTTCCTCTTCAGATTGTCAACGGGGGGAAAAATCTGTCTGGTTATAAGCATTCTTCCAAATATCCAAATATCTTTCTCTGTGTTCATCAGAACAAAGATATGAATACAGATTTGGAACAGCTCGAAGGTGAGTAAATGATGACAGAATTTTCACTTTTGGGTGAACTATCCCTTTAACACGAGTAACAACGCAAATTTTACAAGGAAAGCATGGAGTTGCCTTCAAATGTCCGGCTGTTAAATCTGAAATGTATCATTCCGGTAGCTAACTAAATGTCCACAGTTGATCTAAGATTAGGATTTTAACACACACCTTTGAAAGAGTAAGAAATCCATCTGACTTGAGCACATCATTGGCGTGTCGATCCATAAAAGTACAGCAGGCCTCAGTCAGCCCGCTCAGACAATAAAGACTAGCCACATCGAAAACCAGACACACATTTCGCGTGCTCAATAAAGTGCGGAGGAACTCGCAGACGGAGGCCTCTAGTGGTTGAAGGTCATAGCGATGCGCCAGTCCCAGAAAATCCAGCAGAGTCTCTTCTCTGGCTTCGCTCAAGCTGGCTCGGCCCGTGTACAGGTACCGCAACAGCATGGAAAAAGCCTCAGGATGTGTTTCCTCTAACCGAACCTCAGCCTGGGGCATGGACTCTTTCAGCCCGCCAAATAGCAAAGCTCTGAAGAGGAAAAGTTGGAAAGAGAGACAGAAAAAGCTGTTTGGGTTAAAAATGAAGTTTCACCAGGATTGGAGAAGCCCATTGTTAGTGAGATTGAGCAACAAATAAGCAAATTCTAATTGAAAAGAAGATATCAGCAGTAACCTAAAATACTGGCAGCGGGCCGCTAGAATGACTCTGTGTGCGGGAAAGCGCTTCTCTTCCACTATGAAGGTGACATCGCTGTACTCTTCACCAGGAACTAAAGCACCCAGCTGCTCAGACAGCAGGTGCAGGTGGTCGATCTCAGCTGCAGAGCTCACAGGCCGCAGAGGATGACCGTCACTCATGACCACAGCTGGAGAACACCTGAGGAACATGAACATTCTCATCAATGATGAACAGCCCAAGGAGCATTTTTTGAACATTGATGTTATGTTGATGGCTATTTCTGTGGTGTTTTGTAAAATTAACCAGGAGTTTATCATAGTAAAAGTCACTATAGGTTGATAACAAAATGGTTAAACTATGGTTACTGTATGTTCAATAGTTGAACTATAGTTACTGTAGTAAACCCATGATGTTAGATACACGTAAAGAAAATCCTTTCATCTATGCACCTGGTTTCCAGTAAGAATTATTATCATCATTATTATTAATAATCAGCATGTCAATCACATTATCAACACTAACATAAGATGGTTTTGTAGGAAATAAAGCATTAATACTTTATAAATAATGTTATTTGTAAGCTATAATACAATGACAACTGACATATGAGTCTACCATCAGTCATACATCACCACTCACCGACGGAAGTAAGTTAGATGAAACTCGTCTCCACCTAAAGCAGTCTGATCCGGCCAAGACGATATTTTAACTACAGTGGATCACAGGATATAAAGAAATATGTTACAGACGTATGTACATGGCGAAAACCCATGTAATCCACTGTAAAATAGATACCGGATGTTTTGGAAGGTACCCGGAAATAATGTGTTAACGTCACAGCGCCTCTAGCGGACAGCGCGTGTTACTGTCCTAGTCCTCCAGGATAAAGTAGCCGAATACTACTAAATGAAAATCTCGCGACGTCTTTTGTCATATTGAATGTATTCATATTTAAATGTATAGTACAGTTGTCTTAAATGCGTTAAAACGCATTTTACGTATTTCATTGTCAACCTACCACACTGATATTGCACGTTTATTCGGCGCTTTAAACGAAACTTATTCCCGCGCTTCCAGTTGAAATTAGGGAATGCTTCATGCTCATTGCACAACACTAAAAACAAAGGGCTGTTTCTTACCCAGCAACATTTTGACCAACCCTATTTTGCAGTCATTTGTATGCCAACATCCACGCTTTCTGCGCATTTTATTTTCTTAGTTAAACCCTATTAGTAAACTGTGTGTTGAGACGTTGTGTTGACTTCAAAGCTATTCGAAAAAAGTGCTTTATTACGCTGTTCACCGACACGGATACACTTCGTTTTCCGCATTCCGTTCCACCACGTGGCTGCTCGCGAACTCCGGGTCACGTGAGACATACTGTAGGCTTAACTGACAGTTCAGTGTCTATACTTGATACTTGAATCTACAGGCAACATCCCCAAAGCTTTTTTATCATAAAACAAAATACATCTGAGTTAAGTGCTCAAAAATTACTCAACATAAACACTTTATTTTGTATGTAAACAAATAAGCATAATTACAAAGTTAGACTCTATGGAAGACTGCGCATTCAAAAGTGTTGCCCCAAATGTAAAATTCACAAAAAAATACATTCATATTTCAGACCTAGACAGGGTTTTCTGTCTACCTTTCCATACTACTTTGCTGTCCACAGAGCAATTATCCTTTCTGAAAAACCGTCAATTTATTATAGCTATAGTTTTATGTTTAGGTCACAGCATCTTTAAGATGTGATGGGCACCATGCTGTTGGGGCTGAGAATCTCTATCCAATAACCATCAGGATCCTGAATAAAGGCCAGGCCTTTCATTTTACCTGCAGGACAGAAAGACAACATAATAAGCAACAAATTTGTTGACTTTAAAGCGTTGTCTGAACTGCTCATTTTTTATTGTGGACATTATGCTTTACTACTGCAAATTTTGGCAAATACAAAAAACGATCCAACACACAATAAACTGCCCATCGAGCATCAGTAATATACTATTTTAAATGCAGCCACAGTAAACATACACAAATTTGTACTTACAGTACGACTTACAACTTTAAAATTAGTTTCAGCTAATTATGTTTGGTCTAAAAGCATTGTGTAATTAAATATAATATCGCATAAAGTATGATTGCATGGAAACAGAAATTACCATCATCAGGTTTCTTTACAAAGGTCACTCCCTGCTCTTCAAACACCTTGCAAGCAGCATAGACATCTGGCACAGCAATTCCAATGTGGCCTATAATAAAAATGCATGTCATTAAATCTGTTTATTTTCTTTCTAAAAATGTCTCTATGTAGGGCAGGGCCATGTACTAAATATACACTTTATTGAATATATCAGTTTTCTGATTTGTTGACATAATTATTGAAAAATGTCTCATTGATGATAGTTCACTGAAATTGTCATTTTAGTGCAGTGTTCATCATTAAAAAAATTAAAATGATTCAATATTTGCCTGAATTCTTCTTGTGTTCACTTTAGGGAAAGACATGCATCATAAAATACACCTTGATTATATGCAAACTAGATTTGTGTTTTAGTTCCTAAAAGAATTTAAATCTACTTTGCATCCGTTGCAACAATGGTTGGTCGAACTGATGGTTCCTCTAATTTAAAAAGCATGTTTTATACCATTTATATCAGCTCAAAGTCAAGACATAAATACTGAGTTTAGTATGGTCAAGCCCTTTTCTATCAACTTTATAAAGAGAGCAACGGCTCTGCTCATGCTGTATTTACCGAAGCCTCGTGGATCTGAGTTGCCGTTGTGGTAAGTCTGGCTGTCATCTGTCTCTGAGCCCCAGTTACTGATGAAGAAAGAAAAGACAAATGACATTAACAGAAACACTTAAAAACAGGTTTGCAAACTAGACCAAAATATTTCACTGAGCACGGTACAGCTGTGTGTTCTTGTAGTTGATGCATTCTCTTACTGGGTGAGCTCTATAGTGCCTCGACGAGAGAACGTCCAAGCTGTCCTCTCCTTCACATCAGCCGGGATTTCTTTCTTGTCCTCATAACCCACGAAGTACAGGGTAAAACGCATGGCAGGAAAATCAAACTTCTGTAGCAACCTAAAACAACACATTCTCATGTTAGTTAAGGATTTCAAGTATCTGCAATGCTCTTTAAAGTGAGCTATTAAAAAAGGGAAAAAGTCGATCTATTAAACTCAAGCACTCACGTCATTCCGAGGATGCGTGTGTAGAAGTCCAGGGATTTAACAGGATCCTTAACCCGCAACATTGTCTGCTGCATCATATAGTCCTACAGCAGAGGGAAGGGGAACTTTTAGTTAGAAAACAATTTCAACAGTGCTGAACTGTGCCATCATTTAAACTTACATTTACTTTTGTCCAAATAGACTTACAAATGAGGTAAACAATAGAAGCAATTGCAACAGAAAGCATAAGTGCAGTAAAACTCATATAGCCTACCACAGTATACAAATCTACGTTTTTTTGTTTCTTAAATAGAAAAGTTTATGATTCTTAGTTATAACGCAAAATGATAAAAATATTTGTATCACATGTAAACAAATTTGTTTTACATTTTATTTTACAAAATGTAATATTTTCTTGCTTGTATTGAAACACAAAAGTTGATGTACTATGATGACCAGACTTGTGAAAGCCATGCTAGTTTGACTGCATTACCAAATTTATTGTGATCTCAAATTAAAAGAAAAAGAAGTCATGCACCCTTACACCGTAGATATATTCCTGTAGTTTAATTCACAGAATCAAACCGAAAACCGTGACCACAGAACCGTAATAGAACCGAACCATGGATTTTGTGAACCGTTCCCCCCTATTCAATTGGTAAAGCTTTGTGTTGGCACCACAAAGGTTGTGGGTTCATTCAATGCCCCAGGAACACAGAAACTGATAGTAATGTATAGTTTGAATGCACGTCGTTGCATAAAAGCACGTGCCAAATGCATAAATGTAAATGTTCAAATAACTTTAATGTGACTGTTTTACAATTCCGATTTGAATGATTTTGGAAACACTGAAATAATAAATCGATGCTTTCAATGCAGCTTCAAACATCTGTCAGGCTGTACATGATCTAGGTCTAGGATATCTCACACAGAGGTATAAAGATTTATATACAATAATAAACTGAAATCTCTCCTGTAACATACATGCCAATAACATCAATCATAGCTCGTACTGTCACAGTATACTCCAGTATCGACTGTCATAACAGAAAAAGCCAAAAATGTAAAAAAAAAAAAAGCCTAAGTTAATATGTATCATCTACGTTTGATATATCACGTGACACTCAACGAGTCCCGGGTCGACTTAATGTCAAGGGTCATTCTAACAACTAGCAATCCAAGTTAAAACACGTAAAATGTCACGTTGTGTTTTCCTCAAAATGACTCGGCAATCCAAACAAAACAAGAAACTTCAAAACAAATTGCATGAACTAAGACACAGAGGGAAAGCTAGAGGATTTCTCTAAAATAGCATTAATATGAGTGAAATGTGATAGATCATACCGCCTACAGTAGCGTGAGTTATGGAGCAGAAATACCGATAAACTTCATATCTGAGTTTGACTTCGTGCCGCGCTGCGCAGACCTGTCGGCACAGGGCAACAAAGTACCGCGAGATGGTTTAGAAAGCATAGCATTCCAATCCCTCTCGCGGTACCTTGATGTCATACGTCGATCGGTTTGCGAGACGCCACCGTGTCTGCGTTCGATTGACAGGCCTCGCCCTTTCCCCAAATTATTGCGCTCAAATGAATCGTCTTACTTTAGTAATGGGGTTTCCGTCTTTACACGCCGCGGTAGCCGCTTCATCCGTCAGCCCTTGGTCAGACATTTTGCGGTGTGTTTCGGCCAGGTGATCACGAGAGAGCCGACGGCAGAAGTTCAGACGGTGAGATACAGCGAAGGGGCGTGGTCACGCGAGCTGCGTCAGAGACGTGACGTCAATATGGGCGCGGTCATAAAAGGGCTGTTACTGTAGTGCTTCATATCTTCAGGCAGATGGCGCGCTTAGGCTAAACTCAAAGTCTCTAAAAACATTTAAGTCACCAAAGTTTAAAGTTACTTGTACATTTTCATAGTGTACAAATTCAGTTCTAGACATGTAGAAGTTTAGAAATGTGAACGCAATCTCTTTAGCAGCGGATAGTCTGAGACATTTGCAGGACCAAAGATAATGGGGTTTATAAAGGCATGTTTTATTTGCCTTCCTTATTTTGTACACTACTTAAAAATGCACGTGCTCCAGCAGTTTGGATTGGAGTCCTCTATTTTAATAAACTATGGTTGACCTATAATAACCATAGTGTTTTGTTTTATTTGCAGTAAAAACCAAATTCACTTTCTCCTTCACTTTGACGTTGGCACCACAAGACTCCTTAAGTTTCAGGCCTCCTGATTTTATCTAGATGAGTTCAGGAGGTTTGGCCCCCAGCTTAGAAAAACATGATCAAACTAGAGAATGAGGTAAGAAGAAACTCTGAAGCATGGAAGTAAACCCCTTTATTAATGGTTAAATCGCTGTGGCTTTTTGCGGCTCGTTGCTTTTATAAAACAACATTGCAACAATATAACAACGTTGTGAACAGAATAAAATCTTTTTATGAAGTTTTGCAGTTCTTTGTTTCAACTGTAGGCTGTTTGTGGTTGATTAAAAAATCAATACTGCCAATTTAGGAATTTTACTAGGCAATAAAAAAAAAACTAACTAAAGAAAAGTCAGGAAGGGAAGGGTCAAAGGTGATAGGTGTAGTGGATTTAACGTACCCTAAAGGGTGAAAAAGGGCTTTTAATGTCAACCATGCCATTAATCTGAGTTATGACCTCAATTTAATCGAGATACTACATTGGTACTCTCATAAACTCATTTGTCACATCGAAAACTGTTAAGAGTTTTACTGTTAAAAACCCCATTGTGATTAAAATGCACACCTTTCCTTTATGTAATGTATATCAATAAAAAATGACTCCTAATAAAATGATAATGTCTGTTTTATTTGTCAAAAAGTTGCCTTTTCTCAATCTTGCTCGTTTTGCTCTATTTGGCTTGCAATTTCCTCGTTCTGTTTCACTTTACACTCTGTAGCAGCAAGTCGCAACAGCTGTATTATGATAAGCTTTAGCCTTGGAAAAGAGAGATAACATAGCTTTGTTTTGCCATTTACGGACTTGTTTATTATTCATATAAAAATCCTGTAAGACCTCAAGTTGATCCCTAGAAAACGTCAGTTTGTTCTTCCTTTTAAATTGTGCCACACTTACAAGATCAAACTTAGCCACGAAAAGACAGTGTCACTCGTCGCACCCTTGTTGTCTTTAGTTGCCTGACTGACTACACCTAAATATCTGACAAAAAGAAAAAATTATATTTAAAAGAAATTACTAAAATGATATTGTCATTCCTTTCCGGTACTCTTCTTCTGTTATGATAAATCCTCCTTTTGTGCCATAATATTCAGCAATACAAAAGGACGAGAAAGATTTAGGCAACACATTTTATTCTGTATATGCACAAATGTCACACATCACTCTTTGCGCGAGTGCAGTTTATTGTGCATAAACAGCGAGTATTTATAACGAAACACCTTTCCACATTGTGAACAGGTGAATGGTTTCTCTCCCGTGTGAATTCGTGTGTGTTTCTCAAGTGTATACAAACGTGCAAAGCCATGTCCACACAAAGAACAAACGAATGCTTTTTCTAATGAGTGACAGTCATTTTCATGTCTAAGAAGAATGCCTTTATTGAACAATCTTTTCTCACAGACCGAGCAGGCTTACGGCCGTTCTCCACTGTGTTTCCACATGTGATTTTGAAGCGATTTTGAGCAACCAAATTTCATCCCACACTGTTTGCAAACAAAGAGCTTGGGTCTCAGTCGGTTCTCACCTGTGTGGATTTTAATGTGCAACTTGAGGTGGTCTGAACGTCGGAAAGCCTTGCCACAGAATTTCCAGCAGTATGGACTCTCACCTGAGTGTATTTGCATGTGAGACACCAGGTTTGCTCTGCGGCAATACTCAACGGCACACAGATTACACCGGAATTTTTTTGTTTTGCTGCTGCTGGAACGCTGACAAATGAAAAAGGATTTGAAGGAGTTTTATCTGACAGCTGATTAGATTTCATTTCATATTTCAGTTTACAGCAAAAGCACTTGACTGCCTCCTCCACTGGGCTCAGTAGCAAGATTTCGACACTCTTTTTGGCAGGACATGACTCCTCCTTGCTTGACTCTGACCCTGGAACTCCCACAGAAGTCTCCTGAAGCCTCAAACGTGATGATTTTTCTGGTCCATAATCTAGCTCCTTCTTCTCAGTCACAGACTTCATATCAACAAGGTCAGGTTGCACAGATATCAGCTAAAAAACAGCCATCAGACAGGGGCGGTTCTAGGGGGGGCCAGTGCCCCCGTGTCAGCACACCTGGCCACCCCCCTGGCCCCCCTAAATCTGGAATGATATTTCACCAAAACAGAGCAATTTTGAGCTGAACTTGTTTTCGAATGAAAAATGAATGAAAAATAATCATGACAACAAATGTTAGTGTGCCCCCTAAAAGCATAAGTGGCCCCTGCCTGGCCCCCCCCCCCCCAGTTACAGTAGTCTAGAAACGCCACTGCCATCAGAGCGTTAACTAAACAGTCAGCAATGAGAGGCGGTACATTTCACCAGATATGTTAGAAGAGGTGTCCTTAAACCTAACTCAAAGCAGAGTAACGTTACCTCAAAGCCTTTTTACTCATGATAACTTTCATTTAACATATGGCTTTCAGTGACTTTTAAAACTGCATCACAGCAATATGATAAGAGTTTCAAACATTGAGAACTTAAACAGTATCACTTTTACCATTGCAAATGTAAGAATTTACACAGATTTTAATATATAATACGTTACGCGTGAGCAATGGTCATTCATTTTCCATTTACGTTACGTGTTCGGGCACATGCACAGATATCTATCGTCGTAAGCAGGGGACTTTTATTTTGAAACGTCCCAGACAGCTACCTACACTAGCATCACAAAAGTGCGCAACAGCATGTCGTCGGCGAGGAGATAAAGTTCAAGCTTAAAGAATCGCTCACGTCGAAATAATGGATGACCGCGAACTGGACCTCACTGAGGCGCAAAAAGCAGTAAAAGCCAAATATCCTCCAATCACCAAGAAATACGAGTGTAAGTGGAATCAAACTCACAGTCTGTTCCGCATGTGTCATGTAAATCCAGCAATAACAAACACGAACGAGTCTCTTTACGTAAAAGGTTTGTCATAAACACTACATGTAGATAAGTAGAAGATTGTGGAGGAGTTTGAAGATTTAATAAAGCAGCATTTATTTATTTTTAAATCTACGTTTGTTGGGGAATATTCATATGAGCTCTCATATGGTGAAGAGTTCTACTCGTTAGGATTCACCAGGTCACGTGACACACGTTTCCGGGTTACGTTAGCACGACAAGGACCAGCCAAAGTCCCTCGCGAGGCGAAATTCATAAGATTATTAATATAGCACTGTTGGGTGTAACTAGTTACTAAGTAATTAGTTACTGTAATTGAATTACTTTTCCCTTGAAAAGTAAAGTAAGGGATTACTGATTTAATTACAGTTACTTCTGATGTAATTAAACTAAATACTGTGTGTAATATATGTGTGTGCAATAGTGGAATTGACATCAAAATTCAAAGTCTAACTTTAAAATTTGTGCTTTAATGTATAATTCTCACATTTGTAATACTTGGGTCAGTTAACAATTTATACTTTATTATAAATTTTAGTATACAGTTTACACTTTATGTAGTTTAATATTATTTATTCGAATTAATTAAAAGGGCCGTTTCATGTCTATCCTTGAATCACTTAACTAATCAAGGTTGATACAGGATATATATAGTAATAAGTTATTAAATACTTTTAGGAGAGAGTCATTTGTAAAGTACTCTAATTACACTATTGAATGTGTAATAAGTAACTAGTAATGAATTACTTTTTCAGAGTAACTTACCCAACACTGTAATATAGTAGTAAATTAATTGTTTATTAAAAGTTCATAAGCAATTGTACTGCTGCTGCTGTAATTGTTAATCATATTCTTTAAAAACACTAAATTATTAAAGCAAATAGTCAAAGTAATCTGGATTTTTTATGTTGAACTTTTCTAGATGTTTGCACACATTTCTGTTATAAAGTTTTATTAGAAAGAGACAGAAAGTATTCCTCTAATCAAGTACAAGAACATACAAACTGAAGCGGCTTCTCTAATGTGCGACTGTCCACTGCCCACAGTTTGCAGTTTATTTCACTTGACATTTTAATTTATTGCCTTTTTTATTGCTGTTTTATAGAGGTGTCTAAACATCATGTCATGGTTTGTGTGTTTTAGATCTCGACCACACGGCAGATGTCCAGTAAGTGTGTGTTCATGTGTGGGCATCTCGTGAACTTCTGGTGGTTAATGATAAAATATTGTCTAAATGTGTTTTTCCTGTTAACTACGGCAGGATTCACTCATGGGGTGATTCACTGGAGGAGGCGTACGAGCAGTGTGCTATGGGCATGTTTGGCTACATGACGGATACAGAAACTGTGCAACCCATTGACACCCTGGAAGTAGAGTCAGAAGGTGAGAGAGAAAATGACACGCATTTTAACCATATTTACACAATGTACCTGAATTACATTTAAATAAGTCAAATTTAAACAGCCTGGTGGAAACTCAGAATAAATAAGAAAGATGTTGTCATGAACTCTTTTGACGGCTGGGATAAGCACTAGTTGTCGTCTTTGTGGGCATGCTCTGTGACCTCAGTAATTTCAAAGTTACATACACCACTCCCATAATTTGTAACAACATTTCCTGGACTTTTACTAACAGCAGGAAGGGCCAAAATAGGGATAAGAAAAAAAATGTGGGTCATTTGTAATGTATTTTTAGATTAATTGTACCTTTTAAAGCTTCTGTATGGTTTGGGGCTTATCTTCCCTACGGTAACCCTGCACAGCTGTAAGGCTGGCTGAACAAATTCTAGGAGTAAAAACATTGTGCTTTAAGTTTAAATCATTTAAAGGGACAATTAACCCAAAAATGAAAATGCTGTCATCTCCCATTTACTGCCACAGTAGGGAAAATGAATACTATGGGAGTCAATGGGAGATGAGATCTGTTTGGTTGCTGACATTCTTCAAAATATCTTTATTTGTGTTGAGCAGAACAAAGAAATGTATAAAATCTCATTCTGAGGCTTAGTTAAGGAGTACAAAATGTTAATTTTGGGGTTAACTATCCCTTTAACAAATGACAATAACGAATAAATGAACAATGATACAAAAAGTTTGTTTACGCAGTAATATTTTTTTAGCTTTAAAGACCAGACAAAATGTTTTTATGCAGTTTCAAGATGATACATTCTAAGTCTTGGAATTAGCCCGTAAAATGCTTGTCCCTGTCTGATGAGAATAAACAAATGAATAGATACATACAGAATATAAACATTAAATAGATGACACAAAAGCGTGTTTTTCTTCTCAGGAGAGGATCTTGAGTCACTTCTCTTTCATTTTTTGGATGACTGGCTTTTTAAATTCAGCGCTGATATCTTCTTCGTTCCAAGGGTGATGCGCACACACAGATGGACAGTCTTTCTTTTTGTTTTCTATCCCATGACTCCAGGGATTTTTCAAACTGATTCTCTATCCTACAGGAAGTGAAGGTTTTGCACATAGACCGAATGCACTACAGAATTCGCTCAATAGGGTAAGTGGCAAACTCATTTAAAAAATAAATCAACGTGATGTGGTCAAAATGTTCACATCATGGAGAAGGAAAGGCGTTGGATAAACAATGGCATATTTCCTGTAAAGCTCCAGAAACCTTAGTAAAGGTTCTCCTGTGCAACACTAAAATACTCCAACCTTTATTCTGCCTTCAAATAATCTGCCCTCAAATAATCTGCCCTCAACCATCTGTATTACATTCTGTCGAAACATAAAAGCAAATTTTAAGTTGTTTTAAGCCATATATGATCCAGGGAAGAAATGCTTCATACTTCATTGATGTTTTGGAAGCCATATTTAGTGTTGTGACTAGAAGCTAATAAAAAAGTGTGATTGGATCAGATAGAATAAATCCAGTTGTTTATATTTTTGCAATGCATAACAGCAAAATTATTGTTCCTATCTATAACATGGTTGATTTGAAAAAGTCAATTTCACATCCAAAGCCCCAGCCATCATGTAAAAAGAGTTGAAAGCATCACAGTTTATGTTTGTTGATGGCTTTGCACAAAACCCACTCATGAAGTCCGGTTCAGCTGATGGCAGGAATTATAAACCTACTTTGACTTTCAGAACAAGCTCTCAGGCTCTCGCCCCGCCTTCCTCGCTACACACCCTTTAGAATTGTTTGGCATACAACCTCATGTTATCCATATCAAGTTCCTCTCATTATTTTTTTATTGCAGATGGGGAGAGGAATTCAGTCTAAATAAACACCCTCAGGTAACCAGCCACTGTTTTAAAAACATGAGTTTTCACATTTACAACATGCTTTCACTTTTAGGTTCTTATTGAAACATACAGCGAGTACGGGAAGTATTCAGACCCCTTGCAGTATCTGCAAAAAGCTGAAACATTTGGAAAAATAAGAGGATTTTTGAAAATTAAGGCTTATTTTTTATTTCGTTTTGCCCTGAGAAAGTTATTTAGCTAAAGAAATGTTAACATAAAGTTCACACTAAAGAATAATAACAGAATTTCTCAAAATAGCCCAGTCCAAAAGTATACATACCCCTGATTCTTAATACTGTATGATGTTACCTAAACAATCAATGAGAGTTTTTATGTTTAGTCATAGTTGTTTAAGGGTTTCTTGTTGGTCATGAGTCATTAGACTGTCTAGTGATCTTCAAAACAATCACCCAGGTCCTCCACAATCTTTGCTTTTTCAGCCTTTCTTGATATTTGACTCATGTCCAGCAGTAACTGTATGATGTTGAGATTCATCTGTTTACATTGAGGACAATCAAGAGACTCATACACAACTATTACAATAGATGGAAACATTAAGTTCTGCCATCAAAGTCAACACCATTCATTTAAAGTCAGGTGGGTGTAAAACCTCTGAAAATGGTTTAATTTTCATTACACACAGACATTAATGTCTAAACCGCTGGCAACAAAAGTAAGTACTCCCCTAAGTGAAAATATCCAAATTGGGCCCAATTTGGACATTTTCAGTTCGGGGTGTGTAACTTGGTGTTCTTACCAAACGCGACTTGCGCGAATAAATTGCGCTATTAGTGCGTAGTTGGATGCTTGAACATTTTGAGTTTACTCGCTTGATTCGCGCCTCAAATTCGCTTCATTCGCGCGTTAAATTCACTTTACAGACGCTAATTCGCGTAATGGGAGGAGCTTCTGCCAGGCGGCTCCAGTCTAGTATGTATCTAGCTCAAATTGTGTAAAGATCGTTTTTGACAACTTTGAACTGTGTATTACTTGTCAATTTCCACCCTTCTGGAACTTTACATTTAGTCATTTCGCAGACGCTTTTATCCAAAGCGACTTACAAAGAGTTTGAGCAATAAGCGATATGTCATACAGGAGCAATAATGCAAAAGGTGCCAATACAAAGTTACTGGTTTCAACAAAAGCAAGACCACTACCTGTTGAGAGAAAGAGAGAGGGTTAGCATTATTATTATTTTCATTTGTCAAGTATTCACAGAAGAGATGTGTTTTAAGTAGTTTTTTTAATATTGTGAGAGATGTGGTTGACCGAACCGAGTTAGGAAGAATGTTCCAACAGGAATTAGGTGTGAATGAGCGGGAAAGCGATTTACTGCCCTTATGGGAACCAACGACGGAAATAAGCGCAGTAATTATAGCTATATACAGTTGAAAGAAAAAGTATGTGAACCCTTTGGGCTTACTTGGATTTCTTCATAAATTGGTCATAAAATGTGTTCTGATCTTCATCTATGTCACAACAATAGAGAAACACAGTCTGCTTAAACTAATACCGCACAAACATTATACGTTTTCATGTTTTTATTGAACACAACATGTAAACATTCATAGTGCAGGGTGGAAAAAGTATGTGAACCTTTAGGTTTAATAACTGGTTGACCCTCCTTTGGCAGCAATAACCTCAACCAAACGTTTCCTATAGTTGCAGATCAGACCTGCACAACGGTCAGGAGAAATTTTTGACCATTCCTCTTTACAAAAGTGTTTCAGTTCAGCAATATTCTTGGGATGTCTGGTGTGAATCGCTCTCTTGAGGTCATGCCACAGCATCTCAATCGGGTTGAGGTCAGGACTCTGACTGGGCCACTCCAGAAGGCGTATTTTCTTCTGTTGAAGCCATTCTGTTGTTGATTTACTTCTATGCTTTGGGTCGTTGTCCTGTTGCATCGTCCATCCTCTGTTAAGCTTCAGTTGGCGGACAGATGGTCTTAAGTTTTCCTGCAAAATGTCTTGATAAACTTTGGAATTCATTTTTCCTGCAAAATGTCTTGATAAACTTTGGAATTCATGTTTCCATCGATGACAGTAATCCGTCCAGGGCCTGAGGCAGCAAAGCAGCCCCAAACCATGATGCCCCCTCCACCATATTTCACAGTTGGGATGAGGTTTTGATGTTGGTGTGCTGTGCCTTTTGTTCTCCACACATAGCGTTGTGTGTTCTTTCCAAACAACTCAATTTTGGTTTCATCTGTCCACAGAATGTTTTGCCAGTAGTGCTGTGAACATCCAGGTGCTCTTTTGCAAACTTCAAACGTGCTGCAATGTTTTTTTTGGACAGCAGTGGCTTCCTCCGTGGTGTCCTCCCATGAAGTCCATTCTTGTTTAATGTTTTCCTTATTGTAGATTTGTCAACACAAATGTTAGCATGTGCCAGAGATTTCTGTAAGTGTTTAGCTGACACTCTAGGATTCTTCTTCACCTCATTAAGCATTCTGCGCTGTGCTCTTGCAGTCATCTTTACAGGACGACCACGCCTAGGGAGTGTAGCAACAGTGCTGAACTTTCTCCATTTGTAGACAATCTGTCTTACCGTGGACACATGGACATCAAGGCTTTTAGATATACTTTTGTAGCCCTTTCCAGCTTTATGTAAGTCAACAATTCTTGATCGTAGGTCTTCTGAGAGCTCTTTTGTGCGAGGCATGGTTCACACCAGACATCCCAAGAATATTGCTGAACTGAAACACTTTTGTAAAGAGGAATGGTCCAAAATTTCTCCTGACCGTTGTGCAGGTCTGATCTGCAACTATAGGAAACGTTTGGTTGAGGTTATTGCTGCCAAAGGAGGGACAACCAGTTATTTAAACCCAAAGGTTCACATACTTTTTCCACCCTGCACTATGAATGTTTACATGTTGTGTTCAATAAAAACATGAAAACGTATAATGTTTGTGCGGTATTAGTTTAAGCAGACTGTGTTTCTCTATTGTTGTGACTTAGATGAAGATCAGAACACATTTTATGACCAATTTATGAAGAAATCCAAGTAAGCCCAAAGGGTTCACATACTTTTTCTTTCAACTGTATGTGGGAGAGCGCTGCTATAACATGACTATATTGTATTGCAATATGGAGCGTTTAAATATTAACACTAAACCAAAACTAGTCTGCAGGTTTGTTAATGAAAGTATTTAAAAATAGACTTAAAATTGAATGTAAATGCATACAATTGTAATCCAGCAAGGGAGACAAGAGAAAGAGCACAGAACCTATCTTCCATTTCCTTTTTATACTTTCCTTGACCATGTGACTAAACTAACATGATACATTCAAATCGACCAATCAGGGCCGCCTTTAACCCCCCCTGTACTGGACCCACAATAAACAAGCCTCTATTCACCTTGTGATTAGGCTGAATGCTTTACCGCTGAGCTACAGGAAACAGGCACAGTAATACATTCCTGTTATTTTTCCAACCCTACAGGTGTACTCACTTTTGTTTATTGTTACTCACTTATTTCCGTCGTTGGTATAAGTAACTCACTTATTTCCCTGCGTTCAGCAAACCAGCGGCGTCTTGTATTGCCTTCGCATAATGCCGGCGGTTTAGACATGAATGTCTGTGTATCGAGTTATTTTGAGGCGACATCAAATTTACAGTTAAACAAGCTGTACACTCACTGCTTTACATAAACAGCAAAGTTTAATTTCTTCAGTGTTGTCACATGAAAAGATATAATCAAACATTTACTCAAATGTAAGGGGTGTACTCACTTCTGTGAGAAACTGTTAGTCTGGTTTGTGAAACCGGGCATCAGCAAGTTTCCATTCAACCATCACTTTTCACACTTTGAAGGCAGCGAGTATAGAACGCCATCCTATAGCATCCTACAGTTTTTCATTTTAGAATAAGAGTAGTTTTTGCCGATGAACATTATTTAGTGTAATAACATATTTTTTGTCTGGGCACAGGTTTTATTTTACAGTAGTTTGGGTAACACTTTACAATAAGGTGCTACTTGTTACCAATGAGTTAATGCATTAGCTAACATGAACTAACAATAAACAATACTAATACAGCATTTATTAATATTATTTCATGTTAGTTTAAGCATGTACTAATACATTACTAAAATCAAACGTTGTCACTGCTAACATTACTAAATAGTGCACCATGAACTAACATGAATAACTGCATTTACATGAACTAACATTAACAAGGATTAATAAATGCTGAAAAACTAAACTGTTCATTGTCAGCTAATGTTCGCTAAAGCATTTACTAATGTTAACTAATAGCACCTTATTGTAGTGTTACCGTAGTTTGGTTTATCTTGTAGTATCAACATGTTTCCAAGATTAGTTATGTGATCATACATATTTCTTGAATAAATATTGAGACTGGAACGTTAAAACCATTCGTCGACTTGCTTTTACAAATAATGTAACAATGTAAGAATGTTTCAACTTTAAAGGTTTGTAAACCTCTGCATGTTATTTTGTCTGATAAAGTGTTGGGGTTAAGTGTCTCATTTGTTAACATTATTTACTGCATTAGCTTTGAACTAACAATAGTTAATAGAAATATAATTTGTTTATTCATGTTAGTTCATTTTGTGACTTCTAGTAATGTTTAATTTTAAATCTGTATTAGTACAGTAAATGTTGAAACGAACCTGAATTTAGACAAATAAATGCTGTTGACGTAAGTTCATATTAACTCATGTAGTTCACTAATGTAACATTATGGTTACCAGCGTTTGTAAACATGTATTAGACTGTCTGATTTAGCAGACAGTGTAAAGCCAAAATAGAGACGAGACAATCCACATGCAAACAGTAGTGGATTATCTTTCCACATTCAGAAACCAGTCGTTATATTTAAGCAGTCGTTTTCTGAAGGTTAGAGCTGAAACAAAGACGTTAGGATACAGAGGCACTCCTGGAGAAAACATTTAAATCACATGAACGATTTTACATTGTAATTGGTTGACATTTCAAAGCAGATGATAACACATTTCAAAACATCACTTCATGTTGAAATGTTTTAAATAAAACACTAAAATTATACAGACAGTGTTTATTATAAGGTAAAGCTAATACGCAACTGTATAAATGATGATAGTTTGTGTTTAAACCAAACAGATGACTCCTCGTCTAATGAATGCCTTTCGTTGGGCTAATGCTGCCATTACTGAACTCGCTTCACCTTTCAGCTCATGACATGTTCATTTTTGTTTCACAGGGCACAGAAGTGAAGGCAATCACCTACTCGGCCATGCAGGTTCATGACAAGGAGAAATCAGAGATCTTTGTCATTATTGATATTTAAAGTCTTGACATGGTTTTAAAAGATTCTACCTTTTACGAAGAATGGACACGTGAAATAATGTATGTTTAGGTTTAGGTTGACTTTATTCATAAAAAATATATTTTGCACTGCACAAGGTAACCTTTTTTATTTCAGATATGTGCTTTTGATTATTTTTAGGTAACTTAAAATGTTTATTACATCTTAAAAATATGAACGTTTTTATTTATAAACACGTTACACAAAGCAGCAGCTTCATATTCTCATTCGCAGACATTGATTGTAATGAGGTTAATAAAGTCAAAGATATAAAATGTATGTGTCTCTCATCCCATTTCATACTGTTAATCAAACCCGTCCAGCAAATTGAGACTTATTTTAGATTATTACACGGAATTTTACGTTGGAATGCTTGATCCTGATTGGCCAGTCGTGACATTTGCTGGTGCGTTATTCCCTGATATCAACCTTTCAAAACTAATAACACACGGTAACCCGGATGCAGCAAATCTTTTTGACAAGTTTTTTTGACAAATGAAATATAAATATATCTTTTAATAACATATATGACCTTATATTTACAAATTATTCAACCAAATTTCCTGTTCGTGAAACTTGTTTTCCTTGCGGAAGGTCTGCATTCGGTAATAATTTGCTAATAAAATATTTCAAATTCACTTTTCATATCCAGTTTTTTTCTCATGTGGAAAGTAGCCGTGTAATAAGCGAGATAAAGTACAAGACCCTCAGCTGCCTGTACATTATCCCTTACATGAAAAATAAACTTACGACGATGAATTGAAACAATTCATTTTTTTCAACATGATCAGCTACAGTCTGGGTTACATGATCATTCAATAAATTAAACATTTCAGACAAAAAGAACCATTTGTACATTCAGTCATATTAATACTGTACGCTTTAAAGGGAAAGGGTGTCATTTCAGCAGTGTTTGTGGTCTTGAAATGACACTTCTTAACTTCTGAAAGGCTTCAATCAATATTTTTCATCCATGCCTCAAATACACACAAACACGGCAGACAATAAAACAAAAATGAATGATTTCAATTACAGAGTGTCTAAAAGTGCAGCAGAAAACAGAAATGAAATGCATATCAAAAGGGAATGTGTCATTTACTTGATCTCAATTACAAAAAAAAGAGCCGGGGTCATTTTCAAAATATGGTCACAAACCTGTCCCTACACTTAACAGCGATGTAAAACAGAACTTCATTGATTCAAGTTATTTGGACATGGTTGTTTAAGTTTACTCAGTTTAGTTCATCATACATTATTTGAATAGAGATAACATATTTCTGTTGTGTGGAACCACTGTCAATAATTGAATTAAGTTAGTCAATTTTTTCAGTGGATATGCAAATAATAAGTCAAATAAAATCATGAAATAAGGAACCAGATTCAAGTTGCCCATTATTATTGCCAACAATGTAATCATGCTGGTGAATACTAATCATAAAAGTTTAGGCACTTCTTGAGGTCAGAAAGTCACCTTTTTTTGAGAATGACCAGGCAGCAGAAAACAAAAATGAAAAAACAAATCAAGAACAAATGTCTTTGCTCATTAACAATGATTATTTCATAATCTTGGGCATTTCCACCATATCATGATGTTTCTGCTTGTTATGGCAGTGTAACCATAACAGAATGCCTGTAGAGCACATGAAGATGACACACAAAATGGCAAGAACCACAACGGATATATGAAGGCCTGTGTTTCCATCTGCAATATAAAAAGACAGAATATCACAACAATGAACACTTTCACTATCGAGACAGAAGGAAACAGGATATACAATCATCAGAGTCATGAAAAATTCTCTGATATAACAGACATCAGAGACACATGGGCTTTCCAGAAGGGATTTGCACAGTCAACCTGAAATAATTAGTTGGGCAAGACCTTTGATAAATGAACATGAAAACTGTGTTGCATCTGGCCTAACATGCAAAATTGAACAAGTTGATGCTTGCATCATGTCTGAAGCTCTCTTCATACAGTAAAATGAGAAAGCAAAGCAGTGAATAGAACTGCACAAAAAGGATGGAGAAACATTAAAAGATTTCATTCTTGTTCCAGCTTGTTGAGACATAAAGGGATAGTACACTCAAAAATGTTCACCCTCAGATTTTTAGAAATCTCTACAAATGTCTTTGTTCTGCCGAACACAAAGGAAAATACTTGGAAGAATAACCAAACAGATCTCATCCTCCATTGACCCCCATAGTGATTATTTTCCCTCCTATGGCAGTAAAGGGGGGTGTTATCTGTCTGGTTACTGACATTCTTCCAAATATCTTACTTTGTGTTGAGCAGAGCAAAGCAATTTATACAGGTTTGGAACAATCTGAGAGTGAGTAAATGATGGCAGAATTTTCGTTATTGGGTGAAGTGTCCCTTTAATAACTATAAGGCTTTTACTTCTCACGCTTTGACAATTCCCCTTTGGACACTTTTTCAGCATTCGTGCCTTGATTGATGCGTAGTTTTTTCCAGGAAACATGTGTTTCTCCCTAGCTTTACAGTGAGAACTGGTAAAAATCCCCAAAACAACATGAACTAAAAGTACATTGCTGTATAAACCACCCCCAGGAACCTTACACACAGGATCATTCAAAAGACTACTTCAAAAAACGTCAAAATATGGGAAACCATGATGTAGACGAAAAAGGAATCTTTTAGCCATCATCCAGCACATTGCAAATAGAGTACTGACCTCAGGAAGGCACACACACCACACACACACACACACACAAGAAGCACCAGCCTGGCATCAAATACAACGGGAGTGCCCATTCCTGCTCTTGGAGATCTGCTGTCCTGCAGAATTCAGCTCCCAGACAAACAGATTTATAAGCCGTTCAGGATTACTAGAAAAATAACCGCCATGTATGTTTGCAGAACAGCAGATGTCCAGGATCATGAACTGGGTTTCCTGAACTACACAAATGTTTATTTTCTTTCGCAGCGGTTTGGCACAATGTGGTTATGCTCACCATTGCTGAAGATCACTTGTCTCCGCATTTCCTGATGAAGCACAGGGTTTTTCAGACTGAAGGTGATGTTAAATGCTGGATTCTTTGTTACATAACTGCTTCTTAAGAAGTAAAGACTTTTATCTTCAAACAAGACCTTCGACTGGTCAGAGAGATTCTGGCCTTCTGAGTCCAGCCACATCACCTCTGGCTTTGGAAATCCTTCAGTATCGTATTGGATGGTCACATCGTTGGAGTTGAGATGGATGGTTAACCTCGGCTCTGAATAGTAGACTAAAGAAACCACACAGAACTTTCCGTCAACACTTTGGTTTTAAACCGTGTCAACCATCTGTGGCGGTAACATGGAATCGCAAAAAAGTATCACTTGTGAAATTTCTAAATATTCTCTCTTGTTTTTCTACAACTGCATAGTCGTGTGACTCATGTCCTATTCGGAGGCAAAGAAAAATGTGTATTGAAAGTAGCCAGTTGTCAAACAAAGCAATGTTTTGACAGCTTATTCATTGCTATCTGAGATATTCATCGTTGTTAGTGCTATGAGCAAGTTTAGATAAGATCAAGTCTCTTAAAATCAAGTGCAAACTTATATTACATACCCGCATAGATCAGCCGCACCACTCCTCTTTCTGATCCCAAGCTGTTGGTTACTATGCACAGGTAGTCGCCTTCATCTTTGCGTCCAAAGTTTGATATTGCCAGCGTGGCATTTCCTTCGACAAACTGCTTGTGATTTAACTTTGTGCGGTTTCTGTAATCTGAGCTTTGTCGGTCCAGCTGGTCCTGTTGGTAGTAATAGCTGTGAACAACACGGTTGTCCTCCACTCGCTGCCATGTTACCACCAGCGATGAGAGATTGTCTACTGGGGGGAATTCACAAGGCAGAGAAGCTTTTGCCCCAAGGGCCCCCACAATAGGTCTGGATGGCACTTTGACAGTGAAAGACCCTGGAAATGAGAAGAAAGTAGGATTTTTATACAGTACTATCCAAATGTTTTAGGCACATTAGATGCTCCTAAAAATGTGTTTGTGGGTGATTGTATAATTGGATATAGACTTTAGATTTCAGAAACACTTCCCTCTCTCATACGCACATATCTGTCAATTTTGTTATATACAGTAATGTCCATCTTGGTAACAGAATTGACCATTTTAAGCTTTTTACTGAGAAACTCCACTTTTGGGATCAATGATGAGTACTTTTTTCCTATGAAACTGAGGCAATAGTTTTGACATGTTAGAAAAAAACTATTGGCGCCAGTAGGCGGAGCGAGACCTCGTATCATGAAGGAGATCGGGAGCATAAGAGAACGAGCGACCGGACCGTCACTGAGAGAGGACCGGGCCCGGACACATGTTAAGTTTATATTTATGTTTGTGTTGCCGACAGTCGTCCATGAGGGGCTGCCGGCTGTTTATTTACGTTGTTATTATTTAATTAAAGTTTGTTTAAATGTTCACCGGTTCCTGCCTCATTCCTTCCTTTTATTGAACTGTATTACAACATTCCTTACAAGGCTTTAGATCTTGCTGTTTAGAGAAAGTGACATTTCCTTTAAGGCAGTTTAGTTGTGGTAGATAATTCCACAAATTTAAAGGTAACATATGGTACGGTAACAGAAGTGACTGTTTTGAGATTTATGGACATCTAAAAGTTATTTTTTAATAATGGCATGCTGTGGAAAGTTACTATTTAGCTTTAAAATAAATAAAACAACATAGTTATCACCAAAAGAAAAGCAGGAATATACAGCCACGGAAAAAAATTAAGAGACCATTCATAATTTTCATTTCAAATCACCATTTCTAGATGTATTGCGGTCATTCCAGTCCGGTGTTTGTTGAATTTCAACCAAATCAAACCTTAGGAGTGTTTGCAGTGACCAAAGTTATTCCACAGCAATGTGAAAGACTGACCGCATGACGAGAGACATGAAAACTGTGATAAAAATCGAGCTTGTCGCAAAGTTTTTTTTTGAACTTTTCCTAAATATGGGTAGAAAATGAATATGAACTTGTTCATTTTTTGCAGTATTTGAGGTCTGAAGAAATACAGCACATCTTTTCTTTTCACCTGTTTCTCCAGTTTTCATTTTCTGGAAATAAATGCAAAAAGAAACAATATTTGATTTGAGATTTGAAAGAAATGTTGTTAGTAATTCACAGAATAAAACGTCTCGGTTACGTATGTAACCTCAGTTCCCTGATGGAGGGAACGAGACGTTGTGTTGAGAGACGACTGGGGTTTGATCTTGAGAACCTATCATCTCCGAAAGGAATTTCTAAACGCCAATAGGATTGGCGAATGGCCCGCCCACGCCAGTCTCCGCCCCGTGCATACGGGTATAAAAGGAAGATGGCGGCGGTCATTCACTCACCTTTGTGCTGAGGAACCTGAGAGAGAGTTCTCGGTCACTTGCAGCGGGTCGCGTAGGACACAGCACGTAGAGGTTGGGTCTTTCTCCCGGAGGGGAGCGCCTGCAGGCTCACCATCTGACGGAATAATGATGGGAACCTTGGGCACGTAACTGGGCCTGGGTCTCAGGATCACGTGAGAGTACCAGGGCCAATTCTAGGCACCCCCGAGGACACGGAAGCCTGGAGGTTCCCCATCCTCTTGATGGAGCGAGCGCCGTCAGAAGCGCAGTCTTCATCGTACCCGAGGAAGAGAGGCGTCTCCGAGGGGCTCGAACGCTCAAGTGGGTGTGCGAGGTGGATTTACCCCCCTCGCACCTAGAGGAACCTAGTGACCAGGTCGAGCTGACCGAGAAACTTACCCTCCACATGATAGTGCTGAGCGGCTAAGCGGCTACACACACTTCAATGTGGACGAGGAGAGGTTACTCTCTAGTCTCTGTTGTAAAAATGTCAACACTAACCTGATCGGCAACTCCGTGGGTTCTCTCCTTGGGAGGAACACCCGGATGAGAAGAGACGCCACTCGTAAGCCCTAAGCTGCATGGCGGGGGCTCTAGCCAGCTGGATGGTCTTAGGACCATCGGCGGCAAGCCGCTCAAACTCTCCTCGTCCCGTCCAAGGACCAGGCATGGAGGATCCAGAGGCCTGGAAAGGGGGCCACACCGTGCCCTTCCCCTGCGGATCGTCAGGGGAATCGGTCAGGGGGGGCTGTCATCAGAGCCATCAGGTCTGGGAACCAAGTCTGGTTGGGCCAGGACGGCGCAACTCGTAGGACTTGGTGCCACTCCTCCCTGACCCTGCACAGGTCTGTGCAGGGAGGCTCACTGGGGGGGTTCTCCTCTTGTCTCGCGGTCAGCTGTGCGCTAGGGCATCCCTGCCGAGGGAACCCTCGGTCAGGGAGGCCCAAGCGAGGATGGGTGGGGTTCAGGCAGTGTCCTGCCGAACCGCTCCCATCAAGCCGAACTGCGCGGAGATGGAGTCGCCATTCTCCACGGGGAGTTTCCTGCCGAGAGAGCGCATAGGCTGTCCGGTACAGGTTCTCCAGCATGAATGCGCTTGCAGAGACTTGCTGACTCCATAGGGGGAGGCGTCGGGCGGGTTGCGACTTTCGCCGTGAGCGTGTGCCGCCCTCGAATGAGTACGCCACGGCAAAAAATGTGCTGTCCGACCGGACTAGCACGTATCTCCTGCACTAGGGGCAAAGCCTCCTCAGTGCCAGAGGACAGTCGACAACTCCAGGCACTATGTGCCGTCACAGTGGGACCCGTCCCCAGTCCGCTACTGCGTGCCCGTTGCACACTGCCCCTCATCCCTTCAGGGAGGCGTCAGCCGTACCACGACGCGCCTCGACCTGTCCGAGCGGAACCCCTGCTCGGAAGGGTCAAATCTGACCAGGAATGAGGGTACACCAGCACTGAGGCGTAACCGTCATCCGCCTAGCGTTGGGGTGCTACGCCGTTCCCGGAACTCGACTCTGAAGCCAGTGCTGAAGCGGTCATATGGACATCAACCCGAGCGGGATACCCCTGCCGAGGATGTCACATGCCCCAGGAGCCTCCGAAGTGTTTTCGGTGGGACCGCTGGACCCTACCTGATCCGTGCCAGGTAGTGCAGCACTAACTGTGCGCGCTCGCAGTGAGCCGCTGGTATCCAAACAGAGTCTAGTTCCATACCGAGAGGTGCTCAGCGTTGGGTGAGCAGGCTCTTATCCCAGTTGACCTGAGGCCCGAGACGGTCTAGGTGCCGAAGCACGAGGTCCCTCGCGTACCCAACATCTTACGAGTGTGCCCAAGACAACAGTCGCCGAGACAGCTGAGAATTCGCACGCCTGTACCCAGAGGGGACAAGGCGGCCTCACTGAGTTTATACAAACCCGAGGAGGCAGGGCCAGACCGAAGGGTTGGATGCTGTATTGCCACGCTCTTCCCTCGAGCACGAACCGCATAACGGCCGGTGTCGAGGGAGGATGACATACGCATCCTTCAGGTCGATTGCCACGAACCAATCCTGGCCAAGATGTGCACCTGCGTCAAGATCCTAAACTGCAGCCGGAGGTGCCTGTTAGGAGATGCAGATCCATGATGGGCGCTGCCCCGCCCCCCTTTTTTCAGGCACTATGAAGTATGGGTGTAACCCCAAGGACATCCCGGTTATCAGGACGGAATCGACCATATGTTCGCACCGAGGTGAACGGAATGCCCCGACTTCGGTGGGCGCATGGCGAACTGGATCGTATAACCGAGATGGATCGTCCTCTCCAGCCACCGAGACGGGCTGATGCACCGTGACAACGGGGTCAGAGAGGCGATCTCCTTCACCATACCTGGGAGGGCTGGTTCGATGGCTGACAGAACGGTCACCTCGCACCATGGGGGAGGTTGACGGTTCTGTTGACTTACCTGCTTTGTGGCGCTGGTCGACCAACGTCACGTGGAGGTTGTGTTCGGCCGCGCTATCCATCCTCACCACCGTCTGCTTGAGGGTGCTGTGGAGGAAGGGAACCCAGGGAAGACAACTCTCTTAATGAGGAGGTGGGTGCTGGGCCTTGGAAAAGGCCCGGACTTGATGGAGACGCAGCAGGTAGCGTCTCGTCCCGACCCCGCGAAGAATGGCAGAGTCGGACCCGATGTCTCCCCCGGGTTCGTCCCGTCAGGGCCGCTTGGGGTGCTGAGGGGGGGGGGGCATGGGTCGCTCTCCTCCGCGTTCTGTGTCTCGGGCGGGCTGCCCTCTGGGAGAGCCCTGCGCCGGAGGCACCACTGCGGAGGGGCGGGGCTGTCGGGAAGCAGGCTGCGCTCGAGGACGTGACGACCTGTGGGTGGTCATGCCGCGGCGAGGCAATATCTGCGGTATTGCCCTAGTCTGCTTCTGCACCGCAGAGAACTAATGACGTCCTCCACGGTGTCTCCAAACAGCCCGGCTTGCAAGATAGGCGTGTCCAGAAGGGGGCCTTCTGGACGTTACCCATCTGTGCAAGGCTTAGCCACAGATGCCTTCCTTAGGCCACCATAGTGGGCATCGACCGACCCAGTGCTCCTGCCGTGGCCTTCGTCGCACGGGGCGCGAGGTCTGAGGCAGTGTGCAACTCACTCATGCGAGTGGGGTCAGGCTTCCCTTCATCCAGGTCCTTCAGGGCTTTAGCCCGAAAGACATGGAGGATCGCAATGGCGCGGAGGGCGGAAGAAGCCTGTCCAGCAGCGTTATAAGCCCTCGACCCGAATATCGAGGAGAGCCTACACGCTCTGGACGGGAGTCTAGGTCGACGCCCCCAGGTGGCAGCCGTCTGCGGGCACAGGTGCACCGCTAGCACGCTCCACATGGGGGACGTCAACATAGGCTCGGGCCGCTCCGCCCTCCAGGGAAGTCACAGCTGTAGAGCTCACAAGTGTGGAACGCACCGAAAGGGGCGCATTCCACGACCTCGTGAGTTCCTCATGCACCTCCGGGAGAACGTCACCTGGGTGGTTCGCGGTTTTTCGCCCCGCCCCCAGAAACCGTTCGTTCAGCCGCGAGCGCTTCAGGGAGGGCGTGACGCACCTCAACCCGATGCTCGCGGCCGCCCGGGTTAGCACGGCCGACATCTCCGCGTCGGTTCCCATCACGAGCTCTACCGCTTGTGGGCGGGAGCTCGGAGAGATCGTCCGCGTCAGATGCCAGTAGGCAGCCGTCCGATGCCGCGACAGAGATTCGTCCTCATCCCGTTTACGAGCCTTCCCGCTATGGAACGGTCAACCGCCGCCCATCGGGGACGCACCAGGCGAGCGAACTGGGGTATGGGCGGTCCGCCGAGCCGGAGCTGGCGGAGCGACATCCATAGAGATCCCCATATCACCCCCGCTGCTCGTCAAGGCAGTCGACCTCGCCGAAGCGGCAGTCAGACTCGCCTGACAAGCGAGCGGGTTGGCGGCAACAGTCCTGAAGAACGTCGCCAGCCGTGACCGCAACACCTTGATAGACATGTCCTCGCAGACAGAACATATCATATCAACGAAACCGGCTTCAGCATGCTTGTTGCCCAAACATGTGATGCGGGTTTCATGGCCGTCTGACTCAGGGACGAGTCTGCCGCACCTAAGAACACAGCTGCGAGACATGCTCAACAACTGGAGAAATATGCTCTTTTAGAATAGGCTCTGTGGTAACTTGCCGAAATGTCGAGTGGAAGGCCGTCACGAGAAGGGAACCGCTGCTTCCGCGTCGCACCGGCAGGAGAAGAAACACTCTCGAAGATAATAACATGCAACATAATTGCACTAGTTCCGAAGAACAAAAGGTGAGTGAATGACCGCCGCCATCTTCCTTTTATACCCGTATGCACGGGGCGGAGACTGGCGTGGGCGGGCCATTCGCCAATCCTATTGGCGTTTAGAAATTCCTCTCGGAGATGATAGGTTCTCAAGATCAAACCCCAGTCGTCTCAAAACACAACGTCGAGAGACCGACTGAAGGGGAACAAAAATTATAATTTTACCTAAACGCATACCTATAAATAGTACACAAAATTGTCCCTAAAATGGTCTCCTTATTTTTTCGTGGCTGTATATTTGGTATTTGTACACTGGTAAATGATGGGATATCATACTGTATGTTCACCCTGTGGAATGCCACAAAACATAGTTGACAAATATGGACAACAAAAATGATTTTTGACACTTATTACAAAATATATATAATGTTATGGCTTGAAACATCTTGTGATCAATAACAATTTCTTCGAAAAAATGTAATAATCACCATCTGAACAAACCAGATTAAAAAATTACTCTGGACACCAAATGTAGCTGAAAGTAGAATCACCTTTATGTTTTATTTGAGCAAACGTACGATTCACTACTATTGCAAAACTAAAGAAAATAGGAATAGTAATAGTCACATTGATTTCAGATGACATGGGTGTTGTCAACAATGTACAAAACTGTAGTATTCTGTATTGAGCATTGTAGCAGTGAGTTTTACACAGCAGGCGCCTCTGTCACTGGTTTATTTCAGGAGCAAGAAATAACACATGATACTGTCTGGAATTTTACTCCGCCCTGTCCGTAAATGTCTGTTTAAATGTAATTTTGGGTTCCAAAATATACCTGAAATGGGAAAAAGCCAGTACATAAATGGCACAGCCCACATTTCCCACTGCTCTGGGTGTGTGTGTTACTCACTGCTGTGTGTGTGCACTTGAAGAGCATAAATACCGAGTGTTTTGAATTCACTGTTATCTTGAGGGCTGTCGGGAAACAGGAAGACAGATTGTCCAACAAAATCAATAAACTATGATAATAGTATTTTGATATGAAATTAGGACTACACAAAGATGCATAAAAAATAATAAATGAATACATTTAGATATAATAACTGTTTGACTCTCATCTAACTGAATTTTAAAGTAAAATGTTGTTGTCTGGTCAAGGGGTACTTGGCTTGAAAAAATCATAAAAAGGGGTACTTAAGCCAAAAACGTTTGAGAACCACTGCCATATAAGAACAGAATATGCAGCTGTGACTTTGCCAAAAATGTCTTACAGATCCAAAGTTGGATCCACTAGGTGGAAAAATGACTTTGGTGTCTGTTAGTCAACACTGATGTAACGCTTCTACCCAAGCACGAGGCAGATGCGGAGATGGAGAAGAACAGCGGGCCCGGGATTATTGAATAATCTTACTTGTGTGTCAAGGGGCTTAGTCTGAAGCCCCTTGAAGCCCCTCTGCACAGGTGTTGTTTGACCAAACACAGACAGTGAACATATTGAGATTTAGAAATTCCCCTTCATGACTTACCATACACTCTAAGGTGCTGGGTTGTTTTTGACCCAGCATTGGGTCAACTTAACCCAGCAGTGCGTTCTGTCTGATATTTACCCAGCATGGGTCAATAACAACCCAGCACTTTTAAGAGATTAAAGGACAGTTTAATACATACAGACGATTTCTTTGGGCGCAAGTACCTGGCCCGAGGTTAACTTCTATTTTATATTTAGAATATATTAATGAATATTAATTGTATTCAATTAAATTAAAACTATTCTCAACAGTTATTGATTCTTTGCAGAGGTCTACCGGAAGTTAAGTTCGGGCCACATCACGTTTGTTTACATGTTGACGCTGAAACCATCTGTATGAGAAATCATAAATGAAATACAACACAGATCTGTATTTGTATTTCAGCCACCCAGATAATTCACACACAAATGCTAATGGGTTCCTAAGATCCTTCAATCGTCTGAAATGAGGCAGAAACCCAAGCAACAAATCAATGAGTGCCAGAAATGTTACTCATTTAAAAGCAACACAAAATTGTTTAATCCTGTTGTTATGGTCCAGTGGTTTATTAAACACTTTCTTCAGAGAAAACAGCTTACGATACTGAATCTTTCTTAAGATCTGACAATTCATTCAGTTTAAAACAGTATTTAACAGTACTCTGAAGAAGTAAGATTGCAACACACGAAGCAGACAAACAAACAAACACACGAAGCAGTTTATCCTTTCCAGAATGTTTTCTTCTGATGCTTTCTCTTTCTTTTTTTGAAAAACTGACAAACAATAAACAAGATATGAAATGACTAACTGCACATTAATTGGTTTGGTATAGCCTACATATAAACGCGAGCACGGCGAGCTGCACATGGGTGTACATGTGATGCGATAGGACTTTCTTTCATTACCATTATAACGATCACAGTTTAACTTCCAAGAATCAATATTATGTTAACACATATATGAACGCTTACAGATAGTAAATAAACGTACAGGCATATCTTTCTCCAAGCAAAGACTGTTCGCGTTGTGAACTAAAACTAGGCTACTACTGTACGATGAATGAGATCTAAATCTCAACACTGCGCGAACTTCAATACTGGGGTTTAAAGACACTTTGTCTTTGTTTCTGGTTTATCTACACACGTGTGTCGTCGAACTGATGTATAAATGGAATATCGCCCTCGTAGTCATGTATGTAGTGATCTTATATCTGCATGGCTGTGATTGCCTGCGGTCTCGTGCCTCTGGCCTAATCACAGCCATGAAGATATAAGAACACAACATACACTCCTACTCGAGCGATATTGCATAAGTATCTGAGTATGCAAGCAGTTCTTCGGAGGAGTGTAAAAAACTGGACGTGAAATGTGAATTTGAAATGTATTAGCTCATCTTATCAGAATGCAGACCTTCTGCGAGGAAAACTGTTTACTTTGGGTTTTAAGGCAAGAAAACGACGTTCAAATGTCACAAACAGGCAATTTGGTTTAGTCATTTGTAATTTTAATGTCATATATGTTATTGAAAGGCATTTTTATATTTAATTTGTCAAAATAAGTTCTGCATCCAGGTTACTGTGTGTCATTAGTTGTGAGCGGTTGTTATCTTGGAAAAATGAATGTTGCGACTCGCTAATCAGAATCAAGCATTCCAATGAGCCAATGTGGATTACTGAGCCGATTAACGGGAAAAACATGGAAATAAATCTGACAGCAACCAGAAGACACAGAGCTTCATTTTTAGAACTGCTAATGACTTTGTAGTCTAGACTTTGCAGTGAAGGCTGAAGAAATATCTTTTGACTTAAAGACTTTTGGTAATGAGTGCAGATTTGTGAAGTTTGCAACAACATCCCACATAAATCAACTCTTGTTGAGACCCAAGGATCCAGAAGGGCTTCTGTAATATGCAATTAAAAAACAAACATTGAAGTTTTAGACTGAAGTAAGTAACGCCCCGACACTCTGGGAAGTCTCCAAAGATCATAGGATAAGGGCGTTACTAAAGTCAATATTAAAGAGCCAGACTTACTCACTACTTTGATGTTTCAAATGCAGAATACCATTTTAAATACAGAACAAAAATAACACATCACATCCCATGAAGACCAGGGGCAGGGCAACAACTGAAGAAGATTTAGAAAAACAAAATGGACAACAAAACCAGTCTTATGGGTCAATTTTTCAAAATTGTGATTTTTAGATTGTCTAAAAGTTGAATAATTCAGCTTTATTTTGATGTATGGCTTGTTAGGATTGGACAATGCCTGGCAGATATACAACCGTTTACAACTCAGGAATCTGAGAGTGCAAAAAATCTCAATATTGAGAAAATTGTCTATGAAGTTGTTAATCCGAGGCGCTGTAGCAGGCCACCCACTCACAAAAGTGTAATTGTTTATATTTAATATATAAGGTAGGAAATTTACAAAATATCTTCAAGGAACATGATCTTTACTTAATATCCTAATGGTTTTGGCATGGAAAAAACATGGATAATTTTGACCCATATCTGGCCACCGTATCTTGCTATATTCCACCATGATTAAACTCAAACTCATTTCACCCAAAGAACTATGTGATGTGAATAACTCCCTGGCTACCAGACCATAAAAAAACAGTCTCCTACCTTCTGTCCACATGAATGCGCCCTGTGTTTGTGTCCACAGACTGTGAAATCTAAAACTTTCTAAACCACCTGCTGTCAGTGTTTTCTACATATTACCATAGCCATGTGGACAAATAAACCTATACAGGTGAATATATATTGTGTATCTATTTTTGTAGTAAATGTGCTGTATCACAGCTCAGCTGAAGAATGTGTGTGTGTGGGGGGGGATGTTTAGAGCATCAGCCTTGTTCAGACAATGGTCATTTGTCCAAAGCAAGATAATGGGTCTGGAACGAGTGGGGAACATGTATATATGTCAAACACAAGTGTGACCAATGAGAAAACACAAACACTTCATGTTTTATTTTGGTCTTTATGTTATCAAGAAATCAATTCAGAGGAAAATGGTTTTGCACAGTCTCTGAACCAAAGCGCATTTGCGCGCAACCGCTCGTAACCGCTCGTGGCACACTGACGCGCAATTACACGTTCACACTGAATCATCTTGACATCTTTACAAAAGTCTTTTTCATTAAGTGAGGGACAATGTACAAGGCTCAGTTGTATCGAGAATGAACCCCTTCAGGTTGGCTGTTCGTTATTCCTTACTTAAGACACAACTTTTGATTTTAAAAATGTATTCATAAACATCAATTAAGATCAATAAATAATGCTTGAAGGAACAGAAAAATGAAAATTCTTCCACGTCTGTATACATTTCTGTGATGTGATGAACATAGAGAAAGATATTTAGAAGAATTCAGTTGATTGATCAAATTACATCAAATGTTCTCCCTTCCCTTGATAGCTTTCCACGGTTCACAAGTTCTCTTTTTGCTCAAAGTTTCAAAAAGATGTGATCACTTGTAGCTCCGGTAAAATAAGTGGGAACAACTTGCATCCTCCAGTTTGGGAGTAAAACCAGTAATCCACGAATAGTTTCCCCTGTTTCAATACCGTAACCATAGTTTAACTTTTTACTATGTTTACTATGATAACAAATAAAAAAGTAATCAATCTGCCAAAAACTTAGTTACTATAGTTTTGCTATTATAAAATCAAAGTTACCAACATTCTTAATGAAATAAACCACGTGGGCTGTTTACATGCAAAAATAAAGCAAGTCTTACCCGCAAACGGCAGCGTGCTCCAGGCGAGCAGATAAATCGCCAAAATCATCGTTTGGACACTCATGGTGAACAAACTTCAAACTCGAAAGTGCGCACTTTCAGCCGATGTGCGCAACCACGCAGCCGATGCCAATGCGCAGTAACCTTTAAAACGAATAAACCTTTCCTTTTACCTAAGAACAAATGGCTTCTCTGTTTAAAAATGTCAGAGAATCAGCCTAGCAACGACAGTAAGTATTTCCGAAGGTTTATAGAACCTGCCCCAGTCACCACTTCGCTCCACAGAGCAAGTCGGGAGGTAGCGCGGTGGTCCCGCCTCAGTTCGCTTGCCAATGTTGAGGTGTATGCGAGCAGAAGTTAGTTGTTAGTTAGCTTTGTTGGATCAACGACGTTTACGTTAATCGGATAGATCATGACTTTCATAACTATTTCTGTATGTTGTGCGGAAAAAAGTCAGAAATCTCACAAATGTCTTTTATTAGTTTCAGAAGAGATCTTAAAAATGTCACAAATCTCTACATTAATTTGACACCTCTACAATTTTCATGGATTTGAAAACTGGCCTTGTTTATAGTTTAATTTCTATGCGCTCTTCTCCTTTTCGAGACTTCTGCCCTCAGACGCTCCAGAACAAAGAAACGGGACCACGCATTACAGATCGTTTTCTCATAAACTCATATCAGGATAAGATCACAAATTTCATATCCTCCTTCAAAAGTGGAGAACCAGTGTGCAATGTGTACGCAGTCTTTTATTTCTATTCAAGGGTGATTTTGACATTGGTGGGGACATAAAGTTGGTCTGCAGAGCCGCATTATCACAACAGTTTAGTGCAGTTTCCTTGATTTATCTAAAAATTATAATATTTTAACGTTTTTTGTTTTTACTTTTTGTGATGCCAGTGAAAATTCTGGCAGGGTTAATAAAAACGGAACCAGCAGATTTCCTCCAGGTCTGCTACAGTAGAAAAAAAAGATAACACATTATACTTATTGGACAGCCATCACAGAAAACAGGGAATTCTTTACCATTTTTTTCAGATGAATGAAACAACAACAAAAAAAGATATAATTGGTAACTAAATTCACATACTAAATACAAACACCATCAAGTGTGCACTTTCCTGTAACGTGTCGCATATTTGCAATAAAGCTGTTCCCCTGTTTCCCCCTACGAAGGTTAGGATTAGGTGTTGGGGCGGGATTTAGAGATAGGAACCAATCACAAAGCAGCATCCTAAGTGAATGAACCAATCAGAAGTAGGGGAGTCAACATCTCACGGGGTGCCGAATTTCGGTACAACACCTGTATGCACAACACGCACATTGCATTTTGTTGACAGAGATTTGGCGCTTCATTCATAATCCGACCTGGGTTAGAGAGATTTAAAAAGCAAGCCAGCAAAATTTAAATAAATGCTTAAAAAAAAAAAAATAAAAAATAGTTTTGATTTCGTTTTTATTTTTTAAAAATCATTACTGTTAGTTTTTATCTAATTTTACTATTGTTGGAGTCTATAGCCTAATACCATGGTAAAATACACACACCTTGTCAAATCTGTAAATGTTAAAAATGTAATTAAAAAAGAGTTTGTTGACTTCTTGAGCATCACTGAACGTTTGTATGTTTTGTCATTGTTGTGCACGAGTCGCATGATTGTCCTCATTGTGGAAAGATGGACAAATTGTGCATATAACTGTACACACGTACATCAAAAATGCAACATTTACATTTAGACATTTAGCAGACGCTTTTATCCAAAGCGACTTACAAAGAGTTTAGGGAGCACAGTATGTCATACAGGAGCCATAATATATTAAGTGCCAATACAAAGTTACTGGTTTCGACAAAAGCTAGACCACTACCTGTTGAGAGAAAGGGTTAATGCTTTTTTTTTCATTTGTCTGTCAAGTATTCACAGAAGAGATGTGTTTTTTAAGTAGTTTTTTAAATATTGTGAGAGATGTGGTTGACCGGACCGAGTAAGGAAGAATGTTCCACCAGGAAGGAGTTGTGAATGAGCGGGAAAGCGATTTACTGCCCTAACGGGAAAACAACACAAGACGCCGCCGGTTTGCTGAACGCAGGGATCTTGATGGGGTGTAGGAGGGCCTGAAAGTAAGCCGGTGCAGATCCAGCGATAGTGTAGGCAAGCATCACACTTAGTGTTGAAATTAGTGATATTTGGTTTTAAACAAAACACAAATACATCATGTGAACTTCTTAAATGCACTTTCAAGTTCGTTGGGTTCTTACCCTTTAGCAAAGTCCCAAAAATGTTACCATCGCTTCTGTTCACTTGCTGTTGTTTGAAGCAGAGGCTCTGCCTCTTCCTACCTTCGCCATCTCTGCCAACGCCATTGCATCGCTGCTGGGCCGGTCAGAAGTTAGTTCGTCTGCCACCGACAGGCCATTAATAATCCAGCCATATCTGTTTATAAGACGAGTCTCTCCGTGTTCAACTCAATTTAAAATACGAAAAAGTTTTGTTTTACTAGATTTTATTTATTTTTCGTTCGTTTTGTAAGTGCACATTTTAGTTACAGTGTAGTTTTCGTTTTTTTTACTTTTGTTTTTATTTTATTTCAGTTAATGAAAATGTTTTTTCACTAATAGTTTCAGTTTTCATGATAGTTTTCGTCTACGATAATAACAGAGGCGGGACTCATTGCAGTGAACCCATTTGTGTTCCACAAACAGCGGTTGTATAAGATCTTTAACTTCAAATTATTTCTGGACAAATAAATGTTGAATAAAATAAGTATTAGGTAGAAAACGCAAGACACAGAAGGACACGTCCCTACGCAAATCGACGCCTATGCTTCTACTGATACTTTTATTTGTGCGATATGGCAACGCAACTGAGAAAAGTACTTGCATACAAAGCACGTGCGGAATCTCACTTTTGACACAAAACTCAAAGATGGAGAACTGATTATAAAACTGTGCGTAGGATCCTTACTAAAAGTGTACGTGCGCCCAAAAGTTCTAAATTGCGTACGGCAAAAAATATTTAGATTTATAAAACCATGCGTACGCACACCTGTAAGCAATATTCGCTTTATAAATCATAGATCACCTGCAAGTGTGCGTACGTGAATCAGCCTCATATCCTGCCCTGTACACGCCCATTTTTACGCATAAATAGTCAATGCAAAGCACCTCATACTGATTCGTATATTAATAAGCCTAGCATCCAATCCGCTTGTTCCAAGCCTGACGTCCAACCACTATCAGATGCCATAGAAAAGTAAAAAAAAAAAGTAAAACTGCAACAAAAAAAAACGATGCCATCCTTTATCTCCGTAACGAAATCACATATGGCCACACATGGGATTCACTAATTAATAATGGTTATAATTATTAATATTATAATTATATTAAAGCCTCTTTCAGGGTATGTTTTGTCCGAACGCAACTGTTAAAAATGAGGCCCCTGGGTAACTCATCTCTTCTAGAAACATACTGGGTTGAGGACAAATTATCTTTAGCTTGTTAAGTTAATTACAGGAGAACACTTGTCAGTCCAACTTAATTAAATTACATATTTTTTTCTCCATTTATTTATCATTGGAGTTTGGGTTCCTCGCCACAGGGCATTGTTGGATGGCTTGCTCAACGGGAGAATGCATTTATTAGATATTTACTAGAATGATCTTGCTTGTTCTATAAAACCCCAAGCACTGTTCTGTATTTTATATTTTAAGTTATACATGTTTTTCTCCTGTAAAGCTGCTTTGGAACAATCCACATTGTGAGAAGCGCTATATAAAAAAATTGAATTGAGCAATAGGCTAGCTAATGTACTTAACAGCAATAGTTTCTACAGTACATTTTTATTGCAATTTGATGACGTCTAGATGAGCGAATGAGAAAGATCTTATGACATCAACTCATTTTAGTGACGCATGTACAGACTTCACATAAATTAATATCTTCTCTGCTCTCACTTAATAAATGTATAACGCGAGTACAGTAATACTGTACACGGGAAAGTCAATAAAACAATGCCAGTAAAGCAGCAAAAACCATTTATTAAGTTCTCACCACATTTATATAAAAACAGTAGCAAATTTAAAAGATTCATAAAAACAGACTTGTTCATTTAAAATCCATCACTGATAAAAATAGACTCGTGTCTCATTAAACCCATGGCTCAGTCATAGAAGGAAGACGTGCCACTGTCCACCTCAGTACAAAGTGAACGACAAAAGCCTGCAACAGAGAACATCTATTAATACCAAGCATTAACAACCATTACAACATTACATGGAATAGTTTGTATAGTTAAAAACTGAAATAAAAGTAAACAGGTCATTTGAGAAGGCCTGAACTAAAAAAAGGGGGACACTTCAACATTTAGAAGTGTAACAACAGCTTCCTCTTCCCTTTTTTGCAGTTTGCATTTAGTTATGACAAGGATAAAAATGACAATTTACAGCAACATTTAAACTTAAGATTTTTCGTGCAGAATGTTTTACTTCTGCTTTACTTCGTTAGTAGGAAATTTCAATATAAATGTCTGACTAAAAAAAGCTATTAATATCAAGTCCTCCAACAGATGGTATGACCAACACGGAGACATCTGATTTTCTGGTAATCATTCCGGTTATTCCCACATGAGGAAAATCACGATAATATCCTAAAGTCAAAATAACAGAAACCAACAAATAACTTATACAGTTAACTTTACACTTAGTACACGAGTGATTCCAGATTTCAATACTAAAATAACCATCAGAACTACATGCATTTAACTAATATACCAATTTATGTCAATAAAACCCTAATGTGTGTGTTTGGAGTTCTTTCATTTTGAGAAAAAAGGATAAATACTCCACCTGTGGCAGCATCTGGTAAAGGTCAGTCTGGAGACAAGCTCTCCGTGTCAGGCACTGAGCAACACAAGAAAGACTAAAAGTTAATACACCGAGCTTACAATCTCAACACGTTTCATTTCAAGAAATCCTATACTACACATATTATGAGCTTGTTAGATTTGAGGATACTTTTTGTCTTTTTGTAAAGCTAAAACAGAATTTAGTAAAAACTTTTGAAGTACAGTAAGATTTTGACTAAAAAGCTAAAGTTTGATTACAAACCGACTAATAAGTTAACGTTTTATATCCATTAACCATATTTAGTAATATTGGTGAGTTTTAACCTGGGAAACAACAACATTTTAATTTGTATACAAATGTGTGAACATAATAGTGCTAAGAGAGGAAATTTAGGGTTGATATTACCTTTCTGAAGCTTGCGTTACACTTTACGCCTTCTTCCCTGGTTTTGTTTTTTATTAAGCCAGCGAGAGTCGAGTAACATTTGTCTTGAACTCAAAAGCATGTCTCTGTGGGTCGAGCACAATATCTAATGCGGTTTTCTTTTGCTCGCGCTGTTTTATTTCACACGCCCAGGGACAGATCAGGACCATACACCTGTCATTTGCATGTATACTTTACCTTTAAAAAAACCTATCTGTGCTTTTAGAGGGGACTCGGCAGGTCTTACCTCAAGATCCTTCACAATAGATGACAGACAAGAGGAGAGATCAATCTCTGTAACATCAGAGGCCTTTAGTGACTGATACGATGTAGCAACAAGGTTATCGTTTTTGGAACAGGGTATAAACACATTGCATTTACAGGTTTTTCTTGTATTGTGTATAAATCATTGTTAACTTTCAATAGATTCACTTATTTTAAAGAGGTCATATCAGTTTAATTGTCAGTCGATATATAAATCATTCCTAATTTTGCTATGCAGGACCTTGTATTATGTAAACATTCTCTCAGCATTTACTTTAGGATTTGAAATTCTACCTTTTAGTTTATTGAAGCCTGCATTACATGGTGACAGCATCACAAAACGGTGCCGACAAACTGTCAGGGTCAAACCGGCATGAACAGCACATCGGTTCACATTTACCTGCCAGATGTCACCAAACACGCAAGCTATTTTTGCCGCTTTCTTGAAAGTAAAGGGAGTTTATAACGCGACAGCATTTTTCTCCTCGTATCACAAAGGTTAATAAAAATAAACTTTAAGATATGACCCCTTTAAGTTCTTTGCATATCATATATTGCAGAGAAATTTTGCATATTTGGAGACACGTAACAAATAAACCTTTTACTCGATTTTGATTTTGTCAATTGTTCCTGTACAAGACGTCATTGTGTGACTTCTAAAAGATGACAAATAACCTCACGGTAATTGCATACTATTTAGCAACGGTTATACACAATATATTTTGCATGATGAACAGTTATGCATGAGGGCAGTAAACTTTTTTTGCAGAATTTTCATGCAGTTTTGATAATAACAAAAGTCAAATACAACGTTTTAAAGGCTGTAAAAGAAAACGATGCTTTATTGACATGGATAGGGAAACATTTTTTGACATGTTTAGGTCCCTAGTTAGGCAATGCACACAAATATGCTAATATTTTAACAGCCAAGTTATAAACAAAACAAAAACTTTCTAATATTCGGATAGAGTATGCACAATGCTTTGAGTGGCCTGTACTTTTACTTGACTAAACGTAAAACGACAAAGCACAACTGGTTTTGCTCCTGTATAGACAACTAACTATTTCATATGGAAAATAATCGACATTTGAAAAGGTTTTGGAAAATTACCATTGGACTATTTTATTCAAAGAAAATGTTAGCTTTAAACCAGAGATTGGTTGGTTTGTACAGGAACTAGTATTTTTATGCATCCGGATCTAAGTGTTTTTTGTTTTGCCGTAACAAATTGTGTTCGAAAACAAATCTAAGCAAGCTAACATTGCCAGGCAGTTTTTAATTTTAAAGCAAATCATTTTTTACATGTGGTAATCAGCTAATTATCTAGCATTCGATTATCCATTTTTCAGCGAGCAACATTTTTTTTAAAAAACAATGAGAAAAACAAAGGTAAAGAGAATTTAAGCACGGCACAAACCTAAAAATTATCGTTTAGCATTCTATATAAGAGTAACCAAACGCATGTGAACTAAAACGGTATACAGACAAAAACAACTAAAATTACTTTTTTGATGGTTACAGGGGGTTAGAAGAAGGAGGAGGTTGCCCAGGCAACCACAGTGACGAGCAGCATTCAGTATCTGCCGTATGGGTGCTCCCGGTAAGATTTAGTCTGGCGGGATGCTGCTGCCTTTCCACCACTGCCACTCCAAGCACTGTTTTCCCAATCATCTTCAGCTGTAAACACAAGCACACACTCGTAAACATCACTTTACAAATGAAAGACTTGAGAAAGCCATGTGTGCATGTTTTATGTCTATTTCCTGCATAGACAACAACCTAATTAAATTATTTACAAGAACATAAACACTTCCAGTAAATTTTTTCTGAAATATTCCCATGTGCAATAGCGTGGCATATAAAGACGACACACCATATGTTTATAAGCCCCAAACGGGTTTTACCCAGAAAACAGCATCATTAGCTACTGTTGGAAATAGCTTTCATGTTTACTGCAATGCCATCCCCATTCTGCTTACACTATAAAATATGTTTCCAATAAAAACTACAAAAAAGGAGTGCTTAAAGATTACATAACTAGGGATCTTTAAGGTCCTACTTTGGTTTATGGCATGTCCATCGACATGTTTATGTACATAGGTGTAAAAATACCCATGCCGTAATAAAAGGCAGTTATTCTTACCTTACTGAATGAGGCCGACTCAAACACTGCAACATTACACCCTGTCATTTTCATGATCGCATGTAATGAACTAAGTTCTGCCAAAGAACTGACCTTCCTAACTGAGTTTTTTCTGAAACACTGGATTTCTCTTTGCCTTACCCCAGATGCCTTCGTGGGAGTCTACTGAAGCTAAAACTCTTTCGGTCTTTGCAAATGTCACTTTGCAACACTGTGCACATTGTGAAAAGCACTACAGAATTAAAACCGAAACTGAAGGACGTCTTACCGTACGACTCGTAAGTCTCTGGTGCCTCTCCGTGACCGTAATCATAATATTCTGTGTCTCTGTTAACAAGGGGAAAGTCATTCTAACACTACCTTATAAACATTCACAAAGTGTCAAGCAGTTTTAGCAGTGCAGATGAAATTTTGTCAACAGGACACATGAAGGCGGACGCCACAAACACTCACGGTTGAGAAGCAGGCTGGCTGTAGTAGCTTTCATATCCCTCGTAAGATGCCTCTGGGTACGGTTCGTCATAGGCCTGAGAAACAGAACTTGTTCAGCATCATAAGCAACTAAGCCTAGCTATGCAATGCAAAATAAATACAGGATGTTCAGTGTAACCTATTTCAAGAGCACATCACTTCAAAACATCTAACAATAAATCTAGCGTTTTTCAAAAAGATTTTAAGAGTCAAAGAATAGTTTTATAAAACCACACACAAATAAAAGCAGAGCAGCAGCGATCAGATTTGTTGGTGTGGAGGACTCACGTATTCGGCGTAGCCTTCGGGTTTCTGTGGGGTGTTGATGATGCTGCTGTTGGTGGGACAGAGCAGGTGCAGGTGTCATTCTCTGAGCAGATGCTGGCGGTCTCGACCGGGAGGATGCCCCTCCCCTGGTTGGTCCGGCGGATGGATGACCACCACGTTGTGCAGAGCCCCCCCTTGCTGAAGCTCCTCGCCCTGGACCTCCTCGTGGAGCCCCGCCAGGGGGTCCTCCGCCACGAGGGGGCATACCACGTCCCCTGGAGAACAAAACTTATCGGTTAACGTTGCATATTTGATAACGTTTTTCGGTATCTCTCATGATAAAGTAAAACTACACTGCCTTTCAACTAGGGTGGTTCCAAATGACTATACAGGCTGGCAAAAGAACGATCTGACTATATAGAATATCGCCCAACATTACTTTCAACAAAAACTGCATAAGCAACTATAATATAAACGTTTTCTCACCTAGGGTGTGGTGGTCCACCACGCCCCCTGCCTGGAGGGGCTCCTCTGCCATGACCAGGAACATCCTGAGATCCATTCAGATACCCTGGATCCATGTAAGGATCCTGGTGCATCTCATCAATGTTATCCACCTGAAACGGCACAAAAGGATGAAATTCGGTCCTCAACAAACGAATTAAACATTTATTTTTACAATTTCAAAAGAGCAAGCACTAACGCTTGGGGTGATCTGCACTGCAAATAAAAAAACAAGTTAACCCGTGTTCACACTTACAGGCATTAGGAATTTCTTGACCTCGTCCATAGCGTGTGCCATGCGCAGATAACAATCTGGAATGGGGGCAAAAACCTCAACGTAAACGTGCAGCTCCATGGACAAATGGGCATATTTTGGATCGCCGCCCTTCCTCAGCTCCTCTTCCTGCACATGCGTTAACAGCGACAAAAACATCTGATCTTAGTAACTGTACGACTAAACAGTAATTTGATGGGCGTTTCTGGCTTTCATGTTTAGTTACATAGACTCAGTTGATTACCTTGTTCTTATCTCTCATGGATCCTTTTCCCAGCACTGAAATCTTGGCCCCCGTGTCTTCTTGCAGACGTTTAATTGTGCTTCCCTGAGGCCCCAGAATCTTGCCTACAAAATTAAACTGAGGCAAAGATACAAAATAAGAGTGCAGACAGAAAAAGATTAAGATGATATGACACTGAGGTTTCTTTCTTACCAAACCAAGTTTATTGGTGTCAGTCCATAATATACACAGGCATTTATTGATTTTAGTATGCACGTATTCATTTTGCACAGGCAACAATTTAATAAACCATATAATCACAGTATTAAACAAAATAGCCCCGGTTATCAATGTTCATCAGGGGCAACAAAAATGACAATATTTTAAGACTGTGTAAGGGGTCCATTCATTGAGTATCTGCTCAGGTGACACTTACCCGTGGGTACTGCTTGACCGGAATGAGCACTCGCTCCTTCACACGGACATTCTTGGCAGTGAACAGATCTAGATACGTTTCTCCTGCCTCTTTCTTGGGTTCGCCTTTTTGAACCCTCTCGATCTCTGTAATATTAAAAATAGAATTACAACAATGAACATAAATCACACAATGTCCAACATCAGCGCTAAAACTTTCATTAAGGGATCCAAGTTAACCAAAATTAACCAGAAATTGCACTAAAATGTCCCAAATTCCAGGTTGCTCTAGTTCCTGCACATGCGCAAAGGTTCACAACACTCTGTACAGAAACACACATAGACATAAGAAAAAACTAGACCGCTCATTGGCTGCTGGATCGTACGTCAACGGCGCCGCCATATTGGGGGGGGGGCAAGCTTCGAATACAAACACATGCAAGTGAATGGTGGTGCTGTGTTTCTTTCTGGATAAAACAATGTCTCACGTTGTATCAATCAAAATTACACACTGCGTGCGATTTTTTTGTCCGTCAAAAACAAATTCGGAATGGGTTTGATTTTCGCATCCGTAGCAAGCATTTTGAGAGGCGTTTTGACAATTCAGAGACACAGTGCAAAAGAGCGCCAAATACGAAAAAAATGCATACGGAAATTGTGTGCTGTATGTGCAAAGACCTTACATATTGAGATTCGAAGTATCTAGAGACACGATGTGTTTGTGCTGGACGTACATCCTAAACCGTTGACACGTGTTAAAATGTAAACGTCATGCAACTTTTCAGTTTACGCCAGTCTTAGCACACGATATAAGCACAGAAGAGTCAAGTTTTAAACAGGAAAAAGATCAAAACTCTCTGATGCTACTGGTCTAATTGGATTCAATTATCTATGCTAAGCTATGCTAAAAGTGCTATCGCCAGACCCGTAGATCGGCTGGATAGATTCCAAAACGGTAAAACTAAATTTATTAACTCTGTGGGAGTTGGAGAATGAGCCTATTAGCAAAAAAGTGGAGTGTTCCTTTAAGGGCTCCATAAACCACGTGACCACACGGCGGCGAGATCGCGTGTCGTAACTCTCATATTCAACGGCTTTGCGTCTAGTATAGTTAATCTTTCTTGATTGTGGTTAAATAGATTTGAGAAAAAAAACATTTTGTGCGTTTGTCTTAATTTATTCCCTAATACAGACAAAAACGTACAACTTCGATTATTTTAGAGGGACAAAATTATTTAAAAACGCGAAATTGAACTTGTAACAGCAGCAACAGGAAGATAAATAATAAATAGGTGACGCTGGATTAAAATTCATTTTACAACGAATTTAGTTTTTTTGGAGGTAACGTTAGACACGCCCCCTCACAACATCTTTGTCTATTAGCAAGGCCACATGTCCTGTCTCTGACCGCATCAAAAAACGTACATGCTTTTTTAAAACCATCAAAATGTGCCCAAAAAGGGGTGGAAACTATCAGTTGAATGATTTCTTTATCGTAACCAATAAAATGTATGATGTGACAGAAAACTCGTCCCATGCACAGGCCTGGACTGACCTAACGTTGTACAAATTACATTTACAAAAAGCACGTTTTGCTTCATTCTTTCTAACATAAAATGACGTCGTATGACGCAATTCAACGATAAAAGCAATGCACACGTAAAACAGAACAATATAGGGCGTATTTAAAACAAAGAACCTAATACGACACTCGGCCTGCAACACGCATTTCAAAAAACGAACCTAACGTTACACGCTTCCTTTATAAAACTTCTGATTTGCGATCAGTTGCTCAAAAACAATGAGGATATTAATGGTCAGAAACATTACTGATCAGTCATGTTCAGTTTGCAGTCCATCGTTGATAAAGAATTACTAACCTGCGCCAAGCAGTTTCATGGCGTGGGTGAACGAGGAGTCCAGGCTGTCTTTCTCCGCCAATAACTCTGGCAGATATTTACCGTCGCCATTGGCTTTCTTCTCTTCCATTTTTGGTCAGGTTTACAAAGATTTAATGACAAATCAGCACAAATAACTTAATTAAGCCGTTGGATGGGTCGGAAAATGGAAGCGGAGACGCGTGTTGAAGCGCTTTCTTTCCAACAAAGAACACGGCGGATGTTCGCAGAGACGGAAGTGACGTAGCTTTGGCAGGGATGAAACGAAAGCTTCCGGTAAATCATAAATAGTCTAAACAAAGGAATTACAAAGCTTGGTATCTTGATATAAAAGTTTAAATTAATTTAAATATGCGATAATAATTTAGGAATAAAATAATTTAAACTAAAATCTTAACCTACAACCATGCGCGATGATTGGTTAGCGCAGCGAAAAGTAACAGTGAGCATGTGACCGCTAGCTTATATGTGGCAACGGTCCAGGAAGGCCCCGCCCATTTTACGTACTCTACTCATACACATTACACAAGTAATGATTCTGGCAGATCCCCTTTTCTTCAAAATGTTGTTTCTGCTTCTCTTATAGTTTAATAGGCTACTGGAGAAGTTGAGGAACTGGAAAAATATTTGGTCTACAACAGAAATATTTTCACACCAAAAAAGTAAAGGAAGTGTCATTGAAAATAATGAATAAAATTTAGCCCGTCAAACACTTCATGGTGAAATATAAAAGTGATGTTGATACAAGATGCTAATTTTGTAAAGTTGGCAAAGAAACAGTCTTTCATTTTTTGGAGGGTCCTGCCATTATACAGAACAATTTTGGAAAGATATTGAGAATGGTTTATCAATAACTTTTAAGGATATTGTTTTGGGATATTAGAATTGTGACTTTATTAAAGGGATAATTTACCCAAAAATTAAAATTCTGTCATTATTCTCTCACCTTCGAGTTGTTCACCTTCGAGATTTTTATCTGTACTGGATACTATTTAACTAATTCTTCATTAAATTACAAAGAAACTAAAACGATTTCAGTTTGTAAGCACTTTAATTTATGTTCTGCAACTGATGTATAATTTAATTTCTTACCCTTTTGTTTGTTTGTTTTCTTTTTCCCTCCTTTCTTTTTTCTTTTTTACTTTAATATTGTTCAACCCATTTCCATATTCCATGCTGATGATATTGAGCATACTATTTACACTCTGTATGCATATGAAAATGTTAAGATAATTTATACATTGTATGTGAACATATCATATTTGTATCTCTATAGTGAAGTTCATAATAAAAAAGTATTATTTCTGGTGAGTCATGTTTGTAAAAACCTCTTAAATTTCTAAATTAACTAAGGCCTATAGTCCTGACCTAATCTAATGGAAACCGCCCCTAAGAGTTCATTTGGTCATTTATAGCTATATTCCTGAAACAAATGTGGCAAATGTAACTTTTTATATATTTGTGGTAACGAAATATCTTAAATGTAACACAATAATATGAACATTACACACAAGTTTCATAATATTAAAACATAACTTAATCTTTACATGAAAATAGTTAATTCTAAATTAAGAGCAAGTAGTTTTGTCATTTCTTATTCATGTATGCAGACAGATTGTGGTCTGTACAGTATCTTTATATATTATACTACTAGATCAAAGGCAGAATGTGGGTGTGCGAATGCATGTCCACAGCTGAACAGATTTTTTTTTCTGGCAAAAAAGACAAAATAAACGAATCAAAGAGATTCCCATGCTTGAGGCATTCCCACTCAGTAATATATTCTCTGACATCTTTCTACAAGAAATATACACATAAAATAAGCAAAAGAACCCGTAGGGATTTAAAGGTGCCAAGGAAGCGCCAAGAGGGGTAAATGTTAAAATGAGCCTATAGAATGGTGATGGGGCATGATGTGGCATTGAGGGGAAAATGTGTAAATGTGTGTAGAATGAAGACAAAAGAATAATGTTTGGAGGCATATTCATGAAACTCACGCAGGACAGGAGTGTGAATGTGACTAGCATACAGACAAAGACACATGAATGGGGCAGTTTGCAGCATGTCTGGGAGAGTATGATGAATGGCCAATGAAAGCACATTAGAAGGTCACTAGTGCCCAGTTTCACAAACAAGGCTTAAGGCTAGTCCCAGACTTCAATGAACATTTGAGCTCTCTCAATTGAAAATAACTTGCCCCGACATATCTCGTAGTATATCAATGCCCTTTGAATATTCTCACAATACATTCATACAACTATTGAATGGCAGTGACTGAAGCTGAATTAGTTTCATGTCCTAGCCACTGCAGAACACAACTTGTTTTGGCACAACTTTTCCAAACCATGTTTTGGAATGCAACCTAGACAATACATAGAAACAAAAGTAAACAGCGATGTTGTCTTTTTACAGGAGCCTACACACATGACATTAACTCCTTAGCAATGAATCTTCATATTTTTTTTTTTTTTTATCAATACCCCGTCAAAATTTCCTGAGAAAATAGCTCATGTAACAAATATAACGGTACACAGTGCTATACTTACAGCTTCCATTTATTCGGCTTGCATAAGGGGAACAGACTAAACAGATGGATTGGGATGAAGTCAGAGCACCAGAGTTTTGTTCGGCATTCAACACACATGTGCGCTTTGGGTCTGAAACATTTACAAAAAGATCATTTCATGGCACTTGTTTTTATTTGAATGTCAATCATACATCACAGACTTCACATACCAAGTGTTCGATTAGCTTATTAATCGTTTATATTTTTTCAGCCGGTCCATAAAGCTGTCGCACTACAACTCAAACTCTGAGAATTAAGTTTTTCAAACATTAAACAAGAATCTGCAAGAAATGCTGCACTTTATTTCGAGTACCTGTAAATGATACATAGATTTCATTATTATCATATGATCAGATAATCAACAGTGCTTAAATCCACAGAGGACACACACAGACGCACACAACTTTGATTTTGCTCATATAAGGCAAACACAAAAAGCAAAAAAAAAATGCAGCAGGCTGTTGTTTCCAACCCACTTCAGATCATCCCAGCACAAAATGTGGGACATTAATACAGGAAGAGTTTTGGCTCCGAGGATGCTTCTCATGGAACAATGACGCATGAGAATTGAAACAAATCAAGGATATTACACACACCACCAAACCTTTCCTTGGTTTCATGAAATCAACAGGACAACAATGGAGCGATAACTACGTGTTATTTCTGTGCCAGAGGCATCTAAAAGAATGGCAGAAATGTAAATGGTAGCTGTGGTCTAAACAAAATATGCTCCTGCTATGTTTACTGTACCAAGAAAAATAAATGTTTTGGTTTTCATAATTTTTATGGTTGGCCACATTGGGATTCTCAAAACAAAACATTCAAAAGGAAATGTGCACACACGATCACTCTTTGTCCTAAAAAACTGATTGATTTTTCATCTATTTAAAGACATACAACACCAATATTGGTCTTCGTTTCTTGAGCTTAAAAATAGTTTAGCCATTTCATGTGCTGACCTTCACTCCACCCTGCTAAAAAGCAACCACGGAGTGTGAGATATGCTTGACTTCCATCAAAGCAGAGCCGTTTCTTACGGGAATTCTCAAGAACGCATTTCATACAGAAGCATCAAATTTGGCATTTAAGATGTCGATTATAGTGAGCGAAACATGACATTATTGGTACATTACATCAGTCAATATCAATGACATATATCAACTTAAATCAGAAATAAATACAATTTTAACATACGAGAGAAAAGACATTTCTGTGACATGAAGGCACCGGGACACTCCCTTTAGTCCCAAAGCAACCCAAGATAAAGAGCGAGTGCTGATCTGAGAAATAACAGTGATCACGTTTAACACTGCGATTAACATTGGGTGAGAGACCAGCGTGAAGGACGAATCAGCCCACAGGGAGTAGAGTCATAGGGTGTGTCTTATTTATACCGACACGGATATTGTCCAGTCAGCGTTTAGGATATGTCTTTAATGCAGAAAGCGGATACTCATCTTCTGTTCGACATCCACTTTTTCCAACACCTGAGGGGAGGGAGGAGATCAGATTAAAGGGATCATTCACTCAATACATGCATTACTTTCGTCGCTCCATGAAATACAAAAGGAGACAGGGAGTGACAGCATAAAATCCCCATTGGATAGAAACAAAAGCTCAGACATTCCTCCTAAACTCAATATTGGGGTTTCAGGATGACACAGGTCTAAAACAACACTCACTTGTTTTAGATCATGCTGTTTTGGATGCGTTACCTTAGTGAACTCACTAAAAGAGATACACATGTCTCCATTAGTGTCCGCCTCCTGGATAGTTCGGTCTGCGATGCTGCCAAGCTGCTCATCCGAAATATTCACCCCCACCATCATCCTCAGCACCTGAACACACAAACAAAGTTTAAGCTCACTTATCAAAACCAGAATGTTTAGTCACCTGATTCTTACTTCTTACACAATGACAGAAGGTAGCGTTTTAACACAAAGACAGTGTTGAAAATGTGATATATATATATAAAGAAATAGCATCTTGGTTATTACCAAAAGCCTATCGTCAAAAGTTTTTGAAAGTGAAAATTGAAGTTATATAAAAACTGTGCCCTGACTTTGACCAATCACCTTCCCAACGGACTTATGGGAAAAGGATAATGGGAAATGAAAGGCAGAGCCAAGGGTATGTTGTTAACTGCTGCCCCCTAGTGATCTCGTCTTTTTAAGCCCACTCAACAGGGTCATTTGAGTAGACAGGCGTAGATTAAATCTTTTGGAGATCCCAATATACAGACCAAAATTGTTTCATTTAAGGTCAAGCACTTAGCGGTCAAACCAGCAGTTATTCATTGCACTGCCGATCAGCTGACCACTCATCCGGAAAATCTATATTTCCTAGACAGATGTACTGAAATGACTCAGCCGTGACCCGCTCTAACAGTGTCGTCTTCTGTTTAATGCCACCAAATCTGGTTTCAGGTAGCGAGCGAAGGTGAGTCATGGCGACAGCGTACAGATGGTTCTCTGTCTCTCACACAAAGGAGTTCTGTTGTACATCATTACACGTGATCCTCTCACCTGCAGCAGCTCATCTCTGGAGATCTTATCGTCTCTGTCCAGGTCGTATAACCGGAAAGCAACTGTGAGGAAATAAGGACACCACATATTTATGAAAATCTTTCAATCGCAACATCGACTGTTAACAGTAAACTCACTCGATGAGAAAGCACTGTAAGGGCTGTTTCTTGAAAGGAGACTCATTAAGCTGCTGTGGACTGAAGGTTTTAGACTTGGAGGATTAAAACTAGGGCTGTCGCGATTGGTCGATATAATCGACATCATTATTTTTGATCGACTGGTCGTTTTATATTATTTGACCTTCTAAATTTCTGAGCTGATTTCTTGGTCCGTCAGAAAAGAGCACACACACCTAATGACTGCACCAGACCACTTGACCACACATTTACCGACTGGATATTCTGCTGAACCATCAAGTCTGTTGATCTATTTACTGATATAGATGCGTGACGTCATGTGAAAAGGGCCTATTATAAGTAATAGCGATGAGGAATGCCATATTTAAGCCTAATATAGACTGAATTTTGTTGCATTTGTTTTGCAGTTCCAGCATGCACAAATATACAAATACACTGGTTAATAATATTTAATTTAGACGCCGCTGTGTTCTGTTGTAATTTGTATTGAGGCTTTGTTCATTTGAATTTAACAGCCCAAACAGTTAGCTTTTCATTATTTAATACTTGATGTTATTCTCATCAGGTGTTTGAGAAGAACTCACAGAGCAGTTTGTTCAACCTGCTGTTGAGAGGCTCGCCTGTAGGTGGGCCTTTGTTTTTCTCGTTGTCCTCCACGGGGCGGAAATGAGCCAACGTTTTCATGAAACCTCGGAAGTTCACCTGATCCTCACTGTAACGCATGAGAGACAGAAATGAGAAGGAATACTTTATAGATAAAGCATATGATCCAGAATACTGAGATGGGTTTTTAAAGGGTAAATGCATAACTTTTTTTACACAATTTTTCCATCAGTTATATACACAAAGTCTGTTTACGGAAGCTGTGCCACTCGACGGCCATGTTTACACCCCCCCCGCGCAGCTATTGCAATCATGACATTAGATCTAGTATCACATGTACAAAGGTTTTCACACCAGGGAACAAGGCCATTAACTTATTAAAGTTCATTGGGTGGATTGGCATGTTTTTGGTGTGTAATGACTTGCTTGTCGCAAGGATCAAACCATCAAATCCAGCAAAAAGCTTTTACTCTACAGCACATCAGCCTGGCATTGACATGAAGACAGTTCTTACAGACATCAGTCTGGAACTGTCTTACCATTACATAACATATACATTGGGACATCAAGCAAAAAACAAGCACGGGGAACTTTTAAAACCAAAATTGTTCTGCTTTTTACAGACTGTTCAGAGCCCAGGAATCAGAGCCCACAGAAACACCAAGAGAGTCATGAACTTCAGACGCTCCTGTCATGTGCTTAAATAATATAACATAAAACTCACTCAAAACATGATAGATAACCAACAACCAACCAATCATTGCATAACATATCTTGTGAGATATGCAGATGGACAACCTTAAGACAGTCTTTCTTAAGACTGACCACAAAAAAGATAAGAAAAACAACTATGTACACGGCACACCACACGGCAAAGCCATGCAATGATTAACTCCCCTTCCCTTAAAAAACATTTGGTATTTCTTGTAACATTAATCATTAAATCGTTTTCCTCTAATTGATGTTTTTATCATTACTTTTAATCAATGTTTTATATCTTTTTGGTGTGCAGAAAGCATTTCAAATATCTGGGTGTGGAGGTAAGTGGTGCAACAAACAGCAGCAGACTTGCACGAGTTACGAGATGTTTCTCACCCCTCTGGAAAAAGGCATTAATTATCCGATCTCCAAGAGGATTTATGGCCAACTCAGGAATCCTCTGAAAGTCTTCTCGACTGATAAAGAAAGAAAAAGAGAGAAGGTGATTATTACACATACACAAGGCTCTATGGAAACAAGTGCTGGGTACATCATGTTCCCTTATAAAAACACACGTCTTGTATTGATACTTCTTCACAATCGTGCCCTTACATTTTAGGTTTTAAATGAACGGTGCTTAAATGACAATTCTCAATTTAAACATAACAGTAAAATGTAACTGTAGTGTACGGCACAAACAATCTGAATCCCTAAAATGTCCTCAAACTTCCTTGTACATCGATTGGTTTCATGTGTTGCTTGATATGGGTTTTCTTTGTTTTTGTAGGACTCTTGTGTCAACATCATGTAATGTTTAATAAAGCCATGCTTTAGACTACCGCCAATACTTCATTCGGAGAAACTGCGAGTTGTTGGATAGACATTCTGGTGTCATCCATCTGGTTAAGAATTAATATGAGTAACAATAACACGATGAATGTTTAAACAGAGCAACTGGTGACGTAATCCCATAACCAAAGGGAATAAAAAGCAGTTGTAGATCAAAAATTGGAAACTAACTTTTCCAGACCTGGATTTCTGAAAAAATGATCTGAACAGACCGTGAGAATGAGAATTGATTGGGTAACCTTCATGCTCAGGGGAAGGACACACCTCATCGCCCTGATTTTTGAATTGATTATTTAAACACAGGCGACATCACTTGCCATAGTCTGAAAGATGTTTGGAGTAACAACATACGCAGCCGGTCTCAGCTGAGCTTGCAGGTTACGTTTGTTTGACTGACCATCATCTCACTGGGTTTTACACCACACAGGATGTTGTCATTACAAACACACAAATATAACCGCACGACAAGCTGTGACATCCGTGTTTGTGGTAAACAGAAAGAATAATACACATCACAGAAGCAGAAACTTCACAAACGTGTCTGTTTCAAATGAAAAGATACATCGGTACAGAGGTGACCCCAGGTCTTGAGGACACGCAGCGGCTGTTGTGCAAACACTAAGAATGATTGCACTTTGGTAATGTCAACTTGAATTGTAAAATAATGAAATATGTGAGTGAGACAACTGTAATGTTTTTCTTGAAATTGACATGGAAAAAAAGATTTTAAGAAAGACAAAAAGTTAGGTAAGGATCAGTCTCAGCCCCAGACGTCACGCCCACGGACCGTTGGCTAAAAGTATTCAATATTGTGTAGCTGTGTAATAGCTGTAATAGTTTTTGGGTCAAAGCTTAAACTGTGAGACGGTTACAATGTTCCCAGACAAAAGTTAACCCGTTTAAAGCCTGAGGCGTGTGTGAATGAATGTTAACCATCGCGCATTAATAGGTTTAAACTTAAACGCTTAGAGTGATGTTAAATAACCGAGAACACGCAGCTGAAACACTTTCCTTCTGCAATGTCCGGTTCCTCCGTGAGGTCAAACGTTAGTACAGTATTACAATTCAGGTTGTGTATTGACTGTGTGCGTGTGATACCTGAGCGCTCCATTCTCTCCTTTATCCAGACTGTGAAAGCGGCTGTAGAGGCGAGTGATCTGACTGTGGGAAACTGCAACACACACAGTAAACATTGATTAGCCGGACACAGAGCTTTATGTCACCTGAGACAGATAACAGTACTGATTAAAGTCTTATCTGAATGACCTCACACACAGGACACATTTCACAGGGTCCAGACAACAGATGATCCGCATTATTATACTACAGCAACACTGTTATTTATTGTCAGTTGATGGGTTAGATTACTGGATTTACTGGATTCCTGAATGTGTGTAATCAACGGTTTAAACTGGGAGGAGACCTTGACCGAGACCAAGTAAAGATACGCCCAACCAAACTCAAACATAAGGGAGTTAATCTCTTGGCTTTACGTCTTGAATGCATTGTAGATAAAAGCATCTGACAACTTGTGTGAACCTCAACAATCTTGGCTATAAAACGCATGGTTTAAATGAGTCAAATGAAAGAACACAGAACTTTTCCAGATGATCAAGCAAACCACTGAACACAGAGAGCTAAAACACAGATATACCGAATGAATATTACAGAGCTTTCATACAGCTGTAGTGTTATGTCTCTGATGGTCGATTTTTGCTCCTAAATAAAATCATTTAAAAAAGCCAGTATAACCGACCCGTTGGGTTCAGATGCAGTACAGAAAACATCTGGATGCTTTATGTGCCGTTCATCTGGTGTTCAATAACTCCGATAAACATATTCACAACCTATTTCTAGATCCTGCGAGGGTGGCCGTTCTCCCTTCATCTGTAGAGAAGGCCAAAGCCACAGGGACTGGAAAACAGGGCCTGTCTAGACCCGACAAGATTTATTGCATAATGTCTAAAATACATATTACAGGGACACAGAAACAAACCAGCTCATTTCTTTCTAAATACAGATTTATTGAATTTAAAGATGAAACCGGTCTAGATATGACAGCCTTAAAATGATTAACGCTTAAAGTAGGGCTGTCACTATTATTGAATAATCGTCTCATCGCGATTGTTTGACCTTATCGCGATGGTTTCATCTCTATAGAAGACATTTTGCATATTTTAGTGTATATATTGTAACTTAAGTATGGGAATACTGGTAAAATGTACCACCACAACACCATCACTGTCACCATAAAAAAAACTTTAAAGCATATATCAAAATATATAGAAATATAGAGAATTTAATATTATTTAAGGTAATCTCAGTTTGAAAACCAGTCTTCCAAAATTATTATTATTAGATGTAAAAATTTTTGTAGTCTTGCAAGTGAGAAAAAAAACAGACTTGAAGCTTTTCTATGACTGATTTTTATGCATTTTAATGGTGGCTTCAATTCAGCCCTGATCAATTTACTCAATTTACAAGTATTTGGCGGTTGTATTTTTGACACGTAAAAGCCTACACCTTATTAATTATATAATATAAGCTTTCCTGTGGCTCAGTGGTTAGAGCATGGCACTAGCAATGCCAATGTCATGGGTTCGATCCTAGGGGATTGCACATAGTCAGAAACAAATGTATAATGCAATGTAAGTTGCTTTGGATAAAAGCGTCTGCCAAATGCATGAATGTAAAGTAAATATAATGACCCCATTTTAATGTATTTTTAATACATCATAGTTTGAATAATTTCATAGTTCTATGTATTTCCAAGAAAAAAAAAACAGTCTAATATTTAGAAGCAGATGTTTCAAAGCCGAATCAAAAATGTATGCGAATTAAATGTCAAAGCCCAAAAACAGACAATTAATCGTCAGAATCGCCAAAACCCTGAAAGACAATTAATCGCAATGATTTATTAGACAATTAATCTTCAGCCAAATTTCATAACGTGACAGCCCTAGCTAGAGGTCGGCCGATATTGGATTTTGCCGATAACTATAACTAAGGTTGTCAGTACACCGATAACTATTAATTAACGATCGTTTTTATTGATTTATCGGCAAAAACAATGAATCGGTCGACCTCTAGCCCTAGCTGAAAGCCCCAGTGAAATCAAAATGGAAGTTTTTTCCATTTATTAAAAATGAGTGAGCCTTAAGGACGTCAATAAACTGATATGCTATTAAGCACTGACAAAATTTGCATTTAGGAGATATAACCGCTCAAAACTGACAGTCTGGCACCAGCGCTAAAAATAAATCTAGAAATTTGATGACATAACGCTACACTACAGCCTCTCGTCAAAATTCTTGTCCAATCAAATCCGCTTTAGAATCCGAAAAGTCCCGCTCCCTTCACTATTAGAGCTGCTAAAGTGGCGCCTCATATCAGCCATTTGTTCGCACAGTTATTATGTCCTAAATGTGAATGCCGCATAATACACTAGATGGGAGATAGGGGATGAACCAGACAGTGTAAACATTAACATTAAAGTCTTCATTTCGCATCAGTGTCACGCGAGCAGTTAAGAGACACGATAACACAGAGCTGATCATATGCACGATCATACGCGCAAATAAAGCGCATGGGACCCCTTTAAAGTCTATATAGTATGTTGCATGTTAAGGCTCTATGGAAGACATTGTATCACAGCCTTGATGAGTAAAGGAGAAGACAAACCCCAGTGTCACTCACCACCAACGAAAACAAGTTTCAAATGACACATCACTGGTATTACTGATCTTGCTATTGTTTTGAATAGACTTATACACCACTGTCACTGTGGCTATCATGCCATTACATGCAGCTTTGCCAGGCTAAGGCTGACTATGCTGTAAACGAAACGCTATTGGTTCTTTTAAAGGGGGATGGGCCTCTCGATATGTCTCGCACTCTCTGCCTTTTTCAGTTGATATTATGTCAAAACATCAAATAGTGCTGCACGTTCCACGGTGATTCAGTGCATCTTTAAGATTTATTAAATATCAGCCAAAACTGATCGGACACTCTTAAAGTGATAGTTCACACAAAAATGACATTACACACCTGTAAGAGTTTTTTATCACCTGCACAACACAACAGAAGATATTTTGAAGAACAATTGTAACCAAACAATGCCAGTACTCAGCATTCACTTCCATTGTATTGACACAAAACCAATTGAAGTAAATAGGTACCGATGTTTTGTTACCGACGTCCTTCAAAATATCTTCTATTGTGTTCTACAGAAGAAACAAAGTCATTCAGGTTTAATTTGACAAGAGGGTGAGTAAATGATGACAGAATGTTCATTTCGGTGTGACCTATCCCTTTAAAACTAAGGGATTAACCTAGAACCTTATTCTTGGTCTTTTCAATGGCCGATAAATGCATCAAAGATCAGGGAATTTTAATAGGATTCAGTACAGTAAAAAAGAGGATGCTATATGTTTGCCTTGTAAATATGTCCTGCCTGCTGGCTGTTTGAAACTGATTTTAATCCCAATAACCTTTGACACACCCAAAGACAGCAACAGCTTCTGAAAAATCACTGATATGCATCTGTTACCCCTACAGGCTCATATCACACGCACACACACCCGTTATGTACATTTCGACATGTGAGGTTGAATCAGTTTGGTCATAAGGGTAAATGACACATAATGTCGGTAAACAGTACAATGTTTTAAACTTTGAATGCACGTAAATATGAATAAATGAAGTTTACCAATATCCCACTGCAATGTCAACTTTGCACACATGAGTCATTCAACATTATAAAACCACATCAGTGCACATGGCATTCATATGTGTACCAAGCACAGAAAAAATCCAAGTTAAACTGATACTCACAGCCAGTTTCTTTCTTTATTTCCTCAATGTCTTCTTCTCTCAGTAAAGATGAAGCTCTGGAGCCCATGACTGCTGTTCTGACTGAAGATCAGCTCAAGCTAACACATGAAACTCACCGCTAACCGATAAAAACCCTTCTTTAAAGATATGACGTGAACTGTCAGCGCTGACACGGGTTTGTCCGGCTTTATTTTGCGCCTGTCTATAAAATAAAACCGGATTAAACGCGGTCGAAGTCAAAACTGGACCAAAACCGGTGGAGTTTATGAAGCTAAGCTAAGCACAGGTCGAAGCATAATCTGTGTGACATCAGCACACACGTCAGTTCTGTACTCAAGAGGCCGTGGACACGCCTGCGGAGACATAAAGCGTTGGGATTGGCCGGCGTGGCGGTGCGTACAGTGGGTGGGATTTAAAGAGAAAGACGTGTGGTTTTTCCGGTGAGGAAAATAAAGCAATTCATTAAAAATACAATTAAACGGATACGAGTCATAATAGATAAAAAATACTATACGAAATACAACAACATAACTACTGCCGGAAATAAAATAAAACCTTTTAAAATACAAAGACACATTACTAACTTTTAAACTTTATGCGTTTAAATATTTTTTTAGTCTTTTATGTGTTTATTTTTTCAGGGAAGATCAAGGAGCGTTGTAACATCTTCAAAGCTAGATTTGGCATCGTTTTAACAGTTTTCCAACAGCGCCATCTGCTGCTATAAACATAAAAGTCTTAAAGTCGAATCTCAATAGTACAATACACAAGTGATATTATTACGATATTATCTAAGGAAACAGGTGAAATAATAGAAAACAGCATTTACCAGTCAAAAGTTTTTATTTGCGTATGAATGAGAGGAGTCTGGTGATATGTCTATGGATGGAGTTGTAGTCCAAACACTCATTACATGCTTTAATGCAGCTGGGTAAATATTGACACTGGTTACTTGCTTCTGCAGGGGCTCTCCCCAGACCCACCTCACTTTGAGAAACTCCTGGAACGTTTTCAACCTCTGTGTGGCATAAAAACCAGCAAACCAGTGTAACACACCCGCTTACTTAAAGAAGAAGGGCTCTAAAAACAAGTGTGATGTGATTTTCCCATTAAAAAAAAAAACATTATAGCAACAGACAACACTTACTATACATTTTTTTGTTGCTATTCACTGCAAAAGTTACCTCTGCATCTATGAGTTATAGTATGACAAAAAGTTGATTTTGAGGTGATCTGATCTAATGTAATAATATTACATGAGTTCAAAACTTTTGTTCAGTTTTATCTGAGATGAATATGGAGAAAATAAATAACAAATACGAAGGCATCAGAAAAGCTGTGATTTACAGCAAATACATTAAAATGAAATGACATGCACAAATGTTTCACATACAACATTCAGTTTTATACAGTAAGTAACAGTTCCATCTCGCCTTCAAAGGATTCCTGGCGTGAGAAGAGTCCTGGTTCCAGTTAATTAACACTTTCATTAGGACAGATGGCTTTCTATTCCTGAAAATAAATAAAAGTGTTTATGGCACACATCTCAGGTTTGATATGAGAGGAAATGTCACTCATGCCAAGAAATATTCTGAGCTAAGTAGTTGTATGACTTGTAATACAACGCTTACTGTTTTTCACCCTCGGCCTGGGCCCACATTTACCCAGCAGAACCTTGCACACGGGACAGGGAAATGCCTGCTGCCAGGCCGGACGGTTGTTGTTCTTGGAAAAGGAACTTTCCTCCAGCCGTGTAAACCCCCAGATCACATAATGAGTTCCAGCGACTTTATCTGTGCGAGATCTTCCACTCCAGCCATAAGTGTGCGGAGTGACGTGAAGCTTACAGCGCGTTCAGGAAAACTCTGGGGATCAGATATCCTGATCCTTTTACTGTATATATGTATGTGTATGAATATGTCCCAGTTTATGGTGCTTTTACAGAACAAGACCACTGCTGTGGACGGAGAGACATTTGCAAAATGATACCTCCCCATCACAAATGAATGGAAACACGCTTCTGGAGATTCTGAAAAGCACCCTTGTCTTAAAAGCGCAGGTGCACCAATAAAGATGGAGAAGAAACAGTTGGAGTCGTTGTGGATGCTCCTGTCAATTCTACTTTAAAAGATGCATTGAGCAGAGATGGAAACTTGAGTCTCTGAATTAGAAACTTGTGAACAACACAGGTCTACAAGCAAAAAAAAGCAATATTGAAAGACTGGAATGTTATTATTAAATTAAACTAACCCAAATTCTGTTAACTTGGTTTCTTTAGAACCTTTGCTCTTGAATGAGATTTCAAAGCTCCAGAGGAGGGAAGATAATCAATAAATGACTAAAATAAATGCTTTAAAACTAAACAATGGCCACTAGAGGGAGCCATTTCACAATAGGTCTACTATTACTAACAACAATACTCATTGTGTGTGTGTGTGTGTGTGTGTGTGTGTGCGTGCGTGTGTGCCTGCGAGTGTGTTTGTGCTTGTACATCTTTCTTTATGAGGACCGGTTTGAGTTTTAGACCAGTGAGGACATTTTGGCCGGTCCTCACTTTCTGAGACCCCTTTAAAGGGCTGTTTGAGGGTCAAGACCTGGTTTTAGGGTTTAGGTTATAGTTAGGTTTAGGTTAGGTTTAGGATGAGGGTTAGGGTCAGGTACTCGGTTCTGATGGTTAGGGGCTAGAGATTGCATTGCGTCAATGTATGTCCTCATAAAGATAGCTGTGCAAACGTGTGTGTGTGTGTGTAGGTTGACTAGCAGGTTCTCTGATGACACTGTTTGAAGGATATAACTCTTTGATGTGGTTAAACTGCTTTTTCTTCTTCTGTGTTTCCCTGCAAACGCAGGAACTTCAATTACAACACACACACATTTACAACACAAATAGATCAAAAATCCAATTTGCTTCACTGTTAATCAATGTTAATATGTGATGTTATTGTTCACACAAACTGTCTGCTGTGTTCAAAGTGAAAGTATCATGACCCCAAAATTAAATCTGTATCACCAATGCCTCCTAAATGGTTCTCTTAAAACCTGTTGGGAACACGCCATATAACACAAAATCAAAATAAAATATTTTGTGACAAGTAAGCACTTAAATTGCAATATAAGAATAAGATAAATAAAATTATATAAAAAAAATAAAGTGATATTATAGTTACAGAATTGTAAACATTATTGCGATGTTACTGTATTACGGTACTTTTTTGCTTTTCAATCAATAACAATAATACAGTAAATGAAACGAACGCAAAGTTTAACATCCAGGCCCGTTACAGGAATTGTGTGCTAAATAGAATGATACTCATCTTCTCAAATATCATGAAAATAAAGCATAACTGATGTCAAACATCAGCCATAAATAAAGAACACAGGACCCTTGATCTCCCCTCTGCACCTCTCTCTCGCTCTCTCTCTCTGTGGGGTTTAAGGGCTTTACTCTAATAGCTCCATTAGCTCAAGCCAGTGGCATTAAGCAGCATAACAGCTCTGACTGCTTTAACCATCAATAACACACACATACTTTACTCCTAACACTTTCTTTCTTTTCAGTAAGGGAAACGTTACTCCGCACCTCACAGTGGCCTCTTTCAAAGACCCCACCTAGAAAAAACAAACTTTGATCTGAAATGTTACTAGTGCTGTTGCCGCCTTGTGTCACATGTTCATCACAGCTCTACGTGTCTCTGACTCCATCATCGATGACAACAACTACACACTGTCTGACAGAGAGAGAGAGTTATGGAACGCCTGAACTGAAGGACTGTTGGAGGATAAACGTGACTTTGTGAGCGCACATGGACACGTGCACACACAGACATCTTACAGACCTGAATTGTTTTTATAGCAGACTGATGATCTTTTACCTTTTCATTCTCACAGAAATCCGATGACATTGCTAGAATTGAGGTTAAACATAATTTGATTGGTTGATGATGTTTTGCAGATCAGATTTCTGCATTTATCAGAGAACGCGTTCAGCGGCCCTTACTAATTATTTTGTACCATTATCATAATATTGTTTATTCAAATATGTTTAACAGATTTGTTTAGGGTTAAAGTATTTGAATATAATTTTTTTTCTAAGTAAACTTATGATTTTTCATCCTAGAAGCTACAGCCCTGGTGGAAAAACATTAATTTATAGCTTTTATTCAAGAACAGAAAACGCTGACATTTATAATGTGGTGTTTTAGATCTAGTGCTATTCCGAACATTGTGTTTCTGTACTTTGTCGAGTCTTTTATACAGGTCCAAATTTTTACTTCGTTTTTAGTGCCACTCAAAAGCAGTTTGGGTAATGAGGTCTGAAATGAAACAACAGACTACGTTATGGACCAGTGACACACACGCACGCAAGCTAGCACGCCAGCACACACACAGACACACACACATGCACGAACGCCCGCATGCACACACACATGTTTGTACAGCTATCTTTATGAGGACATACATTGACGCAATGCAATCTCTAGCCCCTTACCCTAACCATCAGAACTGAGTACCTGACCCTGACCCTCACCCTCACCCTAAACCTAACCTAAACCTAATTATAACTTTAACCCTAAAACCAGGTCTTGACCCTCAAACAGCCCTTTAAAGGGGTCTCAGAATGTGGGGACCAGCAAAAATGTCGTCACTTTACTCTCTTTGTCCTCACTCTGCTGGTCTAAAACTCAAACTGGTCCTCATAAAGAAAGATGTACAAGTACACACACATGTTGGGTTTCCATGTTTTATGGGGACATTGCGTAGACACAATGGTTTTTATATTGGTTTTAAAATGTATATCTTATTCCCTAACCCACCCCCTAAACCTAACAATCACACAAAACCTTCTGCTATTTTAGATTTTTATTTATTTATTCTGTATGATTTCTAAGCTTGTTTCCTCATGGGGACCAAAACATTATTAAATATTATATTGCAATCTTTGTGGGGACATTTTGTCCCCATACCGTAGGGTTTACCCCCACACACACACCACACACACACACAGAACTGTCTAATTTCCCGCAAATGAGAAGGGATGCCAGGAAGACTGAATCTACTCTTAGGTTTTCCTGTAGTTTTGAATGAAAGCAAAGGTCTGTGGAGGATCTTGAGCAGAGACATTCAAAGCACACACACAGACACGCACACAGACACGTTCAGTTTGGTGAGGTAATCTGGAGAACTAACACTTTTGAAACATTTCCTCAGATCCACCTCCATTTTGTCATCTGCGAGGAAACCCCCCTCATCTTAATGACTCCAGGTGCAAAAAGAGCGCTTTGTTTCTCCTCTCGTTCCTACTGTTTTATCTCTGTATTATGTCTCGATGTGAATCTTGCCAGACGCAAGGAGCTTTTGACTAGAAATGTCTTGTCATCATCTCTGTGTTCCAGCCTCAGGCTGAATTCGAGGGAGAAGATGTGAAGGTGTTCGATTTCTGAGAACATTAAACATACACGCGCTGCGGGCACACGTTTGGGTTGTTTATAAATTAGATGTGTAATAATGTGATAACAAACGAAATCACAAAGGGATCTATTTAATATCTCTTAAATGCAAAAAGATTAAATGGAGTGCAAAGTTTCCATCCATTCATTCATCCAATTATTCATCATTCTGAAGAAAACACACACACACACAAAACATAACAAGAAGAGATCATTTCCCAGCTCCGCTGTTCATGAGGCTTGTTCCCGTGGATTGTGTCTGTAGGGAGACGGGGTGGGGAATGAGGGGGTGTGAAGGGGTTTGACCCCCTATATCTGCTCTCTCTAAAATCAACTAATGGGCCAAGATCCCTCATAAGATACTGTCTCAAGCCCTCGGTGCACCTCCTTCTGATTTCCAGGGTTTTACAGGAAACAATATCTATTCTTGATGGAGTTTGATCGTATGTCATTTTTTTATGTGAGAAAAGCCAGTCTCATGCATCAGTTCTCATGATGCATTATGGGAAACGGGTCTCTTTGATAATGACTTTTTTGTTGCCTATGTATATTTTATAAAAGGTGAACAAGAATGCTGGTTTAGTCAACTTCATCCAGATACAGTCCTTTAAGTACATCTGAAACATCTTTTAAAAATATTTTTGTTTGTCAGGTTGGTTTCACTTTGGTATACTTTTGTTTTGCTAACACCTCGATAGTATTTTCCTCAACTTTGTCCTCAGATGTTTGTGTCACTCTTTTCATAAATAGGCCAATAAAATCATTGAAGAATTTAAAAATGGATTTAGAAGTAAAAACCTCATTGACATGGAACTGAAATATTAAGTGTGATGGTTATCATCTTGTTTCACTGTGTTTTTATTTTTCATGACTTCTCTCTTTAGGTGGGAATGTGAGAATGGCCATTCGTTTTTGGTCCCTGTGGTCTCCGTTTCTCGGTCTCTGTGTGGGAACCGTGATTTTGGACACAGTCTTTCTTTCCCATCCCAAAGCCCGGTCTGTTTTGCTCCGGTCCAGTTAAAAAATAGTCCCGCGCTCACGGGGCTCCCGAAGCAAACCGGTTCCAACCCGCTTGTTGCCTTATTCTCACGGAGGCTGGGAAGAGAGAGGTCAGAACACTTCTAATGGGTTTCGTATGGATGCAGGTACCAAAGGGCTCCCCCATGGCCCAGGAAGTGGTTTCCATGAGAAACCAAAGCAGCTTTCGACAGTTTCCAAAATACATCAGCTTGTTTTCTTGTCCCACTTCTTAAACCAAGCGATGCTGCCTTCCCACAGCAACAGTAAACAATAAAGGAGATTTTTAGAATACAATTTCCACAGCCATGTAAAACTATAAGGCAGAGATGGAAACTCGAGTCACTTAAGGTGCAAGCTATTCAGCAGGATGATTCTTCAGATACTAATCTGTACATCCTAAACCTGAGACGTTCTCTTCCCCTTTAAATTGTTTTACCTTAAAAACACATTTGGGACGCCAAGGAGAATTGAATGAGAAAGATGCTCTGTAGTAGAAAAAAACTCATGACAGATGCCAGATGGGAGACTTCCTGATGCCCACATGTGTTTATAAATTGTGTGTTTGTGTGTGAAATAGACAAAACTGTCGTGCATTAGACTATGTGTGTGAGTAATTCTCTCGAGCTTTATTTAATTAAAAGCTTGACGTTTGTACAACTCTGTGGGAGAGTTACTGCAACATGTGACTTCCCAGAAAGTAGGTTGTGGACATAATCATGGTTAATTTAACAAAACCATAACCCCCAAAATAGCGAATGAATTAACAATCGTCGAAAATATATGAATAATGGTCGAATTAAATACATAAACTAACAAAACGACGAGAAAAATCCAAATGTAGAAACAAATTGTATTTTTATTATCAGGTGTTTATTGTCTCATTTATTGTTTGATTTTTCGTGTCCTCGTTCAGTTGCGACCACGACTCAGCTTATAAAAACAAAGTTATTTAAATTCTAAATATAATTTGCATTTACAATCTGCAACACACAAAAAATATTTACATGTCTAGACTTAAAACAGAAAAAAATGTTATTCATTGAAAACAATTATATTGCACAGGTTGCTGATGAAACACTTAAATTAAGTCGTAAATATATTTCCATAACGATTTTTTTCTAACATTTATGCGATCGGGCTTTAAACTTTTATTTTAAAATAAAACGTACGCACGCTCACATCCGGGATATCGGGAGGAAACGAGTGAACCGCATAAACGCTATAAAAAAAAATTACGTTAAATTATATTAGATTAGAAATCTCCACAGTATCTACAGACAAAACTTTTTGCACTTGATGTAGTTTGTAAACAACTGAAATCGATTAATAAATCTAAATGTTATTGTGCTTTTTATCCAGATACACCGCAGCTTCGCCGTTGTGTTTGTATGGTAGTCTTGCCAGTTCCAATATGGCGGATCCTTTGACGCATTATTAAACCGTCAATGTAATGTACACATCCAAACGTGATCAATGTCACCCAATACCGTTGCGTGTACTTGGTAAATTGCGTTATTTGTCAAATATGCAATAATTATACGTAACCAAGCGTTTTTCGTGGTTTTAAAGCGTATTAATTGAGTAGCAAACAAGTTAACCGCAAAAAATATTATAATTTTTTTTTTTTTTATGCACATTCATGAGACCCTCACGTGCGAAAACGAGGGTCTCATGATTCTGAAGCTCCTCACGTGACCGCACACATCGGAAGATTGAACCATTTATTTCGGATGTTAAAGGCTAGGTAAGAAGCGTTTTTTCTTATTCATGTTTGCAAATATGGCTAATTCTGACTTGCTAATGAATAAATATCAAACGGCTATAAACATAATCTGTGACGTAAGCCATGTTTTGCTATGGTGTTTTGTGTGGGTGCTTCACCATGCTAGGGCATTGCTTGCTAGACAGATGTATTGTTACTTATAGCCTAGTACTTTTGATTAAAATAATAGATAGACAAGCTGACCCTATTAAATGTTGAGTAAAGTTTAGATTTATTTGCTTGGCTGATGTATTTCCTTTTGAAACAGGAAGTTGAGGCAGACAGGCCTTGTTTCTGGCACTTGTGAGTTATGATTTGGCTTGTCAATCTACTAAAGAACATTTTGATGGATATTTCATTTTGTTTGTAAGCACAAGGTATTTTCAGTTTTCCTGGAAAAGAAATGCTGTAAATCGGAGTTATTTTTGTCATCTGTTTGTCGTGGTAGTTATGCGAGTGGTTCATGGTTTTCAAGTAAATGGACAAGACTGCTTTGTCAAGTCAAAACCATTACCGGTCCCCAATAACACGACACAAGTACCCATCACCTCCATCATGTTCATTTAAACTCATCTGGTGAATTTAGTGTCTATATTTACACTCTGTTGAGAGTTACACAAATGACCACATCCAAATAAGTCATTTAAAATAATTGACATTAATGCCTGCTGACTGTATGACAGGTCTGGAAGAGTGGGCATGTTTACATTTGCATGACGTTTGAACAGAGTTTGGCACAAAGCAGAAAAACATAACTCTCTTTTTGTCCCGAGGGTTTGAGAGACAAGGATTACAGTTAATCTGATCAACCGAAGCGATTGAACCATGAGGAAATATTGAGAATCTTTCACATTATGTAAAAGTACTGAGAAGCTTTTGTTTGTTGTGGAAGGTCGTGAAAACTGATCTATGAACTAAACTGAACTGTTCTCTCAAAATAGTTTGTGCTTCTTGTAAAGTAACAGAAAACACCTGTGAACACAATAAGGCAGTGTAAAGTGGCCTTTGTGGGCTATATTCCAAGTCGTCTGAAGCCTTGTGAAAGCTTTGTGTGAGGATCAAACTGAAAAAAGTCAATATTTATTTTTCCCTTCACCTGAGCCCTTAGATCTCATGCTCCATTCTGCACATTGGAACTGGTGTGTTGACTTATTGTGACACATACATTTTAACACCAGTGATTCATTTTTAAATCTGAATTTAAACAAACAGACTCAGAGATTTCACGGCTTTTACAAGAGGAAAGATTAGCAACGAATAGCAGAAGTCAAACTCGTATGAATTTCTTCCGCGAGACACAAAAGGAGAAGCATAAGTACGTTTTTATGCCATTAAAGGATATAGTCTGTGTGTCAAGCTAAAAAGGCTAAAAACATCTTGCAAGTTTTACAAGTTTTATCCGTGTCCTCTATGGTACCTCTAAAATCACATTAAAGGTACAGTTTGTAGAAATCGCCGCTAGAGGGCGCACGATCAAAACAACAACAATCGCGTAGCTTGATGACGCTGTGTAGAAGCGAGGAATGATGGGATATGTTGTCTTCAACTCCACCGCTGATGGTACCGCTGATACATCACTCAGACAGGAACGAGAAATCATGTTAGCGGAAGAGGTAAAGTAATAAAGTTTTATAAATGTTGCGTTTGATGAAATCATTTTATTTCATTATAATGAATTAGACCCGAGTAGTGTAAGGTTTAAAACTAAATCGTTAGTCATAGATGTTACAGTAATTGTCCAATTCGATGGTGTGATAACACTGCGCAGTTTTAAGTGTTCAAATCAATCATAGTAAAAGTTATTTTGAACAAACCCACATCTTAACCCTGCATTTTATTTGCAATAATGCTAGACGGACCGACGGTACAAACTACTTCCGCATCTGTCTATGACAGTGTCACGCAGTTGCTACGTCAGTAAAGGCGGTAACAAAGTGTAACGCGGATATGACGCCATTGACAGGCGACTAAACAGCCCCGATCCACTGTTTTGAATGCCGATTTTCTCAGGATTTAAAAGCAGTTGGAAACATTTTAGATATTGTAAGTACTCCGATGAAAAAAAAATATAACATTGGCCTAGCGGTTTTGGGATATTTTACTGCAACATTCTTACAAACTGTACCTTTAAAGGAACAAGTTCACCCAAAAATGAAAATTCTGTCATCATTTACTCACCCTCCTCAAGTTGTTCCAAACTTGTGTAAGTTTCTTTGTTCGGTTGGACAATTTTTTAGGGGCAGTTCTGGGGCACAACTTGAGGGTGAGTGAATGATGACAGACAGAATATAAATTTTTGGCTGAACTATACCTTTAACTTATATATGCTTATGTATGCTGAAAATATGAACATACTGTTTCACACCAAATGCTTTTTTAATATAGAATAAAACATCTAGGCCACTTATATAACCGAAGGTTTATTTTTGTATTTGTATATAATTGCTGAAATGATTGTAATTTTTATGTAGAATAAAGACATTTTTCTAGGCCATGCGAGTATAAATAATCTGGATTTCTTTAGGTATTAAGCGTTTTTAAGTTAAAAAACATTTCGAGAAAATACAATTTCTGCATTATCAGGGGCATTATTAAAGCACAAGTAAATGAAAGTCAAAATCACAAGCAAAGCCTGATCATTTTTTAATTAAAATGCATAAAAAACTACATCATTAGCACACATTGAAGGAACAGAAGAAAAACTTTTGTTGAGCCAAAATGACAACATATGGAGTGAAAAGGACAATTTGTTCTGTACAGGAGTGAGTTGTGCTTCTTCGATCTTTCGGCGTGATCGTAAATAATGCAATGTAGCTTCTTTACAAAGATTCATTTAGCAACACACGATAAACATCAGCATTTGATACAGTTGATAAATAGATACGCTACATTTGGTCATGTTCTTTTGGGCCAGCAAATTGGGTTTCCTTGTGTTGGTCCATATTTCAATCATTTCAAAATAATCAACAATCACAAAAACCTCCCAAAAGATTGTCTGCAACTTTTGTGAAAACAAGCCAGCCGCTACATAGAGACAGATTTAGACTGATAGAAAAAAATCAAACTGCACCTTTATCGTATCATTTGAACATCAAACAGAAACGGTTTCTCGTACCGTATCACTGAAAACCCTTGGTGTGTGTTACCCAGAAGTCCTTGCAGCAACCACTCCTGCATGTAATAAGTACGACCATCTCACATTTTAAATCCATCTTTCCTGTAGCCACTGGCTTTGGGCAATAATCATACGAGAGGCGCAATGGGAAGGAGAATAATCCCCTCCATAAAGACATCAAAGCGGCAGTGAATCAAACTGAACACAGTCACTTTTGCACGGATAAGAAGGCCTTAAGGTTGACCATTGATTGTGAAAGCGGATACCGCTCTCTCATCATTTATCTCTCTATCTGTTTCCTTCATTCTCTTCGGGTTCTTTGCCCTCAGGTAACAGCAGCAGGTGTGAGCTTGAGAAAAACCTCTCGGTTACGCACTGAATTATTCACCTACACCTGTTACGTGAATGTGTGTGTGTGTGTGTGTCATGGCCACTTTACCGCCCTTGTACGAGTGAGTGTATGGTTTTGTTATTCAAATATTCAAGGCTGATCTCCTTTCAAACGTGCCCAATTATTGTCTCGGATTTCAGTCATTCCAAGAACAAGGCAGGAAAAATAGACAGATAATGTAGGTGCTTAGAGCAACATATTTTTCACACTTGAGAGACGGAGAATGACAACAGGCGATTGTCTGAATCTTTGGCTAGTACGGGTTGAGTTCACCTAAAGGCTTATATGCTCTGGAACTCTATCCGGTATAAATGTTATACGGTGCATCTCCATTATGTGGTTTACAAAGACGTACATCCACTTAAATAAATGTTTAGTGCATTAAAGCTGCATTGGAAAACAATAGACATTACATTAAAATTTGTTTCGCATAATTTAGAAGGAATATATTACAGTAGCACAAATTCCAATTTTATATTAAACATAAAGAAGAAACCGGAAGCAAATAGTAAAAAAAAAGCGAAATGTTCGTGACCCGGAAACGATCAAAAGCAGGAACGTATCCACGTTGGCTCAAATAAATAAAAAAGTACACAAACCGTAAAGTGAGTTCAAACAAACCACAGTAAGTCTGAAGAAACTGCAAGTCATTAAAAGCAATCAACAATGAGAAAGAAAAATAATGACTCTAAAACTATTTAAAAATAAAAGACAAGTCTCCACAAGTTCAAAAGGCAAATTAATTGTTTGTGATTTTGGCGCGAAGCGAGAAACCAAATAAAAACACAAACGTCCGTCTGTCTCTGGATTATGAAAAGTAAATGTTCTACTGAACAACTACTCACAGCTGAAGGGTGAATCTCATGAAAGCTCAAAAATAAGTTATACTTTGTATAAAGACAGTAAAGCCTGTTTTGGGGACCATGAAGAATTGCGTCGCTTTATTCACATTTATCTCCAAATTCCCATTGCATATAATGTATTTGGACATTTTAGTTTTTTGGGGGGATTGTCATGATCTCAAGGGATTAATCTGTATTTTCTGTGCCGCAGCACAAAATTGTAAGTTTTTCAAATCATCTGCATAAATGAATACAGCACGATGTGTAACAATGATGTAAAAATATCTCAACGGCACCCTTTTCTTTCATTTTGTTGTATTTAGGTGTTAAACATGACAGATCTTAAGATTCACCCTAGACTCCTTTTAACAACAATTAAATTTCGTTTAAAAAGCATAATAACACAGCTCATAGACCTACTCTTGTAGGAGCACATCTCACCCTTTAAACAACCATTTATAGACTTTTTCAGCCGTTTGGAAAGTACCTGACACCTTCTGACAGCTTTGTTTACCATCACTGACTCTGTGGTGTATTTACACATGTAAAGTTCCACACTCCGCCCTTGAAGTCCCGTGTCTTTTCTGAGCTTTTCCACACTGTGCGCATGATAAATGCTTTTGGTCTTTGCAGCAAAGCACTCTGGGAATTACAGCTTTCAGGCAGATTGGCTTTAAGGCTGGATGAATTGGCTTGTTTCAGATAAAACAAACTGGGACAGACACACCCCCGTCATATTATCTACACAAGCTCCTACGATTGTTTTCTTTGGTTTTATCATCAACAGGAAAAGTAGCTGATATATTACTATGGGATGTTTTTTCTTTTTTCTTTTTGTTATGATTTTTTTCTAAATCATTTTTTACTCTTTCTATGTACATTTTGCTTGCCTGTGGTTTCTCGTTCAGTTTCTGTACTGTTTAAAGTGTCCAGAGGAGAAGTTGATCACAGGTCAGCTGTCTGAGTCTTTAACATCTCTGTCTCTTTGGTTTGAAAGACGTGACTTATTAATGTACACGATCATACATGCAAGACTTTTTACTCTCGATCTCGTTCCATAACCGTTTTCAGTAAGGCCTCCAGACCGACTCGTCTATGCGCGTCGACCCGGTCATCGCCGTGGGTGAATTGCTGTGACTGCCGTCGGCGTCCACCCCGTCGCTCTGGTTACCGAGGCTGCCGTTGATCAGGCTGTTGTTCCCTCCCGCCGTTCCCCCGGCTCCGCTCGCCGCGGTGCAGGATGTGAGCATGCGGTTGGGTGACCTTTCGCCTCCAGATCCCGCGCCGCCGGTCGGAACCATCGAGAACTGGTAGGAGCCGGATCCAGTGCCATAGTACAGGTGATATGGCGAGGAGTTGGTCTGGAAGTTCTGGTTCTGGTTGCCTGGATACGGAGGCGGCAAGTAGGTGTGGTAGCGGCTGGAGGTGGGCATGCTTGCCACGCTGAGACCTCCGATTCCAGTGCTGGATGGGTTGGCAGAGTAGCTGAAGGGACCCGGATAATGCATGTGTGAATCAGAGAAGCGCGGTGCTGTTAATGGAGACAGAGATGGGAATGATGGTCTCTGTTGGAACAGATCTGTACCTGTATGAGAGAGAAAAAGTTGTCACTTTACATTTAAACTATAAAAACAAAAACAAAAAAAAGGAAGACAGACATGCTCTCACATCTACAGTTTGTTTTCACGTCCTGTGCGTCAGAGTTGTGACGCAGGTTAATGGACGAAATGAGAACAGGTGCAAGGATAAACATCTGTCCACCTGCGTACACAAACCAGTCCCTGATCCTAAGCCCTTTTTGCCAGTTTATGCTGCTCGCCGGCTTTTTGTTTTTGCTTACTGCCCACATATGAGCAGTGGCTGCTGGGATACTGAAGCAGGCTTTGGCATGCCAGCGCCTGAGGGTGGAGAATGTCGGCTGTGCGTGCCACCGACTTGTTGAAATGTCTTCCCCACGTTTGTGTGGGGCACTGGGTCAATTTGCAAACGGGAACAGAGGAAGAAAAGCATACAGTTCTATTTGAATTTACTCAATTTGTGTGTTGAGGAGGAATTTTTCTGCGGTTGGGATCTTGCCTTTTGTCTCTCATTCTCTCTCCCCCTCTCTCTCTCTGGTTCCCTTCCTGTTTTTATAGAATTGGGGGCTGTATTGGATTCTTAGAGATAAGAATTTGCGTCTGTTGATGAGTCAGGAGCGCGCGCACGTGCCGCACACACACCATAAAAGATGATTTACTATAGACCAGTTTTTTTTAAAGTACAAACAAGATGTAACACGTAAACCGGGGACGCACATACGCTCACAGGCTCAGTGGCTCCATCTAGAGTCTCATGTAAAAGTAACAATGTGTCTCTTGAATGTTATTCCTCACACATGATCTGCATTAGTCCCGGTTCAAAACTCTCAAAATCGAGCCAGGAAATGGAGAGAGAGACACAGAGAAACATTACGTGTAAGGGTCATTGTAAAAACATTTATTGCTAATTTTTTTTTTTTTAAATATGCTTTTAGTGTCTGTCGTTAATTTTAGTGTCTGTCGTACTTAGAATGTGCATATTTTTGGATATTTTCATCCCTGTTACCTGATTAAATCTTAAAATTCAAAGCATTAAAATGGAGTAATTTTGGGGTAATACTTAAGGTGCTGGTAATTAAAAAACTATTTTCTTAACCAGTATTTCGGATACTGTTCCCAGAGTTATTATAATCATATCTTTAGTTTTATAATCATTTTGAATAATGTTTGCAATAATGAGCAATTTTGATATGTGCTTTTGTAATTTCACTCTTTGTTTATGTTACGTCTAATTTATTTCAATTTCAGATTAGTTGCATTTATTTTCACTTAAGTTCTTGTTTAGTTAAAGTTTAAATAAATATTCAGGCCGATATTTTATGAGATTTGAAGTAACGTAAATGTTTTATAGTTTTAGCTTTGGTAAACTATAGGATAACCTTGGTCCGCCACAGCGAGCAGTTCAGTTTGCGGATATCCACTAGTCCACAGTCAAGCGTGTAACCCTGTGCCCTACAGAGGTTTGCCTCATTTGAATACTTGTAGAAAGTGATTTTGTTTGTTAACAGAAGAGCAAGCCTTAGGAATTGTGCAGGATCAGGGCCCTGGTGAGGATGCAAATTTTGACCCTCACCTGTAAAATAGCAATGCAAAGACAGATGGATTACACCTGCACCAGGCAAATGATGTGGTCAGGACAAGAGAGAGCGAGAGGGTGAGACAGAAAATGAAGAGAAAAATATATAATAGATAGAACTCTATATAATCGAATCCATATATTGTTGTTTCGTTTAAGTCTGTGTATGCTGTGAAAATGACAGTTTTGATGTCAGGTTTGCTTCTTTGCTCTTAAGTTATTCATGTATTTTTTGAGCTTCTTCCATGTGGTTTTACGCACAATTGGTGACAGGAACCCACAAGAACCAGCCAAACATTTGCTACAGATAAAAGCCATTAACGGAACTATACCCAGTGACCCCGAAAATAATCTGGACAATGTAGCCACATTTAAAAAGTGTGAATTTAATTGCGTTAGACGCACCAAAAGGAGAAATAACGCTAGATCTCATCTCAAATCTAATAATCCTGTTTTGAAGTTTCTTTTGCATTTATCGAACATGTTAGTTCTAAGAAATCTCTATCTGAACATAACCCGAAAAATAGATTTATTCATGTTCACAGCTTGTTCAATAGCAGCGCCTGAACGTTGATCAATGCTCACCGAAGGTTTATGGGATGGTGCTCAGACGGGTGGGAGAACCCGAGACGCACGCAAACATGTAAACTTTGTGTGTTTACGTTAGAGCTGTAGTCCATAAGACAACACGGCACGTCGCATGCAAACCAACTCGCTTCTGTGATCTTATACATACACTGTCACCATCAGACAGGCTCGGGTTACCATTCACAAACATCTGTTACTGTACACGAGGTATTAGAAAAAATCAGGTCATTCATTCACCACCAGAACAGACTGGAGATCTGGAACGTCCTCCGGTGAGGAATTGTGACCTTACTGACTCCGAAATCAATTTGTTGAAACAATTGCATTATTATTGAGCTATTATATAGCTTTTGCTGTTCCACGAGACAATGAAGCGAATCAATACGCTGCGAGTCTCTTGATCTTTCTGAAGCGTTTCTTATGAAATAATACTGTTGGATATAATTACCGCCGCAGGGCTTTTTGATCGCTGTAGCTCAGGGTGGTGAGTCAACATTGCACTCACACGCAAGTCGGCAGCAGGGCTGCCTGATCCCACAGGAGAGAAAAATTACAAATGAGATCTTTTTAATCTCTGTTTTTGCTTCTCCTAGACAGCGATGAGTGCAAATGGAGACTAAAATGGGCCTTCTCGCATGTTTCTCTTGAGGCTCGGCCATGGCACGTATCTTCTCTACCCCATTGAAAAGACCAGCGCGCGAGTTGTGCTTCCAACATTTTGGTCGAAGAGCGAATAATTCAAGACACATTTCTGTTTTTGAGAATGTCAAAAATACTTTCAAAAATAACCAAACCGAAACGGGCCAAACGCTCGGAAAAGAAGAGGCGTGTTTATCCTCCGAGCATATTAACCAAAAAGAAATGATGAAACTGTCACCTTTTGTTTTGAAACGTGTCACGTCACACGCTGCGAGTCTATTAAAAGTAATAAATCTTTTAAAGTGCAATTAAAGAAAGTCCTTACTTGAACCGGTGTGACAGAAGCGGTGAAAATAAAATGACTAAGCTGGTTTGGATGTTTGGGGTTTGCGGGAACAGGAAGGACAGGAATTCTGCGTTGCCGTGGGGAAGGAAAACCGTGCCAGCTCGGGTTGTGTGTCCATGGCAGCAAACTTTTGTGTGAATGTTTTTGAGCGAGAGAGTTTATGTGTGTCGCTGAAAAGCTTGCCAAAACAGGTGCGTGCGTTTCACACACTCACAGAATATTTATGGATATTTTAGGAGGCAGGGGTGTGTGTGCATGTGTCTTAGCGAAAGCTGATTTTTTATTTATTTTGTAGTTGCAGCTTTTTCAGATTTTGAAATGACTGGATCCTACATCCAATGCATCATTCTACATCGTTGTCTTTTGCTTTTATTGTTATAGGAAAGATGAAAAACTTGATTTGAATCACGAATATTATGATTCATCCATTATGACTGCAACACACACACACATCTGCATATTATAGAAGTCATGTGAGGACAGCAGTGTGTGTGGTTTTTGAGGATCTACGTGTCAGTACGATTTATTCGTTCTCTTAAGTGGCAACGACACAAAACGGCACCAACAATCATGCCAAATAAAATTATTCTTCATCGTACGTTTGATCTCAATAACAGAAAACAAACCTACAAGGATTCCAGAACCAGATGTAGCTGGTGTTTTTAAAGAAATACTTCACCCAAAAATGAAAATTGCCACCATTTATTCGCCCTCATGTCACTTCAAATCTGTACGACATTTTTTCTTCTATATAGAAACCAGCAGCAGATGTTTGGCATTCCTAATCCTTACACAACTGTTGAATGCTTTCAGAAGATGGTATAGCAATGGTAGGAATGAAAGTCTTGTAATGTTCTTAAATGGTGATTTTGATCTGCCCTCATATTTTTCAGAATGTCAACTTTGACATTTTTTGTCACAGGTTTAAAATTACAGACTTGGTTGAAATATTTGTTAGGCTGGTGCATGTGTGTGTACGTGTATGAAATCTCTTACCTGACCAGCGTAATTCATCTTCAACTTTGCAGGTTTTCAGTGAAGGTGCATCGATCTGATCTGGCCATAATCCTGTACCAAAAAACAGAGATATAATAAATATACAGATTATTAATTTAATAAATAATCATTAATTACTTGTAAATCATTCAGGTTGAAATTCTAAGTTGTTTTTAAGTAGAGAAACAATCATTTTAACGAAACAGTATTTCGTTAAACATTGTATGTAAACAGATGAAAATGTTAAATGCAAGTTTAAAGTCTACATTGACTGTAAGTAAAAATAGTGAATCTTTTTTATATATATACACATATGATATAACGTAAATGTAAAAAATATCAAGATTTACCAAAATATTTTTTATTCAAAACGGTTAAATGTCTTTACAAAGAGAGATTTTAATGAATATGATTTGTTACAAATTACCAGTTTTGCTTAAATTTCCAGTGAAAGCGAATAATGAAATTATTATGAAGTAAATCTAATGCTGTTAATGCTGCTAAAATATGCCATATCTTAAAGTGATACTTCACCCAAAAATGAAAGCTCTGTCATCATTTACTCACCTTCCAAATCTGTTTAATTGTCTTTGTTCTGATGAACACAGAGAAAGATATTTGGAAGAATGCTTGTTTCCAGACAGATTTTACCCCCCATTGACTCCCATAGTAGGAAAAACAATGGTAGTCAAAAGTGCCCCAGAACTGTTTGCTGTCCTACATTCTTTAAAATGTCTTCAACAAAAATGATAAAGTAATTTTTCCTTCAATGGGAGTAAAATTAATATAAAATAAATATTCTTCCAAATATCTTTCTCAGTGTTCATCAGAAATTCATACAGACTTGGAACAACTCGAAGGTGAGTAAACGATGACATGAATGCTATATTTGGGTGAAGTATCCCTTTAGCGCTGCTTAGTTTCACATTGTACATATTCGACATATCGCCCAGCCCTTTGTGTACGTGCGTGTTTAGTAATTGCAACAGAATGAATGTGTCCGCACATGCTCAGTGTGAGAGGCAGATCTGGTTGTGTTTTCATCCAAATTGCAGAGAAGAAACAAACGCGTGCGAGTTGAAATCTTACTCTGGAGTTACATTACACAAGAAACAGATATGAACTACACCTGTCAGCGTGTGGTGTGTGTGTGTGTATGCGATATCTTTGAAATCGTTCATTAATTGCTGACAGTGACAGAAAGTATCAGTGTTTCACATGAAGTGTCAGTTACAGATGTGTGTGTGTGTTTATCTCTACTAGTGTGTAATGCACACGCACACACACTGTTAGCATCAGTGCACAACTGTCTCGCTCGCATACTCCAATCGTTGCGTAAGTTTAAGATAATATACTTTGTGTGTGTGTGTCACACTACGCTGAACTGCCAATTTGACAGGCAAATAATTCCTGTTTGCTATCATACTGAAATGTGATAGTTGTTACAAGCTAATCGTTTCAACACAGACCCATGTACGAGACATGTATATATTCAACTAGATATTTACATCTTCCAGGAAATATGTCAGTGGAGCGTGCACATGCAAAACTCGTTGCAATGTTGCTTGGTCCTTGTGCGCCATGGTGTCGCTAAGTAGTTGCAAGGGCGTGGGTGTTTACTATGGTGTCACTAGGTAGTTCCTAGGTTGGTTTTGTAGTCTATGATATTCTCGATTCTGGCGGTCACAAAATACCACCATTGGGAGTAATCGTGATATTAACCATGATTATCAATATTGTGTTAATATAAAATATATAATGATAGCGTAAAAAATTGAGTGCCAGTTTCTGGTTGATGCTTTAACATGGGTTGGTTTGTGGTGTAGGTGTTGGTTTTGTTCCCGTTTCACATTTTGCCATTAGAGGCACAATGGTTACAGCCTCTCTCTCTCTGCCTCTCTTTTAGTGCGATTCATTGGCCATAAAACACAAAATAAACAAATTAAAGATGAAATTGACAGATAACGTCATTTATTCGTTGTATTTCAATAGTTATTGTGATTATTTTCATTAAGATTTCTTGGCCTCAATAATTGTGTAGTGAAAATCTGATATCGTGACTTCAGTTTCGTCTTGTAATGTAAATCTATAAGTTTCAAATCTAGGTTTTCGTCAAAACAAGTGAGATTCCATGGCAATCCTGCACCATCTGAGCTCTCACGTTGAGTTGCACAGTGAAGTTTAGGATTAGAAATCTGAACAAACTTCTAGCTCTGAGCATGAGAAACAGCGACGCTCGCCCTAGCAAACAGCACTAAATACACGCTGTTTCCAGTCTGTCTCTCGGGTTTTCGCCACACAATGATAAATTCTTCAGTATAAATGCTCTTATTGAGGCCACAGCTGGTGCTTCTGCTGAAGAAAATAAACATCTCACTCAAATATTTTGATTGGCCGATATACAACGTCAATAACAGTTAGACAGAGTTCTGCTGCTATTAAACCAGCGTGTCGCAGACACAGTGTGTTTGTGTGTGGCTATAAACAGCACAATATGTGGGCAACCGGGAGCGTATTTTGCTTGTGCATGAGAGCCTCAGTGTATATTCTGTGTTGAAGTTTCCATTGGCCATCAATTCATCTGTTCGCACTGAACTCAGATGTGCTTCAAGATGTGCCCAATCACAGCCATTCTGGACATGATCGTACAGTTATGTGGATTGTGGTTTTAAGGTGGGTGGGATTATCCAGTGTGATGTCCTAAACATCGAAACTAAAGGTTACATGTATTGTATAATAATGATTAGTTGTATTTAGTTTTAATGTACCTGTTTAAGTTTAAAGCTACAATTCATGACTTTTGCCTCAACATTGCCACCTCTGGTTGACGCTTAAAATTGCAGGGTCCTTTTCGAACTTGGATCTTGAAGTCAAATGATGCCAAACTGACTTTTCCCACAAAATCGGACACAACATCTCGGCAAAGAAATCATTATTATAATCTTATTTGTGAATATGCGTAAGGTAGAAAGAGTGCAGATTCTTTGTTTATTAGTCTGGCCAGTGGCTAATAATATAACAATTTATATTTGATTTGAATTATATTATTATTAATTTATATTAATATTTTATTTTATTTTAAATGTTTATTTAATTTAGTCAATATTTAAATCTTAAATATTTATATTTAGCTAAATTAAAATTTATACATTTAAAAGTTATGACCTATTCAACCATTATTTTATTTATTAAAATTAATATACATTGATTAATTAATTAGATAAGAAAAAAAGCGGTGGAAGACAAATATTGGTTCTTCTACTAACCCAAAATAATACTGGCTAGACATATTTTTACCTTGCTAGCTAATGTTATTTACTTGTTATCAGAAATGATCTTCAGTGACTTTATTCCTTGTGTACCTGAAGTTAAGTTTGGGCCTCAAAAGGGTGCATGCACAGTAACGTTTGTTTATGTTGTTGCTTTGAAACTGTCCTTAACTTTACTTTATTTTAAGTGCATTCATTTAACCCTCGCTGTTTTAGTGTCTTTAAATACTGCTCCAGAAAAACTATTTTATGCAGTTGGTTGTTATGCTAGTACTCTCGCAGTCCACTCATACTACTCATTATTGTCTTGATGAATTACAGGTTTAAATATTTGACAGGAAACTAAACTACAAATGAAAGAATCGGGATGACAGAGAGGTTCAGTCTATGGTGAGAAAGTGTTGCATGGAGAGTGTACAGGAGAGAGAGAGAGAGAGAGAGCGGCTGTATATCGCCGAGTGGAAATGTAGGAAACTTTCCTCAGAACCATCAAAAATAAACACAACCACTATGAGGTCTGGCCTTCCTCTCAGATCCTTCGCCACACGTCCTTAAAACACGCAAACACCCGTGTAGCCTCCACCTGACCGCCCACAGTCACTTCACGGGGCCGTCTGATGCGCGGCAGCGAAAATAAGAAAAGCTCATCTAAGTGACTCTCGTTACTTTGGGACTCACAGGTTTATATTTCTCCGTTGGTAAACAGTTTTACTAGATTCGAGGCATATAACAATTACGTTTAGTATGTGGTGTGCATGTGGCTACATAGGTTAAATTTGGTTCTGCTGCAAAACAGGCCGTCAAAAAAAACAACCACCTCACACACACCCTTATCCTGTGAAATGATCTCACACATGTGAAGATCTTGATCAAACCGCACACACGCACCTTCATTACTGTAATGCAACAAACAACTTCGTTAAAATCACTCCTTCACACTCTTTCTTATACACACACAAAGTTTGTTGAAGATGAAGAGACACAGTATCAGCGTTTGTATCTTTTAAACTGTGTGTTGATATGCATGATCGCACAAGTGCGCACCACACACAGATCTATATCTCTTTGTGTATACTTTGATTCTCTCAAATCCGTTTGCTCAGTTTCGTTTGTTCATCTCTCGCGGGCCCGTCTGAAGCCTGCCGCTACGTGTTTGCGAATGCTAAAGTTGAATTCGTCTCCCCGGTCCTCGAACACAACAATGCTGCGTGTGTTTGTGGGACAGCACCGTGTGTTTTGACAAATCTGATGAATCAAGTCTGTGTTTGGCCTGAGAGTTTTGTAATATAATATTTGTTTGAAGTCAGCAAGAATCTGCTAACCTCCAGAATGATGCAACGGCGACACGCTTTGCATCACTCACGTGGTGTGATGGACCATCTAATTATACTGTGATAAATCACTGATTTAACATGTCTATCTTACACACGTCTGTCTGCAAACCCACACACAACACATAGTTGTCTGACAGAATGTGTGTGTGTATACAGATTTACATGATGAAGTTGGGCCTACATAAGAGAGAGCGAGTCAGCGCCCTGGGGTGAGTAATAGTGTTCGAATTAGACATAACGGTAGGTTTTGGATTCATCACACACACCTCTCATAAACACCTCTCATAAAACACTTCAGATGTCTTCACACGTTGCTTTTTGACGTGGTTCATTATATTCCATGGTCCTCACGGTTATAGTGGAACCTGTAGAAACTACACTCACACATACAAGCCTACAGCAGACACACAGTCTCCGACATTTAAAGCCGCGCTAATGTGTTTTGTCTGCTTCAGGTGTGTGTGACGGCTCTATGAAGAGATAATTCTTCTCCTAATCCACCTGCAGATATGGATACCACACATACCTCACTCGCTCAACCACACAAACATACACTTCTAATGTTGTATACGTTGCACAATGCACGGATGAGTTTGGTTGACTCAGTGGTCCATGTTTGCAGAATGGACGGTAAATCACAGTGTTATGAAGGAATTTGGAAAAAAACATTTTAGAAGAAACATTTCAACTAAATGTGATGTTGTGAATAATGCTGCGTATGTATCACAGCCGAAGTAGACGTTTAATACGTAGAATGGATTGCGTAGAAAGGGACCAATGAGATTCCACTGTGGGCGGGGCTGCCCAAAACAACGGAAACTGAAAGCAAGGGTGATATGTTTTTGCAACAGAAGCACACATGATGGTGTATGAGAACTGGTGGGCGGGGTGTGAAATCTGCCGGGGTGTGTGTCTGTTTGAGCGACAGAAAAAGCAAATGGAAAGATAAACAGCTACCAGCGTGTATAGCTTGTGTGTACAGGTTTGGCAACACTTGTGAGGACCACATTTTTTTGAAAAAGTCCTCGCAAAATTGTGAGACATCTGAAAAACTGGCCTGTGAAGGCATTGAGTTGGTTCAAAAGTCACATAAATTTGTCAAATCACGTTTAACTGTTCTAGTGATGTCAGCAGGTTTGTGTGAGGATAGAAAATGAAAATCATGGAAGTTTACGTTTACGCATATGGCAAACGGTTTTATCCAAAGTGACTGACTGAGCATTGAAGTTACGCATTTAACAATATTAAGTTGGCATTTATTGATTATTTAAAATGTTTAGTTATTGTTTTAAATGTATTTACGTAACTTCAACTAACAAATAAATGGGAGTTGTTTGACTTATCTGATAAGTTACAGGAACTCACCACTTTACAAAATGTTAAATATGAAGTCCAAATGACTCGAAAAGCCTATTTGATTGTACGTAAAAATGTGTGTTTTCTGGGAATCGAAACCATGACCTTTGTTGCTAGCAGTGTGCTCTACCAATCGAAACGTCCTCACGAGTGTAGTGAAACAAACCCATGTATTGTTGTTTTTCTATCAGACATCACATTTAGGTCTGTACACTTGTCTCAGAATGTATCTTCGCCCACTGTCACACACACAGACGTGGGAACTGAAATAGAGAGGGCTTGCTAGATTCCAGACCGTAAGGTGTGATGTGTCATCGCGTCTGACTGATCCAAATACACACACACCTGGTATCTGTGAGGTGCCGGTGGGGCTGTAATGTGTTTGGTGCGGGCGGCCGGTCCCGTTGCCAGGGTTCATTCTCATCCGTTGGAAGCGTTCGATGTCCCCGAGACGTTCTGAATACTGCTTGTGGGGGTCGTCTGGCTTCATGCGATGACCTGCGGAGCGAGACAGAGATGAGTTCGGAGTTCGTTAAAATCATCTGGATAAAATAAGATGTCTTAGCGGGTAGCATAATGTCTGGCTTAAAATGTCGTCTGGTTAGGTAGCTCGCTTTGGCCTTCAGACAGGGTTGCGTACTTGTTAGTTTGCATCAGACGTGACTCACGCGGCGTTTGATGATCCACAGAGGAAATCAGCAACAAAACCCTTTGAGAGTGTGTGTGGGGGGTTATCACAGACAATGCGTTGCCATCCCACTTCGGGAGCCATTATAGACACACGCCCCATCGCATGTGTGGCCTCTAATGGATGAGTTTAATGTGACTATCAGTGATGTGTGTGAGGAACATGTGAACATTTTGTGGTTTTTAATGTGGAGTAATGGCTGGATTTGAATATTTCATTCAGATATAGAAAGGATAGCAGACGCTGTGATATGGATTTTGTGTGTTCTTGCCCTCTCGTTCACCCGAGGGCAATACATCACTCCGCATTTTTTTGTTACCCCCGGGGTAATATTTCTATTAGTTTATTGCTCTCTCCATTTGATGCCACTGTGTCTCTCTCTCTATCATGTGATTGAAATGGTAAATTGTCTTTTTTTATAGTTTGTTTATGAAGCAAGCGCGCGTTCCCTTAGGGGGAGAGACTCGCGAATGATTCTCAGTAACGTCTCATTATTGTTATTTCTCCTAAACGGCAATAATTAAATGGCGCTTAATATGGACTTCTGTCCGTGTCGCATGTTTGTGTGTGCTTCTGTTTCTCCGCCTAAGATATTTTGTGAACCATTTGAGAAGTTGATGTAATGAAACACAACTGAGAAGGGGTTTGTGTGAGAAGTGACTTTGTGGTCTGCTGTGTTTTTTTTATTGTATTTCTGGTATTTTCCATTTGCACTTAATGGCCTTGATAGCTTAAAGTTTACCCCGCCAAAATGTCATGAAATACTCACTCTCGAGTTGTTCCAAATCTGAATAAATGTCTTTGTTTGGTTGAACACGGAGGAAGATATTTGGATATAATGCTTGTAACCAAACAGTTCTTGGAACCCATTGACTACCACAGTAGAGAAAATACAATGGTAGTCAAAAGTGTCCCAGAACTGTTTGCTGTCCTACATTTTTCAAAATATCTTCTTTTGTGTTCAACAGAACAAAAAAAAGTTTTTTTTCCTAGTATGGTAGTCAATGGTGGCCAAGAACTGCTTGGTTATAAGCATTCTTCCAAATATCTTTCTCTGTGTTCATTAGAACAAAGAAATCGGTTAAAGATGAAAAAGGGTTTAAGCATAAAACAATAAGTCTAATACTGCTTTAAATTATTGTTGTTAAAAAAAATTAAATGTTTTCTGTTTAATTTAATAGCATTTTTGTTATATCATACCTTTTTCCCTGATTTACGGAAGACACTAAAATGTCACACAGTGTGACAATCTTGTCAGGCATATTTACAACAAAAATCACTTTATGACATATTAAAAGACGAATTAATTTCACCCCAAATGCTAATTAGTTTTAATTTTACTTTTCCTCTTCCTAGATTTGCCCATTTGTCAATAAGAATGTGCTACTCATTTAAAGCACAATAAAATGAAATATGCTCCCTTATTCTTATTCTTTTAAGCATCTTGGTTGTATTTATACGTAAATGTTGTGTTACACTGAATGACAATGTAACATTATTTCAACCAAATTTTGACATTTTTGACTTTTGAACTTATTTGAAACCGTAAAGTAGACATTTCGCTTACATTTAATGTGCTTTCGATGGACATAAAATCACTTTTGTAAATTTCTTTTGATGGGGACATCTTAACGTCTTTGACCCATTTATACAGATTTGAAACAACTCGGAGGGGAGTAAATGACGACAAGATTTTTATTTTTGGCTGCACTATCCCTTTAATCTGCACTATCAAGTCCATATGTTTGGTGGTTTTAATGTTTCACTGTTTTAACTTTAAGTGGTGCTGGTTTCTCGGTCTGACCCTTTATCTCTTGTAATGACTATGTTTAAGTATACTAACTACAGAGTGTGCAATTCTCATTTTGACAAAAGGAAGACGGACCATAATCTAACCTGTATTCCTTAACGTTAGCGCACTCTTAAAAATCTTTGCCATTTAAAATGATACAATTAAAATCGTTTGTAGCGTGGCCTCTCGTGCATGTGGACGGTTGTGGGGTCAAACCCCACGTACAGTCGCGCTGTCTGAATTATTATGGATGGATGAATATTTCATAGGTAAGGGGCACTTAGACAGGAATGTTGAGGTTTTGTGAGAATGATATCATAACCACAGGACACACACAGACACACTAATTACAGTGGATCTTCTCTCTTATACGCACACATACACACACCGCGGTCTGGACGGTCAAAACACATGTGGTGGACAGTGCGTATCATGCATGTGTAAAGCCAGGACCGTACACTTTATTTTATAGAAGTCCAGACTTTCTGAGGCCCACACTGCTCACTTCACACTCTCATACGCTCACGCTACAGATCAACTGACTGATACGCCCTGCTTCCTTCCTTTCGCCTCATTCTCTCTTTCTCAGACCAGCAAAGAAAGAAACATATGTTCCCGTTTGGACAGACTGAACACAAGCTCTTTTAGCTCCTGTGTGTGTGTTTGAGCAGGGCTGAAACCCGACAGTCGCCGTGGAGGACCAGACGTGTCACGGCGGACACACTGTAAATATTTGTACGGGTGTCTATAAATGGGACTCGTAGGCACTTGATAACATTGTGAAGTAGATCTGCTGGTTTAGACGCGGAGGTGAAACGTGCTTCAACTCGGCTGGCCGAGTTTTTAGAACGGCCTCTGTGTGCGACTGCTGAGAGATAAAGGAATATTTCTGATAGACTGATTGAACCGCTGTGATTTTGCAGTGTTTGATAATCATACGTTTCAAAATGAATAAAAGGTTCCCAGTTGAGAACCAGTTCAGGCCTGAAAACCAGTACCATTCTAGTTCTTCCTGCAACTGGTGCAGATGACAGTTGGTGTGTGTGTGTGAGAATAGGTGGTTGTTCAGGTGTGGAAGTGAGGCCTCAGATGAAAGTTTGCTTCCGTAGTAACGAACGCTTCTACATCTGCTAAGATCACCACACCTGGCTTCCTCTTGCTGTAACCATTCTGCAGTTTCTCAGTCTTATCTTTCTCTCTATTTCTCCATCTGTTCTCTGTGTGATGTCAGAAGTCAGTCCAGGGCGTGTCCAATCCCATCAGCCCAAGACAGGAAGTGAGACTGTGGCGAGTGTAAACGAAAATGCTGAACAGAGCTTCTATTCACCCGTGAACTTGACACCCTGTTTTTGAGATTTTTTTGTTACTTTCGTAATTCCCAATATTTATATTCAGCATTCAGCATGAACCTTTAGCCATACCTGATATGAGCAAGTGAACTTTGTATTTACAAGATGGTTTGTTTGTCGTTGTGTTTGTAAGGCTCACAAAGCTGAGAACGGAAAGGTTGTCGGTTCGATCTTTGCAAGAAGGGAACTTTTATAGTCCGAACAGAACTTTTGGTCTGAAATTGTACTTTATATTTATTTTATATTCAGATTAATTTATAATAAGTAATTGTGATTGTAAAGTAAAGATATTGAATCTTTGCGGAGGTCTACCGTAAATTGAGCTTGGGGCGCATAACGTTTGTTTTTGTTGTTGCCGCTGAAACCATCTATCGTTGATCAGGCCCTTTTTTGTATTTGCATTTGATGTATTGAATGAGCGCAAATCTGCAGATTTACATTTAACCATGTTTTAAGAGTACCATAGTGTTCTTGCTGAAAGCAAAATGAAGCGTCGGCTGTTGTGTCCTTGATCAACACACTCAGGGTTCTTTCTACGGCATCGTCCTTGTAATACGTTCACAGCACCGGTCTATGACTGCATGTGTGGTTACAAAAATTCCCCCGGTCATGCGATGACAAATAAATATTCTCTTCTGTTTGATCCTCGATTCACCTTTTGCATTCTTTTTGTTTGTCTCCAGGGCAAGTTGGAGCAGGTGAAGTGAATAGCCCATATCAGTGAGACAATACAAGAGGCCGTGGCTCGTCTGCCACTGCTGTCATCTGTGTCTGTTGTTAACATCTTTGTGCTTTTTCTGTTCAGGCCTTGAGTAGAAAAAGCAGGAAAAGAAGAAAGGGCGTAACAGCGCACATGTGTGTTTGTGGCTTTTGTGAGATATGTGTGTGTATATGCATGCATGCATTTTTAGCGTGCGCGTTAGTACATACACAAGTCAAAGGTTTGGACACACCTCGCTGAAAGTTTCACATCATCTTAAAAAACCCAAGGGCTAAAAGCTTGAAATCATTTTTGAACAATAATTTATTAAAAAAGTTTTTCTTAAATTTAAAAAACAAACTGCATTATTTATTCTTAATGCATAATTTGGATTGTATAGTGAAGAACAAGCAGCCAACAAGCAAAGAATGGGAACTTCTTAAAGAACGCCCAGATTGTGCTGAACTATTTTTTGTCACCACACACTTCCCCATATTTGTGTCCTTATATAAGTTCTCATGACTTTACTTTCATTCTTAAATTGTAATACACTAATAATAAATGCAAGTAGGTGTGTCCAAACTTCTGACTGATAGTATAGCTGTCGTCGCTGTTGCATGTGTGCATGCACCTGCATTGTGCGTGGTTTGGCTGGTTTTGGTTGACCTACTTGCAACTCAAATTGTATGCTTCGTAAGCGGGACGCATCTCTAAACGCATATGTGCATCAACAATATCTCTTCCTGAATACGTGGCCGGCTATTGAAATTCAATTGCAGCTAAACTCCATGACTTTCATTTTGATCTAAAAACTGTTTGAAAGGTCTTTCTGAATGATGGAGTGGAAATAAGAGAGGATGTTATTGAAATGATGAGACCAGCGCAAGGTGTTAAATGAAGGGAAAAGACCCTCGGCTTTACTGTGTGGCTGCCTATGTGTGAGAACGTATGTGTGTGACAGGATTTGACACAACTGCAGCTTGCAGGAGTGTGAGAACAGATACATATCTGTGTAATAGGTTTTTACTTTATTCGCACACACATACATGTTTACTGGGCTGTGTAAATGAAGAGGAGGTCATGTCAGATTTAGTGCACTTCTGGGGACAATTTGTCTGTGAATAGCTATATATGAGCTGAGCATGAGGACGTACAAACATAGGCAATTCTGAGTAAGGCATTGCACATACAGTTATATTAGCGGATTGTGAAGTTTGTTTTCAGAGTTTTGATTTTGAGTACAGTTATCAAAGTAGAATAATCTGATGTGAATATTTGCTAAATGTTATTAAACTAGTAATATTACAGTGACTCAAGATCGAGAATTAGAGTGGAGAGCAGATACGAGCCCTTTAAAGAATCCAAACAATGAGAGACGAGAATTTTTTCTCTCAGATCTCCTCGCTCTCTCGAAAAACTCTAGAGTCTAGAGAGAGAGAGAGAGAGAGAGGAGAGAGCGAGCTATGAGAGAATGAGAGAATATAGAGATCAGCAAGAGAGAGAGAGAGAGCCCACCACAAGATCTCGAGCTCTCCTCTCTAGCCCATCTATCTCGATCTCTCGAGCCATCCCTCTCTCCCCACCCCATCTCTCTCTCCCCCCTCTCTCTCTCCTCCCCCCTCTCTCCCCCTCCCACCCTCCCCCCTCTCTCTCTCTCTCTTATTACTGGAAGCCCGGGCACGTCTCGCGTTTTCAATTAGGCTATTTGCAGAATTTTCCTCACTGTTAAAAATGGTAGAAAAATAAACAGATGATTCACTATAACATTCCCGTAACACTCCTCCCTCTGTTCTCTCTCTCTCTCTCTGTTCTCTGTTCTCTATTCTCTGTGTCTGTCACACTTTTATCATAGACCGTGAGGTGCGTTTTATTATGTGGCTTTATTAAATTAGTCTTTAGAGCTGCTAATGGGTGAGCGATTCTCAAACACAAGGTGGGCCTGTCCTCTCCCGCAAACGGAAAAAAGCCTGGAACTCTTTGTGATTGTGCGTCTGGAACCGTCCTGGAGTTGTGTAGACACCCCGCGTCTCTCTTATGGGCTTTTGTTGAGATAATCCCTCAAAGAAAGTGTAGCACGATGGCCGGGAGGTAAAGTTTAAATGAAAGGATAAAGTCACTGTTTATGTTTTTTTAACTCTCTGTTGTTCTAGGTTAGAGAAGCAATGCGGAGATCTAAATCTGCACTGCATGCGTGACTTTGTTTTCACTCTTATGAATCGTCTGTTCATTTTTCTTAAACCCATTCCATTCATTTGACGTTTAATATATGCTCCATTCATATGTAGCATCAGCGGTGACGAAAACTGCCATGGTGAGCGTTGTACACTGGCGTTTCTTTAAAGAAAGCTTCTTATGAGCCACTGCTAACATCATTAGTGTGATAATACCACCATTTAAATTGTGCAAAACACACACGGACACACACACTTGTGAGTCACTCATAGCCAAGAATAACAACAAATTACATCTCTTTAATATTTCAGATGTTTTCCTAGACAGCACTGGGATTAAGTAGAGAGCCAGTAAAGACCTTTGCTTAAGTCTCCTGGTCCTCAGACCCCAGTAAAATATTTCTCAATTATTAATAATAATAATATCACCTTCTTTAGGCCGTATTACGTGTACATGTGAGTGAAGATATGTTGATGTAAGGATATCATAACAATCCATTTCAGGAAGCTAAGAGTTACACATTTTCACTGTGCAATAAACTTACTTCTAAACGGATCCCTTCCAAGCAATCGTTCTGCCTCCTACCAATAATTTACATTAGCATTGTCTTTAAATTGTGTGTTATAGTATATACTATTCATATCCATGGGTGCAGCGTGCATTATTTACGGGATGGCACACCTGGCAGGTGTTCTATACACACAAACACGAATGCATGCACGGCGTACACTCCTTTATTTACAGAAAACACGGAGCGATATCTTTGGAAAAATAACACAGCAAATGATATTGTTAACCGATTTACATACCCTCTACGAACTGTGTGCTAAAATGCAAATACAGCCGAAAACAATGTTGTAGTTCTGTGTATGTGTGGGGTCTGTTCCGTCATCAGGTGAATGATGTCTCGTCTCTCCCTAAATCCCTGTAACTTCATCTCACGCCGACTCTTCTTAACAAAATATCACACTGAGTGGCATTAGCAAACAAATGACGCTAGACCTTCTCTTGTAGTCACGTTCATGTCAAAGCTGTTTTTAGTGGATGTACAAAATCATTTAATTTGATTTATTATGTATGGGGTATAAAGCATAGTGTGGAATAGAATAGTTTATACAGATGTTTTCATTAAAATGGGAGCGATCTTATAGTGTACCATCTAGTTGTGCTTTGTGTTTTCCGTTGCTTGTTTAAAAACTGTATTTGGCACAGAGGCATTATACTGCCCCCTGGCATCTAATGTCACTGGATCTAGATGAGACCAGCAGTTTTAAGAAACCATATTGGGCATGTCTGGCATCAGGGCAAGTAAAAAACCTCACTTAAAACAATCTATCGTTTTGCCTTTTTTACCCGAAACCCATTGAACACTGTGTTTTTAAGTGTGCTTCATTGGAAATAAATGCAACAACATTCAAGATTTAAGTTTAGCTTATCTACACAAAAGGGTGCTTCAAAAGGTTCTTCGATGCCATAGAAGAACCATTGGTTCCATAAAGAACCTTTAACATCTAAAGAACCTTTCTGGTTCTTTGTGAATAAAAAGGTTTTAAAAAAGTTAGAAACAGATGGTTCTTTGACTGAACGGTTCTTTGTGGAACCAAAACTGGTTCTTTGATGGCATTGCTGTGAAGAACCATTTTTGGTTCCACAAAGAACCGTTCAGTCAAAGAACCATCTCTTTCGAACTTTTTTGGTACCGAACGGTTCTTCTAAGGATCGCACCATTATTTTTAAGAGTGTGTCCCGTGTGTTCGTGAGTGTCATCTCATCTATCTTTACACTTTTGTCACCACAAAGCTTTTCTCAACGTCAAGTTCATTATTGTGAGAGACCTGTGCTGTTTATTTCTACATGTCGTGTGTGAGTGTGTGGGGTCTGTCCCGTCCATCAGGTTTATCAACTCCGTAGGTAAACATTAATAAGGTATTATTCTATTGGCAGCATTATCAAAGTATCGCCCGCGCAATAACACACACTCACGCACACATACAGATGCATGCACACACACGCACACATAACCTAAGACAGCCCGTGCCTGGGGGGAGAGGAGGGTGCGGTTTTTTCATGTGAAATATGCCATCGACACAACATACAGTATCTGACAAAAGCAGGATACATACACACACACCAGATTGTGAAAATAAACGCAAACAGCGAATAAATATAACACAGTAAACTCAGAGTTAAGGGGCAATTATGTGGCAATTACGTGCCACATCAGTTTATGTGAATAGGTGACCGTGATAGAAGGTCTAAACGTCAGTGGGAAAAAATTTTAAACTTCAAAGCTTGTGGTGTTGTGGGCAAGTTGCGTATATCAAACATTTGAACATTTTATGTGTATTCTTTTTTTTTTTTAAGCAGAAGCGATGTAGTGTGGGGTTGTATTTTGCGGCCCGTGTTTGTCATAGGGTCTGAAGTCATTTCACATGGTCAAAGCCTATGTGAAAACACCTAAACTGTAACCGCTTACATGCATCATTTCACACAACATTGGATCTAAAGCCACCTGTTCATTAGAGATAGTTAGGTGAACATTGGCTACGGGTCAGCCGCAGAACGGCTATGTGACACTACACACAGGAAACAACACTAAAGAGTCATTACACACCGAACATCGGATAGCTACCATGACGAACACTACGCGCAGATCAGATGTAACTTCAGTACGATCTACTTAAACGGATAGTTCACCCAAAAATGAAGGAAGGAAATAAAGGAAGATATTTGGAAGAATGTCAGTAACCAAACAGATCTCATCCCCCATTGACTCCCATAGTATTTATTTTCCCTACTGTGGCAGTGAACGGGGTATGAGATCTTCCAAATATCTACCTTTGTGTTCAGCAGAACAATTTTTTTTAGGTTTGATGACAGAATTTTAATTTTTGGGTGAACTGTACCAGTAAGCTGACAGATGCACATATTCCTTTTTTATTTCAATTTTTTGCTTTTGCGTGGTCTTTTTTCTACTTGCAACTTGCTTTGCTATTGTCAGCTAACGCATTGACATTCAGACATTATAAAGAATTGCTTACGTGTCTTTTTTGGGGCCGCCTAGCTCTGGAAAGCTCTCTTACATATTCCTTCTCTCTTTTTTTCTTTAGTCTCTCGGCTGTGGTTGAGGGCTGCATTAGCGATATAGATCTGTACCCCTCAGTGCTATGTTAATTCAGCGGGCTCTAATGCGGTCAGGCACTGCTGACCCCGCTGGCCGGAGAGAGTGCCCGCTTTCATTGAACCCTCTGTTTGTGGCTCAGGGACGCACCCTCTCTCTCTCTCTCCCTCCTGAAACGGCTTAATAACACACCGCAGCTGACATCTGAGGTTGGAAACCATCTTGACGGAGGACTGTTCGCTGTTTAATATTAACACGCGCTTCGGTGCAGGTGTGCACGCTTTGTGCGCTGACAATACACGCTGACATTGAAACTAACACTTAGGCACCGAAATACACTGTACGTTTTGAGAAGCACACACAAACACGGTGGCTCTATTCCCTGGTATCATCCGCCAATGACTCATCCGCCCTTTAACGCAGCCAGTGTTCTCAAAATAGTTTCATCGCCCCTGTTCGAATACGGCACACATAATGTCAAAACCTGCACCGATAGAGCTACGGGATTCATACTTGAACTTTAGCATAAGAGTGTGCAAAACTCAACACTTAAAGATGAACTCCAAATCCAGCAGATTATCTAATCTGTTTTACTTGGCACACATTCTAAAGACGGCTCAGCCCGGTTTTAGAATAGTAAAGAACACGGTATAAAGCAAACACACAGGAGAGGCCATCTCATTGTGTTTTACCTCTTTAGATCGCTCCCCTCACCGTCAAACAACATTTCCTGCATTGTGCGTTTTATTTACATATATTGGATTGGCGAGAAATCATTTTTATAGTTGGCTGCATAGAAACAAAAAGTGCGACCAGCGTATCAGTCTGATTTGTGAAATACTTCACAATAGAAGACTTTACAATTTGAATTAGTTTAACAACAGTTTACGCTGCACCTGTAGTAAACAGCATGTGGTAATCATATATGACAAATGCATTGTGTAAAAATGAGTGGTTACCAAACACAAGCCGCAGACGATAAAACTATTAGTCTAGACCTCGACTATGTCATACACCTCTGTCGACACTCTCTTTAATAGTTATGCAGGGTAGTTTTGGGTACTCACGTCTTGGCTCTCGAGGTCCGTCCACGGTGACTTTAATAGCACGGTGGTATGTGGCGACCTGGGGTGGTCCAGTGAACACAGTGATGGTCAGAGTGAAGCTCTTACCTGGGGAAGAAAAATAAAATGTAGCGAATAAAATTACAGTTACTGTATGTTGTTATGCTTGCTTTGCTATTATATGAAAAGGTACAGTGGGGTGTAAAAGTCTGGTGCCACAGTGAAAATCTGGCAAAAAAAAAACGTTCAAATAAAAAGGCTAAATTAAATATTTATTTACATTAACATTTAGTCATTTTGCAGACGCTTTTATACAAAGCGACTTCAGGGAGAAATAAGCGATATGTCACACAGGAGCAATAATACAATAGGTGCCAACACAAAGTTACTGGTTTCAACAAAAGCTAAATCACTAGTGGTTTATTTATTTTTTCGTTTGTCAAGTAGTCACAGAACAGATGGGTTTTAAGTAGTTTTTTGAATGTTGTGAGAGATGTGGTTGACCGGACGGGTTTTTTAATAAATGACATTTGCAAAAATTGCAAGATTGATCATCTCATATTTGATATATATCAGAAGGTCAGATTTCCTTGCTTCCTAATAATGTGAAATGATAAACTTTGAATTAAATGTGTATTTCAATCTAAGTGTTTTGGACCTCACTGCAGGTATGGTGCATGAGAGCCTGTTTAGCAGCAAGAACCAGAGAAACCAAGAGAACAGGAAAAGCATTTGAGGTTTAATAATAGAGCAGTCGATATTTCAGCATTATGTCGAGAGAATTAATCTTGACAAAGCAGAAATAAATTCTCTGCATTCAGACTGAAACTATTACTCAGTTGAAAAAAAAAGACAGGACTTTTCAGGTTAATGTTGAAACTCCAGTGGCTCATGAATGAACTGTTCATGCACAGCCCCATCCAGAGAGATCATGCATAACTGAAAGAAATCTCTGGAGAGACACAACACTACTTTGATGCGCTTTGAAATGCGTTTATGATGTGGATTAGTCAGACAATGTGTTCCAGATTGTTTTTGGACTCCAGTGTGTCTCTGTATGTGTGTGATCTGTCTTTGAGGAGGAGAGAGCCGTGGTCTGTATGAGGGCTATGAGGGTGGGGTAATTGACTGCAGAAATGAAAGGTACTTTTAATTCGCACACTGCGGCGCTTTCCACTCATCCGTCTGCAACTATTTAAAGTGTAACATTTACAGGAAAAATGTGAAGCAAAGCCAGGAGGAAAACGACGGAAACGCTGGTGAAGGAATGCGAGCTATGTAAGAGGTACGCTGTTTTTAGGTGTATAAACAAGGCCTTTTTTTTCCAACTCGGAACATAAATAAAAAATCCTGCTGCGGAGACGCATTATTTTTCATGCGTGCAAAAATGTTTGTTTTGAATGCATGGCAGTTTAGCAGAGTTCAGTACGAGTTAAAAGATATTAAACGTCCGTTTTTGTATTCGTCCACTTATAATGATTTCTCCCATATGCATGTGTTTGATCGTGACTAAATAGACAAACAAATCAATGTGTCACCTCTGCCGCTTCTTCCCACGAATCGCAGGTCGTTGAATCGCGCCACCTGGTTCTTCATGACTGCAGACGCGTTTCTCAGTTCCGCGGAATAATTCTCATCATTTCCCGCCATCACGGTGACCAGAGTCCCGTCAGGAACATCGCCCAGAGCCACCACCTGATAAACAGCACGCAGAAGCACAATAATATAACAAATGATATGGCAAGAACAACAAGATTTAAAGCCTAAAATCTATAATACAAATACGTCTGCATTCTAAGAATTAAGAAATGCAGATGTGTATGCTATAAGCATGAAGTTAATATAATATATTCATATTTACAATAATATAGAAAGTTGAATATTTTCTTTGGATATCATCTATAAACAGCTATTCTATTTAAAATAGTAAAATAATTTGTATAGCCCTACAGTTAAAGAAATAATAACATCTTATTAAATATTAGTAGCCTAATGTTTTTAATATTTGATTGATTGTTAATATTTTTGTTGTTTTAATATCACAATATTGTGACTGAAAGTATAGGCTATAATTACACAAGACTGTCTTATATATCTTACATGTCTTGTCCTGATCAATTATTTAATTTTTACTGTATAACTTTATTGGGTTATGATAATACGTATTGCATTATGAAATTATGAAATCAAATGTGCAGGTTTGATTATATAAAACTGTAGTCATTAATTGCATAAAATAATACAGCCGGAGTGCACAAAGGCAAACAAATGCAGAAATATGTTTTTACCTTGAAAGCCACGGGCAGAGTTTTGTTGCACCTCCAATGTGACGGCAGGACCGAGCACAGAAAGTTCGGGCTGTCCGTGCGCACCAGCTCTCCGGCGTGATCCGCCAGTACGTCCACCATAGAGCGGTTCTCCACGGGCCGCCCGGTTCTCAGCGGGCCCGGTGCGCTCATGCTCGGACTCTCGCTCACTTTAGCGCACGGGAATGAGGCGGAGGGCGGCGTGAACCGTCTGCTCGTGCTCGGGTCTACGGGAATATGCATCACAACAGATATACAAATGAGACCCCGTAAAAAGTTCTGAGACCCGTTGTAGTCGGGTGAGGTTTAAGTCCGTGGCGGTGGGTCCCGAAAGCTCCTTCGTAACAGTTTAATTTGTTTCAGCGTAGCACACAGGATGCAGAAGCGTTAAAATGCGCTTGGCTTTCCCACTGACTCGAGCAAAAACCGAGAAACCGCAAGCACGCACACACACCTCTGTCCTTCATGCAAATACGCATGCACGCACGCACGCACACACACTTCTGCTGCGCTTTAATGATAGAAAACACGCATGCACCAGATACTATAGAAGTACTTCACGGAGCTTCCGAAAATACGATCTATACGGATTATAAAAATGTGATTTATTCCAGAACGTGTAGGCTACAGCAGGTGTGTATTGCTTCTGGTCCTGGATGTAAGTGAGCGACAGTTTCAGTCCAAAATGTTTTATCTGAAAATAAAGTCCATACAAATAAATTCCAAAGTTTCAGGAGTTTCTGCAACGAAGTCCCGTTTAGTTGTGAGTTAATCGTCTCCGAATAGGTTTTCGCGCTTAAGTGAAAACTGAAAGAAAAAGAGTGAAGTTGCCGATCAGACAGTCAGGCGCGTGTGAATGCAAACGCTGCGCTGCGCGCTGTGTAGTGGAGCGTTATTTACACAACTCATTATAGCCTGGAGTGCGCTGAGCGTTCCACCAATCAGCGATCGGGGCTGGGTTGAATCGACCAATCAGCCAACAGGGCCGGGTTTCATTCGCCCATAAGCTCACCGAGGCAAAACTGAAAGCTTCTGTAGTATCTGCCAGATACCTAATGAACGATCAATAATTATGTGTGTTCTCTCCTTTTTACCACCTTGTAAAAAAATTCGTGTTATGGTACATAATGGATTGACATTTAGAGTCAGTCAGGTGTAGCCACTAAAAACCACATGCAAAATTATTAAAATAATTTTGAAAGATTATTCACGGATGCGCATCCGTGTGTCTCTTGGGTAGCCCATATTATTATTTTTAAATATTTCTCTTGGAGAGTGTTTTCACTAGAATCACAGGCACCGATAATAAAAAAGTGTTGTAGTGGCAGAGCATAAAATATGTAGCCTACCTCAACTAAAATGAAGAATAATAACAACCACATATCATTAACAATAATTAAACACTTTAGACATGTGATAACATTTAAACAACAACTCTCTCTTTTTTTTGTCCAGAAAAAATTGATAATTACGTTGGGAATTTTTTTGATCGTTCTTCACTGTATCTTGTGACAAAATAAAATAACTCGTGCTTTTATAATTGCCCTTGCATAACAAGAAAATTAATTATGATAAAGGATTTTATAAGGTTATGATTGTACATGGTTATTAATTAAATTCTAATGAGTTCTGGTGTGGTCGACACACCCTGAATTACACTTTTACCACTAGTAGGCGCATGTGTCTCTTTAAAGGCTGCAATGTGCCTCAGGCTGAAAATTAAAGAACATTAAAGAGACACTGAATAAGATAAAACACACACACAGAGTTAATTGCAGTTTAAGTTAATCCTTTTCTATGAAGTTAAGGAGTCTTTTGAATACTGTTTGTGATTATGCATAACCTAAAATGTTCCGAGGTGCTCCAGAATTATAACTAAATGCTATAGCAACATGACAAAACAAATACATTCATTAAAGAAATTATTCATTTTCAATCCTTAAAAAAATTATTGTGAAAAATAATTTGTAGTGAAAATCAAGGGGAAACAATTTTTACATTTTTTTACAATTAGGTTATACTCCACCTTTAAATCAAACAAACAAAACGAAAAAATAATAAAAAAAAGAAAAGGAAACGTATCCAGAATTTTTTTGTTTGATCATTTGGGCTTAAAATAATTTATAATAACTGGATAGTTTTTACTTAGACTAAATGTATTGATAAACCCTTAGAAATAACGTTTTTCCTATTTGGGATTCAGTTTTCCGAAACACATTAAATATATAGTATCCCCTATAAAAAATACTAGTAATATTATAAAACTATCCTTTATTATATTTAACATATATTTTCTAAATAATTACACGTTAAAGTCAATTTATTATACATTTAATTAAATTCAACGAATTTTTTTCTTGCGTTTATTTGTATTATTCGTTCATTTATTCGCTCTTTTATTGTGTGACGGAGAGAGAGTAGGCCTATGTGTCCATATGAGTATATGTGTGTGGGTATATTCGTGAATAGTGAGTTATATAGGCTCTGTGAAGAGGGTTTGAGGTTTAACCCGTGCTGGCAGGATTCGTGCCAAAACTCTGCGGCTCACGTGCTAAAGATGAGCTAAGTTTAAAACCAGCGTTTGGTTACATGGAAAGAACATCCACTTACCATTAAAGTAAAATAAACACAGGTGTGTTAAATAATTATAGCTCAAACAGCAGCGTTAATTAATGATATGCTTTGCATAATATTGACAACACAATCGCACTCATCAATTTAATTATTGTTTTAATAATTCGTTTTATTAATAATGCAATTAAAGCTTGCTCTTGTATAACTCAATTTTAATTTTTATTTCATTTTTGTTTTGTTGGTTAAACCACTGTTCGTTATCTTCATTTCTGTGTTTGAAAAAATATGACTATGGGAAGTCAAAGTCTTAGCCACACAAATGGTCTAGAAAAAACAAAATCTACACATCTCAAACCGAGCATCACAGTTTCGTCAGCATCGGCTGGATCAATTGCACTTTTTTATCTTTCTCTCTTTATTTTTTACACTCTATCTGTTTCTTAAATGCACGAGGCTTGCATCGAGGTGCTGAGAGTCAATCCATCCAGCCTTATAAGTAGGCTACTGCAGTGCACACAGCCTAAATCTCTTAATGGATATCTCAAGAACATCTCAAGATCTGTTAATACGCACATTAATAAATAACATTAATAATTATTGGTATTTATGTATATTAAAATATGTGTCGTTATAGGCCTTGTATGTTGCATGCACGGATAAAGTTTGGTCCTGATCCTTCAAAACCTTCAGAAGAGCCACGACCCCCCCCCCAAAACCCCAAACGTCTGTTTGCTAGGATCGTCTGTCAGGGGACGTTATTTGGAGGGCGCTGTGGATGCATATATTGCGGATATTTCAGCATCTGTTCATTATTAATACGTGACCGCACGCGCACAGACTGACTCCGCGCGCCTGTCACATTCAGAGTCCGCGCGCAGTTTCTACGTTACAGTCGCGCAGCAACGCGCTCTCCCTAATGACGCGCGTCCCTGTGATATCCGATCAGCCCGCGTCAAATGCACATCGCTTACACGGGACAAAGAGTCATCACGCGCTGAGAAATGATGTGAGGGGATACAAAGGGGCAGGAACTCTTACATAAACAGACTTAAGTTCAAAGAATGAAAAAAAAGACACAAGCTCAGATGCCATCATTCTGCACTGCAGGGTACAAGGGCTTAGGGGTAAACAATTATTTTTAATTTTAGAAATACCACCTGACCTTCCTAAATGCACGACTTCCTGTGATGTGAAGTTTTTCTGATCTATGAAGTCATTGGATACAGGTCGAGGTCATTTAATAGAAAGCACCATGGGCTGGTAGATGCCTGGACTGCAAAACATATTGACTGCTTTAATCACAATGGAGATCCATGTTTAAAAAAATGCTTGTATTAACTTGAGATTTGTGATGCTGTAATTGAGTCATTAAATGAACACAGTTATGTATTGGCTCAAAATGTTATTAAAAATACACTTCAAACTATTTGCATTTAGTACAAGATTTGCCATATGAGTATTGTCGCTGCATTTAGCCTACTATACTACATCAGAGGCCTTTTGCTCCATCGGGGAGTTTTTTTTGCCCCAAGCACATGGTTCATCATCAAAACAAACTTTGTTCTCGACTGAAATGGCTCTATTTGTAATGTTACATGACATTAAAACAAACATAAATGTGTTTTCTTAAACACACGTTTTTCACGCAGGGCTCCATTGTACCTCATAAGTAAAGACTGACTTCTTGATAAACATTGGTCGAACAGTTCCTATGCCCAACTTTCTTCACTCTTAGTTTGAGTTTAGTTTATATAAATATTACGCCTTCACGAGTACAATAATAGCATGCACACACACATGCAAAAAGAACACGCTTAAAGTTCATGCAAAAGCAACACAGAAGAATGGCGAATCTGAAGAAACCACAGATATGTGCTCACACTGGTTAAACATGACTCCAACATTACCATCGCCCCCCAACGCACACATGCGCGCTGGCCTTCATACCCGCAGATAAAAATCAAATCAGGGAGTAAAATGCTGACATAAGTCTGTGGATTTGCTATCTTCCCCCCACCGTGGGCGGCGGCACATTTCTACGTTTACAAATTACAGAGGGAGCAAGTCTGGTAGCCGCAGAGAGCATTCCTTCCTTACACTGTCTCCTTGTGTTTCAGCTGCGGGTTCGTCTGCCTGAGAAAGCGGCACGGATGACCTGCAGTCAACTCCAAATCTACCGTTTACGCGTTTGAATTTCGGCCCCACCTCATATCAGGTGTCCCAGATGACATCATCGGCCTGTCCTGTGACCGTCCGTGAGAGAGGATCTCCATTGTGATGTCATATTTTCAGGCAGCGTTCGGCTGACGGTTTGTAAAGGACCAAGTTCATTCAAGCTAAAGTAAATTGATGCCAAACTCTCTATTAATGGAACATTTACAGTATAAAGATAATGAGGCTTTGCCGCCTTTTGTCAAATACAGTGAATCTTGCGGCGAGTGAGTCATTCTAAGCCGTAATTTGTTTTATATTTCAAGTAAAGCGTGTCACATCAAAGCATATTTTGTCGGCGGATGAAGCCGAGTTGTGTTATTGCCCTTTGACTATTACAGATGAAGTCACATGGGTCTCCTCAGTGAATGTAAAACAAACAATTATTTTATACGTCAATTTAGAAGTGGCTCCCTCTCTCGCAAAGCACAGAATTGAAGCCAGATTTTCTCTCATAAGATGTTTCTTTATTGAATAAAGTCTCAAAAATGTCCATAAATCGTAACACTCATCCACGATTCTGATGTTTGCATGTATGCCACAGTCACTTTCTCATGGATTATTTGGTAACACTTTATTTTACGGTGCCCTTGTTACACATGTTACATGTAGTAACAATAGTATTTACTATACATTATGCAGAATTACATGTAACTACACCTAAACCACACCCTAATCCAAACCCTATAGTAAGTACATGTAGTTAATTATTATTACTCAGTACTTACATGTATAATTACACTGTAACACGGGCACTGCAAAATAAAGTGTGACCGATTATTTAAGTAATACATTATTATAGAATATGACTACATGTGACGTCTTTTAGTTTTTATGCAGCATCGTGTAAAAAGCATGTATACAAGGAAGTCTGTCTTATAATACATGTTTATGAGCTCAATGCTTATAATGGAGAAGTTCTATGAGACGTCTGAAAAATGCATGATGACTCGTGTCATCAAAACAATCGTTTCATAGCGCACGCAGGAAATGTTTTACAGCGAGACATCCGAGGTAATGTTTGTGGTAGAAGAGTCCAAAGATTTATTACACTGTTAGTTTGGCTGAGTACAATATTGAGACTCCGCTGCATCCCTTGAGGAATAAATCAAATGCTGTTTTATGGAGACATTACGATGTGATTTCCTCTTGTAGTTGGATTTAAACTAGGGTCGGGGTAGGATAATTGTCCTCCCGGCCTCTAGAGGGGGTTACAGAGGTTGTATCAAGTGTGTCGAACATCAATCTCAAACATCACTGGCAGGAGACACAGGAAACAGCAGTACGACGTTTGGTTCTCACCATCACACATGTCTCTAACATCTTCAATGCCTTTTCACAACCTTAAACTGCACACGTTTCATACAACTTTGTGAGCATTGTCTATAAGTATCTTTCAAAGACCTTGTTATGAATGTAAATCAGAACATACTGCAAGTGGGAAGTGGTTCACACTGTGGTGAGCTGCATGGTCGTACACACTCTTGGAAATAAAAAAGGAACATTTAACATCCACAGATCCTTTTTCTTGCGCATAAGGTTCTTCGTGGTCGAAAAAGGTTCTTCAGACTATTAAAAGGTAGTGTCGGACTAAAGTGAAGGAACTTTAAATCCTCTTTGAATCAACGTGTGTTGTACAACACTGAGCAAACACATTATATTGCCCTATAATGTTCGTTTTTGTATGTACTTATACAGTTTTGAGCGACCAGTGTTGCCCAGGAATAAACAGCAGGCCGAGGTCATTTTCCACTGCGCTGGATTCATTTCCAAAACATGACTCTCAAGCCAGAAATGCACGGTCTCAGACTGTTGGATAAAAGTAAGCAGTCCGAACACCGTTCTCTCATACTGTATGTGGTGACAGTGTAGAGTTTCAGTAAAATCATGTTGTTGACCAAGCGGTTTTCGTGTCTGATTGTGGTTGACCAGTAGCATTATTTATGAGTTTACAACACATAATGTCATCATGACTGCGTCGCATGTTATGAGGTCTTGCACACGGAGTCATCACCCTGACCATATGAGGGCCTGTGTGTGTGCAATGGGGTCTTGTTGTACAATAACGGTAAAAGCTGTGATGACCACGTTAAATGATGCTTAGATGAAAATGTAAAAGGGGCAAGGTTAACTTATTGTGTTTTATTTATGTTCTGTTATTAAGATATGATCATGGCGGGGTGGATTTTAAAATAATGGATGGATTGTATGGACAAAGAAATTTATGAAGCGATTTTTCCTATCCTATGGCCAAGAACTGTTTGGTTACAAGAAAAAATCTTCCAAAAATCTTTGTCTGTGTTCATCATGAATACAGATTTGGAACAACAGGGGTATTTGATGACAGAATGTTTATTTTTGGGTTAACTGTTCCTTTAAATCCAATTTCAGAGTAATGTAAGAAACTTGCATATCCTAAAATGTGTCATTGCTAGTGTTTTGATTCAAGATTAGTCAGACCAGATTTTTTCTGAGGTATTTTTATAACAAATATACGACTTTACCTAAATTCTAGTCCTTACTTCAGCTTAGCCTGGTGTGTGAAACCGGGCTGCAAATCCACCCCACCGGGAAGTAACCTTCGGCATGGCTTACTTATATTTTAACATCTCACCCATCGCTTCACACCTTCATTTAAAAAAAACATAAGCAGCAATAACAAAACATTCTGTCCACTACAGGAACGGAAAAGGTCAGCTAATTGAAGATTCACCCATATAACACACGTTTCTATATAACAACCCATCCTGTAGGTTATTCCTCTGGCACACAGTTCAATAATCCGGGTCTATTTTTGCAGCAGAACCGCAGAAATTCTCCACAAGCGCTGGGAAGTCTGATCCTTCAGGAAACTTCAAAGACTCTGGAATGGACCCCGGGCGCTGGATAGAGACGTATTTTCATACCGTTTGGAACCGTTCTGATGGAGTGAGTGAGAGGTGAGTTGCAGTGGGCACATGGTGGTCCCACCCTGACAATAGATGGATGTACGAACGTCTTAATGAGGGAGAGAGATCCAGGGGTGACCTTGCGGTGGGCCTAAATTCACACTCCGCCCCGCTGGCTCCCAAAATAAGCCACGTCCCGCTTTTATGAACGCTCCACACCGCAACCACCATAACTCAGGGCTTTCCCAAAACAAGAGCTCTTGTGCCGGCAGCGTTAGGAAGTGCGTTTGCCTGCCAGCAACCGCTGGGGCTGTACACCAGCGTCTGCTTACCACATTTTACCCGGAACACAATGTCCCTTTGTGTTTGTGCGCGGTGGGCCCTAACTCAGAGAGAGAGGGAGACGGGCAAATCGAAGAAATAAAGACAGAGCGAGTAGAAAAACAAAGAGAACCAGACACAACGTTGGTTAATTTAAAAGAAGCCATTCGGACCGAATGAGGAAAGTGAAAGCTTAGCAGAAAAGAAAGGGAACGCGCGATAGCGGTGGAGGAGAACGACAGGAAAATGGTGTGAGATATGGAGGGGGGGCTTTCATGTGGTCGCGTACGGAATGTTGTCTTTCATTCCTGCCTGCAACGAAAGCCACATGTTTATCTTTTTTTTCTGTAAGTGTGTGCGAGGCAGGAGGTATGCAGTATATGAAAGGAATGGGGGAATTAAAACTAGGTCGACATTAAACAGAGGTATTCATCAAAACAGCGCGCTTGTCAGAGCATGTGCTCGTGATGACATGCTGTAAACACGCATGATTGTGATGCTGTTTTTGCACGGATGAATGCACACGCTAGGGGAAGTCATGTTGGACCGATCGGTTCGAGGTTACACAGGTCCCATTAGTCCAAGTCTCTCAAACTTTCTTTGTCGTGTATTTTGATTGCTGTGTTTAAGTCACTCACAGTGTTGGAAACTGATAAGATTTGTGTTAATGGACTCAAGCACGTGTATACTAGGCTTTAGCATTGAGCCGCTTAATGACAAAGCTCTGAAACGGGTTTGTTATCGCACTCGGTGTGTGTTTGATCACGACTGTTGCGCTTGCCAAGTTTGACGTCTTGTCAGTGGGCCAAATGCGAGTTTTGGCACTGCTGTTAATTTATGGGTTTGTAACGGTTTCTGAGTTCACGATATGGTAGCATTGGGATGTTTTTAACAATGTTTTAAAAAACTGAAATTCAAATAACCCTTTTGTCTTCATTTTCAAGAAATCTTTTTCCTGTACAAACATTGACGGCATTCATTGCTCAATTGGACCTTGTGTATGTTAGTGAATAAAATCTGAATATTCCTTGCAAAATAAAACTTAAAGCTACATATATGTTGATGAAGGACACATCTCGGCAGCTAAGATTAAACAGATCGGTCATAGCGCTACAATACTCATCATGGTATTATGCCAGAAAATACCGACACACCCCTCTTCAATTACTTCGGCGGAAATGTTTTGTTTGCAAGCTGTTCATACAAAGAACAAAATGATGTGTATTAAGCTAGTTGACAAATACACCGTGTCTTATAGTGGGACAGCAAACAAACTGGAAAACAAACTGTTAATAATACATCATTTTATATGATTCACATTAAAATGTATCGTTTATCTTTGTTGTTTTTTACCAACATATTTGCTGCAAGGACAGAAGTATTGCAACAGTTTTGGAAGGGCCTTTGTCTGTTATGAAATGACGTATAAACCCTGACTCGAAGGTGTTCAGCTGGGTTTCAGTCAAGTTCTTCCACACTTAATCAATCATTTCTTTTGAATCTTGCTTTGTGCATGGGAGTGTTGTTATGTGGGAACAGATAAAGGTCCTGCCCAAACTGCTATTACATGAGAATCACACGGTTCTCTAGAATATCATTTCATGCTGTTGCATTAACATTTGTGTTCACGGGAATGACTAAAGTAGTCGAACCTCTTCATGAGAGGAGTTGTTCCAATATTCTTGTCTATGGTGTATGGAGGGGGTTCCCAAACTTTTCAGCTCCCGACGCCCTAAATAACAGCGCCAGGGACTCGAGACCCCCACTATCCTCAGAGGTGCCTAAAGTATACAAACATTGCACGGAACTGGGCACATGCGCTAATAAGGTCTATCCAAACACGCGCATGTCAACACTAAAGAACACACATAATATGACTTTAAAGTTATTTACCTGTTATTTTACTTGTTGGTATACATAAACCGTGAACTGTTACTAAAGATGGTCAAATTTTATCAAACTGATTTGAGTGCAGATAGATGTCCTCTTTATGCAAACGCCGGCCTCTTTTCGTACCGGAGGACGATGGCCTTTCTGTCCGCGGCGCTTCTCCGCCCTCCCTGTGTTGTCTTTGGTCGATATTAACCAACGTTTCATTTCGACAAATAAAGATATCCTATACTTACAGCCTGAAAAAGAATCTGCGTGCACATATGGGAATGTTTAACGTTGTGCTGCAAATTGACTTGCTGCATCTAATGCGGTTGCTAATGTGACGTAATCACCTCAGGGGTCACGATCAAAGGCTGATGGCTTTTTATTTGCATGCTTTTATTTTTAACTTAACTACTATTTATACGTTATAATAATAAAAAAATGATTTCTGGAAATAATCTTGCAACCTCCGGGGGGTCCCGTCCCCTACTTTGGGAACCCATGGTGTATGGTATAGTGTTAGGCCCTATTCAGAAGAAATACAGTGGGGTCCGGCTACAAAAGGAATGCTCTCCAAGCACCTATTGCAATAAAAAATGGCAAATTGCTTGTTGGCTGATAACTGGAAATGGCAACATAATGCATGCAAGAAGAATTGTGAGAAATAGTTTGACTCTTGTCGATTTGCAATTCAAAGCAATGAAATACAAACCGTCTAGAAAGCATCTGTTGTGATTTGTACGTCTATCTTTTATGTGTCACAAGAATGCCATAAACAAATAATCACATCATCTGGCAAAAACATATATAGGCCTATATATTTTAATACGAATGATACATTTACAATTTTGGTAAGTAATTCTAGTTAGATGACACAGTTTGAGCAGTAAAATCTCTACGGCGCTGCAAATTTTTGGACTTCCTCAATTTGGTTCTTTCTCTTTCAGAAGACAAGAGCGTTACAGTCGAGTATGGAATGTCCAATAGGAAGTGACAGTGTGAACATTTGTCGAGAAGTTTTCTCAGTGGGACGAATTTGCCAAGTCACCACCGTGACATAACAAGTCGTCAGCAACGTGATGTGTATCATCTGTCTGCGAGAAAGAAAGTCTACGGCGTTAAGTAACTTTGTGTGTTTGTGTGAGTGTGTCTGCATGGGAATGTCGTGAGAGAATCCAGACAGGCTGACCAAAGCCCAGACACGGAAGGACAGAGGAATAGGAAGAGAGAAAGCTCTGAGGGGGAATCCCTGGCTGTGTGTCTGGGGCTTTTCCACACAAAAGGAACTGCAAAAGCTACACACACACGAGCACACTCGCAGTGTTATTTCAGATCAAATAAACATTGTGCAATTGGTGTTGAGAGAGATTCTCAAATTAAACTAGGGAAACTAAAATTACTAACGCATCAGATGAATTAAATGGCCACCTTTCTAAAGGACTCTTTGATTTATGATCTGTTTAAAGATGCCCAATTGCAGTAGTCCTTCTGAAATTGAATGTTTGTGTGTGGATGCTGTTTTTCTTTGGGTGTCTATACATTAGCTTGAAACTTAAGTAGTGGCTTTGTTTCTAAATGATATCCATATACACAGTTCTTGAGTTACTTAAAAGATTATTTTAAGCTTTTATATTGTTCTTGTATTGGTTATGTTCTGCTATATTTATGGAGTTAGGTTAATGTTATATTACAGGGTCTTCAGATCAGTGTTTGGCTTTTAGGTTCTTTGAAGCACAAATATATGATGAAGCCAAAATAGAGAACAAAATGTTCTTTGTGAAATTAAAGGAAGAGTTTACTCAAAAAATGTCATTATTCACTCTTTGAACCTGTATTATTACTCATATGCACTACTTTTGTAATGTTTTAATTATAATTTGAAAGAAATGTTGAAATGACATGAGGTTGAAGAAATACAACATTTTCTTTTCCCATTTGGTGAATCAATCGTAAACTTTTATCTGTAAGTGCATTGAAATAATTATGTTTACTCGTAAAGAAGTTGGAGTTGGTTTATTTCGCGAGGATGAACATGAAAAGCTCCCATTATCAAGTCAGTTGCTTGTAAACAACTTTGTCTTTTTCTGCGAAAGGCGCCTTGGATTTAGCAATCTGAAAAAATAAAAAGAAGACCGAGAGAAACTCATAACCTCCGGGCAACCGTCATCTTTTATCCTATCATTATCCTCATATTTTCAACGCCATAATTAACTTGTTTTATTGCGCTTTGGCAAATAAGGGAGAGGGGAAGGGAGGGGTTTGAAGATGATTTTTGTCTGCGTGACAGAGTTCTCATAGTCTTGTTGCTATACTATGTCAGTCCTGCATGATTTCAGATGGATCACTGAGGAGCCGGTGACGCATCAGAGGTTTTAACGCTAAATGAAATGATTGTGTGTGAACGCTTCAGGCCATACTGATTTAATTGTACTTTTGAGCACACCTTCAGAGATGCACAAAGCAATGTTGATGATGTATTATGCGCCCTTTTTTAAACTTAAGTGTTTTTTAGCCTGCCATTGATGTTATTTTAAAGGTGTCATGTGACACGGCTAAAACGAATATTATCGTTTGTTTTAGATGTGATGTGTAAACACGATTTAAGGTTCAGAAACGCTGTATTTTCACATACCGAGCATGTTTGTATCTCCTCTGCTCCGCCTCTTTGAAACATGCAGATTTTTTACAAAGCTCATGGCTCTTAAAAGCGATTGGCCAGTTAACCAGTGCGTAGTGATTGGTCGAATACTGCAAGCGTGTGACGAAAATGTAACGCCTCTTACCATATTTGGAACATCAGGTTCCTCTTCAATTGTACTGACAGGTACACCCACCTTACTTGTGTATACGTTTGTGCGGTCTTAGTCAAATCAGACCACCAACTGACGTAGATTTGTGGGGGTGTGGTTACACGAGGCGTTTCAGGCAGGTCTGTGTGAGCATTCGCTTTTAGATATAATCCATCTTTTATCTGAGACTTTAATTTTTGCAATTTTACGTGTCTAAAGCATGCATGGGCAACTTATAACACACCAAAGACACAGGACAACACGTATTCTCGGCATATGACCCCTTATATATTTGGGGTGATTCCAGCATGTGCTGTTGGAGGCTGAAATTTGGATATTTTCATATTTCCAATGCTGGGTTGTCTTTATCCAGCCATGAGTGAAAACAAGCCTGCAGTTGGGTTGGAAAAACCCAGCAGTGTGTTATATATTTACCCATCATGGGTCATAAACAACCCAGCACTTTTTATATTGTAGAGCCTGTGCGCTCACGGCGACCCGAGTTAGATTGCTGTCTCGGGAGTCATGTGCCAATCCCCCTCCCCTGTCCTGTCCAAATAAAGGCTTAAAAAAGCCAGTAAAATATGATTTGAGAAAATAGGAATGTTTTTTTTTTTCGAAGTGTCCAAAAGCATAGGAAGCAAACATCGAGAACTGATATTGAAATATTTTCTCGGAAAAGCTTGGAATTGCTAAATTTGTTGAGAAATTCAATTATAAATATTTCTTGCCAGGCTTGTTGCTACATTATGGTATATTTTAAAGTTTCAGCTACTGGTGCTTGTAGTCTTGTGCTATGAACATAGTGTTACCCTCTTAGCAGTTTTTCAGTTTGGTGGAGTCTCTGTTAAAACTGTGAGTTAGGGAGGGTCTGTGTGTTGTTTGCTTGAAACAGAGAATATTCAGGTGTTGGGTGAAGTCTGACAGTGATGCTAATGGGAAACAAGCTTATCATTGTTAAAAAGCAGGTGTACGGCTCTGTGGTTAAAAGTTTGGATATTTTCTATTATATGTGTAACTCATTTAGACACGAAACCAAAACACCACAGCAAGACTTGCAACATCTTAGACATGCTCAAAATAATGTGTGTGCTGCAAACACTTGAAATACAGACTGTCCAGAATCTCCTCTGTATGATAAAATGATTGTGGTCTGTGGCTCTGCACACGTTTTCTTTAATGAGTTCTTATTACACTCAAAGTTCTGTCAGCTCATCATTTCAGTGCTTGCAAGACTATTTCGATATTTCTCAAGGATTAAACTTGGCCCAAATTGATAAACATACAGAACATACTCCTTCATGTTATTTTTCTGTTGTTTCAGTCTGGCAGATGTCGACCTGCAGATTACTTATGTGTGCTTGTGAAGCCGAGGGAAAGAGAAAGTGTTTTAACGGTGAGAAAGTTGCACGTGACAGTTTCTCAGGGACTGTTGCTTCTTGTGCAGTTGACGTGACGTCACGCGCTGACTGTCCAGCTCTAATGCATCTATTTTGAATACACGAGCAGCCTGTTGCCTAAACTGTACTAAAACCTGCTCTAGTTTTTTTCAGTGGTGTTTTTATGCTTTAACATGACATAAACAAAAGTGTTATATGTTACACCCCTGTCCTCACTGTGTGTTACTTCTGTAGATTTGCACAATGATTTCTCATGTTATCAGCTCACTTCTATTCTCGGATGGACCCTGAATAAGGCTGTATATCGCATGCGAACACTGAAATACTGTACTGAGTCAAATCGCCTGGTGATATACAGTAGTTTGCACAAGCGTAAGTCACGCTGTTTTGTAATTGTGTCTACACCACACTTAAAAATGTCATTGCATTGGATTGTAAAATATCATGACAAGAAGCGTTGCTTTGAAAAAAGTATACAACTGGAGTACAGCCATAACCCATAAATGTATGAAATAACTAGAATAAAAAGAAAATAAACATTAAAAAGATTTTAACACTTTCTGGTTGTCAGATATTAGTGTCCATATATGATGTGATGGACTGTATCTGTGGTAACTTAAAAATAATGAAAGGTACTTATGCTAAGTTAAAGCATCATTTTATCCAATGCGAAGACATTCGTATATTTTAAATAGATCCTTTTGTGACCACTCTACTACAAAGACCCACGACAGCATATGTACACCAAAATGTGCTGCTGTTTATTAAGTCCCAAATATATTTCACATGACCGAATCAACCTACTACATTAGCGGTCATTATATTTGTAGTCAGAAGTCCTGAACTGTTGAATTCCAGCCGGTCATAACGGTCCATTACTCACTGGAACATGTGAGCTATAGAGATGTTAGATGCATTATTATAACATGCTCAAAAAAATCAAACAGAAACCATTTTATGAGCATTTCCACTGAGCTTTCCAACGCTGCGGATATTCTGGAAGCGCACGTCCCATCTGCTCCAAGTCATCTCCTAAAATCTGTTCCACTGTAGTGAGGGTCTCTCGAAAATAGCCCGTCTAGACGTTATGAATGACATCGACATCCATCTACCACCTCATATTATGGCAGGTCGTTTTGTAAGGACCACCGTACATACACCTCTTGTTTCTTAATCTGTCTGTGTTGTGGTAATGCGTTTAGCACACGCTCCAGAGTCCGCTGTCACATACAATCATACACTCGAGTACTGAAAACACAGACTAACTCTGCACTTCGGCAGAACAGACACGCACACACGGATCGTGTGCATGCATTGACTATTTTGTGATTCGCGATTGTGATGTAGACAAAAGCAGTTGGACACTTAAAAAAGACGAGGCATTAGATATGCCCCATCTTCCTGTTCCAACAGGAAGTACATCAGCACAAGACAGAACACTGCGCTCATGAAGAGAGCACCTATTAAGCTTTTCAACTTTTTAGTGTATAATCTTGGTGTTTGAGCACAACGAAGGTCAGCAAAATGACAAAACATTATTTATGTTATCTTATTTTTTGAGCTTGTATTCATAAGAGAAACTGGTCGGCATTTTTAGTGTTTAAACCTGAGAAGCTAAAGCTCGCACAACATACGTTTTGTGAGTGTTTTGGTAGTGACGGGAACTACAACGAGTGTTTCATGCAAAGGGTAAGAAGAGGCGTCACGTTTATTTACAGTTTGAGAAAAATACAAAACAATCTCATGGGAATTCGTTTACATTTATGATGTGGCTATTTTGGATAAATTTGTACAATTGAATTTGAAGAGTTTATTTCCAAAATGAGATTTTCATGTTTTTTCATTGTTCATTCCAATTAATATTAATCAAACTGCAGTTGGTTTGTTTTGATTTAAGCCATAATAACTCAAAAAACACAGCTAACTAACACAATAAAACACAACAAAAACAAATGTGTTATTATTTCATTTTGGAAACAGACTCTTCATTTGTACAGTTTCACGCTAGCGATGGTTAGATTTAGATGGATGATTTGGGGTTGTTCTTCATTATTGCTTTTTTCGAGAAATCGTATGTTTTTGTATTTTTGTTTAAATTTGTATGAATTCACAGGAAATAACCACCTCGTGAAATAGTTACGAATTCCCGTGAGATCCGGCTTGGAATGCTTTAAGAATGCATAGAAAACACATGATAAGATCTATACATTAGAAATGTTAGATACTAGAGATATTAGAAATCTTTCCACAAATAAGCCCTTTAAAGTTCCCTTCAAACAACAGCGTGCTTTCAAAACTTCCTACGCACGCCGAATAATGATCCGTCAGAGAAGATGTGCGATTACAGGAGAAAATTTCTCTCACTCATCACAGTGATTAGATTCCCTCTCGCTGCTTCAGATCAGCGGCCGCCGGAGCAGCGACGAGAAATCCCTGTTCCACACTCCTCGTATTCCCAACATTTGCCTAATCAACTCCAGAGCCTGCGCTTTATAAATAGGAATTGTTCCGAGCTAAATTAGACACAGGAGCCGGACCCTCCGCTGAGACCCTCATGCAGTTTTCATTACACTCTTCCCTGTCCAATATCCAGGCCCTCCATATCTAGTTACACATTTCAGTTCTCGCTGTGGATGCTGATATTTCGGGGGCCGAGGGTAATGGGCGGCAGCCGAAAGCCTTTGAATGTCGTCCAGCGCGGTGAAGTATCAATTTATAGGAGCACGAACCATGTGTTTATGAAATTAATAAACTCGACTCGAGTTTTGCAGGCCTTTCATGGCGCACGGGCAGATCTGCAGGCTGAACGCTCGGGGTAGTTCTGACGCTCTGCCATGAACGTTTTCAGAACTCTGTATGAAAGATGTTTTCTTTAGCACGAGCTGATGGAACTCCGAGAGGTTTCGCTTTGCTTTGGATGTCTGCTCGTAGAGTTATGTAAGGTCACATCGGTAGTAAGAATCAGTTGGAAGATTTGGGCAGCTTTGATTGGTTGATTCGCTTTATGTGTGTGCATGGATGTTGTGGAGGTATCTCTGCATATTTAAGATGAGTTCACGTGCTGTCGTCCATTCGATATCATTTCCTAATCGATTTTACACACTTAAATTCATTAGGAAGTACTAAGTACTATTCTTTTCAGTAGACACATTTATGTTTTGAAAGCATTGAGCAACATTATCGCCATCATCATCTCATTTAAGACCCACCTGTATCTCTCTTCCCCCCTGTGTTCTCATGCTCCTCTCACATCATCTTTTCTCACACCATTTCAACTTTCAAAGTTAAAGAAATCATTGCCTATCTTCTTTTATTCTTTCCTCCGCTTCCCACTTCACTTCTCCTTACTACACACTTCTTCTGTGTCAACATTGCTGCACTGATGCTGTGTCTCTTTTGAAAACACCACATTTCAACATAGACAGCACTAAGATTAAATGGAGAACAAATGGAGAGGTTTGTTAAGTCTTCTGCTTCTCAGATGTTCCTGCTGGAAAAAAAGGGCCTGTGCTTACGCGACTTCATTGGTATCACCAGAGTTGGTCTCAAACTGTTTTCAGATTTGCAAAACGTATTTTTTTTTTTTTTTTATCATATCGTGGTAGATATTTTGAGAAATGTGTCCATACGGGGGAATGTGGGCCAATGTTGTTTGGACATTCTTCGAAATATATTTTTTGTGTTCTGTAGAAAAAAGAAAGTCATACAGGTCTGAAAAGGTGAGCAAAATATTTTTTGGGTCATTGTTTATTCAACATTGATATATGTTTGGAGGTGTATTAACATGCACGAGGACATGTACTTCTACTGTATTTGTGTGTGAATGTGTTAATGTTTGTGTGTCCATTTATGTAAGTATACAGGCTTGTATAGTTATATTTATACCCGGTGTGTGTGCGTATGTGTGTTTTAGACTGCTGCTTTAGTGCAGCAGGTGTGACCTCATTGTGGTTGCTGCAGAAGCAAACAGAGTCTGCATCAGATACAAACACGCACACACACATGCGCCTTTGTCTTTCTTTATCTTTCTCACACTTTCTCTCTTGTCTGTGCACCGTTATGCAAGCATGTTCTGTATTGCACCTTCACTGTACATTTAATATGTGTGACATCTTCCCCTAATAAAGATTGTGTTTAAGGTCGAGTAAAAATAAAACCTGCTTTGAGATGCTTGTTGTGTAAACTTGCACGTTGTACCTGAAGTAGTAAATAACTGAAATGTTAATCATTTTAAGGTGATGTCTTTTTTTTTTTAAAGTAAAAATTCTTCGTCATATTTCAGATTATTGCACAATTGGGGCGTTTTCTCCGGAGACGGTGAACGCTGTGGATCTGTTGCATTTTCCAAAAATTGTTCTGTCCAACCCAGCAATATCAGCTCAACCAATGGTGTGACTTTGGGGCGGGACTATGAGTTAATCTGGCCATTGGTAGACGGGGACCGATCATGAAACCAGTTTGAATACTGTATTTTACTTTGCAACACACCTGACCTTCAATTTTCAAAGATGAGTTTTGAAAAAGTGTTGCATTTGATTATCACTTCCGAATGTTTCACTTCTGGATTATAGAGCTGCTTTACTTGTAATACTTTAGAGTTAATAATAAGTTTAATGTAACATGACCATTTTTTGTCAACTTTTGTATTATGTGCAATGAGTCATTTTTTACTTGCATCATACCATTTTAGTTTATTTAGATCATATCCTTTATTAGATAAACCATTCAAAATGTATTTAGTGTACGCATCATCTTAAAAGCAAGTCTGATTTCATAGACAAAAGTGTGTTTCGCATGTAAAGCTTGTGCTATGTCTGCATAGCTGAAAGATTCAGACTTGAGAACTTAATAGCTTCTGGCTTTTACACCGATTCCCTTTTGTCGTATTTTCACAACTGAAGAAGAATATTGTATATTCTCTGATGATGTGCAGTGCTGATGGGAGCTGTGTTTTCTTTTTGATATCTGCTCTGGGTTAAACAGCTTTGACGGTGAAAACAGAATTCAGAGCTCATTTACCGTACTCCTCAATCAGATCAAATTGGTGCAGGTGCAAGAAAGAGAAATAACTAGAACTATCAAATTTAACAAAGTTTATTTTTACATATCGCTGCTGTCCTTCTGAAACCTTGTGTTTCCATATTTTATGATTTTAGTTTTTTTCCCCATAAATCATTATTATTAGTCACCCTTTATAGTTGTCATTGGGCTTTGCAAAAACTAACCAATAAACAGTGCTCATCAACATGGACAAAGTATGTAATACTTTAAAAAGTATTTCCTAAAAAAGAGCAAATTTGGACATCCAAAGTCTCAGAAGGACAGCGACTATATGTTTATCGTCTTATTTTGCATGATTGACTAGTGGGCATCATCCCAAATTCATTTTCTAAATGTAATAATTTTCTTTCTTGGCATGCTATCATAATTTTCATCACCTCGTCTTAAACCTTGTGACACTACTAGGGTATGTACAGTTTGACAATCACTTCATGAATAATATAATGAAGTTCTACCCGGCAATATGATGATTTTCTAGTTGTTGAATTTAAACAAAAATCAGTTCAAACCTTTGTAACCCCTTTCTGTTTTTCCATCTGTTTTACTTGTTAACAAAGTCATTTTAAAACTAAATCAGGAATTCTGTCCAAGACAACAGATCAGTTCAACAGCGACTGAAAAAACAGACACTTCTTGAAATAATTGCGATCCGCTAAGAAGAAAATGAACCGGGTGAGTAGTCTATTTCTGTTCCTCTTCATTATGACCTTTAAATGAGTTAACTAGCTTTTTAAAATGAGTCATTCTGAATTCTGATTGGATGAGGCACATTTAAAGCTGTTTTAATGCACCAGTTTAAAGTTAATGAACCATATTTCTTGTGGGAATTACTATTTATTTGAAATATTAATGCTGTATTTCATTATTTTATCAGATTAATCACATTACAATGATTTTGATCGCATCTGAATACAGTTGTCTGGAGTAGCATCATTGCGTTGTTTAACAGATGGGAAATAATACAATGATCAAGGGTGAAAAAGGTTCGGACAACCATAAGTTGTAAACCACAAAAGATGAAACACAATATTATTACGAGTAGGGGTGAACTTGAGTTTATGTATTTGTTATTGATCGGATTGTGAAAACTGGATGTTTCGTACTGTACCAGAATGGAGGCAGGTGTTATTTTCGTTTTGTTTGGGACTATTGCGTTCACCAAAGAGCCATTCAAAACAAGCCCCAAAAATATATATTGCCAGTTTTCATGTACACACACATTAATATGAACTTTCTCACTCTTACTGAGCATTACACACAGATGATACTTTGCCTCTGGGTTTGTTTTTCAACACGTCCCAGACAAAACCGTCCCAGCCTAAGAAGCACCTCATCACGCGTGTTGACGTTGCCATGGTGACAAATGGAGGACAAGGAGCTCAGGAGATGCAAATGCCGGTAAATGGCTAATGTTGACTTGGGCCCGTACCCACACATATACACAGCGACCACAGAGATGCTGAGAGTGCCCTGGCTCCACAAGTTGACTGGTTTGTGAGTTCCAGTAAAGGTTGGTCTAGCTGGTTCCTCCCTAAGAGTGCGTTTATGGTGCTAATGCTTGCGGTGAGCAGCCCATTATGATCCAAACCCATCAGAACTGCTTCAAACAGACTGTCTGCACTGCAGCGTTATAAAACAAACATCTCGCGGCTCACGAATCTGCAGGTATATGGATGCAAGTAATTGCGTGTTTGGCTAAAATGGCGGATTTCTACATTTTTGAAATAATAAACACGCATGGTATATATTTCAGAAGACCTTGTGATCCGTTCATGAACGTTCCTGATGTTTCTATCATGGATATTAAAAGCAGGCTACACAAAAGTAGAGAAATGATGTCAACAATTGATGTCAATACATTGTCAATATACACAACCAGAGGTCTTAACCGTCAACTGTCAAGCTATAAACTGCATAAGCAACACGTGAAAATGTGTTGTGATGATAGTTCTCAGAGGAGTTTGTATTTCAGGTAGCCTGCAACCCACACACACGCATACAATCACACGTTCGTGACTGCTAAACTGCCACGGTCACACCACGCACCATGAGTACACAAGAACGTTACGACTGTCACATGTTTTCTCCACAGCAGCAGAGGAGGAAGAGAATGATCGGATGGGCGACTTACCTCGCAGCAAACTGGATGAGTAATTGGAGAAAGTGTCGAAGATGCTGTTCGAAGCCATGTGTCCCGTTCAGGAGGGAAAAGAACTGGCCTCTCCGCTGCCTCGACGACTCGCGCCTGAGAGGACGACAGTTCGAGAGAGAGAAATAAGGAACTACATAGACTGCCTACAACCAAGAATTTGGGGTTTGAGAATGCCACAGGAATCTTTTGCCACAAGCCGACTAACAGAACTGCATATGTGCTGTGTGGCGAAAGCGAGCGAGAGCGAGAGAGCAAGACCTAGTGAGAGATACCGACCCCTGAGATGGACTCACCTGATGATGAAGACTATCTCTCTCTCTCTCTCTCTCTCTCTCTCTCTGCTCGCTCTCTCTCACTGGTGGTGGTTGTTGAAGTCGTATAAACGTGGTTTAGTCTGAAAGTTGAAACTTCAGGTGTCTGACGTTCTGGCAGCGGTGATCTCCGTGGTAACGGCCTGTCAGTCGCATGTCTGAGGTATCCGAGGTCACAGCTCCCGCGGCAACGCTGTTGCATGGCAATCCCGCCTTCTGATTGGGGAAGCTCTGGTCGCGTGACTATCTCTCGCTCTCTCACTCACATGCAAAGAAATACTCTTTCCCTTCACATAGTTTTTCACACCTCTCTGATTGGCTGACGGTGGTTTCTCAAAGGCCGATGGGTCTTTGGCCTTTCAGAACAGAGGCCAAAAAAATGCACGAGACCTAAACTAAGGAAAGTGGAATATAAATGGGATTATGGAGGAGAAAGCGAGTGTAGAGTTGTTAGCGAGTGTAGAGTTGTTTTAAAGAGTATGAGTGTGTTTCGGTGGTTTTAGGCCTGTTAAACCACCCCTCCACCCTCACTCACCACTTGATAGTATCTCGTTGTTAGCTTCATTAGAAACAGCCGTGGCAGTCATTTCAATCCTTCCTCTAACTTGGTTTTAGCCTAGTTTTTAGCCAGTACTCTCTGCTCGCTTAACTTTACATGTTTGTGGTGGCCTAGTTTTTTATTTCCAAAATATCTGTGCTATTTGCACACACGACCTGATTTTAGTGACCTTTTTAAAGGTAATGGGTTTATCAACCCCATCTACCAGCATTAAGGCAATCGTAAAGGTGTTAATGTCCGTGTTTGAGGGTGGCTTAACATTTTTCTACCAAAATCTCCTTCGACTTGCATAGATGTCCATAGTTTTTAAATGAGAGAGTTGCTGTGATAAACTCATACGGGGTTATTGACGTGAATATCACATTTACTTTCATCCTAAAGGATCTAGTTGGCTGTGAATCTTTCCAGACAGGCCTGAAGTTATGGTGACGGATGTTGTGGTGACGTCATAGTGAGGTTATATGGAAGTTATGTTGACGGTATACTGTGGTAGGCTATATTTGACCAGTCTTTTTGATTGCACTTATGCTTTTTGTTTACCCCATCGGTAAGTCGCTTTGGATAAAAGTGTCTGCTAAATGTGAATGTTACATTGACGTTACGTTGTTGAAGTTACGGCGAAGTTACGGTGAAGTAATGGTGAAGTTACAGTGACATTACGTTGAAGTTACATTGAAGTTACAGTGAAGTTATGTTGAAGTTACATTGAAGTTACGTTGAAGTTTAATTTAAGTTACAGTGATGTTACGTTGAAATAATGGTGACGTAATGTTGAAGTTACGGTGAAGTTACGGTGAAGTTATGTTGAAGTTGTGTTGAAGTTACGTTGAAGTTTAATTTAAGTTACGTTAAAGTTACGTTGAAGAAATGTTGACGTTATGGTGACGTTATGGTGAGCCTACTTGAAAGCACATTGACATATCCCAATTTTTGGACACCCCCAAATGTACTGTTGTCTTCTAACGTTGTGAGCAGTACATACTGCATAATGGGAATAGTTCACCCCCTAAAATAATAATTCTGTAATGATTTATTCACCCTCGTTCAAACCTATTTATGACTCTCTTCTGTGGAACACACAACAAATGTCTCTGTGGTCCAAGTCAATGTAGTTCAAAGTTGTTTGGTTGCCAACATTTTTCAAAATATCTTCTTGTGTGTTCTGCAGAAGAAAGAAAGACATACAGATTTGAAATGACGTGATAGTGAAGAAGCAATGAAGAAAATTGCAATTGTAATGAATGTCATCAGGTGAAAAGCTTTGTTTTATTTGATAAATGATTATTTGTTTTGGTCTTCGGAGTATCATGCACACAAGACCTGTAACGTATAAACTTAATTTCATTTAAACTCAGAGGAGTTCGACCATGAAGACGTTCCCGAGCTGTGCTTGTGTAACCACGTGTAAATTTAGCAAGTAGACCACTAGTGCGTGTAGTCCCGAAGAGCATGTGTACCGTTCGGATGTGTGTATGTCGGATGTAGAGGACGGGGCCGTCCAGTCTTTTTCCACAGACACAAACACCATCTGCTCTGTGTTTTGGGAAACGGGTTTCTTAGCAGCGTTCTTCACTAGCCGCAAGCAAAAATGGTCAGAGGAGCGCCGCAGTGATCGGACAGGGAGCTGTTTTTTTTCTGCACTCTCTCTTGTTTATCAAGCCCCTGTATTTAAGTTTAATATAACTGCAGTATTTTGCTGAGAGACCTGCGGTGGGCCGAAGGCTGCCAATGTCCCTCCACCCCACGGGTGGGGCAGAGCGGGGTGGTGGCTAGAGCGTGCGGTCGCGAGCGCAGATGTGCAGGGGCTTATTTTGTGGTGTATAAATTGCAGGCTGCCCCATGTGCAACTCATAAAGGGGAAACACAGCAAAGGACAGAAAGAAAAGTGCAGTGATGAGGCCACATTCACTTCAAACGCTCTTGTGGAGCAAAAACGCCCAGAGAGTCTAAATCGGGCCGTCTCGCTGAAGGGGGATCTTGAACAGAAGGATGAGAAACGTATTCATAGGAATCAGTCATCTTTGGTTTGATGATCCCCAGAGTGATGTTTCATCGGCTTAAATTAAACCGTATAAAATCAAAGTTGACCTCGAACAGTATGGTAGCTCGGTGGCAAACATATTTTGAGAAACCAGATGATTCCAATGTAAATAGAAAATTATAGCTGCAGTCTACATGGTATTAAGGAGCTTAACAATGCAAGAGAACCATATAGTTTGCTGACACGATGACTTGGGAAGGAAACAAAAAAACGTGAATGTGAAGTTATTCAACAGCAGGAAAGATGTCCGTTTGGCTGTTTCTGCAGAAAATACATCGCAAACCAGGAACCAGAAATAATGATGTTCTGTTTTCTGGAACTCGATCACCATTTCTTTTTTTTCTTTTTTTTTTATTGAAATCCTTTAGATTTTTTACCCTCAAAACCTTTATTTAACTTCTGTTTATTCTGTGGAACACAAAAGAAGATATTTTGAGAAATGTCTCAGTGGTTTTATGTCCATACAATGGAAGTCAACGGGATTCAGTGTTGTTTGGTTATTAACATTCTCTAAAATATCTTCTTTTGTGTTTTGTAGAAGAAACAAAGTCATACAGGTTTGGAATAACACGAGGGTGAATAAATGAAGAATACAATTTTTTGGGTGAACCATCCGTTAAACTCATTCCCATTCTTTATATATTGTCAGGTCCTGTTTGAGACTTCACATGGGGAAGTGAATGCGCACGTGTTAACAAAAGATAATGTGACCTTTGATTTTCTCGTATCATAAATAACGTAAGTAAAAAAATGGCTGGCTCCTTTTTTATATCGGGCATCATAAAGTTTCCATTCGTATCATACTTCTTGGCTGGACTGTTCGTCTTATTTCTAATCGTAATGTTATTGATTCAATCGGCCATATTTTTACTAAAGAAAATACTTTGTATTGTTTTGGCAAGATAAATGTTCAGTGTTGATAAAGCCATGCTTATAAACCTATGCTGGTTTGTTGGTCTGAGCTGGTCTCCCAGCCTGGTCAGACTGGGCTTTTAGCTGGTTTGGAGTTTGTTTCAGGCACTTTTCAGCTGGTCAGACTGGAAGACCAGAAAACCAGCTTAGGCTACTTTTAGCTATTTGTTTATTTTGTATAGCCCTAGAAGTCTGACACGTTTTTAACGCATGTTGAGAACCCACTGAAACAGAATTTCCCCAAGGGGACAATAAAACGTACTACTATTACTACAACTGTTTTGTTATGTACTTTGAACATTTTTTTGCTGTTTGGATAGAGATTTGCAGTTTGGGTGATTATACATTTCAGAATTGATTGACAACGGTTTGGATAGACGGGAGTTAAGCAAAAAAATTGGCATTGGATTAAAGATTTTGTAAAAAGTTGTTTTGTAAAGCCAACATAATTATTATCCATCTGAAGTCCTAAAAGGTTTTTAAAAGTATTAAGGTTAGTTTGAAGTAGCAATGTGAATAAAAAAGATAGCTTTAGCATGTTTATCAGTTTGGCAGCTTGATAAGCCCCTCCCCTTTCCACAGAGCTGTGCCCACACCCCCCCCTCCTTTCCGTTTTCTCACACTCACTCTCAACCACAAGGACTTTACTGGCACGACAACACACCACTCCAGCAGTTCTCCTCAAATTTCTCATTTTCTCATAAATTATTTATCAAAGACAAATATGCTTGAGCGAAGTATTATTTCACTGGTGCTAATTGCGTGTGTAAATGAGAATAAAACTCAATGTATTTATTATCTATATTTATATTATATATTATATATATTATATTATATTATATTATATTATATTATATTATATATATTATATTATATATATTATATTATATTATATTATTTATATAATTTTATTAAAATAATTCTATTATTTGTTATATTTTGTTAAATATCTAATATTTTATTTAACCTTTTGTTATTTATAATTACGCGCTATTTTTTTATAGTTATTCACTTATTCCTAAACCCTAGGCCTAGAGTGTGACATCCTGTTGCTCCAAAAAAAAAATTCACCATAACTATAACGTAACTTTAATCGTTTTTTTTTTCGTTTCACGTTCAACGTGCAATTTACAGGCATAAAGTTATGAAATGTTACTTGCAATGCAAGTAAACGCAAAATTCTCTGTCAGACTGCGTTTTGACTCTGGTGTATCACATGGTCTCTCGACACCCGCTGCCCCTTTAAGTTCCTGAAAGATCTTGTCTGTCGGGTTGAGTGGGTTTCATAAAAGAGGCTCGCTGACTCGTTCTCGTGAGAAAGATTTGAGTGTCACTATCGTTCGTCCACTGAACATGCAACACATAACACAAGTGGGACAGTCCCATTTTTAATCACTGTAGAATTTCTTCGGTAAATAATAGCATACATGAAAGTCTAGCGCAGTTATTCATGACATCTTACAACAGCAGTTGGATGTCTCCAGAAGAATTGAAATATAGTTTGTAAGTTGTTCGTCTCCTTCCGGTTCTACAACCTAATGGCATTCGTAATGCAAGAACTGAGTGATGATTTTTCATAATATTACTTTTGTTGACCACCCAAAAATAAAGATTCCCTCATCATTTACTCGTCCTCGTGTCAATCCAAACCTAGTTGACTTTCTTTCTTCTGTAGCACACAAAAGAAGATATTTTTAAAAACGTTGGTAACCGAACAACGTTGGACTCCATTTACTTCCGTGGCATGGACACAAAACCAGAGGGTGAGACATTTCTCAAAATATCTTCTTTTGTGTTGCACTCATATACAAGTTTTGAATGACATGAGTGTGAATAAATGATGACATCATTTTTATTTTTGGATAACCAACTCGAATCAGCATACTCGTTCAGAATGGCCAAGGATAGAAGCTTTTAAATGATCAGTGCGCCGTTTCTCTTTAAAAGTGATCTTTGTCAACTTTGTCTTTGTTGTGGATGACACAGGAATCACAGATCTCGGGTTTGCCCTGCGCCCCGTCACAGCCGCTGATGGGGCAAACCTGCGCTAATGTGGGGTTACACTGGCAGACTCGGCGTGGGAGCCTTGTAAGCCACTCTCTCCACCTCAAGATTCACCATTTCACATTCCTCAAACCAGACCAGGCCAGATCACAGCAGATTTGGGCCAGAGCATGGTCGACCAAAACCCAACCACCAACCTCTGCTCCCTGAAGTTCAGAGTGCTTTAAACATGCAGATCTGTGTCACATGCCGGCGTGCCAGTTTTCCCTCGCTCACATTTCTCGTTTTTGCTCTCCCATGGCTCGAGCCGAGCGTGACATTTTCTCAGTTTCGATCGTGTTTGCTGTTGGCCAAACAAACAAGACACTTTTCATGCCAGGCTCGTCTGGGGTTTATGCAGCGGGTTTGCAGATATATGACTTACTTTTCGACTTGCACTAGTGCGTTCACTTTATGAAAAAATTTGCGTGTACGATGCATGTGTGCACGCGTTGCGTGCTAGAGCTCTGAGTCTCGCTGCTATATATGTGTTTCGTGTGTGTGCATGGTCTATCTATGGGTTAGTGTTTGTGTGCGTGTATATTAGACTTGTTGATTTCCTGTGGTGCAGACAGAGGTTTCAATGTGCCAGACTAAAAGAAGAGCTTCGCTACAGGATGTAGAGATGTTGTTCTCACTAAGTATACACAGACGTGAGACACGCATTTGGATGCGTGCGTGCGTTTGAATGTTATGCCTCCACTGGCATGTAGGACACCTTGTATATTCATCTTTTAATACACGTTTTAGAGTCAGTGTTGCATGCGGTCTTTAGATAAATGCGATCTCAGAGCTGTAAGTAGTTCAGATAAAATCAGGTCTGCATAGAGAGAAATGAGATAAGAAATGGTAAGCAAGAGATATCAGTTGAGCAGCGCAGCAGTACTTTAGATAGAGATGCACGATATAACCTGGCATGACTTTTAAGATGCTAAATGTAAGCACCTAGATTTGCGTGAACAAAAATAGTGTGGATATATTATCCCTGCTGAAAAAATAACCATAGAAACCCAATAGAAATCTCATAAATTCTACTGGTTTCCAATTAAAAGAACCATTAGGTTTTTTAACACCAAGATACTTTTTTGTGTGTTTTGGACATTATTCCAATATGATTTAATGGTGTTCCCATCTGCCAGATCCCTGCTGAAAAAACAATAGAAAGCATGAAGATTGGTTTCAATGGTTTTAAAGGGATTTGTACTGGAAATGGAAATGGTAATGGTTCTGATATGTGATGGATTCTGTTGGTGGGATGTTACATCCCATTGGAGTAATGGCCAAAACACACTACAAAAAATAATTTTGTAATGGTTTTAAAAGAAAACCCAATGGTTCATATTGGTATTTAATGGAAACCATTAGATTTTCTGATATGGTTTCTGTCGGGTTTCTATTGTTTTTTTCAGCAGGGATAACATCCCACCTATAGAATCCATCACATACCAGTAGACACCATTATAGTTTCCATTAAATCCCATTCCCGTTTTTATTTGGGCAGTGTTCTAGACAGAAAGACAAAAATATAAACCTGCCCAAAAAACGATAGAAATTTTAATTTATTTAGTGGTTATAGTGGGAATTGCATTTATTTAAATGAAAATATTGATGTCTATTGGTATGTGAGGGATTATATTAGTGGGAAATTAAATCCTACTGGAGTAATGCCCAAAACACATCACAAAACAGAATTTCGTAGTGGTTTTAATGGGAAAAGATTTTGGTTCAAAATGGTTTTTAGTGGGAAACTATTTCTTTGATGGCTTTCTACAGGGATATTAAAAAGGTCCCATAACTCTGGGTTTGTTTTAACCTATATTTGGACCAAATATGGACACCAAGAGTTGGGTTTATCCATATTTTTCCCATCCATTTTCGAGTGCATTGAAACTTTGCAATAAAAGAACCACCTTCTTATCAAAACCTTTTTTCTTTGTAGAGTAACTAAGGGCTTCATGACCTTATCCATCCATCCATTTACATTACACTTATGCATTTGCCCAACAATTTTATCAAAGGCGACCCTCGCCGTGTGTGAATTTGTTCATTCATTCTTTCCTCTCTGTAGTGGGAGACACCGATACTCACATGTCTGTTGAAGTTCTGTGGAACTTCAGTTTTCGTGTGATTATCAGAATGCCATGAGTCACTGCAGTCAAAGTGCATTCTGGGTAGGGATGTGACCACAGGTTGAGAAATTAGTGTGTTCACCGTAAAGTGGCTATGTGTGTGAGAGAGTGTTTGTATATGTTCCATGGTAGAACGGTTGTGTGTGTGTGTTCCATGGTTAGGCGTGCGGTTGGTATGACCTGCTTTCGTTTGGACCCGTCACTCATTTGGTTCAGAGAGACGTTGTGAATCAGAGAGCAGGTTTGCATGTGAGAGAAAAAGAGATTTCTTTCAGTATCTTGCCTCCTGTTGACTTGTCCTTATCTGACACATCTCATTGAAGCATTCATTAATGCATTTAATCTGACATTTTTTAATCCGCATTTATATTCCCTGGCATCCAATCCAATCCATTGCAATGCTATACCAGTTGAATAATGTTCCCAGCATCTAATCTTGCACCTAACCAAGACTCTTTTGTCTTGTGTACCTGCACATGGCACTTTTTTTCCCGTGTGTTTGTCTCTGCATCTGGTTGCATGGGGTTTGCGGCAGACTTTTTATTTCGTGCTGCGAGGAGATATTATTGTTTTGATTAACACTCTCTGTTTTTTCTATACTCTTCTAGACACTGTCTGAAGAGGTTTCCCACGCTTTCATTTGTTACTCTTCAATCAGACGTGAACATGCGGAGAGCAAATACACACACATGCAGTATATCACATCTCACAAACACATTGTTCTTAAGCTGAAAATGAGTGTATTTGGGTTTAGCCTGTGTAACTAAGATGATAACAATCACTTATTGGTGTTATAAATTATTTTGATCATTGCGAACTATGATTATTACACACTAAGTTGTAATTGCAAACAAAAAAGTAAAATCCATATAAAAGAAGAAATTAAATGTGCATATCCATCTTTCGAGCACTGCTGAGCTTTATGTGAGCGCTACAGGTGACCTTTGACATCTAGATGTGCCCTATATAAAACACAGCATTCGAGCAAACACGAACAAAGTTGAATCTTGACCTACCTTAAAGGGATAGTTCACCCAAAAATGATCATTCTGGTATCATTTACAACAAAATATCAGTTTTTTGTGTTCTGTGCAAAAAAGAAAGTCAGGTTTGAAATGACAAAAGAGTGAGTACATTTTTCATCGCTTTGCCGTGTTTTATTGTAATGTTTATGTAGGAATGTTAATTTAGTGATACATTGTATCTGCTTAAAGGTAAAAATGTATCATTGTGATATTATTTTGTATCATTTTTTCATCTCTTGAGTGGCACCACGACTGTGTGATGTTACACACTTTACAGTTAAATGTAGGTGGTGTATAACGCGTTACATCACATTGCAATATTTTACTTTTTTAATCACTTTTTTTAAGTTTTCTTAACTAAGCAATTTCAATAATCTTACATTGTAACTGGAATGAACACAATAGACAATGAAATGAATTTTTAGTTGAAATTGCATGCATGCGTCAGACAGAATGTCATCATCGTGACAGCTCTAGTCGTAATGTTTAGCTTGCAGTGAGCGAGATATTCAATAAGGTAGATCTCAAACAAATGCTTTATCCAAAGTGTAGATTGCGGATGCGCTTTCTCAGGGTGGCAGATGTTTTCACAGCGTTGTGGTAAGTCAAAGAAAGCTAACACAAATGAAGGGAATCGTCTCTGTGCGGGTTCAAGTGTGCTTTGCAGAGAACGCTATGCTGAATTCTGCATCATTTGTGTCACACAAAGCTTTCGTGACAATAGTCTCAGGTCTGGTTTCCGCCACTGTGAAATGTGATGTTGTGTAGGTGTGGAAACATCTCTCTCTCTCTCTCTCTTTTTCTCGTTCTCTCTCCTCAAAATGCAACTTTTCACAATTGATTTTACAAATAAGATTTGTTAGTTTCCCATGCAATGCACAAAACACCGTGTGGTTTACTGTATATTAAGGTAGATAATTTAGTTACCCGTAACCGGCATTCACAATATTTCTTTATTCTTGTTTTGGTCGCTAAAAGAAGGTCGTTCCACGTTCGTAAACGCGCAATAAAATAGTTTACACATGTTAATGGATCTGCATCTTGGGCCAGGTGTCTATGGTATTTTTTATTTTATTTTATTTTTTTGGTAAAGAAACATGTATTATGCTTATAACGTTACTTCCAATTTACTTTACTCACTTTTGGTGCTCTGTAAGTTCCTTTAAGTGTAACTCATGGAGACTGTGTGTGTTTATGTAAATCAAGAGCGTGTGTTAGTGCAGGAGGTGTGTGTGTTGGTGTGTTTGTTTAGGTGTTCGTCAGTTTCATATGGGGTGTGTCTTGTCAGTAAACGCGATTGTGTGTCTTACTTTTTACAGGAGCTGGGTGTTTGATGTGTGTGAGGTGTTTGGTGTGAGATTTGACATTTTTGACGTTTGTCCATACTGTAAGTGTCAGTAGCTGGTCAATGTTATTTTAAGGGATAGTGCCCCTAAAAATAATAACTCTGTCAACAGTTATTCAGTTGTTCAAGACCTGTTTGACTTTCTTTCTTCGGCAAAACACAAAACAGAGATTTTGAGATATATGAGTCTCAGTGGTTTTCTGTTCATACAATGAAAGTCTATGGAGGCCAATGTTGTTATCAATGTGGTTATCAACGTGAAATATCTTGCTTTGTGTTCTGCAGAAGAATGAAACGTCAAACATGTTTGTAAAGACATGATGTTCAGTAAATGATGAAAAATGTATGTTGCAAGGGATTCAAATGGCCAAGTGATATTAAAAAAGAAATGTCTGCAGTTGCTGTCATTTGTTGGAGCAATAAACAAAACTTCTTGTTTTTCTAAGTGAAAAATACGTACTTGACCCAGTTTTCTCCTTGGTTTGTTCATATTGTATATAGTGCAGCATAGAGGAGAAGTGTGTGTGTCTGCAGGAGAGGTGACGACTAGAGAACTTTATCAGTTTGAGAGCTGTACCGTAGGAGGTTGAAAGGGCCCAAATGCTCCTGTGGGCTCTGTGATTGGGGCCACAGTAGAGGTTTGTGGGCAAAGGCTCTTCATTATAAAGCAAAGGAAATCAAACCATATCAAATACACACACACGCACCATACGAGCAACATTGACTGAACGTTCTGTTTCTGCAGGTTTAATACGGATTCACGGTTCATTGCTCAAGCGTGTCGCCGGAGATTTGATCTATGATGCATGACAAACGTCTCTGAAATAAATGTTCATGCTTAAATAAGAACTTTTATAGTTGTTAAGATGTAAATTGGTAAAAGTGAGCTGTCTTCTGAAGTAGAGTCTTTATGTAATGGACAAATTTCGATTGCACAACATAGGCAGCAGTTCGTCACTTTGGCATGGAGAGCCAACAAACCTTAACATTACATTTACATTTGGCAGACGCTTCTATCCAAAGGGGTCATATGGCGCGAATACGTGTTTTTCTGTGTCTTTGGTGTGTTCTAAGTTGCCCATGCATGTATCAGACACGTACAATTGCACAAATTAAAGTGTCAGAACAAAAGATGCATAAAAGCGAATGCTCACCCAGACCTGCCTGAAACGCCTCGTGTAATCACACCCCCACAAATCTACGTCAGTTGGTGGTCTGATTTGACTAAGACCGCCCAAATGTATACGCAAGTAAGGTGGTGTACCTGTCAGTACAATTGAAGAGGAACCTGACGTTCCAAATAGGTTAAGAGTCGTCACATTTCCTCCACCCGCTTGCAATATTTGACCAATCACTACGCACTGGTTAACTGGCCAATCATAGCACACCTCGCTTTCAGAGTGATGAGCTTTGTAAAAAATCTGCACGTTTCAGAGAGGCGGAGCAAAGAGGAGATACAAACATGCTCGGTGTGTGGAAAATACAGCGTTTTTGAACCTTAAATCGTGTGTTTACACATTGCATTTCTTCTAAAACAAACGATAATATTTGTTTCAGCCGTGTCATATGACCCCTTTAATTGGTCAACCAGCCTCACCAAACTGGTGCACCGTATATGTTTACTGGTCCACCAGTAGGACCAGCAGCAAACCAGCACGTACTGGCCTTCACCGGTATGGAAATCTGTGATCTTTTCAGCAAAGTGGGTGAATTTCATTCTCTATTCCTGTTTTGTTTTCCCATATGCAGTCAAAACCTCTCTGTTAAATAAGCCATGTCTACAAGTCACGGAAAATCATCGCTTCACTATTTAAAGTCAATGTGATACTTTTAAATGTAGGTTCAGTGGACAGACCTTATCACAGGACCTGTGACTCACAGAAACATCATTCTTCAGTAGCGTTCAGATGGATGCCAAATTTACTCACACTCATTTGCTGGAAACAGTCGAAAGAGTCTGTGAGTCATAACTGTAGTGAGTGAGGCTTTCCAAAATGCTAAGAAATTGTTATATTCTCAGACAACAAGAAAAACATGTGCACACGTCATGTTTTCAAACTAGACATCTCGAACACACTGATGCCGATACTGCATTAAAATAAACGTGGCGGTTTCTCTTACATGTGGCTGGTACAGAGCACAGAGTACAGATTCAGTTCTGTACCCGTGTACTCTCACCATATATTTCTACATTAAAGCCGGACACGATGACAATATTTCGGTTTGGTTGAGTAGGCCTTTTATCTGCATTTATCACATGCATCGTTTATTAGACTTTGATGATTGAAACAGCAGGAAGGGAAAAACATCGCATGCAAACGTTGCATAAGTTAGAAAAACTGAATAGCGAAACACAGACAGTAAACACCTGACGTCTGCCGCCTGTGTGATCGAGATGAAATCGAGAGGGTCCGTATCAGTCGCTTCCTGTTTTTTATGCAAAGTGCAGACATACATCACAGATGAGTTTGCGAAAATAAGTCGGCGAACAATACGTGGTTTTATAAGATCGTCAGACAGCGTGTGTGTGGCCTGTGATTGCCGCAGCAGAAGTGAGAAACAGTTTACCGTTGCAATAGTGCTGCTTCCGGTCTGAATGGGGGAAACTAACAGCGTCTGGCTGCTGGATTGTCACGCAAAGGCTCGGCTAATCATCGCAGTGCCATTGGGCCCTCAGACGCAGAAACAGGAAGTAAGCATGCGACAGAGGAAGTTGTTGGTTTTTTGATGGCCATTGCGGTGGTTTTGAGACTTCTCTCACAGAAGGAGGGGGGGGGTCAGTTGTTTGGCGTGGGAAAGGACAAGACGGTGCTGTTTATCCTTGGAGAAATATCATTTTTGACAGAGAGCGAATTGACATTATGCACTCACTTACTGCCCTCTCCAGCAAGATTCAATGAAAATAAAATGGGTGGTTGCAAAGAGATAAACATGACATACTGAAACATGTTCTCTTTGTTGTTTAACAACAAAATCAGATGTTGACAGTTAGAATATCATTTTATTATTCATTCACATTTGTATTGTTGCGTACGGTTCCATATGCTCTTGTCTTTTCTTTGCTCAAAGGAACATAGATGTTCATTTGGCTACAATACAGTTGTGTTAAGTCAAACAAACCATTAATAGTAAGAGAAAAGCTCATCATTGCAATGTTTACAGTTAATCAACAAAGTTGGAAAATGATACAAGCGGATACTATTCAAATGACACTAGCGGAAAAACAACATTATAACTCAGAACATTCACCCTGTGATATCACATCTCAGATTCCCGACAGAACAGACACAGTGTTCTTTAATTTCAGTCTTTTTTGTTTGTAAAAAATACTTATAAATGGCTTAAAAAGTGTCTTCATAAAAAAAATATATATATATTTTTTAAAATAAAAATAAAATATCTCCATGCTTCTGGGGAGGCCTACACGTTGTTTTTAGATATGTATTCTGTAGACGGCTTGCTTGTGTTTCGGATCACTAAAACAAAACACTAAGAATTCATCAGCATACAAAACATTTTTTACTTACGTTGTAATTTAATTTAGGTGTACGTATAATATCTCAATCTGAGCATAGATTTACATGAATGAACATGAATGAATGAACATAAAACACTTGTATTTGTATTAACTTACTTAATTGTATTCAAGAATTTTAATATCACAAGGTGAATCATTCCTCCTCATTCTTATTGAGCGTCTTATCATTAGGTTTTTGTTTTTAGAAAGATCAGTGATGTCAGACCCGTTGAGTCCTCCTAGAGCTCTGACCTTAGAGTTGAAGTCAAGGCTAGGTGCTCTTTTAGACAGAAAGTATTGAGAAAAAGGTCATGTAATTTCTCAAGTGGTAAGAACGTATCACTGATATCACCCACAATAACCCGATCCCGGCAGCGTTTGCCACACACTCAAGCAGATGAGCCCTGTGGTGACCCGTCGACAGATTCGAGATCATGTAGTGGCTGCAGTTGGGTTCTTAAAAGCCACTCTCCATGATTTCATTCACTCGAAGAGGAAGAAAGAGAGGCCCTTACCTCATCTTTGTGATGAGGTTTTCAATGTGTTTACAGAGATGTGGAAAGCCTGCTGTTGGTGAGGGTAACTGCCACAAACCAAGGTGAGGCGGCTTCTCAAAACACTTTCAGATAAGACGTACAGGGATTGCCTTAGCTAACCATAAAAGATTTACAGTGTGATACGACATTAAAACAACCACTGAACGTAAGGATGGTTTGCTTCTTAAACCAACCACTCGCCTCCGAAACGAGAACATCATGTTCCCCTGCCTTCTTTAGCACAAGATGGCTTTATTGGCGCAGTTTTCCTTCCCGTTGAAATTGAACGATGGGTGAGACGGATTGATTTTTTGCCACTCGTAAAAGTACTGGGTGGCCCACGGTGCGCTGGTACAGAGCATTTTTTGTGTACAGAAATGTGTACCCGACTCTGCGTGCGCAGTGAGTCGAGAGTATTTTTCATCCAGAAGAATGTCAATTTTAAAGTAATGCATGCAAATGTCTTTAGAGCCGCCAGACGTGGCATAACTCCACAAGTTTAATTTCACATGATCTGCCGTGTTCAATTACTTGATTTTGACTATATTCAAATCTCTTATATCAAATAACTAGCGCTGGGACCGATGTCATAACACACAGGTTACAGCACGAGATGTTATTGGGACGGATAAGAGCCACCATAAAGGTTTTAATGGCTTTGACCTGCTAATAGTGAGCTCGAGCTGAGGTTTTCAGGGTCTGGACTCAGTTTCCCGAGTTAGGAAAAACAAATGACAATTGATCGTTATCAAATTTTAAAGACAGAGAGAGAGAGGGTTGTCCTGCCCACTGCCTGACCACTGCGGCCTGGCTGGAGAGAGACCGACTCAGGCAGAGTTTCATAGACTCAATGTATATTAAACCCGGGATGGAATTTCATACACTGATGATGGCTGTCCTGCATCCATCCAGTGAAGTATCTCTACTTTCAGTTTTGTCTCTTTCCCCTTCATCTCTTTCTCTCTCGCTCCCTGACACCATCCGTCTTTTTTCACGTCTCCGGTTTGGTTATAAAAATATCCCATTGTGTCATTCTAACTGAGATCTAACTGACATCAATGTATAGTTTAGGTTTCAAAAGACACATTATGTGTATTAAATATTGCTGCATACTAGTGCATAGTTAGGACGAGCATTTATTCTGAAGAATAGTTCTTCAAGAGTGGTGTATTTTTCTGCATTTAAAGCATATCGCTTTATTACTTGGGCAGTATACAAAAACAAAACTCATCCTGTAAAAACACTGTAATTTTTCTGGATTTTTTTAACAGATTTTCCACGTAAAATGTTTTTTTTACAGATTTTTTCAATGTATTTTTTTAAATACGGTCCAATATCATAAAATTACAGAAAAAGACAGGACGGGGGAAAGTATACTTTTACTGGTGAAATCCGTTATTTCTGGCACCCCATCTGCGGCCAGTTTTTTTAACAAGTTTTCTTTTTTTTACAGTTTGTTTTTGAAATACGGTCAAAAATAGTATTTGTACAGACAACACATTTACAAGAAAAATGGGGACAACTATTAAATATACAGTATATCCTTGTATCCTATTTCAGATTTTTTTTAACAGTGTTGTTAAAAAAGTAGTCGCCCTGTAAACAAGCCCAAGTTGGTTACATGGTGCACCAGCCTGGCCAAGCAGTCTAAATGAATCTGGTTTTATGATTTAGATCACATGTAAACTGGTCAGACTGAAAGACCAATAGGTCAATATAGACCAGATAAACCTTGGTCTGGATTCACTTTTTTACTTTGTACAAAGAAATGTTATTGCTGTGATGTTGCTGTTTTATAGCTCAGGAGGATTTCTTGTGTTCTCGGGTGTTTCAATCAAGTATTAACTTAACAGATGTTTCTCCTAAAATTGCTTGGGAGAAGTACAAACAGAAGCAAAAAAGACAATTGTTCAAATACACGAAGAGTAAAAAGGAATTAAAGGTAAAATAAACTGGATTTGGGTCAATTTGATGAGAAATCAGTTTGAGATACTGTCGAGATCTCTTCTGAAACTCTAACGGAGAGATTTGTGGCAATTCTGCTCAGGAGAAATATGTGAGATGCAACAGACGTAAACAAAACTTTCCATTGGTTCTGCGTTTAATATCACTGATGTTGCGGAAAAATGACGGAAATATTAAAGAGATCTCATCTGTGATTCTTCCTTTTTTTTTGGGCGTCATGCAAATGTCTTTATTTAAACTCATGTTTCTCATGAAATATCCATGTTGCATGCGTGCGTGCGTGCGTGAGCATTTGATGCCTCCGAAAACATAACACCTTATGTAAGCTGGACGGTTTAGGAAAAAAGCCTGAAGGAGTCTTTCAGTTTGTTTGAGTTTAATCTCACGTTAAATATCTGTAGAATGCATTTTCTCAAGATTTGTTTTCAACGTCAGGTTAAAAAATACAAGCCTGAGATACATAAGCTGTGTTTCTATGGATCTCTGTCGAGCGTGCTGTGTGTGGTGAGGTGCAGCACGTGATAATGGCAGTGTGGTGTGCAGTCGGCTGCTTCCCTCTCCGCCGCTCTACCGAGGCCACACCTGCCACACAACTCTCGCGGGCTGAGCCAGCATGGCTGACCGAGCATGCCACCGGGGTCTGGCTGCGTACGGGCGGATCCGGCGGTGCGACGCCTGCGGGCCCCACAGATGTGATTTGAGGCCTGAAGCGAAAGAAGAAAAACCACCGCGTGCATCCCAGCGACAGCCGTCAGATGGACAGGAGGGCTGAGAACTGCCATGCAGTTTTCTTTGGTGAAAATGAAGCTAGAAAGTAAAATGTTGAGATGAGCGTTTAGTCACAAACATGAACAAGTTCTTTTGAAGATGCACTTTTGTGTCGCTTGTTATTGCGTCAAACTCGAGCATGCACTTACCAATAATAGCTCCGGTTCTTCTGATGTTGTGCAGACCACACAAATTGATTTCCATTTTCACTCAACATATTGTTCCCAGCGACACACTGAGGGGCCTTTTTAAAGGTCAACCTGCTCTCATGTGACCTGTGGTTGAGCATCGCGCTATACTGGAAAAACCCAGAAAGAGCAGCACTCTCACAGATCGGGTTGGGGGACCTTCTGAAGTGTGCTGTTCTCTGAGAGCAAATCTAGAAATGAGTCACGGCGTGCCCGACATATGAAAGATGCATTCATAGAGAAACTAATCTGTTGTACATACCTGCAGGAATTTCCTTCGTCACCGGCTCGCATCAATCTCACAGGATTTTTTGTGTTTGTCTCCTGACTTACAGTAGTGTTGTTGTGTGGCCACAGTACGTTTTCATCTAAACAACAAGACGTAGAACCATAAAAATACATAAAAAAGACATGGACAAAGACAGCCATCTCTGTGATTACTAATAACCACCGGTTAGTTTTGAATCACATTCCACTGACACAATTTGATTGATGGAAACAAAACCAGAAAAAATCAAAACAGGTGTCTATGTGAGACCCAGATCATTACTGCAGATTGAAGCGATCGGGATATAAGATCACCACAATAATGATCGGGAATAATGATCAAAACGTTGCATCATTTTAAGTGACTCTGATCATCACTATCCTTCATTATTATTCTGTTTGCAGTGATTTGATACTGTATATAAATTGATTTCACAGACCTTTACATTTGATGTAAATCCCGACATTGATCATTATCTTTATCTGCAGTGATCGTTACACTTCATTCCCAGTGATGTTTCATTCTGAAACCTGTTTTAAACTTTAAGGCAAGCTCAAACTGCATGGCTTTTGCGCTGCAAAATATGAATTCATTACTAAGCATTTCGTCTTGTTTTTTAATATAAATATCTCATCTAAGCGTATATCTACACAATCTTAAATCAAGATACATTGACAAAATGTTTAGTCTTGTTTAATGAATGAAAATATGAGGATGAAGTATGTTGTTTAAAACAAGTAAACAAATACATTTACACGTTTACCTTTTTCTTAAAAATTCTAGTTTATTTTTCTTACCCCATTAGCAGATTTTCTTTCATAAACAACACTAAATATCTATGGTCAGTTTCTTTGTCAAGTGGACGCATTTTGATTTAAGAAAACAAGACAAAGTGCTTTGTAAGACATGTAAGTTTTGCAGTGTGGCTGAACTTTTGCGGTCGGCAATGCTTGTGCTGCAAAAAGCTATTTTCCTACTTAGTAGTTTTTCTTGGTTTTCCGAGCACAGATATCTGCCAGTAGAGTAAAAAATGAACTTGAATTAAATACTTAATAATGGGGTAAAATTTAATTCAAGCTTCCTTTTCTTACTCCACTGACAGATCATTTTGCCTGTTTTAAGCATAGACGTTTAATATTTCTTTATTATACGATTCAGAATATAAGATAATTGACCGGAGGCCTTGTAGTTTGTGCACTTTGTTGTGTAGTGCAGTATGAGTAGTGTAGTATGCACGCTTCTATGACAAGACGACGACCTTGTTGTGTAGTGTGAGCAGGTTGCTATAATCTTTAATTGTGATCGGAGTGATCATGACATTTGACTGTACTCATCATTAGCCTCCTGGAAATGTCTGCTGCACTAAACCCTCAGCGATTGACTTTTAGAGGCCTGGTTAAAAGACACAAAACCAGTCCGAGCTTTTAGACCTGGCCAAAGGAAAACCACCACTCTTTAGCAATGAATATTTTACCCTCCTGATCGCTCAGAGTGACCACAGGCTGCGTTAAGAGTTATTGGCCAGAAGCAGAGAGGGCACTTAACAAATGATAATGCCCATTTCTATCAGAAAGAAGAGACACGGCCAGCAGCTGAGAGCCACCGTGGTCAAACCCAAACCACGGAGACCAGCTCTGACCACACACTGCATAGACACAACAACACACACAATAAGAGAAGGGGACGTGCACGGCTAAAAACAATGCATATAGGAGTGTGTACATTTATGCGTGTTCTGTTTTTTTTTACCTTGTTCTCGTTCTTTCCAGGAGACACAAGACGGCATCAGTCACACGTAATGACAGCTGTCAATAACATCTGTGAATTTGTTGTAATGCACGGACAGTCTTACGGTCATCATTCTGACCACTTCCTCCATCATCATGCAGAGAGCGACCCGTCACTGCCCACAAATGCACCTAAAAACCTACAAGCTCATTTAAACATCATTTATTTTACATGAACGCCATAAATGGACTGAATTAACCATCATCATGAGAAACTCTAGTTAAAACACTGAACATTTAAGTATCACGTGGATATTTTGGGGGGAAGCTGATTTTGAGCTAAATTTAAGCTTGATCACACGGCATATTTTTTGCCTTCTTTTACAAATCAAATGTCTATAAAGGCAAGAAGATACCATGACTTAAGAAACAAAATGATTTAAGGTGTTTAGTAGTTTTCTAATCTAATGTGTATAAGCATTAAGTCTGTTTTTGCTTAAAACTATTTTTACCCCCATTGGCAGATCTGTTTATTTTGAATATAAACTAAATTTTAGTCATTATATACGAAAAAACAAGACTTAATATGTGATGTAATTTAGCTTCTTAATCTTAATTGAATCACTTTTAGACATTTGCTTTGCAAAACAAGTTGAACAAAACGAATTGTTTTTTATTTGGAGTGCACAAATGTCTAGTATGATAAACTTTAAGTTATGTTTGGAATACATTTTCACATCTAACCTCATCTGATTTTTTAACTTTAGTGTATTTTCGTCGACACGCTGGTTTTAATTAGGGCTTCGATTTGTAAAATATAAAAGCTTATCGTGTGAATCGACTTAATAACAAAACATTTTAACCAAAACCAAAAGTTACAGATAAGTCCGAGAAACATGAATAAAATAGAAAACACAGTATCTACAGCATTGGGTCTCCAGTAAATCTCAACAGAACGTGAGAGTTAAATCTATAAAACAAACATATCAACTTTAGAAACTATTTAGGACATTTCCCATAATGTGCTACCATTAGATATGTTGTGAACCATCAACTAAACTTTTCCCTCTTGTCTTTTGCAGTTCATCATGAGCTTGAGATCGTTTTCCAACTGATCTAAAGATCTCACCGTCCCGCCTGTGAAACACAGAAGACGTTTTGGAGTTCCACGGCCGCCTGTAGACAAATTCAGATATCGATCGACGGGATAAGAGATCTGATTGTTCGAGAGGTCGCCATAGTAATTTAGTTTACAGCTCAGTAGTTTGGAGACAGGGATAGCAATGATAGCCCTGCCTGATTGAATTTGCAACTCGAGGGGGATTTTTAACGTGAGGTAATTGCTGACAGGCAGTGGGTCAGACAGCCTTCGGCCCAATCAAGCCGTATCAGATGTCACAGTAACATTTCATGGCCCCAGAGAGCAAAATAGAGTTGTGTGCGTCTGTGCATGTGTGTGTGATAGATTTCCTTCTCGCGCGCGTGCGCGCACACACACACACACATTCAGATAATGTATCAGCTGTGCTTTGCATTTAAATTTGTCAACTTTGAGTTCCAGAGGTCAAAGGTCAGGCGTTAGCATCAACTGTAGCACATCAACGCATGAGATGCTTTATATTAGCCGACTTGTACGTGCGCAGGGTGAGATGAGTTACAGACGGCTGTGATTCTCACATCTAAAGGCTTTTCACACCAGAGATTCAATGTTGAGATCGGTTTACCGGTGATGATGATGAAGAGTTTGTGTGATGATGATAATGAGGCTGCGTGTGTGTCGATTATGAGTGTGTGTTAACGCGCGACTAAAATATATTGTGTGTGATGCGATGCTGTTTTGTGAGCAGCTTAGTTCATGACTACGTCAAAGCGTGAAGCTACTGCTATTGTTGTATTGTTGTATTCCTTGCTTATGAATGTTGGTTTCATCAGGGAATTTGTCTTTAAAACTCACAGGGGAGAACAGGCTCTCTAGAGAAGACTCGTGATCGAGAGAGAGAGAGAGACGGAGACGAGAGCGAGAGAGCGCGAGAGAGAGAGAGAGAGCGAGCGCTGCTCTCTAGAGATATAGCGAGCTCTATCGATCTCTATCCTCTATCTCTCTCTCTCTCTCTCTCTCTCTCTCTATCTCTCGCTCTCTCTCTCTCTCTCTCTCGCCCGTCCCATCAATTAAAGGCAAAATCCTAGGGAAAAAAAACATTTGTGTTTTGAGACAGATGTAGCCCTGCGTGTGAAGGCTCTGTAGGGGCCCATTTCTAACCTGTGCTAAAAGACTTCAAGAGTGTATAAGCACATTAGTGTTAAGGGTCATGTGTTTGCTATGCTAACCTGTGACCTCTGCTCTATTACAGCAGCGGCTCAGTGTGAGCACACAAGGTGTGTGACATCTCTAATGGACATGTTCAGAAATGGACTGTCCCAGGACAAGTGAATTATTAAACGAGGCGAAACTGTGATCACACACCCCTCATTAATGCACACACACACACACACACACACACACACACAGTTTAAATCTGGCCTGTGGGTTTGTGGAACTCAAGATGTGAACATGAAGATGGGCCCACCACTGTGAAAACCGACCACCGATATAAACATATATAGAACCGCCGCCAAAATTACAACCAGCATTAGTGACACGAAGTAAATGAAGAACTATCCCATTAATAGATGCAAAATTGGTCTTTTTTTCTGTGTTTTGCCAGTACGTAAGGCCCAAACTGACGGTTTTATTTGCAGTAAGTTGAAGGAAAATGCATTGAGCTAACACGAGGTTTTTTTCTTATTTAAAAATGCCAAAAGTTTTCTGTGGTGGTTAGGTTTAGGAGTAGGGTAAGGAAATAGAATAGAATAGAATAAGGGAAGATGACAGACTAATATGCAGATTTGTCCTATGATGTGATGGCAAAAACTTAGAAAGAAAACTTTCTCATGCTATTTATATGATAAATATACATATTAGTAATATAAAACTATACATAGTACATAGACAGTCTTCGCGTCACGTGAGCGCGTGAGACCAATAGAAGATCAAAACATCATAATGTGACCTCTCGGTACAAAAAAATACAACAATGGAGGAATCGCTCATTGTGTCGCATCATCCCGTTTTGTACAACACAACTTTACAAGATTACAAAAAACAAATAAAAAGAGATGGCTATAGAAACAGGAGCGGATGGTAAAGTTTAAACAGTGAAACGTGTAATTTTGACACCGTACAAACACGTCGGAATCCACGTTGAGAAAACCTTGGCGCGTATGTCATATCCTGTTCCCGCCCATTTTCGCAGCACCGTCCGAACGAATTTCACATGCGCAAATTCAAGTGTGACCGCCGCTTTACTCCGATTTTGTTAATAAGCTAATAACGTGTAAGTCATGTTAATGTGTAAAACGGTTTTCTTATGAGGAAAGCTCATACAGCGCAAGCAAAACCCGTTTGGAGGTTGTTTTTGCCCAGTAGTCTTTCTATTGGCTGTCCACTGATCACGTTAGCTTCACCATCTTCCTATTGGCTGTCGCTTCTGAAAGTCGCTCTTCATTTGCTGGAAGTTGAAGATTTCTCAACTTTGTCGCGTCGCTAGACACGTCCATCCGGTCGCCAGCGGTTGCGACTGCTCGTGTCGCCGGAAGTCGCCAGCTCTCCATCGAAATGAATGGGATCATGTCGCTTTGTCGCTTGTAATATGAACGAGGCACTCCGATTTCGCGCTGCATGTAAACACCTTTACCGGTTTTCTCTCAGTTTTGTTTATGTGCGCATGTATGACAGCGCAATAGTAAAAGTCCCAAACGGAAGTAATAGTAAAACAACGCATAAAAGTCCGCTCTCGAATCATGCAGTTGATGTGGAAACGGGTAAATGAAGAACTATTGTTGCATATGCAGGTACTGCGGACATGAGAAGAGAAATAAAAATACAGCTTCTGACCGATTCCAAGCTGAATTTTTTTATTACTAAACAGACTATTGACGATGACGTCACTGCACACGATAAACCCGGGCAAGTCTCAAACTTCCATGTTGCGTAGCCGGTTTATTACTTTGCACGTGAACAAGTGAAAACAGGTTTCATTTTAAGTAGATTTTTTATATATATCAGTTTATTTTGTGCATGTAAACACACTCACTGTAATATTAACGGTTTGTTTTCTAAATGTCATACCTTAGGACACATGCATGATTTATTCGTCAATGTAATATATTGTTCATGTACAAACCACATATGCGAGAGAGAGAGAGAGACACAGAGAGAGAGAGACACAGAGAGAGAGAGAAGTTGGAGGCTTTTCAGCAGAACATGCGGTTCCACCTGCTGGCAGAATGTGAATCAAGCTGTCAATCAAGTTAACATTGAGAAAATGTACTGTATCTGCTTGAGATTAAATGGAGAAAAATAGAGCCTGGTGCTTCTCGGATTTTTTCCTGAGAAACAAACTCTAACCCCACGTTTGCTCTAACTCGTGGGTGTTCATGACCCATCATATCCCTGAACGAACATCATCTGTCATATTTCCATCTCAATCTCTCTCTCTCTCCTCTTGTGTTGCAGTTGGGTCTGTATATAACCTCTGGGGTCAGATTGAATATATACTCTCATAAACAACATCTATTATTCACTAGGTGACACTGATCCTCAGGCCCGTTCTCCGGGAATGTCAGTCCGTCAAAAGCATGAAATGTATCCATCTATCCGTCCGCACACTTTCATTAGGCACATCCGTATAAATCTGGCTTCTGTTCTGTTTAACCGAACGCACACCTCTTGTTACGAGAATGCCATGATGATGACTATCAACTTAGTCTGAGATGTTTCTCTTAACATTGCTAATTGAGATATTAGAAGATGAGTAATTGTTCAAATCCATGAAGTACATGGAGGTGTAAACGAAAGTAGATTGTAGAGGATTTGAGTAAATGTGATGAGAAATGTTTGAGTTCATATTAAGATCTTCAATTATATTGACTTTTGGTTGCAGACTTGACAAATCTGAGCTCGGTTTGTGACATTCACTCTTAAAGAAGAAAGGTGCTTAAAAGGTTCTTCACAGCGATGCCATAGAAGAACCATTTTTGTTTTCACAAAGAACCATTCAGTCCAAGAATCATCTCTTTCTTACTTTTTTATCATCTGAAGAACCTTTTTTCGCCACAATGAACCAAAAGGTTTTCTTGTGGCATCGAAGAACCTTTTGAAGCACCATTGATTTTTAGATCTCTTCTGAAATTCTTATTGGAGACGTTGACCAGAAAGACCACGATGGTCCACCACCTCCAAACCAGCACCATTCACGTTGTACCAGATATATTCTGCATATTCTGTCCTTTGATCTGGTCACATGTCTGGGTTTATGACGACCTTGTCGCCCCCCTCAGGGGAAATGATGTCATGTGTCCTCATAAATACATTCTCTACGGCTCCTGTGACTTCATATACTGAGAGAAATCCCCCTCCCCGGACAACACCAATACATTATTTACTTACCCAACTCTCCTTTATTCACCAGAACCTTCATTAGGCGAGACTAATGTCGCTGCACAATGCTGCTCTGTTTGACCCGGCTCTTTGTGTGGATCTTCATGTGTTTGGCCCGTAATCCATTAGATCCCTCGAAGGGCTTATTACGCACGACTCTAATGCACATGCACATGGCTTACAGATGAGGAGGAGGCCTGTCACAGTTTCTCAGGGGCTTTCCGTGTGTTTTCAGTGGGAATAGGTCTGAATCGTGAATGAGTTTTTTAAATATGATGAAATCATGAATCGTAAGCATTAGTTTGTGCATGATTAGCAGGAGTAAACTAGCTTCATTTATTTATTTTAACTAGCCGTGTTGTTTATTTTGTTAAAGTGGTTTCTGACAATCATCTTCCTCCAACAGATCTGAGTTTCAGTTGTCTCTCTCTCTGTGTATGGTAAACCATATCATTTTATCACGAACACTATCATTTTTTAACATTGTGACATCAGTTAACGTGGCATTTTTCTCCCAAATTCTCAAGACCTGAATATAGTGATTCATTTATTAACGCAAATCCTTATTGTATTAAAATGTTCTTTTTTTATTTGAAAACACCATCAATTATACAAGTATATAACATACTGCAAATACTTTACATATCAAACAATATATTTGTATTATGTAACATAATATACATTCTAAAAATGCTGGGTTATTTTCAACCCAGCGTTGGGTTAAATTAATCCCCCAAAATGCTTGTTTGACCCAACAATGGGTGGAAACAACCCAGCAACCCAGATTAATGGATTCACTACTTTGTGACCCAACGCTGGATTGAGTTTTACAATCTGAAAAATGCTGGGGGTTTTCCAACCCAGCGTTGAGTCAGAAAGGGACAAACCCAACCATTGGGTTAAATTAACCCAGAATATGTTTATATTTGACCCAAATATATATATTTTGGGTTGAAAGAACTCTGCCTAGTAGGTTAATTTACAACTGATTGGATTCATCCCTTTTTTGACCCATTGCTGGGTTGAAAATAACCAGCATTATTTACAATGTATGTTATAATATAAAATAGTTTTTTTGCAAGAAATGAAAGAGAACGTCCCTCTAAAAGCTATATTATCATATACAGCTATATTTAAATAAATTGAAGTGAAAGGAGTTGGTGACCAAGACACAGGTTTTATTCCTCTGAAAGAATAACTGGCCCCCACATGTCGGCCCCTGAGAGGCACAGAAGCCTCAGATATAAACAGCTCACGCTGGAGCCGCTCCGACACGCCCAGAGCTTTCAGATCCTCACGCTTACTGTCGACGGCACGAGATTGGCCAATCGCTTCCACATGTGACAGCCATCACAGGCCACGAGAGCAGCTCTCTACAATTGGATCTCATTAGGAGCGGAAGCCTGAGGAGCTGGCGACGGGTGCGAGCCTTACGTAAGACAAAAAGCAACATCACTCTTCTGTTACAGAGGCAAACACGACTGCACACAAGTCATTTTTTGAGCTCACTGTTTTTGATTGTTTTTCAGTAACGGTATGTGAACATGTTTAAAACAAGACCCATTCATTTAATCAGTTAAATAAGCTATAAAATGATGTCTGCAGAAAATCTCTTTAAAAAAGTTGCCTTGCGATGACAAGAACCTTTTTGGATGATGGTTCTAGAGAAGAACCTTTAACATCTGAAGAATGTTCAAAACCCTTTTGTATTGCAAAGTGTTTTTTATGTAAAAACATCGAGGTGAAGAATTTTTGTAGCACTTTTTCAAGAGTGTGTAGGAAGATTTTTGAACCAATAGTTTTATTGTGTAAAGCACAAACCACACTGCATTAGATCCTTCTGAAACCAAGACCTAATATTTTGTTGTTTTGCTTTACACAAGCAAATCTGTTTTGTTTAAAGAATGTTTATAAATGTGGAAAGCAAGACAAAAATACTAAGCTCGCCGTGTGAAGTGCTGTTTCTGTTTTGCAAATCATTGTAACACAAACTTATACAAACTTACATTAACGGAAGGCGAAGCTTTAACATTTAATGAAGAGCAGAGCGAAGATGATTTGATGTGCTTGTGTTTCTCCGTCTCTCTCTCTCTCTCTCATACTCAAATCGTCTTGTCTCTTTCTGTTTCTCTTTTACGTGATCCATCATCACCTGTTGATATGAAGCAACAGCGTTTGATAACTCCGTCCAGACCGGAGAACAAAACTCCATAAATCAACTCCTCTGCGTGAAACATCCTAACAGAGAAATAATAGCTACGGTATGGATTGAGTTATAGGGAAATAAATCATGTGTTTTTTGTGTGCAATGCTATCGACGTCTGATATTCGCGATTTATGTGTGTTTACCTTTTGATCGGAAACCCTGACTCACCATTATTGGATAGAGGGTTCACTAATATTCTTGATCTATGTTATATACACGGGTAAATGGGTGTGTTTGTGATATGTTGGCTCGGTGGACACATGGGTTGCCAGGACCTCAGGAACTGGACCACCCAGAACGCTAGCAGGACATTGGCCGGTGACCAGGGGAACTGAGGGCAAACCGTACCCGGGGCGGAGCCGCGTGTGTTCACGTGTACAGTATGTGGTGTTTAGAAGTGTGTGTGAATGGATGTTCCATTTGTGGAGGGGGATATTTTTAGATTGTGGTTCTCCTCAGAAATGTGTGATTTCACCACTGTAAAATAAACCACATTCTGTGAGAAATCTAAGGAGGGCCTTGAAGGACACGTTTGTTCATTTCAGTACGTTTTTCGTTTGGAAGGAACTAGAAATTGAATTAATAACCAATTTAATCGTCCCTTAAAGCCCGTGTCCACATCCGAATTTAAAAACGACGTTTCAATGCCGCGGAGACCAAAAAGGATTTTCCTATAGTTACCCAGTGCGATGTGGTCTATGTGTGAATGTGGGTTAGGGAAGCGCTAGATTATCAGTGAATACATTTCTCAGTTTTGCTGTTCAGTTTACTGCGAACGAAAAAACAAAACACAAACATACACCAAAACACTGGAATATAGTTCATGTACGGTTTGCTGGTTGCCAGATTGACAGTTTTAACTCAGCTAATATTTCTGAACACATTTTAGTGCCTTGCACGATATTACTTTTCAAAGGAGTAACGGTGACAAATGAACTCGAACGCTTTCCTTCGTACAGAGTCAGGATACCGATTATCCATCTCTAACCTCCAGAGGCACGTGTTCAGTTTTCATCCAGCCGTCTCCCGTGTGCCGCTAGTTTTTCCACTCTGCGAGAGAGAATATGAGAGTTTATCTTACTGTTTGTCTCCTCGGAGAGAGCGTTCACTTCATCTCAGCACTTACAGCTTATAAACTTACCCGGTAATCACGTTAGCTGTCAGCTTCCCCCGACACGGGCCGCCCGTCTCCTGGCTAAAGAGACCTTTATAACCCTATAATTGACTCTCTCTGATCCGGAGGAGAGACACGGTGAAGCCGGAAAGCTGAAGGAAATGAAAAGAGAGAGAAAGAGAGACGGCTCAAGTAAAGAGATGCAGGAGTATGTAACTATGCTGAAGCAAGTTTATTCATCAAAACACAGATCGGTTTATTTTGTCTTACTTCATTTAGTAAGTCGTGTAGGAATCCGGTGTAAGCTTACCAAACTTGGCACGCGTACAGTAGGTCAGCCCTGTTGTGCGGTTTTAGAGAATGAATATGCTTCTGTAGAAAATCTTTTTTTATGTTTTATATATATAAAATCAACTTTTAGAAATATGCTCTGGCACTTAGACATCATCAGGATTTTTAAGAGGATGGAAATAGAAAGATGTGGTTAGCCAATGCTCAGTTAAAGAGGTCAATGTGAAGTCTTATTTTCAAGATTTCACATAGTCAAATTCTATAATATTTTAGGTAGATTTTAGTAGATTTTACATTTTAGCCCATTGGTAATACTAAAGTGGCGCTAGCAACGCCAAGGTCATGGGTTCGATCCTAGGGGATTGCACATAGTCCGAATCAAACGTATAGTACAATGCAATGTAAGTCGCTTTGGATAAAAGCGTCTGCCAAATGCATAAATGTAACGTAAATGTGAAATGATTGTACTGGTCTTTCGATCAAGAATTAAAGGTCCAGCGTGTTTTTTTGGAGGATCTACTGACAGAAATGCAATATAATACACATAACTATGTGTTCAGAGATTTATAAAGACCTTACATAATGAAGCGTTATGTTTTTATTACCTTAGAATGAGCTATTTCTATCTAGTACATACGCCGCGGGTCCCCTCACATGGAATTCAACATGTTGTTTCTACAGTAGCCCTAAACAAACAAACTGCTCTACAGAGCGCGTTTCGTGAATACGTTATCTCCTTTGATAAAGAAGCGAAAACGTGACGACATTTTAGTCCTGTGTCAGCCACCGTAGTGTTTAGAAAGGGGAGGGGTGGAGTGAGCCGTTGGTTGCAATTCACAATCTCACCGTTAGATGTCACTAAAATCGTGAAAAACATTTTATGTCGCAGTATTTGGCATATTTTAGTTTTTTACCCTAAATTTACATTTATTCTTTTAGTAGACACTTTTATACAAAGCGACTCAAATTTACAACAAATAAATGTTTTCAAGCCTTGTATGTTTATTTATTTTTCTTTTACTGTCACATATTTCAACTCTCACACATCTTATCTTATCCTCTCTCTCTCTCTCTTCTCTCTCTCTCTCTCTCTCTCTCAACTGATTCAATTCCACCTCTATAAAACGCTCACTAACACTGAAAAATATTTGCTGTCAACATCTATCATATGATGTTTGCTCTGTTTACAGAAAGGAGAGTACAGTGTCCTTCTGTACTGAGAGAAGCTGTGCTGGAATATGAGCTCCTCATGCAATACTGCACAGCTACCACCTCTATAAATATATTTTTTTCAATCACAAATATATGATTAACAGAATTGACCGTTTCAAATATGAGAGCACCTTTCTTCTTTTCAACTTCTATTTAAAAACAGATGACAGTTATCTAAGATGTGTCTCAAAAAATGTCTCAAATTTGCTGTAAAATTCTACAATCTTTTCTTCTAGGTTCTTGTAGTTTGTGGATCATTAGTTCTGGCACAGGTGTTTAACCGATCACACGCGTCTTTCTCTCTCTCACCTCTTCCATCACTGTATCCCCGCTCGGGCCCACCCGGAGCCAGCAGCACATCTAACCAGCAGCAGACCGCCGTCTCCAGCGGTCTGTCACTCTCCCCCGGCCCTACACTACATTTGCAAATCATTTATTTTGCTTTGGTTTCCTGTACTCTTCTGGTTTCCCCTGCTCTTCCTCCTCTTGATCAGAAATCAAAGACATCTGGAAGTCATTTTAGCGCGTTAGTGGTATTGTGTGGCTGCCTATCGGCGACGCTTTACACATTCACGCTTTCTATTACTGAAAAGATGCGGTATGAGAGAGGGGGGAGAGAGAGGGATGGGGTTATTTTGGAAGTTTGCTAAACAGTAAAGCCTTTCAAGAAATGGTTCAGCTAAAGATGAAAAAAGGCTTGTACTTTGTATAACTTTCTGTATCTGTGGAACACAACATTATTTAGTTATTTACAGAATGGAAGTATATTGACGCCGTTCTGTTTTATACAATTAAAGTGAATGGAGATTGATTTCCAGTGAAGACTTTTTCAAGACTTTACTGTAGGCTATTTATATTATGCTTTAGAGATGATTGTTTTTTCTTCTTTTTGCAGCTTGACAAGTCCCCTGTCCTCTATCTACTTCCATTGTATGGGGAAAAAAGATGCTTCACATCTTTTTTCTTTTTTTTATTCAAGAAGAGGTGAGTAAATGAAAAGCTCTTTTTGAGATGAACTGTCTCTTGAAACAGAACTTTTGATCACAGTTTATGGCTTACCCAAGTTTGGACATTAAAACCAAAAAAAGATTGTGTCCTTGTTGACGCTGATGGACATTTGGTAAGACAAAAAAACAAAGAGACCAAGCAAACAAGTAAACCCCACACAGATTGTGTGTGTGGTAGACAGTAAGTTTATTATTCAGCCCGCTCAGCAGAAACAGATCTCAGCGCTGTACTTAAGTCACTGGTAAAGATTTTACATTAGACTTTAACTCTCTCTAAATGCTCTGTCTATTTTTAATGAGCTGCAGTCCAGAGATCTGCAGGGCAGCGCGCCGAGACTGTCGATCGTGAGCTGTTTTTGTCCTCTGGATAATAAAGCCTGTTCCTGCAACGGTTAAGGGTTTTGATAAGTGGCCAAAAGAGACCAAATGTTAGAAGTGAATATTCATTCTTAACAGTAGTGTGACCAAAAGTGTTTTCAGGTTTGATTAAGCCATCAAAATGTGAGGAATATGGTACAAAATGAAGAAAACACTAAACTTGGTTAAGGTTTTTATTTGACAAAATTATTTTTTGGGGTTATGGTTTTATTCTAATATATAATAACTAATAAAATAATTGTATTTCACCATAAAAACATATTAAATTATATTAAAAATATATAAAAACACATTTTCTATTTATATTAATGTATAAAAATGTATATAAATGAATAACATTTGTTTTTATATACATTTTAATATAATTTAATATATTTGTATAATATAATACAATAATTAGAGTTTATTTAATTCATCATTTTAAATTGTATCATTTTAAGTGGCCAAAAGTGATGGAGAAATGACTTTTTTGTCCTTTATTTAAATATATTATTAGGGAGATACAAAATATTTTGTGTACACACTGCAGTTTGCCATATTTGGTAAATAAATGCTTTAACCAATTTATTTTTTTCATTATTTTGTGCCATGCAATATATATTTGAATGATTTAATTAAACCCGAGGCCTCATTTAAAGCAAATATTGTACAAATGTTCCCTCCGGACATCACTTTTGGCCACTACGGCATGTAAGGAATTAATATTTACTTCTCTTACATTTTGTCTTTCAGCACCTGTCAATCACTCTCAGCACTTCTCTTGTTTCCATGGATGCTTCTCAATATTTGTCAGATGTGCTTCTGTTAGGAATCTCTCTCTCTTTGTATCTCGTTGATACGCATGCTAATATTTACTGGATATAATTGTTGTTCTGGCACAGGTAACTGTTTTCCAGTACAGGCCTATTGAAGCAGGCTGTTTTTCTTGTACTAGAGTGAAGACGTTGTCCTCGCTGTAGTTTACCCTCAGAGGTGTGGGCCCATATATCATCCGGCTCTGTGGCAGCACCTAGATCTATCAGAGCTCAATCTATCAAACCGTCTGAAAGGCGTAATTACAGGGACCGTACACAGACACACACACACAGGGATTGTAAGTATAATCACTTAGAAAAGTAATAGCTCAACAAGCCGCAAGATTGGAGGTATCGTTCATGTTTGGACCACAAACGCTGCAGGACGAGTTCTGTGCCAAAGTTCATTACTCAGGATTTTGGATTTGGCAGGTACCACCAAGAAGAACTTAATAAACGTAATTATTTTAAAAATACAAAATAACAGGATAATTCACACTAAGACGCGGCATGTTTAATATCAGCCTTTGGTCATAACGTTCATAAGAGCTCTCTTATTTCATTTATACAGTTTAACAGTTATCAAAGAAAAAGATTAAGGACTAAAGGCCATTGCACATTGAGTCCGAAGTTCCCGCACGTTAAAAAATAAATGCGACCTCACGTTGTGTCAATCACGTTTACACACTGCCTCCGATATTTTCGTCCGTCATGAAAAGATTCGGACTGGGTTGGATTATCTGCGTTTTTCGCATCCTTAGCAAGCATTTTGAGAGGCGTTTTGACGATTCAGACAAAGCGGCAAATACGAAAAATTTGTGCAAAAACCTTTATTCTTCGTTAAACTTTATTTGAATTTATACACCTAAAAGATATAGACCCTTGCACGTGCACTGTATCGAAGCATTGCTATGCAATATAACCAAACATTATGAGTCCTGTCCAGATCTGTACTCTACACCATCAAATTCGCCGACTTCTAAATTTGCTGCTATTTCTTTCAAATTTGCATTAGAGTCATATAATATACGTAACACGAGCTTGCCTGTATTTAAACACGCACGCAAACACAGTCTGAAGGCATGATGATGGTGGTAGGTTAAGTATACACTTATGTCCTTGAGGCTCAAAATGTCTGGTGATTCACTTTCTCCTTCTCTCTGATGTTCGAGAGGAACGACATTGACCAGAAACACTGGTGTTTATGAGCTTGTGGTGTACACACACACGCTACAGTATATTACCTTTTACAGATACTACATTGTGTACGAAGAGAATGATATTCACTATACACTCCCACATGAAAAATACAATAGTATAATATTATAATATTTCGCTGCTGCCCTTCCATGTATCTCCATATTTTGTGATTTTTCTAAATCATTATTATTAGTCACCCTTCAAGTTTGTCACTGGGTTTTGCAAATATCTAACCAATAGAAAGTATTCAAATGTGCTTGTCAACTTTGACAATCATTGAACAAGTACAGTGTTTTTTACTTTCCCGAGTTGAGTTGATAATACCGTAGTATACTATACCAATATTCAGCAGTATTAAATATATGCATGGCGTAGTTACTATAGCATACTAAACTATACTTTACTACGCTATGACATGACATGCTATACAAGTATACTAGTATTCTGTAGTATTAACTATTGAAAGGGAAAACATCCAGTATAGTACACTATGGTATTCTTACTTTAGTATGGTATACTTAATCCAGAATGCTATACTATAAGTACACTAGTGTTCTGTAGTGTTAACTATTGAAAAGGAAAACATTTAATAAAGTTTACTCTAGTATTTAGGATGGTATAATTAAAACAGTATACTATACTATAAGTACACTATTGAAAAGGAATACGTCCAGTATAGTATCCTATTGTATTTGTACTTTAGTATGGTATAATTAGTAAAGTATGCAACACTATAGTACACTAGTGTTCTGAAGTGTGTACTATTGAAACAGAACACATTCAGTATAGTACACTGTAGTACTTGTACTTTAGTATGGTATTATTAATATAGCATACTATACTATAAGTACACTAGTGTTCTGTAGTGTTTACAATTGAAATGGAAAACATTCAGTGTAGTGTACTATAGTATTTGTACTTTAGTATGGTATAATTAGTAAAGTATGCAACACTATAGTACACTAGTGTTCTGAAGTGTGTACTATTGAAACAGAACACATTCAGTATAGTACACTGTAGTACTTGTACTTTAGTATGGTATTATTAATATAGCATACTATACTATAAGTACACTACTGTTCTGTAGTGTTTACTATTGAAAAGGAAAACATTCAGTGTAGTCTACTATAGTATTTGTACTCTAGTATGGTATAATTAAAATAGTATACTATTATATTTACTGTCTGTATGGTTACTATTGAAAAGGAAAACATTCAGTATAGTATGCTGTAGTATACTTTGGCATGGTATAATTAGTTAAGTATGCAACACTATAGTACACTAGTGTTCTGTAGTGTTTACAATTGACAAGAAAAACATTCAGTATAGTACACTGTAGTACTTGTACTTTAGTATGGTATTATTAATATAGCATACTATACTACAAGTACACTAGTGTTCTGTAGTGTTTATAATTGAAAAGGAAAACATTCAGTGTAGTGTACTATAGTATTTGTACTTTAGTGTGGTATAATTAATATAGTATACTATACTATACGTACACTAGTGTTCTGTAGTGTTAACTGTTGAAAAGGAAAACAGTCAGTAAAGAGCACTATAGTATTTGTACTTAAGTATAGTATAAGTATAGTTAAGTATAGAATCGTACTATAGTAAGACTCAAAATGACTGTGATGTCCAGGATTTTTTACTACAAATAACAGTAATCAATACTGTGACTTAATATAGTATTTTTATGTGGACTTCCCCAAAACCTGTTGGCATTATTAGATCTTATACAAAACCCCTGTCCTCTTTTTATGACGTGTTTAACTATATTTGTAATGGCATTTGCAAAAGGCACTCGGCCCTTACAAGCACACGTACATCCCGGTTACACAATCTTCGAGCTTTGGCATAATGTCTGGTCAAGTCAGAATCTTATTCTTCAAAGTGAGTGAGAACAGATCACCATAACGTTGTCACATAGTGTTTTTTGATAAATAGTGTGATGCACATGTATGTATTTTTCGTTGAATTTTCGTTTCAATGGTTTTGTCTACTTGAAATCAATGCTGCGTTCACGCTGACACAGAAACTAGCTTGTTTTAGTCTGTGTGGCCTTCCGCGTAAAACAAGTGCTCACCCGGCCGCCCGCCCGCAACCAAATAATGTCAAAAAGCAATTAATAAGTTTATACCACCATCAGCAGCTGTGGGGCCAGAGCCTCTCCACCTCACTGTCTTGCTCTTTATTCCTCCATCAGGCCGTGGTTTCCCTGAGGTCCTGGTGGTCAGATGTGGTTTTCGGGGCAGGAGGACTTGGAGTGTGGGCAGTGCGGTCCTTCTCCTTTAGGAGACAAGAAAAAAGAGTCGACTAATGCGTCTGTCCATGCTTCAATCCATTACGCTTAAGATGAGGGCAAGCTGGGTCTGAACTAATCGTCTGGCCTGTGGACTCTCCTCAGGATATTGTCGTAAGTTATTATTATACGTTTACGGGTGTGCTTTCTAACATAAACTGTTTTTGTATGGTAGTTTTAATGATCTGGGTCAAAGTCCAAATCATCAGTGAGATTAAAAGGAGATCGAATGTAGACTTTTGCTTAAAACATCTTCTGTCTCTCAGATATTTTTCCTGAGAAAAAGAGTCATTAGAGTTTCAGAAGAGATCTCAGCCATGTCTCAAACTGAGCTCAGATTTGTCAAGTCTGCAAAAGTCAACATCATTGAAGATCTCGATATAATCTGAAACATTTCTCATCGCATTATAATTCAGATTATATAACCTTTACAATCTACATTCATTTACACCTTTAAACTTTTCATCTAACTTCACAATTGTCTCTTTCGTTTTGGTATTTTTAAGAGAAAATCTGACACCAAGTTGATACTTCATCAAATCCTGAGCTCCGAAAAGAAAAACTTTTAAGGAAATGTAACTTTCCTCTGGGTAAGACTGTGGCATGGACGATCTTGCCAACCTCTGCTGCACATTTTACGATGAAAGAGACACAAAAATGTCACTCGTGCATTTATTAACCACCAGCATGACGAAAGAAACATTCCCTCTATTTTATACTTTCCTTGCAAACCGCAATTGGGTCTGGACGAAGTTTCGACATCTCAGCGTGTGTTCTTCCTCCCGGACTTTCCATACAATGACCCCTCATTTGTCTGACTTCTTTGAAGAAAACGCAGAGAGTGGTGTGTATAGAAAGAGAGAGAGCGTTTGGTGGTACAGTACACACAGGCCCACACACCTCGGCAGTCTGGGCGGCTCTGCGTGTGGACTGAATGCTGAGTGTGTGTGTGTGTTGTGTGGTTATGGGCAGGCCGCTGGACACCATTAGAGGAGATCTCCGTCCTGGCAGCGCTGTTTCAACACCACCTCACCTACTAAACCAACAGCCAATTATAGCTGAATCAGTATAGACGTACAGACCAACCACCGGCTGCTTGCTACTTTTAGTCGAAGCGTTCTGTCCGATCAGCACGGACTCGCTCGCTACGAATTTCAATTACTGCTGATTGCTTGTAGAAAGTAATAGTGAGATGTTTTTCTTGGCTGCGTGGTCATGTGAGATTATGGAGCTAAGAATATGAAGAAGATTGACATTTATTAAAGTAATAGTTCACCCCAAAAATGGAAAATTCTCTGATTTCTTCAACATTATGTCATCCACATGACTGTTTTTCTTTAGCTGAACACAAACATTTACTTTAGAACATATGGCAACGCTCCATGTATTGGTAAAGTCATGTGGCGGTCCCCAATTTTTTCAAAGTTAAAGTTACATTTTTAATGGTAAAATTGTGTAAAAGATGCTACTGTAAAAATGATTGTCATTTATATGTCAGAAATATGATGAAAAAAACAAGTCGTTCATCATTTATTTACCCTCGTGTCATTCAAAACCTGTATATGACTCTTTTTTTCTGTGGAAGATATTTTGAGAAATGTCTCTGTGGTTTTGTGTCTATACAATTGAAGTCCAAAAAAGTTCATTGTTTGATTACCAGAATTCTGGAAAAAATATTCACACACACTGTAAAACTGTCTCCATTATTTAGGTTAAATAAAATGAGCTTTATGAGTTTAATTGACTCATAAAGCAAAGTTTATTTAACTTAAACATTTAATGTAACCGTTTAACTTAAAGGAACATTTTACACAAAAGTGAAAATCCTGTCATCATTTACTCACCCTCGGGTCGTTCCAAACCTGTACAAATTCTTTGATCTGCTAAACACAAAAGAAGATATTTGTAAGAATGTCAGTAACCAAACAGATCTCATCCCCCATCCACTGCCATAGTAGGGACAATAAATACTGTGGGAGTCAATGGGGGATGAGATCTGTTCGGTTAATACCTATTCTTCCAAATATCTTCCTTTGTGTTCAGCACAACAAATACATTTATACAGGTTTGGAACAATCTGAGGGTGAGTAAACGATGACAGAACTTTCATTATTGGGTGAACTGTCCCTTTAAGTTTTTCAAGGTGTCTTATATCAATAAAGTATATTGATATAAGCATACATTTTATATTTTTGTTTGCAAATTCATCTGCACAAGGTGATAAATGGATATAACGTACGAATGATGTATGTAATCATACGACCTTAAGCAGACGGCATGTTAAGGAATCTGCGTGTATTGAACAGATATTCCAGCCTGTCATGATTCTGATGGTTGTGATCGTGCCGTGCTTCTGTTAAACTGCAGCGAGTGATTGATTTCCTCTCCCTCTCGCTGACGGTTCTGATAGGGCGAAGTCATAATTCTGTGCACTCGAGAGATTAAATTCCTGTATCGCTGTCAGCTACATTAACTCACTTCCTGGATCTAAACCCTATTAGCGTAGCAGACCTCACTAACATTAATAAATCAATGTTACTGATGGCAGATGAAGATCCGGCACTTCTCTCTCGCTGACTCTCTCACTGCTGGTGATGAAGGTGATGTGAATGAGTGAAGTTATCTGTTGGCATTAGTGTTTACCAAGAGATGACATAAAATGAGAATACACCGAGGGAAAAGAAAAGAGAACATACGAGATAAGAAAAGAAGACAAGAGACAAAGATAAGAGACAGAAATCAGAAATGAAAAGATGAGCATGAGCTGAGACAAGAGGAGAACATAAGAGACAAAAGGTCAGATCACAAAAGATCTAGGACAAGAGAACAGAAAACATTGGCTGTGATGGGAAGAGATCAGTAGAGGCATGCTATGGAAAAAAAGTGGATTGATCAATGATGAAGAAAACATGAGCTTAGATGAGAACATAAGAGACGTGATGAGAAATAAGTACACAGAGAATGGAACAGAAAGGATGAGCAAAGATAAGAAAATAACATAAGAGACATGATAAGAAGAGAAAGACGAGCTGAGACCAGAAGAGACATGATGAGGTGAAATGAGACAGAGATGGGAACAGAAGAGATACACTCTTAAAAAGAAAGGTGCTTGAAAGGTTCTTCACAGCGATGCCATAGAAGAACCATTTTTGCTTCCACAAAGAACCATCTCTTTCTTACTTTTATAATCTGAAGTACCTTTTTTCACCACAAAGGTTCTTCAGATGTTAAAGGTTCTTTATAGAACCAAGAGGTTCTTCTATGGCATCGAAAAACCTTTTGAAGCACCTTTTTGTAAGAGTGTAGGATGAGTAAAATAAGATGCGAAACGATGTAGTCGGTATAAAAGAGACAGAGATGAGAACAAGGAGAAGAAAAGAGACAGAGATGAGAACAAGGAGAAGAAAAGAGACAGAGATGAGAACAAGGAGAAGAAAAGAGTTAGGACAAACAGGGAGATCAAAACAAACAAACAAAAACTCTCTTACGTTCTCATGAGAACATATGATGAGGAAAAGAGAGAACAAAAAACCTGAGCTAACATAACAATAAGCTATGATGGGAAGTACGACAGCGTCCAGAACAACAAATATAAGATGAGAATGCACCGTATAAGAACAGAAGAAAAGATGACGAGAACATACAAGAACTGGAAAGAGGAGACGAGAAGAAACGAGAAGCGAAATGAGATGAGAACCAAACGAGAAGAGAAAAGTTAATCAGGAGATTTCCAAACACATCTATGAAATCGCCTTTAATCTCGATCCCGACAGAAGCAGATCTGTTCTTAAATAACTCTCGTCTGATGTTCAGGAACATTCTGTTGGATGTGGATTTCGAGACTTGACTCTTTCTGGCTTTATTACAGCTATTGTTCCACTGATACAGACTTCACTGGCTTTAGTTTGCTTCACTTGATTGCAGATTCAGTTTCCAGCGGTTGTGCTTTGTTAAAAACTGGTTTAGGTCTTGATTGCGAGCGCCATCCACCAAAACTGCCAACGCTTCATTTAGTGCGTCTCAGCGTTCAGACAGTTGATACCAGGCTCTCTTTCAGATCGCTTTCAGGGGTTTTAAACATTGTTTGTAGGCGAGCGAGAAGGAGCATGACACCGGCGTGCTGGTACAAACCCTTAGCAGAAATCTTTCCATGTGGATCAGTTTGTGTGCTTGATAGACAGAGAATTAAAAACTGGAGCAGAACTGGAGAGAAAGAGATATTTGCGGCTTCGCTATTGTCCCGAGCCGCTAAATGTGTCCATGTGGCGATTCTTCACAGCATCAGAGTCGGTCGCTCATCCCTTTTTTATGTTAAAGAGACGAGAAATCCAGAAAGACCCTTTTCTAGTGGACCCCTCACCACAGAACTCTGGAACAAGCCCTCGCCACACACACACACACACAATAACAACAACACGCTACTCATCTTTTCAATCCTTTGGAACACAACACCATCTCAGAGGGATTTCAGGGAACTGATCAAAATACGACGGACAGATAAAACGCACGCATTCATAAACTCATCCTCTGAAAGGCATGTGGTGTAAATTTGATCAAAAGCTCTGGCTGTTTTTTCTGTCAGTGAGGGCATACATGTCAGGCAATGTGAAAAATACGTCGGAGCTGTTAAATCGCGAGTAAAACGGCTTCTGGAGACGATTAGAGCGACGATCCGAACCAGCTGCAGGGTTGGCAGCGCGGAGATGAGAGTACGTGAATATCAGAAATCAAACCGTTCCCGGTCTGTGATGAATGAAGAGCGGTGGAAAATCCAGGAATAATGATGGGATGATTTCGAAACATAATGATTTCACACATTTTTCACTGTCACACGAGCCGAGTGCCAAACTGAAACACTACATCTCTGTCCGAGCCTGCAGCCAAAATCCAAGACTTTTAGTTTGTCACTTCTGACATTACTGTGTCCTGACGCTGAACTGCTTGTGTTGCACGCGTGATGTAAATTGCTTTTTATTTTGCATATAAAAAATTATTTATATTTGCACATTTCAGTTTTCACTCCTGTATGCAAGTGTGCATCGTTTTGCGGCCCCCCAAATAAAGACTTATAATCTTAAATTTAGATTTTTAATTCCACCAAAAACATATTCAGTTATACAATGCTGGAACATCAATTCTTTTGGTTGGTGGTCTCAGTTTTCAGATGTCTGATTGCATCAAATATATGATACATTTCTATAATTTATAAAATACCACAAAATCTGTGCCCCCCCCGGATCCATCTTGGTGCCCCCGTTTGAGAACCGCTGCTGTTTGTTCTTGAATACATAAATTTAACAATACAATAATATAGCAGGCTTAATGTGAAACACATGTTTACTAGCTACCGTGTACTGTTTGTGAAGTGCCCACAGAAACTAAAGCCTTCAAGTGGGGTATGCAAAGTCATATACAGATAAAGGACACTGCTTGATATTTAATTCTTAAATAGTTGCTTAAATAATAGAGCTAACTAGTTAAATTAGCCATTTGGAATTAGCTCATCACAATGTGCGTGTGTACGTACGTGTGTGTTGTATTTGTGTGTTGTGTGTGTGTGTGTGTGACGATGTGTCATATGGGTATGTGTAGTCTATGTATATGCGTTGTATGAGAAAGTATTGAGTTATTGTGTGTCTGGGGATCCACTCTTAAAAATACTTGTGTGTTTTCCCAGTATTGGGTCAAAAAGAGACAAACCTTAACATCGGGTTACATTTACACAGGTTCACCCCTTTTTGGCCCAACACTTTTGTGTGAGGACGTGTTGTGTGAGAATGAGAATTAGTTTTGCGTGTGTGTGCATACTCTTTGAAATATGAATGCACACATTCAGAGTTTGACTCTTGTGTTTGTTTTGTAGGGTCTCACGTCACAAGCACTCTCTGAACACTTCTTTCGCCATTATAGTCGTTTAATGGGACGCCTTGACAAACGGTAAGATTTATTTTCCCCTGTTGTCCCCACTAATAAACACTGGATGAATACTGTTTGTGTCTCTACAACTCCGGCTGACATATAAATTCATTTCTGTAGAGCTTTCACAGTGACATCTTTTTCAGGGGCTCTGAATACAATTGTCAGAACTACATTTCCTATGTGTATTTTAAGTGTAATTTTAGTAAGTATAGTAATATCAATAATAGCATACTTGTGGGTGTACTTTCAATAGTAGGCCTACTTGGGACTAAACTAGCCAACTTTTTAATTGACATACTTTTAAGTATGCTTCAAGTGTAGTAAAGTTGTGAACGCACAAGTTTACAACTACGTTTTTCATTTCTACCGCAACTGTACTACAAGTGCAAGTGAACTTTACTAGTTTAATACTTGCAGTACATTTTTTGTTTATTACAGTACACTTTGAAGTACACTCTCAGTAAGCTACTAGCTTTGTAAAATTTTTAGTTTTCTTTAAGTCATCATACTAATCCATTTTTATGTATTTTGTATTATTTATGCATATTAAGTATACGACTATGTTCCTGTTTATAGTTGTTATTAGGTTTCATACTTAAAGTATACTGTACTAAAGTAGATCTCCATCAAAAGATGTACAAGTAGGCCAAATATAGGCTAGTTGGACTTTTCTGTCATTATAATTCAAGTATACATCCAGGTAAGTGTAAAATTAAGTTTATTTCTGTACATAAAAGTACATAAAAGGTAGAATGAAAGTATGCTTCCTTATGTTTAATCTAAAACAAGAATGCTAAAAGCACACTTGAATAAACGTCTTTTTTGTAGGGGTTTAATAACGAACAGCGAGGTTTGTCATTTTTAATAAATTGTTTGTATTGAGTGACGTGCCCTCAGACTTCAAGAGACGAACGATTGAGCATGAGCGTCTGTGACCCTGAGGTCAAACAGTAGCGTACTTCTACCACATCCAAATCACTTTAGAAACATTAACTTCACTTCACACCTGCCTCTTCATTCAGCGGTCACCCAGGTCCCCCGTCTCTCCCAGATCTCATTTATCAACATGCGGCTTCAGAGAGAAAATATATTGGCACCAGGCCTTCCTAATCAATGCCATACTACCGCCGTCTTTCCTGCACCCCGAAAGGGTCGCCCGTGGGGTCACGTGGCGGTCAGACGGCGCTCAGAAATCGAGGCCAGGCTCAAGTTCAAGGTCGGGGTTCAAAGGTCAATCTTCCAGGGAAATGGGCCCAGCTGTGCAGTGATGTGGGAGGGTAGGATCTGGACGTGAGGTCCGTCTGGACGGGTGACCAGTCATGACCCCTGCCTTTGTGCTTGTATCGGTGAGTGGCGGTTTCCTTATGGTCCTGTGGTCAGATGAAGAGCTCGGCCAAGCTGCCAGAGAAATGACAGAGACACGGGGACACAAAGGAGACGCAAAAATTGTGGACAAAGGTCAGAGACGGGCAGGAGAGAGAGGTGGAGTGCCGGGTTCGGCTCATGAATAAAAGTCTGCTGGCCATATGAGGAGGTCAAGATACTGTACATTGGCCTGCACTCTTCAGAACACATTAAAACCTTTTAGCGGCAGCCGTCATGGCTGTATAAATGATCAAGAACGAGCCAGACGTTGACTGTCGCCATAAACTTCACGGTGCTGCTGCTGGTAATGTGAAGGCCAACGTTTGTAGCGAACACCAAAAATCATTCTTTACGTTCTTCCAAAGTTGAGTCTTGTCACAACGATTGTCAAAGAGTCCTGAATGACTAACAGTATGGATGTCACACAAGATTCCCAGACCACCTCTGACAGCGATATCCCATGCTCTGTCCGGTCGAGGGCTGGATTGTTCTGGAGAGGGTGAGATGTTTATACAATGTGGATTGTAAGTTAAATATTTCTATTCTAAAGTGTTACACTGGGAATATGAGAACATGCTCCGGTCAAGATTGTGTCAGATCCGTGCCAATAACAGAACACGGGAGAAGAAACCCAAGAAAATTCTCTCCAGATGTGTATGTGGAAAGAGTGAAGAGACCTTTTCTATTGAGGAATTATAAAATTGTATATTGTTCCGTTTTATTTCTGGGCCTTTAAAGGGGACTGTTATTCTTGTTCCTGTCGAGGGAGAAAAGACTTCTGACTTGCTTGACAATTTATAAAAAAATTAGGGCTGTTAAGCGATTAATCGCGATTAATCGCATCCTGAATAAAAGTCTGCGTTTACATAATAAATGTCTGTGTACTGTGCATATTAAATTTGTTTTTCAAAAACACACACATACATGCATACTGTATATTTAGGAAATATTAAGTATTTATTTACGTTTACCAATAATTGAAATTACATATAAACATTTATTCATTTTTATATTTTTCTTAAATACATGCATGTAGGTTTTTGTGTTTATGAATACAAAATGAATATGCACAGTTCACAAACATACATTAATTAAACACAAACTTTTATTCTGGATGCGATTAATAAAAACATATTTTAACAGCTTTTAAAGGAAATGATTGAATCACCTTCGTGTTGTTCAAAACCTGTATGATGTTATTCTCGTGTTAAACATAAAAGATGTTATACACTCTTGAAAATGAAGGTGCTTAGATTCTTCACAGCGATGTCATAGAAGAACCATTTTTGGTTCCGCAAAGAACCATTCAGTCAAAGGTTCTTTAAAGAATCATCTCTTTCTTACTTTTTTATTCTCTGAAGAACGTTTTTTCGCCACAAAGAACTTTTTGTAAAACAGAAAGGTTCTTCAATTGTTAAAGCATCTTTATGGAGCCGTTTAGACGAAAAAGGTGCTATACTATGTTATCGTGAAGCCCCTTCGTTTTTAAGAGTGAATTTAGGAGATTCTTTATGGAACCAAAAGGTTTTTCTATTTATATAACTTCACTTTTACTACAATACAAAATGGTTTATTTTGATATAGTATGTTCTGATTGTTTTTAGACCTTTAGAACAAAGAGAGAATAAGTGTGATGAAAACTTGAACGGAAAGGACAAACATTAACAGAGAAAGAGGTTGACCGCAGATCTTCTACAGGCCCCTAAAGTAAGCTTACTCCATAAGCACAGTATGTGAGGTTCCAAGACCTCCAAAACACAGAAGGAAAGTTTTTTTTCATCTTAGAGAAACATGTTTTCATCCTGAACTTCACAGTACGGTACTAAACGGGTGGAAAGGCAATAATTACCAGACCTGCTTTCATTATTTTTCTTATAATGGAAGTCTAAAATTTCACCTTTCTTCCAAAACGTCTACACCATTATGTAAATTATCTTCAATGGCGAGGTTACAGAACAGTTCTCCACAGACCACCTTTGTCTCAGAGAGAAGCGTGTTCAGACCGCATTAAAATTTGACAGGATTACACATTCACTGTTCTCCTTCCTTTCCATTTCTTATACGTTCCTTGTCACTTTGGGTTTCTACCTCTCCTGTCCTTTGCACAGACCATTTATGTCAAAGAAAGAGGTCCTTCATCCTTTCAGACAACATAGACCCAAATCCAATCCAAACCTGTAATTTTCTGGAAAACCTATCATTCAAGCTAAAGCTATATCCTCAGAAAACCCCAGCCAGGATCCTCTGCCATGCGCTGCTGGTGTGGATATTGCAGCCTCTGAAGTCCTCACTTCCTGTTGATCCTGGTCATGTGACCTTGCGTAGGAAGTCGGTGCTTATACAAGTGGTAGATGGGTTTGGCTCTTCATACATCGAGTGCAGTTTTTGTATTGTTTCTCTCATACTTCGACGGTCACGGTGGTTTTCTTGAACAATAGTTAAATCCCAGCGGTGGTTCATGCGTTCACTAAACACACTGTAGAAGATCCGCTCCGGTCATAATGGTACGAATTTACACAGAAGAGATGCTGTTGTCCCTATTTTTTATTTTCGAAAAGAAGGACACATTTGATGTGTTTTGGTTTTTTGTCAGTTTTACAGTGATGTTCCAGGTGGATGTGGGACAAGGTTTACTTTGTTTATTTGCTGTGTTTTGAAACTGCAATGGCGAACCATAGTTTTATTATAGTAAAAGAGGCCTACTGATGCCATGATTATCATTTATACAACCAGTTTTACTATCCTTACAAAAAATAAGTGTACTTTAAGTTCATTATATTAAGTATACTTAAGTAAAGTTTAGGCAACTCCATGAAATAAGTATACTAACAGCAAAGTACTAGTAGCATACTTGTCGGTGTACTATTTAAATGCTACTTATAGTATTAAACTGGTCCTTTCAGTATAGAAAGTATACTTTTAAATTTGTACTGAAGCTTATATAAGTGAACTTATAAGTATACTGATAGTATACTAACTAGATCAATACTTACCACACATTTTTTTTGGTTTATTAAAGTGCACTAGTAGTTTATTTGTTTTTATGCTTGTATACTTTATTGAAGTATATTCAACTTAAAACGTACGTTTTCTTAAAGTACACTTAACGTCATAGTTTAGCACAATACTTATATATTAATTTTGCACTTTAAGTAAACTACTATGTATAAAGTGGTTCATTTTTATACTGGTAATGTATCTTTAACTTCAGGTAGATTTGAAGTATATATTCATCTATATATTTCTAAATGATAGAGTACAAGTATAGGCCTCTACTCAGACTTGTTTGTCAGTATAAGTCAAGAATAAATTTTTCTAAGAAATAAAAAATTGACTGAAAGTATATTTTTCATATTTAGTTTAAAAGAAGCATACTAACAGCACGCTTCAATCAACTTATTTTTGTAAGTGTGGTTACTCTAGCAAAACCAGGGTTCATTTTCATAAGGGACGATATTACACAGCCGCTGATGTTCCGTATTACGGAAATGTTGAAATGAACGTTTATGGCCCAAGAAACATGTAGTTCCTGTCCTGATTATTGGCTTTGATTTAGTGCCTATAGATCACATCCATACATACAAAGACTGGAGTTCATGTGAAGTCACAGAGAAATAATGGACGCGTTATACTGTCCTGTGAACATTTTTGGTTTCCATCCCTTGTGGTCTGGAGCTGAGATCCAGCAGCATATGGACTCCGGGAGGAATCAAAGACTTTGTGATAAAGATCTCTGGAAGCTTCAACTAGTAAACAGCCCCATAAAAGTGGCTTTTGGGGTGGAGCGCGCGAGAGAAATTTGAAGCTGTGCCCATCACCAATAAAGCCACAGCTTCTACAACAACGCTTTCTCTCCCCGATGTCGATCGCCCTCTGTTTTCTCCTCTCTTGTTGTCTTCGCTGCAGATTGAGAGGTGTGAAACCTACACAGAAGTGACACAAATGAATACAGAAGTGTGTAAAATAGCGTGTGGATATGTGCCAGTCTGTGTAAGGAAATCATCCGTGACTGTAGTAATATAGACCCAGCTGCCATCCCATAATGCCACGAGGAAACCTCAGGGCCTTTGTTGGTGGTATTCAGCTTTCCACAGTTTCCAGGACTTTCAGAGCGGTTTACAGTACTGTCAGAAATATCCTGGCACTCCTATAAAGTCACACTCAACGTCGCCCCCTAGTGTCTGCTGGTAGAGTCACCCACTGTTTTATGATTGGACTGCGGTGTGAAGGGTCATTTCTACTCTATGGTTTCATGTCCAATATATTTATACTCTGTATGGTAAAAAGGCTTTTTACGTGGATGCTTTTTTTTTTTTTAAGAATTTCACTTTCCTTTTACTGTTTCACCATCTCTCGTTACAGACACTTTCTTAAACGCATCTTCCTCCAGAAAGTGACATCATTTTTGGGAAATCAAAATACAGCACAAATCAGTACGTATCTAGTATATCAATAGGCTCTATGTGGTAATAAAGTGATGTGGCATAAGTTCGTTTAACCCTGTGTAAAATTAAATGTATGTGATGATATAAACATTTCAAATCAAATCAAAAGTCTGGATCCCTCTCTGAGCTCTTTATATCCCTCCAGCTGTTAGAATGTCCTTTGAACTAACGCTTCATGTATTTTTAACCATTACAGAGTTTAAAAGATGTGGTACAGCAGAAATGACCCTGCGTATGATTTATTCATTTGTATCTTTAGGTATCTTGAGGTGTATATGTATGCTTTCTGTATTAGACTTAATTGAATAACTGTTCTGAATTTAATTATACGATTTGTTCATTCATTGATTTTACAGACTTAAAATGTAATGTCTCTAGCACCTTCTTCTTTAGAGCTTTTAACTGTGGTGAATGTGTGTGTGTCCATGTAGGTTGAAGAACACTATGTGGATGAACATCTGAGAACATCAGTTTCTGTCATCATGACGCCAGTGTCTTCAGTCTTCATTCCCCGGTACATGTCCTTTATTTAAATTGACAAAAATGGTGCCGTCCTGTAGATCAACTTCAGATTTATTGGTCAACTATTTCATCTGTTGAAAGAGGCATGTGCATGATATATCACTTTTGCCATTGTGCTAACAATCTATATAGCATGATGTATGATTTTATCAGCTGTGCTTTTAAGAATAAAACATTTTGTACATTTGCATCTTTTTTAATAATTAACAAAAACAACAGAAACATAACCTTCATATTCTTACAGTTGTCTTCTTAAGGCCTCACTCTGCTTACAAAGAGAAATTGTACAGATGCAGATTTGTCATGTTTTATTAAAATGATATTTATTTATTGCATCTTTTCAAGGTGTTTTATCCAGACGGTCAGCAGGCTCGGCTACTCTTAAATCCCTTACATTATTGTGTTGTTGTCTAATGGTACAAGTTCTTTCCTTGATGAAATAACTTTCAATAAAGGCCTTTTCCCAGGTTAGTGCAAATTAATTTAATCTATATAAAATATACAATGTAAAAAATAGGAGTTTCTGTATTATAATCTGGATTGTGTTGTGTTTTAGTGTTGACGAAAATGTAGATAACATCCAAAATGACGTTTTTTATATCTAAAACCTGTGTAAACGTGTATATAATATATATAATCTATAATGAAATACAGCTACATTGACTGTTTTTGTAGTATAGAATATTTGGCCTTCTGTGCGAGTGATTTTTCTGTGTGAATTTTTAATAAATAGGTTTGTTCATAAATTGTCAGATTTACAAAGACATTCATTCCATTCAGGTTTTTTGAATGATGCTCCGTGTTATCAATGCAAATTGCACCTGTCAGTCAAGAATACAAATAGAAAAGAGCTCTAAAAAATGCGTTGTGTGTTTGTTGGCGAGCAGAAGGACGGGGGGTGAGAGAGGAACACACACACGTGTGGTTTCAGGTGACCCTTCCCACCTCCTCACACACACATAGAGTTTTATTTATTTCAGTCGGCAACTCCGGATTTCTGGTTTGCGCGTGTAAATTACATGTCGCCAACATTAAATATTAAGCCTAATCAGTGCTTAATTATTGATGCTTGCTTTTTATACAGGAGTGCCATTGGTACTCGAGACATCCAGCAAAGAGCCTTTCTGCATTACTGTATGTTTGAGGTTAAGGTCTCTGGCCACCATTCCCACTCACTTCTCCTTGGTTTTCTTGATTGATGATCGCAGGAAGTCTGTAAAAGAGAGGCGAGGAATGGAGAACTGGATCAGGTTGGGCAGTTATGGCTGCTCGGAGGAGCTCACGGGGCGACTAAGTGCCCGAGTAAACCACAACTGAGTGTTTGATGCGCTCGCGTGTGTTTTGGAGAGCGCTCTCTCCGGGTCTGAGCATCTGTAATGATCGCCCAGGAGTGGTTGGTGATAGAGAAGATGGTTACCCACAATGCTCGGCAGTGGCTCTTCCTACCTCAGGTAGAGATGTATGCACTGTGTCTCTGATATTAGATGTTAATCAATAAACTCATTAGTGGGGCAGGAACGGTCCGTATCGTCGGTTAGAGGTCTGCAAAAATGTTATTTAGCACGGTTCTCTCTAGAGCCAAATGGAGTTTTAATTTATCGGCCCAATTGTGTGCAAACAGAGCCAAATACTGCTCTTTTGGTTACTAAGTATTGCTGTCGCTCAGATTGTATTTGTGTTTATAAAACCCCTCGTTTCATCCCAAAGGAAACTACGTGGCTCTTCCGTATAAACGTGTGGCATTTTTGTCTGAATTTGTATGACATGAATCTACAAAAATGTAGATTATTTGAAAAAAAAGCCCCTAAACCTATGTCACGAAACACACATTTATACAAATAGCTGTAAAAAACATTTACGTCCATTGCATTTTTCTTCCGTACGAAGAATTTCAGATTGTACAAATAAGGTTCATATCGCTGCATGGTGGAATTTGTTGAGAAGTTTGCTACAATGGATGGAAAAAAAAAGTCTGGATGATAGTTTCTGAAAAGTAAGTCTCTTTTCATCTTTAAATTGACCACGGTGTATCCTCCAAAAGTCTTTCTAGTGCTTTTTCAGTCCTTCCAGAAATATTGTCTTGATCTGCAGGATTTGTGGTCGCTGCAATACAAATCTCAGAAAACATGGATGTAACGTCATTTTCTTTCCTCCCCGGATTAACAAAAAAATCTGACACTCGTCCGCATCCCTGTTAGACTGCTGTCTGTTCCTGTGAGGGAAAAGTGAGGCCGGAAAATCACATCTGAGGTTTGTCCAGGATTCTGAAGCCGCTCAGTGTCTGTAGTGTAACCGTGAGTGACCCCCAACATACAGACACACAGCCGCGTCAGAGAGTCACAAATATTAACTGTGTGTGTCTGCGTGTTGAGCGATGCAGATTTAGAATCTGAGTATCTGTGCGCCTGTTGTGTTAGTTTGTGTATGTGTTTTTGTCGGTTCATCCAGGAGGTAAAGACCACCCATACGGAGAATCTGAGTGCTTCACTATTCACAGCTACAGTCCAGTCTCACCACAGTGGCGCCCCCAAAACCAGTGCTGACATATCGCCCACAAACTCTGTGTGTGTGTACTGGCTGAGGTTTCGTAACCTTCCTCAAAAAATGACGTTTATATCGTTTATAGAAAATGAAACATTTCGGTGTATATGTAGGAGGCATTTTCAATTTGTCAGTCTCACGTTGCCAAACTTTTCACTATTGATGTTTCATTTTGCGACTTATTTTGCACAAAATTGCCCATTAAAGTCCCCATGAAACGGAATTTGCGATTGACTTATTTTATGTATCGTGACCAGTGTTGGGTAAGTTACTCTGAAAAAGTAATTAGTTACTAGTTACTAATTACATATTCAATAGTGTAATTAGATTACTTTACAAATTACTCTGTCCAAAAAGTATTTAGTAACTTATTACTAATTACTTTCTATATCCTACATCAACATTGATTAGTTAAGTGATTCAAGGATAGACATGAAACGACTTATTTAATTCATTCAAATAAATAATATTAGACTATTTAAAGTACTCTATTAACTGACCAACGTATGACAGATGTGAGAATTATACATTTTACAAGTTAAAAGTTAGACTTTGAATTTTGATGTTAATTCCACTATTGCACACACATATATTACACAAAGTATTTTAGTTTAATTACATCAAAAGTAACTGTAATTAAATTACAGAAAACATAAGAGTAATCCCTTACTTTACTTTTTCAAGGGGAAAGTAATTAAATTACAGTAACTAATTACTTAGTAACTAGTTACACCCAACACTGATCGTGACGTATCCGAGTGACACGGCTTCTGAAATTTGAATAAATGTAGGGCGGGGCTTTATTTTGCCTGTCCCTTTTTGATTGGTGTGTTGTAAATTGGGCCTGAGGGGAGGGCTAAAAGTGCCTTGCCATTGGACAGTGAGTATAGTCCTACCTCTTTTTTGTAGCTGATGTCATGTGGTGAAGCGTTGTTGTTGAGGGGGAGAGGAGCTTCATGTTTTTGATTAAAGATTACGAGCGCAAATGAATTTTAAAGAATTAATGATGTTCACGGATAAATCATTTATAATAATCACTGCAACACAGTGTAAAACACTTGGAATTTTCCTGTTTGATTTCATGTTGACTTTAAGATGGGAGGAGATTGTCGACCAATCACAGTTTAGTTTGTTTTTAAAAGCCATTTAGGTGCTGGATTATCTATATGTAAAAAAATACTGTAGTTTACGTTAGTATCATTGACTAATGGTAACTGAAGCTGTCTTTAATGGAAAAATCGAATGGTTCATAATGGAAACCATTAGAATTTCTGTGATGGTTTTATTGTTTTTACAGCAGGGATAATACACTGTACATGTACTGAAGACCACACCGTGACGTGTTTACTTCAGGATATCTATACGGCTCTGTGGCTGGCAAATGTAAATGATAAATGTGTATTTATGAGTGTAACTTTCTGTGCCAAGTTTGGCAACCCAGAAAAATGTTCCATGTTCGTGTTGCACGCTGCAGTGCTGTGTCGCGCATTACATCCTGCAGAACATGTGCTTCTGCTGACAGCGACTCCAGTCTTTTGGGTCTGGCAAACATACAGTCATTCCAGGGAGGGCTGCCACCTCAATTCATAAAATCCCAAATCTGAGTGTGCGGAGAGACCCCAGAGGACCCTTACAGTGTAACTGTTACACCTCCGGATGTCGACTGGGTGGTCTCACTGCTTGTGGAACAGCATCACCTACGGCTAATAAAGCTAATGCGGCCGTGACGCTGTCGCCATCTGTGTACTGGTGAGTTCCCTTAAACCTCTACAAAGAGTTTCTGTACCTGTATTCCGTGCCATTGTTTTATTTGCAATGTGGAAGTTGGTTAGTATAAATTTGGTGATCTATTATAATAACTTCTGAGTTTTCCATCAAACCAGTTCCTGCTTGATTTCATTGACTTTGCATGTTAAGACCTTTCAAACTCGGAGTTCTCACTTGTGTTTCATTCAAGTATCAGTTTAGTCTCAAACAGTTCTTCTAAATTGCTTAAAAGAAACATACACACAGAAACAAATAAGACATTTGTTCAAACACGTCAAAAGTGGAGGTACAAAGTTTCCATTTGCTCTCCATTTAGATGTCTATGAGAAATAATTCAGATGATTTTTCTTTCTTATGAATATAAGTCGATATCAATGTATGAATTTATGAATGACGCTGTTATTGAGAACTAACACACTGTTTGATTTATACACACCATTAAATCTGCACATAAATCTCCTCTCTGAACATCCTATCATTCTCTCTCTCTCTTGAGGATGGTTTATTCAGGACCGTGCCGCCACCAAACAAGTGTTAAATTCAAACGGCTAATTAGAGGAGATGGGCGGATCAATGAGATGTATCGTAACAGGAATCTGAAATGAATCTGTTGTGGATCAATGATGTGCAGGAGAGAGAGGAAGAGAGGAAAAGAAAGAAGTGGATGCTCGGGGGACTCGGGGTGTTCATTAGGTTCCTCTACAAAACGAAAATGCTGTCATTATTTACTCGCCCCATTGTTCCCAACCTGTTTGTTGTTATTTTGCACAAAGGAATCTTCATAGATCTTTTTCATACAGTGACAGTTCATAGTGACCACAGATGTCAAGATCCGGAAAAAACAGCTGTGAACAATGAGCAGCGCTTTAAAACTTCTGTCGTGTTCCGCACAAAAAATAACAGCGTATAGAGATTTGGAAGGACATGAGAGGGAGTCAATAATGGCAGATTTTCCGTTTTTGGGAGCTTTTTTTATTATTTTAATTTTCAGCACAAAATTTCTTTGAAGATGGTTTTAGTGCGCATGTGTACATGTAGACGTTCAGAGGTTGCTCTTCCATAGCTCAAGAGATCTGATGGAGTTCTCTGTTGTTTTCATTTAAATAACTTGCTTTGGAGACGTAAAAAATGAGACAATTGTTCAAATACACGAAGAGTATGGAGGTTTAAAACGAATGTAGATTGTAGAGGTCCAATAATCTGGATTTGTGTACATTTGATGAGTATTTTTTGAGTTGATATTGAGATCTTCAATAATATTGATTATTAAATGGAGACTTGACAAACGTGAGCTCAGTTCGAGACGTTGTTGTCTCTTCTGAAACTCTAATGGCAGACATTTGTGAGATTTCTAATTCTCAGACTCCTTTTCTCAGGAGAAATATCTGAGATGCAAATGATACAGTTTACATTTAATGGGAATATTTCTGTATAATTGTAAACGGTCTAAATGCTAAAGGTTTAATATCCGTATAGTTACAATGCAGCCCTAATCTCACAAATGATCCCTTTCCACATTCATCTCCAGACATATTCCACACTTTTGTGGGGATTCATACAGATTTTTTTTGGATCTGCACGCTGGGCGACATCAGAAACACACAAGCGTTGAGGGAACATTAGCTACCACATGTGCTTGTTATAAATGTGGCTAATATCATTTTAATGGTATTGGGTTATTTTCTGTGTACTGTTGTGCTCCAATTTCCTGCTTTTATTTTGCTTTGATGTCTGTATGCGTCTCGTATATACGCCTGCTTCATTTCACTGAGGTTCTTCTCTTTATAGTTCATAAAATGAGCATATTGAACATGTTAGAGGTTGAGCCCTATTTTCCTTTAAGGGAAGTTGACAGACCAAAACAGGTTTTTGAAATTAAGTGCTAATTATGTGGGTCAGTCAATGCGAGTCTTGAGTTTGGGGTTTTTGGTGGAATATTTTTCCAGAGTTCTGACTGTGCAGACAGAACATGTGACACCTAAATATCAATTCAGATTTGTAAACGATATTCGAAAAATGTTGATTATTTTTACAGTTCTGTTTGGAGATGCTAGTGGTGAGGAAATTGCACATTTTAACTTTTGATGATTGAATGTGTACAGGTCAGTAATTTAGGGAAAATTATAAATAATGGGAGTTTAAATTCGCCATAATCTGCAGCTTTCTGATAGATTTTGTGCGGCCAACCCACAGGAGAGTTTATTGCTCTGCGTTTGCTCTTTTCGGCTCAAGAGTTCTTGTTTTTGTTGCATTTTCTAATGCAGCGTCTGTGTCTCAATAAAAATATTTGCTTTATTGCTCCCTGAACTCTTTGTACGTCGCTTTGGATAAAAGCGTCTGCTAAATGTAAATGTAAAAATATACAAGTGAGCCAATTGGTGAAATAAAATAGGACAGTGGAGCTATAAAATGAATGATATAGGTAAAGGTAATATATAGGTAAAATTATATAGATTTGTGTAATTTACACAAGTTTGTATTTACGTGAAAGTTCACCCGAAAAAATAAAATCTGTCATCAGTTACTCATCTCCTTTCATTTGAAACCTTTACTTTCTACCGCAGAACACAAAAGAAGATATTTTGAAGAAAGTAACCGGACCGAACAGCACTGGGCCCCATTCACTTCTATTGTATGGACATAAAACCAATGCAAGTGAATGGGGGCCAGTCAACAACATTCTTCAAAATATCTTCTTTTGTGTTTTGCGGAAGAAAGAAAGTCCTACAGGTTTGAAATGACATGAGGGTGAGAAAACGATGACAGAAATTTCTATTTTGGGGCGAACTATCACTTTAAAATCTATAAAATATTAACCAATGATGGCAAATCCGAGCTCAATTTGTACAGTGTTGAGATCTCTTTTGAATCTCTAATGTATACGTTTGTGGGATTTTTCTCAGGAGAAATATCTAAGATGCCATGAGACGTTTTCATTGCATTTAGTCTCATTTTTGTCTAGAAAAAACAATTAAGATAATAAAGATCTCTTCTCTGTGACCCTTCCGTCTTATGGGTACCCTGCACCAGTTCCCTCAGCACCATTTTTGAGGTACGCAGACAAAAACAGCAAGTTAACATCTCTTCACATGCTGACCCGGAGAGATCCTTACGTTTGTGTCAATCTGTCTGAGGTTAGAGCCGTTCGCAAGCGTAAAGTTTCTTTACCTCCTGCATTACAGGCCGGCTCACATTCAAACGTCAAACCAGCCAGCGTAACCATAATGAAGCCAAACATCAGGACGCGGTGGAGTCGCTGCGTATCCTTTCATGCGGTAGGTTAACCATGATTTCAAATCAGGTTTGTTATTGCAATCTCAGACCAAAGGCAGGCCAGAAATGAAAGGCTTGTTTGAGATGCGGTGTGATAGTTTAATTGGCTCGGCCTGAATTGTGTTAGCAGACAGGCCTGTGGACCGGAGTGTGGGTATATATAACCAGAGACAATAAATGGCCTTGTTAGGGCAGAGCCACTGGCCACCCAGCGACCACAGACAGGGTCCCTTCAGATATGTGGGCACACACGTCTGATGTTGACACACACACTCACATTTTTGCCCTGGATGCATGAGATAATTCTGGAAGTGCACACAGACACATTCATACTCCACTGCACACAAACATTTCTTTCTATCAAATGTACGTAAATACATATTTGGTTTCGGACGGAGCATCTGCGAGTCAACATTTAGGAATCATTATACTAAATATTTTTTCTTGGGAATCAAAGAGAAAGCTGCTCTCTGCAAAAACCATTTAGATAATTTTGTGACATTTGCACAAATGTTTTACGTCGGATATGTGATGTACTTCCAGACGAAACAGCCGAATGGAGCCAGACTTGAATGTGGGTCATCTTGAAGAATGACTTGACTGAAAGACTTTTAAAGAGGCCTTTGATGGAACGTGGAGTTTACCGGCATATGTAATTCACCATATCCAATTGGAATTACATTTTTTGATTGTTGTGCCCACATTAACCATCATTAAATTATACACTGTAAAAATAATTTGTTGTTTTAAAGGCGCAGTTTTTGATTTACAGCGGACACTAGCGTTGTATTATAGATTTCAGCTCAGTCCAAACACGACGGTGGCCACCACAGTACAAAAAGATGTCATTCTCATGTTGACGCAGGGAAGAGATCATGCGGGCATTAGAAAGACTGTAGAAAGAGCGATGTCTTATTTATTATTTAAAATTAAAGGCCTGTGGATTTTAAGTATAAAAAGAAGGACAAAAGTCAGGCAGGAGCTAAAGACTTTCCAGCAGAGACGCGTTACCCGCGGTACTAAGGCTTTTAGTGGATATACTCACAGATATATGGAAATACTTTCCAGCGGAGAGTCGTTGGAGAGAAAGATTGTCTTAAAATCACCCCGAGGAGGTTGCTTTGATTCGGATCAGTATGTGAGTAACATTGGTTTTTCTGTTTGTTAGAACCAAGATATATTGTTGTTTTTGTTCTAATATAACCGGTGCGACGGAGCAGTTTTGAGCGTCATTGTTGATCTGGAACCGCTTTAATATTGTACTTCTCCAGATACTGGAGAGAGAGAGAGTTGGCGTATAAGCTATAGAAAAAGTTTTGTATTTTATATTGCATTTCTGTCAATAGATCCTAAAAGCCCCGTATTACATTTACATTTATGCATTTGGCAGACGCTTTTATCCAAAGCGACTTGCATTGCATTATCCTATTCATTTTTACATAGGTATGTGCAATCCCCTGGGATCGAACCCACAACCTTGCGTTGTTAACACAATACTCTTACCACTGAGCTCCAGTATTGTTCCGCATTGTTCCTTTAACTTAAAAAATTAAGTTACCCAGCTGCCTTAACATTTTTGTTAATTCAACTTAAAAATATTAGTTTACGTAACAATTTTGCATCAAATTCTTGTAATAACTGATGGGTAACTTTTAATTTGAAATCAATTTTTACAGTGTAGCGTTAATTATTGTTTTTTAGAAAAGATTGTATTATAAGTTAATATATAAACCAATAGTCGTGTGACCTTGGTGATATCAACATAACAGAAAAAGTTTTATATGATTTTGTTTGATAAAATGTTCACCAGTATGTGTATTGCAAAAGAAAATAGTGTCCAATTTTTCGTCCAACTGAGATTTTTCCTTCATTTTTATGATTGTGCCGATTTCTGTGTAATGAGGATACAGTTTTCAAGCTCTAATTTTGCATGAATAATTAAGCATCTTTTAGCGTGTATGTGTGTGCGCTTGAAGTATACGGTGACGCTGCGTGCTGCAGACCTGTCACAGAGGAGAGGATTCTGGCCCATTTTAAGATCCGAGGTGCGGTTGAACCACACATCGCTCCGTAGTCATTTTATCCCGGCCACCTGTAGCCAGGCGCAAAGCAACAGTAAATCACGTGACCGTTTCCCCGAGACGAAACCCTAATCCCGAGCCCGATCGGGCCGGACCGTGGCGTGCCGGAGAGATAGAGGGCACGGTGAAACTCGAGGCGACAGTTTCACCGATGAAGAAGCGGAAAAGTGGTCCCTGCGCTCGCCTTGTTGTGTCAGCACGGGCCCATTAATGTCACTTTAGTGCCAGCGGCCCCTCCCTCTCCACGCGCTGTGAGTGTGTGCGAGCGAGAGGGCAGGAGCGGGAATGAGGGGTGTGTTCCGGCCCCTGTGGATATTCTACACCCTTTTCACGCCTGACGGCCTGTCAGAGGTTATTACAGTGACCCAAATGGTTCTCCTTGGAGAGAACACGAGATCTCGCTGATGCGCTCGGAAGTGAGCACGCTTCGCATCCTTCTGTACACACATATATTTATAAGTCATAGGCTCTGCTCCAAAACCTAGTGAGCGGCCTTCATAGACAACACTTTAAAGCATCATAGAACCTAACAGACATTAGGAAGATATTGGACTACAACCATGAAACGAGTCACAAAATCCGAGAAAACCTAGATAGCGGGTTTGAGGGAAATAATAAGCTTTTTTTTAGATGAATTAGATCATGAATACATTTAATGCAGTTAGAAAACTAGTAAGTAGTAAAACAACTTATTTTTAAGGTGATTTGCATTAAGATAAATATGGTTTGTGCTGTTAACCAATTTGATTTGGTGGCTAATTCATAAACTATGATTATTAGGTAAAAGCAATTATGAAGCCCCGCCCCTAATCCTAAACATTAGAGGCATGAAAGCAATCAATACTAAAATGCACAAATTATAAATTCATAAATTGTATAAATTCATAAGATTTTCCATCTTGGTTACTTACATCGTTCTGAATTGTCATGTTTCGTGTGGAATATTATTGGCTAGGCTACCAAGAGCATTTTTTTATTTCAAAATAATAGAAGATGACATCTTTCAATAAATTCATTGTTTGGGCTATGGATTTCATGATTATATTGATCAATTTCTCGGTTTGATTTTGGCGACTCGTGTCGTTGTTTGATATCAAATGTAAAAATCTAAAGCACAAGCAAGCAAAATTACATAAATATCACGTGTCTTGTGATGGTTTTGGTGCACCCACTGTTTTACATGTGACAACAAGGTCCCACGTGTTATTTTCATGTGATGTCATCTCTCTCTTTCTCTCTCTGGGTTAGAGTGGTATGGCAGGCCTGTGTGTTGTTGATGGTCATGTGGCCTGGTCAGGTGGTCTACCAAGTGCCCACATTTGCCACAGATCTATACCCACTCCTAGCTCAGAATCACCCCTCACCAGACTGGTGTAGTGCAGCTGGTCCCTGAAACACCAGCCCCTGATGCAAACCACCGGTTTAAACGGCTCGTCTCATTACCAGGCCAGAATCACTTGGGGTATTTGGAAGCTGGTCAATTACACTTTGCTTTTTTTCTTGTTTTAGCCTTAGGTGCATCTATCTGTTATTCATAATCTTGATTTTTATAAAAGAAGTTTAAAAGCACCTCTTACAAATATAAAAAAAATTATGTGTGCTATTTTTTATTTTATGTACATCTCTCCAGTATACTTTCTTATACTGACAAAAAGTATATTTTACCTATGATGGTCGTCTGTCTTTTATCAAGATAAACTGCAAATTTACTTAAAGTACAGCAGTATATTTAAAGTACAAAAATAATGTATAAATATTCAACTTTAAGTATGATTCTCATTTCATTTAAAGAACACTTAGAAGTATACTTGCACTACAACAACTACTAACCGAGTAACTGTCTGAGAGCATACTTTATAGCATACTTTCCTCATTTAAAAAATGTGCTTTTAGTAATAAACTAGTAACCTTAAAAACATATAGTTGTACTTAAAGTTTACTACTGTTACAACTATAGTGTACTTAAAAGTATACTCTTATAAACTAAAAAGTGGACAAACTTACGTATTTAACTAAACACAGTACTAAAGAATACTTACAACATAAAGTATATACTTAACAATGAAAGTATATTTAATGAAATGAACATGAATCATGCATATTTTTTATAGGGATTTTCAGGGGAATTTTACAGACACAAATCTGATGTTTAGTTTCAGATGTGTCTTCTTCTACAGTACTGTGTGTGTGATTTGCTCCCTACAATATTGTCAAGGGGCTGAAAATGATCGAGATGTAATTCTTATCTGTACTTCCCAGCACTATTTTGCAGCGATTCCATGAAATAGGATTTCCATTATACGAAGGCACGCATATAGAGATATAAACACGGCAACACATTTACACTTATCTATTTATCAGATAAGGACCCTCATACACATACACGTCTATTCTTTGAATACAAAACACTCTCTGCCTCCCTCAGTGCATCAATAAATAAAGCAAACAGCATTAAGCATAACTTGAACTATATGATCGAGACTCTAATTTAATAGCAATAGTATTAGTGTTTTAAGGTTTGGCCATTTAGGTGAAACTCTAAGCCGATGTGGGAGTAATTTGGCCGTAAGGAAATTGATTCTGACCATCAGGCAGTTTCTCATGTTCAAACAGGGGCTGCAGTTAAACAGGATCATTGCTGTTAAACACATTACCCAGGTTCCCCCTCTCCTCCCGGCCAATGATTATGTGTCCGCACTGAGGGATTGAAATTCTGCGCAAGTATGAAAATGATCATGAAGCATTACAGAAAAGATAAATGACAGCCGACCAGAGATTAGAACGCACATATTTCTTGTGAGAATGTAACAATGTGTACTCTATACATGAGCACTTTACAGTAAGACAAGTGGGGGTGTATACCTGTTGAGCAATAAATACATTTTCTATTTTATTTTATTTTATTTCAAATGGTGTGTGCCAAGTAAAAACATGATTTTTCATAATGAAAAAATAGAGAAAAGTAGAAATAAATGTGCTTAAAAGATTCTTCACAGCGATGCCATACACACTTTAAAAAAGGTGCTTCCAAAGGTTGTTCGATGCCATAGAATAACCTTTTGGTTCCGTTTGGTTCCATCACATTTCTGTTTCACAAAAGGTTCTTCAGATTATAAAAATTTAAGAAAGAGATGATTCTTTAAAGAACCTTTTGGCTGAATGGTTCTTTGTGGAACCAAAAATGGTTCTTCTATGGCAGAACAGTTTTTAAGCACCTTTATTTTTAAGAGTGTAGAAGAACCATTTTAGATTCAACATATTGACCATTCAGCCAAAAATTACTTTATGTCTTTTTAATAATCTGAAGAACCTTTTTTTGCCAGAAAGAACCTTCAGATATTAAAACTTCTTTATGGAACCAATAGGTTCTTCTATGGCATCGTAAAACGTAAAAATGAAGACACCTTGAAAGCTAGACTGAGTGATGCCACGTTACGCACGTAAACACGCTCTTAAACGCACTCTCTCTCTCTCAAACAGAATGAGATGCACCTCATCTTCACTCGCGCATCTCTCCAGGGTTTCTGTGGCCACCCGACAGAAGGCATTTACCGTACACTCCACCCTTCCATAAGCACAAACAATCACAGAAGCTCTGATGGCAATAAACAGAGGCAAAGCCACAAACCCACTTCCAGCTCCTTCAGTAATGCAGTTGACCACAGTCGCAGAAACTCATGGGGAGTGCTGCGTCAGGTACATCTGCAAACATTCACTTCAAGAGGATCGTTTCAATGCACAGATGTGCCTCTGTCAGGGCTCGGCTGACTTAAAGAAACAGTTCACCCATAAAGGAAAAATATGTAATTGTTTTCTCCCTCTCATGTCATGTCAGAGTTTTCTGCATTTGTGTTTTCTTACTTTTTAATGCATTTACCAGTGAATGGGCACATGGAGGCTTAGCTGCAAAATGGTCAAACAAAAACAAGCCATTCTCAAGAGTTTAAAGGGTCATGTGACACGGCTAAAACAAATATTATCGTTTGTTTTAGATGTGGTGTGTATACATGATTTAAGGTTAAAAATCGCTGTATTTTCCACATACCGAGCATGTTTGTATCTCCTCTTTGCTCCGCCTCCCTGAAACGTGCAAATTTTTTAAAGCTCATCGCTCTGAAAAGTGAGGTGTGCTATGATTGGCCAGTTATCCAGTGCGTAGTGATTGGTCGAATACTGCAAGCGTGTGACAGAAATGTAACGCCTCTTACCATATTTGGAACATCAGGTTCCTCTTCAATTGTACTGACAGGTACACCACCTTACTTGCGTATACATTTGGGCGGTCTTAGTCAAATCAGACCACCAACTGACGTGGATTTGTGGGGGTGCGGTTACAGGAGGCTTTCAGGCAGCTTTTAGCTAGAATCCATCTTTTGTTCCGACACTTATTATGTCTAATACATGCATGGGCAACTTATAACACACCAAAGACACAGAAAAACACGTATTCGCTCCATATGACCAAGAGATAAATATACAGAGTTAGATTTGTATTTATTTATTAAATATAATAATATTAATAGATTCCCACATCTGAATCATTTTGACAATGTTACCACATATATTTAAATTTCACAGGATCCTGTGACATTTTGGGATTATTTAATACAGACTGGTATTTCTGTTTGAACTGATATGGCCAGGCATCGATGGTACTGTTTTGCATTAATATTGTTTTCTTTTTGATGGAAGTTCCTGTTTAGTTCAGCTATGATTTCCACCTGTGTTGAATGGTTTTCATTTGCAGTGATTTATGCTGCTCTGTGTCACAATCTTGCTTAGTCTTGGAATTTTCTCGCAGTATTTTTGCAGCCAAGTGAGCCTCCCTCTGAGTTTCATTTATTTAGTTTTCTCTCTAGTCAACGTTTTTTTTTTTTGATTTACATTAAACATTAAAGTTTTTCAAGGAGCCAGTTCCCATTCACTGCCATGATTTTCACGAAGAAGAGACTTTTGTTCCGCAGAAGTCAGTCAGTGTCAGGGGTTTGCAAAGTAAATCAACAGAACTTTATTTATTTATTTTGTGAACTGTTCCTTTAAGTCCTTTAAACTGTAGGACTAAATCATGGTAAATATTGCCAAACACAGCACCTTTAAATCTAACCCACTGAATCACATGCACGTTTTCTCTCTCGCTGCTTGTGTTATTGCAGATTTTTCTTTTCTACACTAAATGTACTTTCTCATTTTCTTTTCCGTTCCTGGACTCATTCATGGGTATCATTGGCATCTCTACAGAGAGCTGACATTAAAGTGACTGACTGTAATAAGATATAAAGACTGAAATGATTGGTTTTTATTGAAACCACAGTGACTGGCAGGGGCTAGTTGTCATGGTGCAGTAAAGCAATGCCACTCAACTGTGAAAACACGAGGGAAGAGCCAAGACGGCGAGATATGGCCCTGATTATACTGCGCCAACGCACCGCAAATATACAACAACTTCCCACACACAGACTTACAGCTACACCACCAAACTCAAAGCTAAGAAACCTTTAAATATATCAAATCATGGTGTGAATTACTGGGGGTTGAGATGGATCAGAATTATTGTTGGTGGTGATTGAACCCATATCTCTCCTTTGAGGTGATTGGTTTCAGACGCCTGCTTTTGAAATGAAAGGCGATGGCGTGGTTTAATGTATTAAATATCACTCTTGATACATTTCAATAGTTTGGTGAATAAGGTTCAACTATAACACAGCGCTGTATGGCTGTAATCATCAAATGTAAAGTATTTTCAATAAATGTAATGTATACAGTATGTAATATTTATATTAATGTATCGGTCTGCACTTCATCGGTGTTTTGATCTCTGCGGCCGCTGCAGTGGTCTGAGAGATCTCCGTCCGTCTGGTGTGGATTTTTCAGCTCACCATTATAAGGGTGCATGTCATCGACGTCAACAATGCTTGCTTCACAAAGTTGTTTAATTCAAACTCATTATTTAAAGTGATCGTTACACCCAAAAATGATTTTTTTTCATAATTTATTCACCATCAAGTCATTTCAAAGCCTAATGACTTTCTTTCTTCTGCAGAACACAAAAGAAGATATTTTGAAGAATGTTGATAAGCAAACAACACTGCACCTCATTGACTGTTTGAACACAAAACCACAGAGACATGTCTCAAAATATCTTCTGATGTGTTAAGAAAGAGTCATATACAGGTTTTGAAAAACATGAAAGAATAAAATGATGACTGAATGTTTATTTTTATGTGAACTGTCCCTTTAATTGTGTCACATTGAAATTTTAATACCCAATTAGCTCAAGTAAAGCATTTTGTTAGTGCAAAGGTCACGGGTTTGATTCTCGTGAAGCAAAATGTATAATGCAATGTCGTGTTGGATGAAGCGTCTGCTAAATGCTGAAATGTAAATGATTATAATGTGTTTTCAGAGTAAATGCTGACGTTTTATCGAGTGGTTTTCATGTTTTCTTTTAACTTTATTTGATCAGATTATCATCTGAGATTAAACGGATAACGTAGCGTAGCCAGAGTGCATGTGCACACTCAACATGTAACCGTATGAGATGATGCTGAGATACTGATGAGAGGAGGTGATCGCTTCTGAAGCGCTGATCAATAAGAGCTGCTGAAATGAATCGGATGTGAGATTGAACATTCATTTCAATGCCTTTAAATCAAAGGATCTGTCAAAGCTGGATCTCATACACACACATGCTCTTAGTTTTGGCTTCAGATGTGAGAGTTGGTTCAGTTAGCAGGTGTGTCAGAGCCAGACAAAACTCTTCTGCTGCCACTCACGCTTTTACAGTGTGTGACTGCTAACCCTCCCCAAACTTCCTCTCCTGTCAATCATCAGCCACCACACACAAACACACTACATACACACACATAGGATTAAAAATCTATTGACATTATTTTTTCTCTGTTGATCCCTGTAGCTTTATCTTACCCAGTGGGTTCTGAACTGGTGGGTCATAACTAAAAAATCACAGACACCACCGCAACCTTCAAAAAACCTTTGACAACACTACTGTTCTGCATTCACTTTACAGTTTAACTTTGTTTAAAAAAATTTTGTCTTTCTCTATCTTAAAAAAAATTCTACTTAAAGGAACACTTTTTTTGGAAATGGGCTCATTCTCCAACTCCCCCGGGGTTGATAAATTGAGATTTACAGTTTGGAATCTATTCAGCCGATCTCCGGCTCTGGCGATAGCACTTTTAGCATAGCTTAGCATAGATCATTGAATCCAATTAGACCAGTAGCATCGCGTTCAAAAATGACCAAAGAGTTTCGATAATTCCTATTTAAAACTTGACTCTTCTGTACTTATATCGTGTGCTAAGACCGGCGGAAAATGAAAAGTTGCGATTTTCTATTTCCAAAAAAAGTGTTCCTTTAAGAACGATCCTATAGTCCAGAATATTCGCAGATGAGATCACTGTAATGTCTCAATTATTCGTCTTAGACAACAATAAGAATAATTGAAAAGCAAAGATATGCGTCTCAGACATTTCTTCTGAGAAAAGGAGTTCGAAATCTGACAAAAGTCTCTGTCATAAGTGTTTCCGAAGAGATCAACAATGTCTCAAACTGAGCTCAGATTTGTCAGGTCTGACCTCAAAAGATCTCATTATGAACTCATCACATTTACCCAAATCCAGATTATTTTACCTCTACATTCACTTTACACCTCCATACTCTTCAAGTATTTGAACATTTCCTCATTTGTTTTCATTTTAGGAGAAACGTCTGAGACTACAGCGATACTTGAGAGAAACACATCATGAGAGAACGCCATCCAATCTCCTGAGCTATGAAAGAGCAACATCTGAGCAATAACATTTTCCATTGGGTATTTTAAATGTTCTCTCATTTGCAAGTCTCTTTGGAAAAGCATCTGCTAAATGTATAAATGTTAGGTCATGTAATTAATGTAAGTACGAAGAGGAAAAATCCAGTTAAAGAAGGGAGAAGGTTCAGACCGCAGGAAGGCGTCAGGCCTCATACTCAGACACAGGCCTTCAAAGTCGCTGGCTTCCTATTGGGCCGCAAATCGTCACAGCAACCGGTGGCCGTTCTGAAACCGCTGCGACCGAGCGGGGAAGTGAGATCATAAGCCACAGTTTGGCACGACGCAGCGAGACGCGGGGGGCACCCGAATGCCTTACACGCGCTTGAACACGGTGGGCGGGTCAGGGTCCTTCATCGAACCGAAGCGCTTCTTAATGTATCCCAGAAACCCCTGGGCTTTTACAAACGTCTGTCGCTCTCAGTTACGGCTGCTTACTCGCTGTGGTTAAATACTGTGATCTAACTCCAGTGAGCTCTGATTCACAAATGGCAAGTCTTTCGGAAGCTTGATTTTTTTCATCATGCCGGTCGGACGGATTCAAGCTGTTTCCACACAGATGAAAGAGCGCGAGCGTTTGCAGAGATGATCTAATCGTTCCCAGAGCAGCGTGGAAGAATATTCTGTGATCAGATCGAGGAGAGGAAGAGAACAATTAACAGTGAGCGTTAAAACAAACAAGAACACGATTCATTACATCTCGTGTGATGGTGATTGAAACATCTTTCGTGTGACCTTGACCTCAATGTCATGAATGTTATGTAAACATGAAATGAAATATTTATCCATAACTTGTTGTTTTATTAAAAGTCCATTTCTGATATGTGTTCAAGAGGTATAACAGACTTTCTCTTTTGTAACTAGTTTTAGTTTTCATTCAAATGTTTCAGAAATGATCCGGTTTGGTCGTGGCATCACTGACGGCATGAGAACACTTCATCCAATGTTTGGTATCGGTGATGATGTGATGAGGGAACAATCTCTCTCTCTGTTGTTTGATGTAATCTGTGATTCTGTGATCTGAACGATGGATCGATAGAGAGGTCTGTTTCCACACAGCTGTGTGTCCAGAGGCGGTTGGCACAACGACTTATTTGTGTAGCGTCGTAAGACAAGCATCAAAGTTAAGATCAGTCTGGAGGAGAGAGAAGATCTTGGAAATTGAGGAGCACATGTTCAAGATTCTGAAAAGTGTGTCTTTGGACTATTTTGAGAAGAACGGTGTGTTTGTGTGGATTGGTAAGAGCGGGTGCGAGTGCACGTGTTGGCATGAGTTTGTACGTGGGGAAAATTAGGGAAAGACCAAAAGAGAGAAATACTTTAACCCTTAAACACTCCTTAAATTGAGAAAAGAGTAGTTAAAGAGACCCAATGAAAAATGTTAAGCTATTATATTCCTTTTGAATTGTAATGATTTTCAAACCATTTTTTCTCTAAAATCATCCTTGGAAAAGGATTTTTTCTCATGAATCTCACAAACGCATGCCTTCGTGTTCTGTTCTCCTTTCAGTGTTTGGCTTGCGCTGTGCTCATTTTGTTGACATGGAAGACAGAGCTCATGCTTGTTTGTTAAGGAACCTTAGAATGTGAACGTTTTCCATGTGATGAACAAAGCATCACGAGCAGAAACCAAACCCCACAGCCATGCCTTTAACTGATAGAAATACATTCACAAGTATGATCAGGCATCACATCTCAAAAACTATGACTCCATGATGACGGTCTTGTTATTAATGGCACATGGCGCCCCCCTATTGACAAGCGCCTGTCATTGGAATTCGGTGAATTCTGGTGGTTATTTAAGAATGTTAAAACAGCACCAGGTAAAGTTGCCTGGTTCTTTCATAAAAAGGTTTTGTTTCATCATTTTGTTCTTCTCTTATTCTTTAGTTCTGTTCAGAAAACTGAATAGATCTTCTTCCTGTGAGCTTGCTGGGATCTTTCAGGTATGTAAAATATGTAAGCATAATATTAACATAATTAATGTAAACAGCAATATTATACAGTATCTATTCATGTGAATGTTGTTACTAGCCGTGATATTCATGTTATTTAATATCGTCAACTCAGAATTTGCACAATATTGTTGTATGACTTCAGATGCCTATTTAGCATACATGTCATCTAGATTTTATGATATTTATTTTAGATTATTTAATTGTGCTATTGAATCTTTGAAGAGTTGGATAGTTTCATTAGTACATCATTTTTTCAGAAATCTTCCTCGAATGAATGAATGTATGGGCGAGTAAACATAATTGTCAAATTGGTGTGTACTGTCCCTTTAAGAGTGTGATTGTTTGCAGTCAAAGCACATCAGGAAAGCTGTAGATTTGTCATTCCCCTGAGAGACAGAAGCAGAAAGTTGTTGTTCCCCACAATGCCCTGTGCTTGTGGAAAGACTGTAATGGCTCTTAATCAGGATTTTTATTGTCTGTGGTTCTTTCAGGACTAAGAGATCTGATGCTATCAGAAAGCAGACGCTCACTGTGGCTTTCTTTTAAAACGATATGGACACACTGGTCTTTGCATATTAACTTGGACGGCACAAATACCAGCATGTGGGGGCACTGTCCACACATTACAGCCTGTGTTCAAACATTAAAGCGTTTTTGAAGTTACAGATTTATAGACATAATTATGAAAATACCCATAGGCCTCTTCATCTCATGAGTGCCCCTGGGATACTACAGAGGACAGTTTACTTCCGAGGCATAAAATCAACCCTTAGACATGAGAAACACACATAAAAGTGTCTATAAAATGCAAGGGGTGCCGCACTCTATTCTGGTAATGACGATAATAATTATGACATTAAAAAAAGTCATCAAAATGTTAACCTTTTGCCATAAGAACCTCCATTGTGTGATTCATTTGCCAAAAGAAGAGAAAACAAAATGTAGGCAACATTAAAGATACAATTATTAATTTTAATCAATTGATGCTGTGAAGATTTTGTTATTTATGTGGTTGCGATAACCATAGTGAAAATCCAATATTAGTAGGAAACTAAATGTAGACTAATCTGTAGTTCCCTCTGTAGTTTTTTTTTCTTTCCCTTCCTCCTTAAATGAAATTACTTTTTATATTTTTGCATATTGAGATGTTTTTATAATTATGAACACTTTGCATTTATATTAACTGTCTTATATTGACCTTATACTTACAGTATAATCAATAACTGTAAGGCAATATTTTATATTGTTGGAACCTATTTTAGTTGCTGTGACATTATTCACAATTCTTAATGGGAAAAGGTATCCTATTTAAAAATGATATATATATAATAAAATGTACAATTTTGTTTTGAATCGGAGCTTGTGATGTGGTGACATTGATCACAGCGCTGCATGGCTTTGGAATAAGATGGGATAAGTGGCTACAGAATCAGAGCTGCTGCTGACGTGGTGGCTGTTGAGCTCGAACTGAACAACCACTAACAGTTCATATTTATTTTCCTAAATATTCACAAATGTCATCATAAAACGTGTTTTGTTGTTGTTCACGCTTAATAAGTAAGGCAGCGGACAATAATAACATGTTTAGACCCTCAGTGAGTGACTGACAGATGCCACCGCAGCGAGCCTTTTGTTTGGATTGGCCCGTTTCAGTTCCTGCTCATGGGCAGCAGAAATAAAAGAAACAGTAATTAGGGAAATGGAATGATTTTATTGGCTGTGTTTTCTCTACGGGTAACAGCCCAGATGTCAGGCAGCTGAACGTGTCGCCAGCGTTAGTCTGAGCGCTGTGTGTGTCAAATTAATCAAGGAAGATCAATCCATGAATCCTGAATACTGCCACTGTATTCACTATAAACCGCACTGCATTGTCACGTGACCTCGTAACTTTTGGCAGTCTGGTAAAATGATCAAAGTCAACAGAGATTGTGTAAATATATTCATGCTTATATAATGTATATTTCCTTTGCTGGATGCTGATTGGTCAATAGCCATGGTTCATTCGAGGTAAGCCACAGCTGTAACTCAAAGTACATACATCACAATTCAATTGAAATGCCCTTTTTGACTTTCAGGTAAGCAGTTCACGAACAAATTCGTGACTGCTGTATATGTATAGAATTCAATTCATTTACAGAAGTTGCAAACATATACGAACTATAGCATAAAAAGCTCTGTAGCTCACTGATGTCATGTCTCATAAAGCTGAAGCCAGGTGCTTTGGCTTTTCATTCCATCTGGTTTGCAGAAGCACATCAGTTCATTCGTGTGGCTTCTGATCTGGAGTTTTCTTTAATCTTAAACTGTAAACTCAAGTTCATTACATCCTCCTAAATAGAACTTAATTATACAGACTCAGACTGTAGAGCTGTGGAGAGACTTCCTGTTAGTGGCACATCACAGATGAACTGAGATTTATAGTTTTGAACTTCGTTCACTCTGTTAGCCATCAACTCGAAAAAGTTTTCCTGACGTTCATATTGCTGCATGTTCAGATCGATACGAGGGTTTTAAAGTAGTACATTGAAGCGATATTTTCCCAGAATGTTTTCAATACCTTTTTAAATCTCTGTTAGATTCGTCTGAAATTAACTTTTGGGGCTATATAATTTCATTGCACCAATATCAGTCAATATTCTTTGACTTGTGTCTGGCAAAAATGACCTAAAGGTTAACACGTCACCACAAATACGACAGAACTTCTAGACAATTTGCTGTACAGAACATAGCAGCAGCTGACACCACATATTATAATTAATAATTATTTTTCTCATTTTAATTGTATATTGTTTCTTTTAATTAACTTGTTAAACTAATTTAATTATTGTTTCTTTGTTCTCATTCAAATTGTATATTAATGATTTTTGTGTTTTTGTCCCTATATGGTATTTAGTTTTTTCCTAAAATAACAATAATATTATCCTAGTTTGTCCTTTTGTGTATCTCTTACTTTGATTGTCTTCGTAATTTATGTATTTGTGTTAATAAATGATAACCGTTCAACGTTTGCTTCCATTACCAGGAACCAAAGAGATAGGAACTCCTTATTAGGGCATTTCATTTCCTCCGGTCTGAAATCCGTGACGCACTTCCTGTTTCAAAAAGAGAACATGGCGTCTGGGACAGAGGTAAACAAACACGCGCGATGAAATATACTTTAAATATGAACTAAACTTGCATCTTCATGTATTGGTTGTGTTGATTCAATCATTATTACTTGTGAAATTACAAATTTGGAGCAATAGTAAGCGCGAATGCTTTATAAACGTCATTCTTATCATCACGGCTAACAGTGCTAAGTTAATGCTTATGAGAAGCTTCTGTAACTATTACGTTCCCTCATCACACAATACATTCAAAAGGTGTTGTGTCACTCATTTGAATAATGTATGACCCAATGTTCAGATCAGAGTCAACTGAGCATTTGATCATGTTATGTAAATATGTTTTGTTATTTTTGTCCGTGACCTTTTGAATGAGATGTTGTTGTTTGTGCAGGTTGTCGCTGCCAGTGTTGAAGAGGAGGTTACTGAGGCTCCAACGGGACAGAAGAGAGAGGAGAGACTCCGAAAGTTCAGAGAGCTTCATTTTAAAAGGGTAAAACAATCAAATTCACATTAAGGCTGCGTACAAATACCTCCACTTGCAAGTCTGTCCTATGTCTTAAAAACGCCAAAGTGCAGTGCCCTTAACACACACTCAAATCCACACTGTCTTGAATACAGCTTCAGGTTTAGTGTATCCCATCATGCATCACGTTCTGGATATATCATGAGACTTTTAGTTTTTTGCTCGGGTCTGGTGAGATGTTGCGGAAACCATTCCATCCAGTGCAAGTTATACAACTACTTTTTAAGATTATATCTATTTATTCTATGTACATTTACATTTAGGCATTTGGCAGACGCTTTTATCCAAAGCGACTTACATTGCAGTATCCTATACATTTATACATGGGTATTTGCAATCCCCTGGGATCGAACCCCCAACACTTTTATTGCAGAACATCCAGAGTTATGTTTTTTGTAAAACTGCTTTTCATCACATAATTAGAAACACCACACACAGTAATAAACGTTGTATGTTTGCACTTGCTTAGTATGTCCCATTTGGTTAGAAATACTACATGCTCACTTGGGATCTCCACACCCACTAGATCACTTGGGCCAAAAACAGGAAATACGTCATGAAAGAAGTCAAGTGCAAAGAAGTGGAGGTATTTGGACGCAGCCTTATTGTCATCGACACAAGTAGTGAAAGTCTTGTGTGCGCAGGGTGAATTCAGGTTGATTGGGACTCTTTTTGACATTCATATCACTGTCAATAAGTGTCCCAATCATCTTGAATTCACCTGAAGTCATAGCCGCAGTGCAGTTTAAATTTCATCATTAAAGAGTTAAATTAAAGAAATTACTAACTGTCAGTGTCTCTAAAATGTTCATAAACACAAAACATACATTGTACTCACTTCCATGCTTGTGAGAAATGGAATAAGAAATTACGTGATGACATACGTTTCGAAAGCGAGAATGATAGACTGTTCATGAAACCTTAGGGCAAATAAAAAGTGCAGTCAAATATCTGAACTATAATCCATATGATATGTGTTTGTAGAATGAGGCTCGTAAGCTGAACCATCAGGAGGTGGTGGAGGAGGACAAGAGACTGAAGCTGCCATCTAACTGGGAGGCCAAGAAAGCTCGTCTGGAGTATGAGCTCACGGTGGACCAGAAGAAGAAGGTACAGCACCTGAGTTATATTTGATTTCACTCATAGTTCAGAAAATGCTAACTCAATACTTCAATACATTTAATACTTTTGACATTCATAAAATTTTGACAGCCTTGGTTTTAAATGTCAATTTAAGAGAGCAGGCTCTTAGAAGCGTGTAAAGGCAGTGTGTCTCTGTGGTGTCAGGAATGTGCAGAGCGTGGGGAGGACTATGACCGTGTGAAGCTCCTTGAGATTAGTGCGGAAGATGCTGAGAGATGGGCAAGGAAGAAAAAGAAGAGGAACCCTGATCCAGGATTCTCAGGTAGGAACTGCTTGGCTGATTTTGTTTGGCTGATTTCTATTGGCTGAAAGTGACAGTGATGATAATTATGTGCAGTTCATTTGTTTTTAATGTAAGTGTTTAATGTTTGTGTTAAATCATGAATCAGTTTCGATGTCAGATATATACATTAATATATTTGTACCTTTTCCTTTGTGACAATCGATAGTAAAATGATTAATTAGTAATATGATACAATGTTAAACTAATTATTCATTTTTAATTCATTAAATATTTGTTCTTGAATTTCTGGATTATCCAAATAAAGATATTAACACATGGTTATTGAAACTTTTTATTCTATTTGATTACTCTACATACCTTCAGATTTTTGATCTACCGTCCACCTCTATTTTCAAATATGAAAGTCTGATGAAAGAATATGAAAGAAGATTGTTCATTTTAATGAGCAGCCTGATTGATAATCTGCTTTCTATAGGCCCTTTTCACAATGACGTCACTTAACTTCCCCCTTCTCGCAAAGCAGTGTATATCATGACATCCGTCTTGCAACAAACGAAGAAGAGTACTTATGTTTCAACGTCGCTCTGGAACTTAACAACAGTAACAGAACACTTATTCAAGTACTTATCCTGGCACCTTCGCTAACACAAAAAGAAAACAAAACACTTGCCTTCATTACTGTTCAACGAAGTATTTGAATCCTTTATCTAGCTTTGATCTTGACATAAGCGAAAATGCATCTCCAAGATATTGTACTTCATCTAGCCGTATTTGTGGCAGCTGTGCAAGGGACTTGGTAAACTCCATTCTGAGGCGCCAGCGGAAGTAACGATACACTGCTCCCGCGGCAGAACGGAAGATGCGTGACGTCATGTGAAAAGGGCCTATTGGCTGAGAGTACGAGGGAATATGGCGGCCATGTGTGACATTAAAGATGTGAAACTGAAAACATGCAGGGCTTGTGTTTCACGCCTGTTTAGCTTCGGTTCTGGTCATTATTATCATTTTCTTCTGCTTCTCCCTTGAAGAGCTCTTTTCCCTTGCCGGACCCCCACTGCTTGATGTGTGTTTATTCAAATCTGTGTGTGTAGGGTACGCTGAGGCCCAGTTGAGACAGTACCAGAGACTGACAAAGCAGATCAAGCCTGATATGGACAACTATGAGAAACAGAGAGAAGTGTGGTAAGATATTCATTATCCTTCACTGACTCTTTGAATTGGAAGGTTTAAACTTATTATGGTTGCAGCAGTGGAAAAATATCAGGGAATTTCAATTTGGTCATTACAATACCTGGAAAAGGCATGGGAATTATTAACATTTTGAAAAGTCAAGAATCTAAACTGAATGCACATTTTTCTACGCTTAATAAAGGTCTCTTTGAAGCAAGAAGTGGTTATGTAATTCCAAACCCGTATGACTTTCCTCCTCCTGCGGAACACAAAATGTGCTTTTCATATAATGAAAGTCAGTGAGGTTGGACTTCAGTAATCAAAGTCAAACTCTTATAACAGGCAGGATAACCCATTGTCATACTTACCTGAACTAGCCCTTTAATGTTAATATCTCGGAAGAAAGCATTTCTGATCTTAACCGATTGATTTATACAACTCTTATCTATCTGCTTTCAGCGGTGAAGATTTCCATCCGACACCAAATAGTCTTATTCACGGCACTCACGTCCCTTCTAAAGTGAGCATCGACCGTATGGTGGAGGACGTTGAGAAACAGTAAGTGTGTGTGTGTTTACGTTTACTAGTGGCATCTGTAAGATTTCTGAACTCTTAACCACTTGAGTTAAGCAGACAGACCGAAGCACCTGACCAACAGGTTCTGACACTGTGTGTTTATTAACATGTCTATCATTGTCTTTTCTTTCACACCTCTGTCGTTCTCTGTCAGAATATGAAATGCTTTCACCCGGTCTGTTTGTTTGAGATCTGGGCCTCGTGTTTGTGTTTTCTGGGTCCAGATGTGTCTGCGCTGTTGCGTGCCTGCGTGTTGAAGAGGATTTGTTTATGTGTGAGATGGCATTCTTCTGTTGCGGAGGAGTTGCTTTAAGCTTCTGAGAGACATTAGACAGGGTCACGGCTGCCAGATCATGACGCACACACACACTTTGAAGACGTTTGAAGAAACGTCTGTGTTTGCGTGGGAGGGAGGGATGTTTAGGAGTTTCAGAATCTCTTTGATGGAGTTGAAAAACGGACATTGTTACAGTATCAAAAATCTGCTGTAGCAAAGGAATGGCTTTAAGGGAGCTAGGCCAATAGATATTCGCTCTGTATTCTCTGATTTTGCTGCAAATTAACGTTGGGAATTGTTGTTTAATATCTTCAGTTTAACATGAGTGATGTTGACTTGGTAAGTTTAAGTGAACTGATTCAAAGGTTTGTGCAAAACTTGATGATTCCTGTTATTTCAGCAGTATTGAAGAGCATCTTGTACGCTTCAACAGAAAACAGTGTGACAAACAATTTCTAGATTCATGTGAACTTGATTTTGACAGTTTTTCTGCTTGCAGTATTTAGACATTAATGCTTGATCTTTTTATGCCATTGCAGCAAAGAGACATCGGATATTGTCAATGGCTTAAAATATATATTAGAGGATTCTTAAGAGTAACGTCTTGGTGTGCAAAACATGTTCTTACGTGTGTGTTGTGTTTAGGATTGAAAAGCGCTCAAAATACAGTCGTCGCCGAGCCTACAACGATGATTCCGACATCGATTATATCAACGAGAGGAACGCCAAGTTCAACAAGAAGGCCGAGCGGTTCTACGGCAAATACACAGCAGAGATCAAACAGAACCTGGAGAGAGGAACAGCCGTGTAACCATGGAAACTGTTGCTATGAATGTCACTTTTCCAACTGCCAAGCAACCATACAGAAGTCATACACAAATGTTTTTATCTTCCTGTGAAATTATAAACGCTCCTTTATTAGTTGGATGTCTCTCTCTTCTCTGTGGTGGACAAACCCGTTGAGGAGGTATAGATTTAAATAGTTTTTTTTGTCTTATGCTATCTTTGAAAGTTTTATTATTGCTATGAATACTTTTACCTGCAATGCTAAAGTGGACATTTTCTGTCAGTGTTTTTGCTTTTGTGTGTGTAAATTCATTCAGTTTCCACAGTAGTTGACTAGTAGTTAAATAAAAACAATTTCATACCACAATTCATTGTACTTTGTGATTTAACTTTATATGACAGTTGTTTTTTCTTACTGTAAACATGGTGGATTTTATATTGCACAGCTATGAAGTTGCTCCTGGAGTTTTAGTGATAATGGCTTGGGCTTGTTTAAGCAAATTGGGTGTGTTCTGCACCAAAAAATGCATTGAGATTTCCTTGTGTGTGACTGTAATTAAGAAAGAAAAAATGGTGAGCGTGATAATTAAACGTGATCATTTATCTTTTGGCAGAATTATTGTGTTGGGAAAATGTGTGGCAGAAATTCAGTTATTCTGTATCGTCATCATCTGCCGCCAGGTCTTGTTGCCCTCAAGCGTTGGGACATAAGAGACATTGTGACCTGAGCCCACTTCAAAGTAGATCAGAGATCATTCTAGATGTAATTTATCCCATCTTGGAAACAAATCTCTTATGAAACAACTTTCAAGTGTGGTGTAGACCATCCCAGTCATTTAAAGGAAGTTTACAAAAGTAACTTTACGGTCTATTTTTACAGCTCTCTCTATGCGTTTAATATTCTCTAATGGGAAACTGTACCACAGTGGGTACATTACCTGTGAGTACATGTGGAACATTAAGCAAAAGAGACCACATAAATCAAACCCTTTGATATTGGAGCCGTGCCGGTTCTTCATACGGACAAAACCCAAAAGCCCTTTTTGCAAATAAAGAGAAAGAAGGCTTCTATTGAGAGCACAAGCTGAGAAGGAATGCCATTCAACAGTTTTTCCTCAAATACTCACGCCACAATCCGTAACTGCTGTAGTCATGAATGAAATACTGCTCTGGTTGTTTTTATTGGTAGCGAAGAGTGACAAACATCTGCCACAGACACATCGCGTCCGACTAATGCTTGTTTCCGATCCCAGTGGCCTTACAAATAATTGAAACAATATCTCAAACCTGGTAACTTGCAGAAGAACGTTCTGCCGAGGAACAAAAAGAAAAGATTTTATCAATAATAATTTTGCTCTTTAGGTTTAGAGATCACTCCATCCAGGGTGTATCCTGCCTTGATGCCCGATGACTCCTGAGATAGGCGCAGGCTCCCCGTGACCCGAGGTAGTTCGGACAAGCGGTAGGAAATGGATGGATGGAGGTTTAGAGATCAAGACCGACAAAATTGATACTTTGAAATGTATTTTGATGTTCTTGACTTTCTTCTGCAGAACACATAAAAATATATTTTGAAGAACGCTGATAACCAAATAACATTGTAGTTTTGTGATCATACAATGGAAATCAGAGACATTTCTCATAATATCTTATTTTGTGTATCACAAAAGACTCATATACAGATTTCCTACCACATGGGGTAAATACATGTTTGCTTTTGGGTGGAAAGGTTTTATGTGAAGTTAAATAATAAAATATAGGAATAGTATGACACCAAACAAATGTGATTTAAAGGATCAGTGTAATAATTGTTTATAGATAAGACAGATAAAACATTTGCTGTAATTTTTGTGTCTGCATCTTGAAGACTGATATAGCCTCCTGTATTTGTACCTAAATTGGAAAGTTTTGTGTTAACAATAAACATTTAGGAAAAAATCTAGACGTAGACGCTGCTAGATTATCGTCATGTGATGAGCGCAAACCACCGCCTGGCATCCGGAGCATCACAGACATCAAATTAAACATCAAATAGATTTTTGCCTGTGAGCGTTAACATGTGCCAATTTTCTCAAGCTGTAATGAAAAGACGTCTTGTGTGTGGCAAACAATGTCTTTCTTTATCACATGTTTTTTTTTTCACTGTGAATTTCTTTTTTTAGTCTTCAGGATTTCTCTGTGGCTGTGCCAGGCTCTCCAGACGCGGGCCTGTGGTGTCTCCCATTGGCAAACAGCTGGAGCATTAAGATGGGCTCTGGAAAATGTGTGTGAATAGAAAAGAGACCTGCACTCATCTGTGTGCGTGCACTTTTGATATTAGTGTAGACCTCTCCATACACCAGGTGTTATGTGTAAATGTGGTGGCCAACCCTCAGGCCAGGGGAGGATATCTGATCTCAGATCAGGAACAGCTGTTGGATCAATACACGCAGTACTGATGTGTACAAACTTAAATTACATCATTTCAGAATGTGATGTGTAGTTTAACTAAGGCCCAGATATTCTACTGGGTTTGTAATGAAAGTCTTAAAGGGATAGTTCACCCACAAATGAAAATTCATCAAAAGTCATCATTCTCACACCCACTTGTCATTTTAAACCTCTATGACTGACTTTCTTTTTCAGAACACAAAAGAAGATATTTTGAAGAACGTTGAACGATGGTACCCGTTCACTTCTATTGTATGGACACAAAACCGAGGCAAGTGAATGAGTTCCGTTTCACAACATTCTTCGAAATATCTTCTTTTGTCCGGTTTGAACCGGAATCAGTTAAGCTTTCATCAGCATAATGTTGAATACTAAAGAAAATCATTTTAAAATCTCCATTTATTTTAATCTGTAAATCAAAAATGGGTGTTACAGAAATACACCTACAAAATGAATTTGCATGTATATTAGCGTGACACCCAATGGAGCGTCATGTTGAAAACAGTCGTGTGTCAGTGAATGTCTGAGCGATCTTATCAACACAGCAATAACAAAGACAAAGATCCTCCAGAATGATAACATCTCTACCTGTGCTACAAAAACAAGCTTCAACGGAATCTGTGGTGGGTTGCACAACGCAGTCACCATCATTATTACCATAGAGATATTAAAATGTTTCTCATTCTTTCTATGCATGTGACCGCATAAGGGTGGAAAAAGACAGTAAATCTTCATTGTCAAGATCGTGCATCATTAGTGGAGTTTTCATTTTCAGGTAAACTATCCCTTTAACACATTTCATGTGAATGGTACCCATACACAACTTGAAATATTGCTCATATTTTCAAGTATATATATATATATATATTGGGATAGTTATATTCAAATTCAAGACTAACTTGGCAAAATGTGTGATTTCATGGAAAAAATACAATGATTATCAATGATAACTGATAACTTTTACTTCCACAACATTCTGCCTTATAGTTGTTCCACAAATAAAATGGTTAGTAGATGATTACAAATCCTACTTTTTGATTGAACCTCTCATCTAATATTTGATAGTATGCTTATATCTAACAGATTGTATTATTTCACACCCTCTTTAATTATCATTATTCCAGAAATATCACCAAGTAGGCTATTCCAAGAAGTGATACTGGGTCATGTCAAGAGTGAACATGTTAGAAAGCGCAGCAGCAGAACAACACACATTTTGGCACGAGCCCTGAATAGATGCTAAAAACAGAGAAAAAAAGCGTAAACAAAGACCTTTACTTGTGCCCAAGCCAAACCAACCTCTGTAGACAGCATCTCATGCTCAATACAGCGACTAGATCATGTATAGTGGTCTTATTACACAGACTCAAATTATTCATTAAAACCACCAAACGCCCGAGAGAAGCACATGGACAAGAATGAGCGAGGCGTCATCACTGAGATGAGAAGAAATCTTCTTTAGTCTTAAAACAGCATGTTGGCACATCACACCAGGCGGCAGAATTAGGAGGTGATTCTTCGTTCCAGTGGCAGAGAGATTAACTCATCTAGTGTTTGGTTTTTTAAACAGCCAGCAGGCTAATACATTCCATATTCAATTTTATTTATATTAATCTTTCTAAACGTATGAAATGTCAAGCTTGTAAATCTGGTTTGTAGTAACTTGTAAAATTGTAATATGTTGTACACAAGCTTGTAAAACATTGCTGTTTGCCAGTCTGACTAAGATAGTGCAACAGCGCCACCAAGAGTTCAGACTCTAAAGCCCAGCTCCAAATTGTAAAACCTTTGGAAACACTATATAATCAAAATTATTTCACTGGGGTTTGTGGCAACTGGATTTGTGCATTTAACAATGCATGTAAAAACATTTCAATGTAGTATTTTTACTCAAATTTTTACATTACGCTCAAATTTAATGGTTTTTATTGCCATTATGATAATATTTTCAAATGTAAACTTTTTTGAGATTCACACACCTTTTAAAAAAATGTATTGAAGACCCTCAAACTTTGTGCTATTTGAATGTGCTATTTTATTGTTACACTGATTTCCTCGTCATTTTTATTACCATCATAATATGTTTTCAACCCGAAAATGTTAATTTCAAAGTTTCATGAGACACAATGATCTGGTGAGGGCACAAATGTTGCAATTTAAAATGTAGTTTTCATCAATAATTAATGAGAGAAATTTCAGTATACTTGGATTGTACCCCTCTGCATTTACAAAAAGCCACTAAATTGGAAATCACGTTAACCTCAGGGAGACGTTGGTACACAGCCACAATGAAGAGCACACACCCAAGATTCTTTTTGTGTTCTTTATTTAGAATATCCACGGTGCAAACCCCAAAACACAATATTTACAATATTTCCCACCTGTTTGACATCCTGTTGCCTTCTTCCAACAAAACTTAATATCTGAAAGAAAACATTTATCATGAATTCACAGTATCTTCCCAATCCCTCCCCCCCAGTGATTACTACACAAACTATGTACAATATTTACAGTCTTATAACACCACTGTTCTATTGGTTTCAGTGTTTGCTTTTAGATGATTTGCTAATGGGGATCCACCGGCCATAAGGCTTCCTGTCAGCCACACTGTCAGCTCTTGATGTTACCTTACTGTCATGGAGCATTGGACTGTTTGAAGGTTTGGCGACAGTATTCTGTGAACATGAGGTAAAATATACTTTCAGTATATACATTTCTTAGTATATCCATACATTCATTATATTTGACTAATGCATCTAAACAACTTACATTGATGCTGAAGGTAAGTGGCTTTGTTTTGGGTGATGCGTGAGAAGTCCCTTCACCACTATCATCATCATCATCATGGTTTACCTAGAAGAAAAGACAAGTAGGAAAAAGGTGATATTAATAACATTGTCAATTTTATGCAAACCTCACTGGCTAGCACATGGCTTCAGCTTTAAGTTAAACTGCCCTCAGCCTGTAATAGAGACACATACTGAAGAGAGTCTAGCTGCAGCATCTGTATTACTAATTCTGACCTGCTAATGAGTGTAAAAGGACATCAAAACTCAAATACAGTTTCGGTATTAAACATTTGCTATGAGACTACAAGTACAGTATGTGTCACAAGAGAAAATGAAAACATTTTCAGAAAAGCTTTGTTCACACTGCAACTAACTAAGATTTTTAGTCTAACCTTAAGGTTTTCACTATTCGGTAAAACCCACATAAAGCAAAAACGTACAACCCAAATTAGGGAAAAAGTATTTTAATCCTATTAGACCGTTTCGACTGAAATGATTTCAAACCACATAAGTTTGATGTGCCAAAATAATCAGATTTCTGCTGCCTGTCTGAACAAAGCAAACAAGGGAAAAAACTTGGCTGAGCGAAATAAAGAAATTGTGTTTCCAAACCCCATCCATCATGAGTGGAGCAAGCTCTCTCTGGTCTTCACAAACACTGAACAGAGGAAAACTGGTAAATGATCATAGAAACCAGTTCAACCATCACCAAACATATTCTGCCATTCTAACAGTTGTACAGTATGTATTGTTGTGTGGAAGTGGCTGAGAAGTGAGATCTTCTGGATGCCAGATGAATCAGACACATCTGTTTATATTACTGCTAAAAGTGTTTTGTCAATTTTTCACAATTCTACCGCTGACATCGCATTTACTTAACCTTTGCAGTTGTGAATTTAAGACTTAAAGTTGGTGTCATTCAAGTCATGTGACCACCCCCTCTTTGTCCAAAGGGTGAAGGAGTTCAGCTCTACAGGAACAGAAACAATACAAACAAAAGAAATGAAGCTAATGCCGCTCCTCGTCACAGTGAGAGGATTAATAACCACGTTATTGCAAACCCACACACACACACGTGTATAGATACACACTCACTCTCTCCAACACACAGTAGTACATACTCTTTAGCGTGTACGGTTACCTAATCCGGATACGAGCTGTTCATCATTCCATTAAATCCATCAGGCAAAATCATTCACGTCTGAGGAGACAGATTACATGTAACCCAAATTGGAGCGCATTCATATCTAAGTCGCGTTTCATTGAGTTAGTGAACGTCCCCAGATCACAGATATAAAGAAAAGTCCCACTTAATAGACAGGTGAGAAATGTATTCCACAAATTAACTGGAACACTGTATAGATCTCAAGATGATCATGCAAATATGATTAAACTTTAATGTTCATTCATGTGATGGCAGCCAGGTGTGTGTGGGAGTCTCACCTGTGCTGGTGTTGGCCCATCTCTGAACCTTTTCTCTTGAACTGATGAAGATCTCTTCTCCTCCTGCTCCTCCAACTCTTTCAAGCTCGCTGGCAGCTCTAAGTTTTGCACTCCCAGAATCCTTGCAGCATTCGTTTTGGCAATATCCAATAGATACTTTTTCTCTGTGGTATTAAAACACCAATTAGTAAAATACCATAACTGCACATGGTAACAATTCTTAAGACATTCAGTGAAAAAAATATGAAGGTCAGAAAACAATGACAGAACTTTCACATCTGAGTGCACCGTTTCTGCATCTCTGAAGTCATACCTGCTTGACTGAGACGGATGGCAGCGCGTTCCTGGCTCCGGGACCGGCTCCTGTGAGATCTGTACCTGTAGGGTGAGGGGGGAAACCGGCACCGATACCTCCCCTCAAACCTACCACCCCTCCTCCGATGGACAGGAGAGCGGGATGACCGCCGGGAGTAGCCGTAGGGACTTGGAGAGCGACTGCGGGAGCTGGAGCGACTGCGCTGTCGATAGCGTCTGCGACCAGATGATCGTTCTGGGGACGGGCTGTAGGAGCGGGAGTGAGCACGGTAACGGCGTGGGGGAGAATAGTGGTGGTGGCGGCAGCGTGAGTGGCTGGAAACCCGGTGACAGCGTGGATGAGAGCGAGAGCGGGAGCGTGATGAAGAGGACGAGGAGGACCGAGATCTGCTGCGCCCCCGTGATGACCTCCGTGACCTGCCGGAGGAATGGCTCCCTCTGCTGCTGGAGGCGGAGCTGTCCCTGCTGCTGCTGCTGCTGCTGCTGGAGCAAGAGGAGCTGCGAGCCAAAGGAGCTTTCTGATCAAAGATAAGTTTCCCACTGGGACCGGCCTCCTCCTTCATGATCAAACCTACATAAAAACACAGCAAATAAAAAACAGGTTGTTGTTTTTGTTATTGAAATTGTGATATAATTATTTAAACACGTATAACAAAGTGGACAAAAACAATTATGAGCTGTAGAGCATATTTTGTCCTTTTATTATTATATTATTGAGTATGTGCAAGAATTAGAAGTAGCTCAGCTGACGTAACGGAGACCCCGCCTCCTCTCCGCAAATCAGTTACACAAGCGTCTCTAGAACATTCCACAGAACAGTTAAAATAGCAATAACTAACCAAACCTATCAAATTACCCAAAGGTCAAACAACGTTTCCTAAATTCTGATCTTAAAAGGTTAACTTTTCGATATTTGGTGTTAATTTCACTACATGGTTTCTA